>OX422184.1:20835005-21435005 GCA_949130485.1 Agelas oroides | reverse complement strand
TAATAGTTTTTGTCTGAGCCACTGTCGTACAGTTCTCACCACTGGTTTTGGGTCATCGGCTTACTGAGTGTGTGTGTGTGTGTGAGTGTGTGTGTGTGTGTGCGTGTGTGTGCGTGTGTGTGTGTGTGTGTGTGTGTGCGCGCGCGTGTGTGTGTGTGTGTGTGTGTGTGTGTGTGTGTGTGTGTGTGTGTGTGTGTGTGTGTGTGTGTGTGTGAGTGTGTGTGTGTGAGTGTGTGTGTGTGTGTGTGTGTGCATGTGTGTGTGTGTGTGTTTAAGAGTCTTCCTGTTAAGGAGATTGGCAGGGAACGTGTCCATTGCACCATGAGTCAGTGAAAATGAGATACTTAATTTTATTTACTTATTCCTTTTGGGGGGGTCTTGCATGCGTGTGATATTGCTGAATAATGTAATGTAAAGCTCGTTACTACATATTTGACTGTTCTGCCATTTCCAGTTCACAGTTTTCTTTTCGCTGGTCATCAGGGGAGTTCCCAGTCTGATCTTTGCACAAACACAGGTTTCGGCTCCTTTAAACTCCCGACCTGTGGATGGCTACAGAAAGGGCGGAGCCTCTCCCATATATACATGGAGTCCAGCTAAGTCTGGTAGTTGGGACATGCTGCATGTGGGCTTGGAACATGTAGGCTCACTACATGCGATCTTACACATGCTTTGAGTCGTTGGTCTTATGGTAGCTACATGTAGATGACTATAGACTGTCACAGCTATTTGACCTTTAACTTGAATCTCTGAGAATCAAATGAGTACTTGAACTATTGTTTTTGTTTACAGACCAGCAAAATGAAAGTAGTAGCAATGCCAGAAGTATACTTCTATGACTTATCTCTTAGGAGGGCAATGGATGCTGCTAGATTCTTCTCTTTAGTTGAGCTCTCTTCTTTCTCTTCTACATGTGACTGACCTTTTCTCATGATGTCATAGGTAGGCTATGATATGATTGTTAATTGGTTGGGTGGGATCACTGATTGTTATCCACAAGTTGTGTAACTTATCTAATTTTGACTCAGAGAGAGAGAGAGAGAGAGAGTGTGTGTGTGTGCACGTGTGCATGCGTGTGTGTGTGTGTGTGTGTGTGTGTGTGTGTGAGTGTGTGTGTGTGTGTGTGTGAGTGTGTGTGTGTGTGTGTGTGTGTGTGTGTGAGCATTGTAGTAGTAGTTTTTGTCTGAGCCACTGTCGTACAGTTCCCACCACTGGTTTTGGGTCATCGGCTTACGGAGTGTGTGTGTGTGTGAGTGCGTGTGTGTGTGCGTGTGTGTGTGTGTGTGTGTGTGTGTGTGTGTGTGTGTGTGTGTGTGTGTGTGTGTGTGTGTGCACACGCGCATGTGTGTGTGTGTGTGTGTGTGTGTGTGTGTGTGTGTGGTGATAGATGCATTCATAATATAGATGTGTGCATATCGAGTATCAAATTTTAGAGAGACATATATGACAGACGGCTTTTGGCTACATAATAACTACATGACTTGTATATAATATACATCTATTTCTTTCATCAGAGGCCGCGGCTACTATTGTTTTTCGCTGCTTGTTTATGTGGGGCGGCTACTATTCGAGGGCGGCATCTATTTTTTTGGAAAACCCGTAGACATTAGACAATGGCTAGATAAGGTACGTACGAACGATACACTGTCAGATAAGGTACGTATGAACGATACACTGTTAGACTGTTAGACTGATGACTGTTAGACGCTGTCAGTGGTACGTCTCTCAGTCCTGCTGTCAGCCGTGGAAAGGAGTTGTACAAGACAAACAGCCCTAGTGCTAGGGACACAAAGGCAGTCTGTACTCACACTTTCACTCCCTCGGGAGGTGAGAAGAGGAGCTCTCCGGTGACTGGGTTAGCGTACATCCGCTCATGAGACTGAGGCTCCAGAATCTCCACCCACTCATACACACCATCACTGTGTGTGTGTGTGTGTGTGTGTGTGAGGGTGTGTGTGTGCATGTGTATGGTTGCAGTAAGGAAGCGAAAAAGAGAGAATATGTCGCCTTGGTACGTCCACATCTTGAGTATTGCTCGCCTGTATGGAATCCACACCTCAAGAAGGATTGCGATAAACTTGAGAACATACAGAAACGGGCTGCACGTTGGGCATACTGCCGGTGGGACCACCACACATACACCGGTCAAACACATATGAAGAGGCATGCAAACACCTCAAACTTAAAACGTTAGAAAATAGAAGAATTATGCTATCCTTGTGTCAAGTTTATAAAGTTATCCATAACTTAGATTGCATTCCTTTTAATTCGTACTTTACTTTTAACACAAATTGTACTAGGTCTCACCAGCTCTCTCTTGTGTGCCCTTTGGCTCGTATAAACAGTTTTAGATATTCATTCTTTATAAATGCTCCCTATTTATGGAATAGAATTCCCCTTGATGTTCTTGATTGTAAAACTTACCCTTGTTTCAAGAGGTGGTTGTATCACCACCTCTAGTTAGTAAAATAAAAATGATGTCTTTTGTTCGTTTTTTTTTACTTGCTTGTTGCTGTACGTATTTTTGTCTGGTCTACTGTACTGTGTAGGGGAGCACTACTATAGGACTACCTCCGTGTAACCCTTTCCTTGTCTGGATAAAATTATTTCAATTCAATTCAATTCAGTGTGTGTGTGTGTGTACGCAGTGTATAAAGGGTATAGTCACTTCACAATAGCCAGACTTGATCGATCACCGTACTACATATAAGGACACAAAAGTGAATTGAAAGTGAATCTTGATGAGACGTGTATCAAGTCAGGTGACTACATGGTGTTAGAGTAGTGTTACAAGTGTGTCCATCAGCTAACACTTGTGTACTGGTTTCATGATGTGGTCAATTTAGATCACTAAGAAACATCGTGAACGTCTACAACTGACGGTCGTGTTGATGTAGGCTGGTAGCTACATGTAGGGTACAGTGACCATGTGTGTCTATAGCCACTGAACCTGTGTATGAACTAGCTGGTGGGTGTGTTATCAACAACCATTTCACAGCAGTAAACAGCTGTTACCAGACAAATGATCAAACTGGGAAAGAAGACGGTAATAGCTATTTCAAACTAGTCTAGAGCAAGCAAATGACTCCATATTAGTTGGTACATAGTTGGGTATTGGTTAGCCTTGTTCCCAGGCCCCACCCAGAGCGTGTTTGTCTTATGGTACAGTCGCTATTCATCTGCCGTTGGTTGCTCACAGGTGGAACTGCCATACCTGATAGCTGTTGTGCCTACTGTTCTGGAGAAATCCATGTTTTACGGGTATCTCGCTGCTGCATCTGTTTCCCTTGGGCTACCGACACATTTTGTTCACTGTTGTTCAGTAACAGCTAGAGCTTTCATGCCTGCCAGTCTGATAGTGATCCCATACACCATTCTTGAGATATCGAAGTTTTTAGGCCAACTTCCAGTTTACCATTGGTGATGACGACGACGAAAAATCTCAATTGAACCTGGGTATAGCCTCGCTTCGCTCGGAGTTATTATTTTCTGTCATATGTCGTTCCGTATGTAGAGATGGGGAATAACAATAGGTATTGTTTTTGGCATTGTGCATGATTAGTCATGGTGTCTGGCAGGTGTTTGGTTGCTGGGGGGCATGGCTGGATTTTATGCGCATGTTAGGCATGTGCTAAGCTGTGATTGGTTGCTAGGGTTGCATGGCGGGGATTTTAAGTAAGGGTTTCAGTAAAGTTAGTCATTCTCAGCAGCATCACTGCTGCCAGCAAAGCTGACAAAATTTTAGATACCTCTTATTTAGCCTTATGTCATGCTCTGTGCTAATCTATTCTCTTTTACCGAGGTCTCATCTCATGCCACCTGAGAGGGGCTGGGAACCAGGCCAGTCAAGCTATAGCTATGGCATCCTGATCTCTCGACTACATTCAAGCTTGATACATTGATAGATAGGTGCTGAGATGTTTAGTCCTGTTCATTTGTCCTAGCTGGGTTTTTCCTCTCATCACATTTTTCCTTCAGTGCAAGTTTTTTTGGTGGTGAGAGGTTTTTTCCCTGGGTATGCTGGCCACATACCCTAAATACTCTAAAAAAACCCTGCATGAGCAGTGCCCTGATTTTGGCCCATCTCAGCATAGTTCGTGGTTT
The DNA here is from genome assembly GCA_949130485.1 of Agelas oroides. Taxonomy (NCBI): domain Eukaryota; kingdom Metazoa; phylum Porifera; class Demospongiae; order Agelasida; family Agelasidae; genus Agelas; species Agelas oroides. The sequence continues at coordinate 21,430,901 of OX422184.1, read as the reverse complement.
TGTATTAGTTGTATTGTTTCAGTTTGTATCTGGATTTTGGGCACTATGTTAATGAAGCTTTGCCGGCAGCGACCAGATCGTTGCACGGACCTACATGGACCTACCCTATAATGTATTGTGGACTTGGGGTATATATGCATGCATACGTTTATAGTAATGCATGGGCTTAGTAGAGAGTTGGACATTCTGGGAACCACCCGCATTCCAGACATTCACACGAAGTGATCCAAAGTCTCCAGAGCTTTCCTTTGCATACCAATGCTGAAAGCAAGCAGCACTATGGAATTATGGAAAGGGTCTGGCTTGCAAGACTAGTTATGTTAACTATAGACACTAATGCAGCCATACCCTTTTAAAACCCATCGTACTGTGCAGTACGCAGAAAAGAGCATGAGCAGGGACAGGGGGAGGTGGGTGGGGTCACCCGCAGATTAGTACTAGTCTCGTGCCCAGACTATTTTAGTCTGGGCACGAGACTAGGTTAGTACCTGCTTACAATTCCCCAAAGCTACACATGGCAGTGTTAAACGCCATAGATTCATCAAAAACAGGACCATTCCCACCCGTAGATCTGACCTGGAACATCTAGACTGCCATCAATCAGGCCGTAGTAAAATCATAGACTTCTTCTCTGCCACTGTGTAAGCGATGTCACATGACTACTATTACTTGCACGCGCACTCGAAGTGCATTCCCGTAATCTCAGCTTGTGCGCTCATGACTCAGCACAGAGCATATATAAATCTGGGCAGGAGCTTATGACCGGACAGTCCACAGTTTTCACGTTGGAGCGAACTGAGCTGATGTACGTGGATGTGATTTTCTTGTGGGTCTTGGCTGCCTCCCTTTGGAGTCCTTCGGCCACTGCCGCTGCCGCCTCCCTTTGCAGTCCTTCGGCCACTGCCGCTGCCGCCTCCCTTTGCAGTCCTTCGGCCACTGCCGCTGCCGCCTCCCTTTGCAGTCCTTCGGTTACTCCTCCTCCAGATTTACTGTTGGTGAGTCGGTAGATGCTAGTATTTGAGATTTGATGTTGTGTGACAGTCATTGGCATACAAATTTGGAATACTCTGATCAGACTCAGCTCATGGTTTGAGCGTAAAGCTTAGTCCATGCATGTGTAGCCTAACTAGGTGCCCTGGCTGGAGAAACAACTGCAACATGTAATACCTAGGTGTCTCTGGTGAGGGCTTAGCTACTTGTACGTTACCAAGGCAGATTGCTGTGTGCCATGAAAAGTAGCAAACCATTCGTGTTCACTTCCTTCAGTAGTAAGTCCCTTCCAACCGGTAATCCTGTTTCTGGTCCGGAGTTTTCCCTGGCATTGACGCGGGCGGGCGGGTACTTGGCAACCTATAGCTAGAAACCAAGTACTTCGACATAAAACACTGCAATTCACTAACGCCATACACAAGAGCCAAGTGAGATACCTACAAAAAGGTACAAAAAGAATGAATAAAACGTACTGAAGCCTACAAATATGACAGATACCTTCCCTGTTTTGCTTAACTATTTTCATTTGCTAGGCTGATGGCGATCGATTTACAACACACCGCAAATCTGCCATACTGTGCATGCGCAGAAGTCGGGTTGCTGAAGTTATGCGAGGCATAATTATTGATGCGGGCGGAGGACCAGAAACAGGAATACAATTTGGAAGGGCCTAATATCGCCTATATAATTTTTCGTCACGACTTTTGCATTATTATCATACGTCTAACTCACGCTAATGTATGGGAGTCAATGGGGAAGCCTTGCAGCTGCACGCAGTTTATAAAAAGCCGTATTTTGTACTACAAGTCACGCGAGAATCCGTATCAGTACTGCAAGTCACGTGAGAATCCGTATCAGGTACTACAAGTCACATGCGCTGCATCTGAACGTGCAATGAAATCGAAGGTTCGTATGATAAAATCATTATCACCATAGTACCAAGCTATACCGGAAAAATATCACTCGTTTGTTGCGGGTGGCATTGTTACTCGTGCTGCGCACTCGTAACAATACAGATGGCACAAACTCGTGATATTTTCCGGTATAGCTTTGTACTATGGTGATACTTATATATTATTTCTGTGACATTGTTGTGTACTAAGCTCTCCCCCTCCGTTTATTGGGGCGAGCGTGAGCAAGCCCCACACTAGTGTGTTCTATTGTGATTTTTTATCAGAGAGTCGTTAGACTTTCTATGTAGGGATGGCACCTACATGCAATATATGCAATACTTAAGCAAAAGCAGTACCGTAGTGTCCCGCTAATACGCCCCCTTCGAAAATACGCCGCCCCCCCCCTCTTTTCCGCCAAAGTTCCTGCACAGGGTAGTTTGACTCGTTATAACGCCCCCCGGTGAGCGTCTTCTGGAACATCAAAACTACACGTGCTTACTATACGTTGCAAGTGCGTTCAGTAAGACTATAGTAGTCGGTGAATCTTTTGTAAGTTTTGTGGCTTTTAGAAAAGTCGGTTAGATGTTCCAAGTTTTAAGCTGCTAGTTTAGCAAACAGGTTTATCAGTCTGTCAAGGTGTTTTTGTTTCCCTCTGAAGATGTACACGCACGGAACCACGAGTCCTTTCCCATCAATTTCAGAACGTCTTCTGTGACCATTGACGATGCAAGTCATCTCGCTGCCACTCTTGTGCAAGAAATACCAGCAGACTCTGGAAATTTCCCGTGGTACATGACCGACAGTGTTGCCGTTCTTGAGGACAGCTACAGCAAAGTCGTTGTGAATGTTATTGACCTCGCGTTGAACTGGCAGCTCTTCTCCGATGTAGGGAGACCACGCAGCTTTGTAAACGTGATGTCCGTGAACAGTACTCTCGATCCTGAAAGTCGTCGCCATATGTAGTTAGTTGGAAGTGTCCTAATTGTGTACATAGCACTTGCGTAAAATCTTTTGGGGGGGGGCTTATAGTCGAGACTAATTGCATCCTCGAATATAAGCCCCCCCCCCCCCCACTTTAGGCGGGATGTAGTGTACAAAATGGGGGGGCGTATTAACGGGACACTACGGTATAACTTCACCACAAATACGCTAAAAGCTTATTTAAGCACCCAGGCTTCCTCTTTGTGTGCCTTTGTGATCAGCAAGACTGTTATAAGTGGCCGAAAGCCACGCGGAAGACAGCTAAACGCAAAAGTGTGGGGTAGCAAAAGTGCCATTTTTCGTATTCTTTCTTGTTAAGACCACCAGGTTCAACAACGATATCTTGCAAACGGTTTAAGTACTCACCGTCATTTTAGCACGAAACTGATGCTTATCTGAATGCAGAGCTCTACGACCACTCAGCATCTTCATAGCTTCAAATTCACCCTGGTCAATAAAAGCCATTCACAACACTCTGTGGTTGCTGTCCGTTGTGAAGGACGCCATTTTCTAATTTGTACGCATGTACACATGTAGTCTTGTTCCCAGGCCAAATACCACACTCGGTCTGGGAACGAGAATAGTGCACAAGCGAAATCGCAAGTTGACCACGCGCACGGCTGGCACGGTCTCTTCCTGGGCAAGGTTTATGAACACCACATAGGTAAGGCGCTGCATTCACCTACCAACTTAGATCTATAGCTACACTAAATAAAGTAGCTACTTACAGCTTTAGTAAACTGTGATCTTAGTCAGTATAGTTTCCTGTGCTGCAGCTGGTTGGTCGTCATGTGATCGAAAATCAGGAGATCGGTTTCAAAAAATCTGATATGGAGCTTCGGAAAGTAGTTAGCCTTCATTGGCAATGTTATTACATGCTTCGAACCACTACTAAATTGTCAATGCTGTTTCAAGTTCTGGGGTTGTAGTTATACTTGTCTTCTTAGGCTTAGGTCTAACTGTAACTGAGATTAGCATCAAAAAAGTACAGAACAAGACTTAAAAAACATTAAAAATGTAAAAAGATGTAGGGATGGCATGCCAAAAAGTATGCAAACAAGGTACGGATGATATAATAGTGAAGGTAAATTTACAAAGCCCTATCCCTACATCTTTTACATTACAGTTGCAAACTAATGGGAAAATGATGCGGGGATGAGGCTTTGTAAATTTACCTTCACTATTATATCATCCGTACCTTGTTTGCATACTTTTTGGCATGCCATCCCTACATCTTTTTACATTTTTAATGTTTTTTAAGTCTTATAGACTAGGGATACACATTGTGCAAATGACCTTGCTCCACGAACGTCTGCTTTTGCCCTCGTATTTCCCAAGCATACTTTCTATGTTCCCAATCCATGTATCCTGGGAACCAGACCAGTCTTACCATGTAAAAATGGTTCCCGTTGTAAGCTTGAGTTGGTAGGAACAAAGAGCGTGTTTGTCTTATGGTACAGTCGCTATTCATCTGCCGTTGGTTGCTCACAGGTGGAACTGCCATACCTGATAGCTGTTGTGCCTACTGTTCTGGAGAAATCCATGTTTTACGGGTATCTCGCTGCTGCATCTGTTTCCCTTGGGCTACCGACACATTTTGTTCACTGTTGTTCAGTAACAGCTAGAGCTTTCATCCCTGCCAGTCTGATAGTGATCCCATACACCATTCTTGAGATATCGAAGTTTTTAGGCCAACTTCCAGTTTACCATTGGTGATGACGATGACGAAAAATCTCAATTGAACCTGGGTATAGCCTCGCTTCGCTCGGAGTTATTATTTTCTGTCATATGTCGTTCCGTATATTCTTGACACTGTAATTTAACACGATAGCTGCGGACCACATGTGAACAGTAAGTAAGATTTACGTACAACTTGATGCTATGGCAGCAAACTAGTGGGAGCTTGAATGACGACAGTTATGAAAAGATAAGCAGGAATGACAGCCAGAGTGTGTGCACCTATTGTACGAGAGATAGCAGTTGTGTTTTGGCGACGACATTCGGGATAGGCAGCTAGAGCCTAGCACCTACTCAGTAAGTTGTGTAGGTAATAGTTATATCATGGGTGCGAGGGATTATCAGGTTTAAAGCGCAAAGCCTGAGGGCGCGAAGCACCCGAGGGCTGAGTGCTTTAAACCTGATACATCCCGAGCATGCACCCATGATATAACTATATTGAGTCACTGTCCCTTCCTGGTAACCACCATAGTAACAATGACATCAAATGGTCCAATTATCAGTTGAGCTAGCTATGGCGTCTATTGATACAGCTGTTGACAGCGACGATGACTTTCAACCGCCTTGTCCGAAAAGAAAGAAAGAAGCCAAAGGGAGGTTTGTCAGCCCTTAAAAGCGAATGGATGAGTACGAAAAGGCGTTCTGTCCTCAGAACACTAAAGTCAACACTTGTTGGGCTGTCAATAACTTCAATGCTTGGCAGCGCGACTATAACACGTGCCATCCAGAGAAACCTTGCCCTGATGATTTGCTGTTGTCTGATAGCGCTAGCAATGTTGTCTTGTCCACTCGGAAAAAGACTGGAGAACCATACCCGCCAAAAACGTGTACCTTTTATTGTGTGGGCTACAGCGCTACATGAAGGAGGAGAAAGTGTGTGCTATAAACATTTTCAATCGCGATGACCCTGATTTCAAGCGCCTGTACTATACTTGCGATAACTACTTCCGAGAACTGCGTGCTGACAGAGTAGGTTCCCAGAGCCGCCCAACTGAAGTTCTGACTCCAGCGGATGAAGAAAAGCTGTGGCAAACGGGGGTTCTCTCTGTTGAGACTCCTAAAGGTCTGCTAAATGCGGTGTTTTTTTTACAATGGAAAGAACTTCATGTTACGCAGAGGAGCTGAACACCGTGAGCTGAAGTTCTCACAGTTGACCAGGGATTTTAGTAGTGATGGGTTGCTTCGTTTCACCTACACCGAGAATCGTTCTAAGAACAGATGCGGAGGATTTAACCAGCTAGATATTGAAAACAAAGTCGTCAAGCAATTCCAAGATCTCCGTGCTGGTGATCGTTGCCACACTTACCTTTTGCATTTGTATATTTCTAAGGTTCCAGATAAAGCTATTGAACAAGACATTTTTTATGTACGTCCTCTTCCTAAGATCCCTGCTGGTCCATCTGCACCATGGTTCACCACTGTTCCGGTAGGGAGGAATACACTTAGCAAAATGCTGCAAAATATGTGTGACGAAGGTGGTGTTCAGGGTAAGAAAACTAACCACTCTTTGCGAGCTTATGCTGCTACTGAGTTGTTTCAAGCAGGTGTTTCAGAAAAGGTGATCCGGATTCGTATAGTGGACATCGTTCCCTGGAAGGCTTATGCAAATATGAGCGCATATCTGAGCAGCAGAAGTGAAATGCTTGTAGAGTGCTCGCACCTAATGCAGAAAAAGAGCAAACAAGTATGGAAGATAGTACACCTAGTACATCTCCAATGCAGCAAAATGTCATGTTGATGAATTCACAGCAGAAGCAACGGCAACCAACTTGCTCTTTTAGTGGTGCTAGTTTAAGCTGATGTACAATCAACGTGTACCAGGGTGCAACAGTTGTGCAACATCCAAACATTGCAGATGACAACTAAAGGAACACTTCAGTGACTTAGTACTCTTTTGTGGCTTCTCACTTTGCAATGCCATTCCCATGAGAACTGACACTTTTGCTGACAGTTTGTTAGTTCTCACCCTCTGAAATTGTAGTAATAAAGGCGGGCTAGGGTACTGAGGGTAGTAGCAAGCAGCTGTTTTGGCAATGACAGGTCTTCTAGCATAAATAGTTACTATTGACTCCTCTCCAGCAGTGAAGAAAGTAGCGCCAATCAACAAAAGAATGAGAAGTTTTGCAAAGATCCAACTGATACACTTACCGTACGGCTACCTTGGCGAATGCTCCGCCCCTTGAATCCCACCCCTTCCTTCCATGAATAACAATAACTGTCGGGGCATACCCCGAGGTTCGTGAAAGCGGTAACTATTGCTGCAGGGCATAGTAAAGGTTGCTACAAACATTTTCAGTGAGTTTGTCAGGAGACATTGCAAGTTCCAAACATTTTCAAGATATTTTAGGCCCTAAAGGGTTAAAGCACGGTCACACCTGGTTAAAGCACCGTGTGTGGGTGGGTTAAAGCACGGCTGTGGTTTATCTTAGCTAAACTTCGCGCGGCATCTTTGATCCGCCCACGCAAGGTGACACAAAAAGGCTTATGCAGCACTGAGCTTACTGACTAGGCGGCAGAAATTTTGCTCCGTAGCTGATGGGTGGCGACTTCCCTCTACTCTTTCTCAAGTCTTGAAGGATGTATGCCAGACTGCATGTGTTCTGACTTAGCCTATAACTGCAACAACCACAGTAGCTGCATGCTGGTAGGACAAATGGCTCTGTTGTGTTGTGTGGTACTACCCCATGAAAAGCTCTTCTCTGCAACCATGACAATTTTTCTAAGCATATTGAACACTTTCATAGACAGTTACAAACCTCGTTTTAGCTACTGTAACAATATTATGCCATGCCATGCCATGCCATGCCATGCGTGAATGGCCTGTGTGCTAGTAATCTGATACTTCACTGGTGAAGCCTTGGCTGCACAACAGTCAATGCTGTAGTGCATTACTTGCTCACACTCGCCCCACAATGTTCTACATTCCCCTAGTATTTTTCATTGGGGTGAGGGGAGAGCCTGAGAATGTATAATACTTGACCCGTTAATTGATTTGTTTCTGCAGGATAGGGTAGGGTAAAAGGGTCGGGGCAGGTTTTGTTTCTGCATACGTTTCTGCGGTTTGTCCCTCAAAGCCTATACTTAAGTAGCTGCTAGAACGAGGCTACTGCTGCCCAGCTCTACAAAGCTGTTACCGTATAGCGGGTTGTTTCCGTGGGGTGCTAATTTTTGTTATTTTCGTGGTTAACCCCAGTGTCACAAAAATTTCCACCCACGAAATTTTCCCACCCACATGCACACTGCAGCTCTGTCTACACGTGCTAACGTTCGGACTGTGCGACAGTTTTTTTACAGCTCTTTTTCGCTACTTGTGCCCTGTTGACAGTGCCCTTGATCCGTACGGTCCCCTTTTTCAAGCTGTTTCGCGTGTGGTGATGGAGGAAGTGAACAAGGCAGAAGCATGACCAAAAAACGGGACCAGTACCTCTCGTTCAGATATGCGAGCACCAATGGACTTCGTGCTTTGTAGACGTGGTAGCCTCCCACGCAAGACGCGACACTGAAGCGCTCCATCTTTCCTCTAGTCTCGCGTAGCCAGACATATTTCGGCGAGAGTCAGACTACGTGTTCCTCGTCGAAACCACGTCGCGTGTACCAAGTTCAAAGTTCACATTACGTTATATGCGAGCCACGAAATTTAAAACCACGAAATTTAATTCTGAGGGCCTCTTCCAGCTTTTCACGAAAATTTCCACCCACGAAAATAACCCGCTATACAGTATGAGATTTCATGACCAGTCCCAATGCACCCAACTGCTTGTTTAGTGAGATTTGTAGCCCATAATGACATTCATCAGCCTCTTGGACCTGGTTACAGTATGAGATTTCATGACCAGTCCCAATGCACCCAACTGCTTGTTTAGTGAGATTTGTAGCCCATAATGACATTCATCAGCCTCTTGGACCTGGTTACAGTATGAGATTTCATGACCAGTCCCAATGCACCCAACTGCTTGTTTAGTGAGATTTGTAGCCCATAATGACATTCATCAGCCTCTTGGACCTGGTTACAGCCAGTTGTTTAATGCTTATATTCCGAGAACTAAAGCGTCAAAAAAGCCAAACGAAGTGCTGCAGAGTGAAAGAATGAGCTGAGAAAGGCCTATATAAAGTTATTTTAAACCTAGGTAAGCTTTTCAGAAGCAATATGTAACTGTTTACGAAGGATGCTTACCTACCGCGTTTTTGCGGGTAGCGTCTTTGGCTTTTCTCGCTGATAGCAAGGTGTAGCTCCAAAACTGTCTTGATATTTACGAAGCCCTAGGGCCGCTGTACCTTCGTAGTTAGTGTTGTGCTTCTGCTTATAGTTGAGAAGAAAACATGGTCAATAACTCGTCTTTACGATCGAGGAGATCAACGACCATCCTAGCTACTACCGTTCATTGTGCTCCGCCCATTGAGGGCTTCTGGACCAACCCACTTGTATCAGTAGGGGAAGCCCCAACCTAACCACAGACCAGATACCAAGCTTGTAGTTATTTGTACTGGGCTGTGATAACGCTTAGCCGTAGACTTTGACGTCTTTAGACATCATTTGTCATTGATTTTTGATGGATTTATCCATCATTTGCGTATAAAGGGTTAAGTGCACAATCCAGCTCTTGACATTATGGCCATCATCTGCCTAGCTGCTCTGAATGTGGCACTGTAGCCATATATGGAAGCTGGTTGACTTTCTACATGCTAACTAGGTATACATATTCGCAGTGTATGCCTCGCGCGCATCTCCATGACCGGCACGCACGAGCCTGGGAACAAGGCTAGCATGTTCAACGAAATGCAAAAAGTTGAGAAGAAAGGCAAAGCATAAGTATTTCGTTGAAAGAGTTCAAGAACGTGACCACTTTTTTTTAACCGCACAGAACGCGAGGATATGGTCATTTATCGAGACGACCACACGCTTTATTTGCTTCGCTGGGCACTGCTGTCTCTCGTACTCATCATTCTCGACGTGGACTTCACGGTGTTGTGGCTGCATTTATGCTCTGTCTTCTCTTCCATTTTCGCGCCATGCTCCTAGCTCTCCCTCGCTCCCATCACAATTTTGATGTCGAGACAATCAGACCGCTACAGCGCTGATAACGATATTCCTAAGCGGGACGGATGTTTGGGCACAAGCCGCACCTTCAATTGCATTCCTGAAGCGTGACAAATTGCATTCCTAAAGCGTGACAAATTGCATTCCTAAAGCGGGGTGGAAGTCAAGGCCACACCCCACCAACCGAGAACACGCACTGCAAGATTAGTAGCCTCGCGCTAAGGCACTCGGCAATTAACATCCCACAGGCATCCTGGTAGGCAGATTGCTATATTGTAGTAAGTGAGTTCGCTTCACTTGACTCTACCTGTTGACCTCATGTGACAGAGTTTCTGCATTTAATCCTTTAGGGCCGATAGCGGATATATCCGCACAACTAATGTAGTACCGTTTTGTGGCTTCTTACTCGGAAGCCATGTGCGACAAGAACTGACAACATTGCTGGTTATTTGTTAGTGCGTCCACTCTCTGAAACTGTAGTAATAAGGTCGAGCTAAGGTACTGAGCATCAGAGCAAGCAGCTGTTTCGACAGAGATAAGTGTTCGACAAGAATTATCGCTTGAACGGTACAAGTAGGAAGGCTTATTTTGCCTTCGTTTTACGCTTACCTGGAGTACCGCTCCTGTTGTGAGTTACTGTAACCCCATTGTCTTCAGCAGCAAGGCTAAAGAGATTGCTTCACGCAGTTTGAGTACACAAGCAGCTATATCACGTTGAGAACTTTTTCAAAATAAATATAGGCCCTAAAGAGTTAATTAAAGGTTAATTAAATTCCAAACTCCCATTTGACTGCCAGAATGACACTAGAATGAGCAGTGAAACTGGAATAGGAGATGAGCGGGAGTGGAATGGGAATAGAAAGGTGGTAGAATGAGTAGTGCAATCAGACGTGAATTTAGCGGGTTAACGGCCCACAATTAGGCACTGAATGTAAGGAGATTTGGTTTCCACCCACATTTTAAATGATAGCCTGCCTTGTTGATACCACTGTTTACAGGTAACTGACATGGCAGAACCACCAAAGAAGAGGCCAAAAAGGAGTACTGAAACAAGTGAAGACTCTCCTGGTATGTTCTTTTAACCTGTTATTGTGATCTGCTGTTTACTCCTGCTGGTTGTCCCTCCTGTTATTTTACATGTAGTGGCATGTGTGTGATTGCACTCAAATAGGAGCTTGTCATATACGATACCAGTCAGAAAAAATGCACTGTTTTTTACACTACAGAGTAGTATAATTACAAGAAGCTTACACAGAAACACCTATAGTATTTTACTGCAAATATGTGACCTGCTGAGCGAAAACCCAGCGCATCCCACACTTTATGAAAATGGAGATAAGATCGGAAATCTGTATATTGATGTGTAATTATGCAGCAGTAAAAAAAAAAAAATGGAAGCAATCGGTTGCTTGGTTCCTGAGTTGCGGAGCGAAAAGCATCACGGACACGGAACACAACTTTTCGAGAAAACGTTACGTTGCTACGTGTCTCCGTATACTATCGTGTTGTGTAAAGTTGACACGTGTTCTTGTAAAAAGGCAGCTTGAAACTTGAAAGTCGCCGAAGACAGTTGGGAAAGACAGCGGTTGTGAAAGCAGGGGCTTACATTGTGTCTACAGACAGAAAGACAACCATATACAGACTGGAAGCTGGTGAAATCGCGTTTTTTGGAAATGTGTACCATGATGTCCATAGCAACGCGCTCCCATATTTCGCTGACCTGCCTGTGAGTTTGAGCTTATATCGTCTTTATAGTAGCAGAGCCGGGCTTCATAATTCATTATGATACAATGAAAGTCTCCTGTAACACATTGGTGTAGTTTAGCTGGAAAACGACCTGTCCGGATAAAATCGCCTATAACTCGAATTCATTATTTGTGGGAAGTGCCGGGTTTTCGCTCAGCGGGTCACATATGATGTCTTAACGCAAGACATCTCCCGCAGGTTTGTAACAGGAAAATGTCACTGTTGGTGACAAAGCCACTGTCAAGTGGGGCCAGAGGGCTAGAGTGTGGATAGCCTCGTACCCAGGCTGTTCGTAGGAGAAATGGCCTGGCAACTTGCGCAAGTTCAAACTGTATGTGGATGATGTCAAAAATATTACAACTGCACCCGTACAGGCCATGAATATTGGATAATGCATGTGATATATTTTCGAAGCCACATGACTTCGTAATGTGCAAGCGTGTTGTTGTTGCCCAAGACTCGTTACAGGATGGTTGCTGTCTTACTTGTCATCTGTAGATTCACCGCTTGCAGTAGACTCGCTCTCGCTCACTGATGTCAATCTGCCCAACTAACAGTAACTACTAACTAGTATCATACTGCTACTCTCGAACAGGTCCTTGCTTGTAAAGAAACCGTGTTGTCCGCAGGTATTGTACTAGTTGCATCGCTCCAAGCGCTAAGCGTACCACGGGACGGTACAGTACATATATTTTCTATGCTGTGATGTATCTATGATGCAATTGAAATTCTACAACTGTCACGTGAAGCGTTCTGAAATCTGATTGGTACTGCCAACCCCAGGGCAGCGGAAGTCAACAGTTTGAACTCGGTTAAGTTGCCAGGCTGTTTTTCCTAATTAACGGCCTGGATATGAGGCTAGAGTGTGGAAAGCCATGGTAGTGGACCTTTTTGATTTTGATGGTGATGGTGAGTACATAGCTACAGGTGTAGTTTTGACTCGTTCCACGTGTATGTGCATTATAAAGAACAGCTGCTATGGAATGTACTTGTATCACCTACAGTAGGCGTCAATAAAATGCTCCGGTACTCTAGTCGTACTACGATTGTAGTACGCAGGATCTACACAATCATTATTGCACTCTGTGCGGAGCATAGTACAGAGTATAGTAGCATAATATGAAACTTTTACACTTACAATTTCAGTACCTAAACAGCCATGTGTCGATCGAATCGTGCCATGGCTGACATGGACGCGAAGCATCAACTCTATTTTACCTATCTCAAAGCGAACCAGCGTGAGTATCGTGAAGAGCAGCCCCCATCGAGGACCAATAATAACATACTGGTTTTGTAATCACAGTGCATTGTACTTGTGGTGCATTTTTTCTCTGACCAGTACTGTAGGTTTGTACCTTAAACAACATTTGGTCAAGTCAAAACCTGTAGTTTTAATGAGTTCAGCGTTTTTCTGACTATGGATCTAAAACAGCAAATAGGACCAACACTTCTATCCCTATGTACTAGTGAGATGATTCATCATCGTGGGGCGAGCCTGAGCAAACAGCAAACTACTCATTTACTACTTTGTTAATATGGCACACAGCCGGATTTGTCACTGTCGACTGTTTAAGCAACACATACATGTAGCCAAGTCCTCCGTGACCAATGCCAGCCATTTCTCCAGCCAGGGCCGCTAACGTGGCTACACATACATGGACTAAGCTCCGAAATCATGAACTAAACTTCTGGCGTTTATGAGTGCCGTTTATGCATGGCCTGCCTACCTGAAAGTCAACCCGTGAAGCGACCCAGTCAACCACCGTCTGTGAGAGGCCTGCCGTCGTCGGTAGAAGCACAAATCAGTGCCACGTGTGCTTCAACTTCAGTCGCCTGCCTTTGCTTTGGGTCCCCGATACTGCACTCTGACAATAGCCCTCCACTGGCCTCTGGCACATGCTTCATGTCGATCTTCGTGAAATATTTGAATATGCTCATTTAAAATTTACGGTAAGTGGTCAGTCCAAGCAAGTACGTAAGCAAGCAAGCAAGCAAGCAAGCATAGATACACACGCATGTGTGCAATGCAGTCACGCTAGTGTGGGGCTCGCTCAGGCTCGCCCCAAATATCCTACATTTTTCCATTCATGTTTTTTTTTTTGGTACACAAAATGTTGCAATTGAAATTAACCCTTTGAACTCTGAAGTAATTTTATTCACGACAGTTTATTAACTGGAAGCTTGCACCAACAGCTTGATTTGTTTAGATAGAGAGAGGGTAACTACAAAACCTGGACTCTGGACTGAACCATGGACTGGACTATGGACTGGACTCGATTATGGACTCGCTCATTGACTGCAAAAATAAGTATAGAACTGTCATAGAGTAGCCTCGTTCCCAGGCTCTCCCCGCGTGCGAACGAAAAATCGAAAGGAAAGGGGAGAGCCTGGTAAAATTTATCACGTGAGAAACGTCATAGGTAGAGAGAACTTAATCACATGTGGGCGAACGAATGAACTCGCCCACGCTGTATGGACAGAATACTGTTGCGATAGCTTTATGGCCGACAGAATGGGACTAGACGGCACTATGCTACATTACCTGGCAGTACGGAAAGCTATGGTGAGCTTACACAGACCTGTACATTCGAAAATCACGCTAACCTACTCGCTTACCTGGCAAACTGACCGCTGTACACCCCGGAGAATGGCTTCCAAGGCGGCTCTTTCCTAGGCTTTGCTCAAGTTTTCTCTGTGCTTATTGAAAAAACTGCCAGAACGGGCTCCTACTAAAAAAAAGCTACGTGTACTGTCGATTATCAATCAACTACGTGCGTGGGCATATCAACGATCCGCCTACGCTCAATTAAGTCCTCTCTACCCTTCTCTCTACCCCTACGTCACTCACGTGATGAATTATTCCAGGACCTCTACCGCTTTTCCGTACTGCAAGCGACGGAAAGCTGGGCGGGGCCTGGGAACGAGGCTAGTCATAGAGCACTTTACTTTGCAAATACAGAATGATGGATCAACTGCAGTGCAACCGATGTTTCATCTTCATAACATGTGAATTGTATTTAGCTACATGTAGTCTCTTGGGTCAGCCCACTTGCACGGTTCAAAGCGGGCTAGTTAGCAAGTCTCAGATTAGTACTTAGCATGGTAAGCATACTATGCCCAAGGGGGCCTGGCTCGAGGCCACTTGTACAGTGATCTAAGTTAGCTGTTTTGACTCCCTCAGATGGTCCAGTGCGCTGGCCCACGAGACCAACAGCTCACGGCCATCATCACGTTCATATCTTGGCTCAGTTCAGGAACTTTGCCGTTGCTTCCATGATAGTGTTGCTCATTTGCAGGTCAGTGGTAGCACCGTGACTAGGATACTTCGACAACAAGGCAAATTTCTATGCACACGCACATGCACAGACGCACTAATATGCTAGGCAAACAATCTTAGCCGCCTCAACTGCCACATGCAAGCTTTACCATCCACAGACATGGTCACCAACAGGACATCTTACGAATTAGAATAGCTACATAAACTTGGTAGCGCTTACTACACTGTAGAAAACAGTTTCAGCATCTTCCTTGAGAGTCCATAATTGAGTCCAGTCCATAAGTCCAGTCCAGTCCATAGTCCAGTCCAGTCCATAAGTCCAGTCCAGTCCAGAGTCCAGGTTTTCTAGTTACCCCATAGAGAGAGTGTAAATAGGCTGGACAAGTTTATCTAAACTGCTAATAAGTGCCTAGTAAGCAATTTCCACTTGTTTGAAGCCATTTTGTGCTGACTATGCATTGTAGCTTTGAGCACCTCCCCATCAAAAACAGCCGATTTACAAGTTATGGAGAACGCTTTCTCCCTGAGGGCGAGAAAAAGCTTCGTGTTTGGTAGCACTCAGTTCATCGACGATCACCCGCGAATAAGTACCGCCTGTTCCTGTCTTTCCAAGCATTGATGTAAGTCAAAGGTGTGGCCTAGCCTCATTAGCACTTGCCATGGAGGGGCCTACTCTCAAATCTTGTTAAGGTTTTCAGCTTTGCGCAGAAAGCGCACGAACTTGTCGTGAGTATATATATATATACGGTCTCCGTGACGACGGGAAGTTTATTGGGACCATACCGTAGGACTGGTTTTAATTGCGTAGTTTAATTATTGCGTTTGTCTCTTTTTAGCTACATTGCGAGTTTAATAATTACGTCTGCGCAAATTGCACGTAGGGGTGGGCTAGAATAAGTTTGCGAATCGAAAGTTTGAGAACTCTAGGAAAACTCACAATTCGCAATTATTAGATTCTCCCAATTAAAACCGGTCCTACGGTATATATATATATATATGGTCACCACGTTCAGAGGGTTAAGTTTTGGTACAACCTATTACTAGAATAATTCTCTATTCTTGCAGCTCCCTCCCATCCAAAAGCCTCCCCTCCAAAGGCTGGCTCCAGTTCAGCAGGCAGTGGTTCAACCATCTCAGTAAGTGTTTTTACAGCTGCAAATCTAATTGTCTCAGCCACAGTAGAAAAAAGTGACCCACTGAGGGAAAACCTGGCACATCCAACAAACATATAATTCGAGATTGAGTCGATTTTATCTGTACTGGTACACTGCTCCAAAGCAAGAAAGCAAAGCTTTCAATTTTGGAAACTTTTAGCTGTAGTGCTTGACACACACATCAAGTGTGTTGACAAAGTACATAAAAGGAGTGAGTCAACACGTTATGCTTCCCCTAAACTAGCAGAGGCGAGCCTGAGCAAGCAAATGTATGTCACCATACATGCTGCCAATGCAGCTATTTGTCCATCCAGACTACTATGGCTACACGGGCTAGCTTCACACTCAAACCATGAGCCAGCAGAGGAATTCCTGCTGTGAATGAGTGGTTTAGCTTGTCGTTCATACCAGGTGCTTACCTGAAGCAAACCTCGCCACCATCTGACAAGCCTGCTTTGTGACCGTGTGGTGACCATCAGACTCACAGCATCAATTTTTCAGGAAGTTACCATGCATGCTACAAGCGCAATCATCTTTGCTCCTGCTCTGTTTCACGTTGACATTACAGTCTGGCTAGCCTTGTTCCCAGGCCCCGCCCAGGCTTCAGTCGCTTGCAGTACAGAAAAGCGGGGAGAGCCTGGTATCTTTTCTCATGTGAGCATGACGTAATCGGAAAATGGCGAAAATTTGCAGAACTAACAGCTGCGTTTCGTGTATTGTTCAACGGACTACACGCTCAACTCGGTGTATATGACAATCGCCATCTGCTAGCTAGATACGTGTGGTAAGTTACCTGCTACATTGGCTCTTTTTGCTGTTCTGGGCCCTGTGCACCCACGCGCAATTATACCCTTTCTACCATCCTTTCTATCCTGACGTCACTCACGTGAGAAAAGATACCAGGCCCTCTCCCGCTTTTCCGTACTAATAGCAACGAAAAGCTGGGCGGGGCCTGGGAACGAGGCTAAGTCTGACAGTAACCCTTCAGTCTGATTCTCGTGGCTTAGCTGAAGTACATGTACACGTAAGGGTGTGGACACTCAATCCTCATGAAATATTGAATGTGCTCACTTCAAATTTATGGTAAGTGAGCAAGCATACACACATGCGCATTGCGCAATGATAATGAAGTCACACTAGTGTGGGACTCACTCAGGCTTGCCCCAATTGTCTCCTCAGCAATACGGTTGCCAGTTTTGCTCTCTCTTTGAGCACTGTAGTTGGTCAGCTAAACTCAGCATTATGTGTGTTTTGCACTGTATCATACTAAGAGCCCAGTTCTGCTACTCTAAAGACAGTATAAGCTCAAACTCACATGCAGGTCAGTGAAATAGGGAACACATTGCTATGGACACAACTTGGTAAGCACCCGCTTTCATCACCACCACTTCAACTGTCTTTGCTGATTTTTCAGGCCGAGTTTTTATATGAGCATCAAACGTGCCGTATCAACGTTAAAAACATCGCTCGTGTACGATGTGTTTCACTTTTTAACTTGAAATGCAAGCAACCAATCGGTTCCATTTTTCATTGTTGCACATTTACACATCAGTATACTGATTTCTGCTCTTACTGTAACGAGTCTAATAATTCCAACAAAATTTCATTTCTGGTTCTAATTCTATCCCGGAAAGGGGGCGGGTGTTTGAATAATTAGTGGAATTGTTCAAAAATTAGATCTATAATAACAGACTGTTGAAGGCTAGGTATAGGTGTTCAGATATTGGAATAATAATTTCACACATGGGTATTCGAATGCTTGGAATACAATCATTTCTCGGGTGTTCGAATAATTGAATGGTTCAAATTATTATTAGACTCATTACGGTATCTAAATTTTTATAAAATGTGGAGTTTTTGCTCAGTGGATCAAAAATGTTTTTCATGTAACATTGGTTTCATTCTTATGTATTCTGCATCCTTGTTTATCTAGGCAGCATTCTTTTATTTTGGAACTGTCTTTGTTAACTTCACACTGGAGATAAAAGCTTTTATAATATCAAAATCAGTGGTGTCGTGGAGTCACGAGGTTCAACTTGCGAATGGGAGAGTGAAAGAGCTAAAGAAATGTGTACCAACTCATTACAACAATATTACAAAGGATTTAAGACGACTGAAGGGCAGTCAAGTCCTTACATCGGCTACAAGCAGCAACTTCGTTTGTATTCAGGAAGCCTGTGGGCAATTCACATTTCTATATGAACACGATAGTTACAAGACATTTTCCGCAGTGACGGTTACGATGATTGAGTATTTCTGTCGGACAAGTATAAATACTGAATTGGAGAATATTTCATGTATGGGTGGTCATAATCATGATTATCTTTTTCCCATACTTTTATGCCAACTCGTCTCTGCGGGACAAGCTGCAAGACATAATTCGAACCACCACCGACGAAACACGCAAAAACCAAGCAGATGAAATGCTCAAGAATTTACAAGACGTACTTAATGCCAAATATCAACCAAAAAATCTACCAGATGAATGCAAACCATTTTCATTCCGGTTTTCTCCAGAAACGTACGCAAACGACTATGACGTAAATGTATGGACCTGTCGCTTGTTTCACTCCTTGAAACTGTTCCACACAGATTTCAGCGGCGAATACACCACAGAGCAAACAGGGGTACAAAACTTGAATCATATACTTACAACTTACCCCGATGTCCCCATACGTGCATATATTTTTAGGGGGGCTCCCGATTTTACGGTGTGGAGAAGCCCAGTTGTATTTGGGACCTCTGAGGAGGACAGTGAGAGCACCGATGGTGACATCGCACAAGTGGAACATGCCTATCAGATGGCCCCATTAGGTAGTGGTCCTAACCGTTCCGGCCTACCGGAGAAGGTAGGACAATTGGTGGCCGCAATCCACCAAAACATTGTGGGCAGAACATTGACTAGCATCATGAAGGGTAAAGCCATAAATCCCCCTTTTGTAGGGTACGGACTATTTCTACACAAAGTGTCTGGTGCAGTACTTATAAAACTCCGTATGGACCAGCCCACAAACATGGGGGGCCCTAGCCTCTTGGTTAGTGCAAAACTACAGGGCTCAGGCCAAATTACCAAGAAGTCACTATGTCACTCGATAGACTCGTTGCTACTTACTTTGCAACCGAAGCATCAACATTGAAATGTGTTGTGAACAATGTCCCTGTTTACTTTTTGTTGTTGTTCATAACATAGATTTTTTGTTGAACACCTTCACAAGAAGAGGTTATTGTCAACTTTTTTGTTAATACATGAAAAATTCAAGTGACAAGTTCTGAGGTGTAGTGGTTGAGGTGAAAATTAACGGCCCTGAACTAGGTAGGGTTGAACCACCCCACTCACACTAGAAAATGTAGAACATAGTGGGGGGCAAGCCTGAGCAAGCAGCAAACAGGTTTAGCATAGGATTTGTCACAAGTCTTCACCAGAGATAGCAAGGTATAACATAATGCCAACAGCCAGGACAGCTACTGTCAGTGTGGCTACTAGTAATGCATGGACTTTACACTAAAGTTATGAGCTGAACTCAAAGGTCGGACACGGTTGACTAGCTGGGTCATCACTAATTGATTTTTAGTATCTCAACAGACTATCTCTCAGGACTTCAATTGAGCAGGACCCCAGATTTTATATTATGATTCATAGCTATATCCAGTCAGAAAAGGCTAAAAAGCTTTCTACCTTGCAATATCCAACATCAATTAGTGATGGCCCAGCCTTTTTAATTCAATAGTGTCTGACCTCCTGAGCTGAACTAGGTAGGGTTGTTCACCACCCCACTTTCATTCTACTTATGATTCTACTTCGTTCTACTGATGAGTGGATTCTGTTATGGAGCTGAATGGCCTTCAGGAAACTTATTTCCTTTTAGAAAGCGAAGAAATCCATCCAGAGTAAACGGGCAGTAGAATGGTATTCTCTAGCCTGTGCGTGCATCACTATGAGTAACATTTCCCTCTTAACCCACAATTGTTTCTACACTAAGCTGGCTATCCTTTGTTATCTCAGAGTATATGTCAATTTTGGGTGAACTTCAGGATATACTTGATGATCTGCTCCCATGCTACTGACAATTCCCTTCCAAAAATTAATAGTGAGGTGTAACGATAAGCTGGACTGCCGGCCTGTTATACAGACCATTCTAGTGGACACAGAAGAGGATGAACCACCCCAACCCATGCCTTGTCATGTGCACGTGAGGCATTTCACATGGGTTTGGGTAGCTCGTGC
Source organism: Agelas oroides (assembly GCA_949130485.1). Classification (NCBI taxonomy): domain Eukaryota; kingdom Metazoa; phylum Porifera; class Demospongiae; order Agelasida; family Agelasidae; genus Agelas; species Agelas oroides. The sequence continues at coordinate 21,410,860 of OX422184.1, read as the reverse complement.
CCTGCCCACACCTCCCAGCAAGAAACAGGCTGGTGAATGAAGTCAAATTTCTTGTGGCTTATTACCCAAACTTGGTAATGACCAATGAGATTGTGAGATCGGTAATTATTATGTAGCACTTCCCTTACAACAATAAAATTTGTTCATCTCCATTCGAGTATCTGTACTTTAAAATTTTTAAATGGGTTGGCTGCAAAATGTTTTGATCGTTGCTAGGTTACATGTCGCAAAAGTGTGCGCTAGCCCAAGAAATTCGACTTGGTTCACCAGACCGTTTCTCCTCATCAGAGGGTGGGGTCTGGTCTAAAATTAGCCTAGATCCATCTGTAGAATGGGATGAATCATCAGTAGAATAGGTGTTAGCATGGGAGTAGAATCATAAAAGTGAAATCACACTACTCTCCTACTTAACTCTGTAGTGCAGTGGTTCAAGGTAGTTGATAAGACTAATTACATTCTCTTTTGTTGTCAACTGTCATCTTTCATTACTGGTTAGCATGCCAAAATGCATAACAGTATAATTTATACCAATGGTAAAAAGATCTAGCAGTTAAGTAGGTCAATTAGTAGCTGCAATACATAGTGCAGTATCCTGAGGGAGGGGGAGGAGGGAAGTGCTGGTGGTGGAGAGGAGTATTAGAGGTCACTGCTGGCTCCAGGAGAACGAGGAGGCCTAGTTGGGGCCAGCGTTACAGCACCAGGCACCATCAGGAGTTGAGATGATAGCACTGTAGGTGAAGACACGTGAAGCGGTGAAGGAACACTAATTGACAATTTACATTAATTGGTACATATAATTGTTTACAAGCAGTAATTGTTACCAAGAGTCAATTAATTGTTGGTGCAACACCAGAGAGTCTAGCAAAGGCTTCAAGTTACCATAGCAATTTAAATTACTCTCCCCAAGCAACAATAACTAAAATTGTGCATCAATCAGTCTCAACAAAATACCCTACATGTGAACACTCTGGCTTTCAGCCCTTGGATAGTGGATACACATTATAGCAAGAGCTTGGAGGTGAGGTGAAGCTTTCTGAAGGGTAGATGAACAAAACTATTTGTCACACATACCTTAACCTCAACTTCTTTGTGTCTTGTGAGAGGCTGTGAGAGTGTGATTCCCCAGGAAGATCTCCAGAGAGCTGACCAGAGAGTGGCATGTGGCCAGAGTGGCTGTGAGAGAGGGAGGTGAGGTCGGTGAGGGAGCGAGGGTTGCCCAAGTCATGATATGATGGATGGAAAGGTCATCATCAGTTGAACCCTGGGAATGAAAGGAGGGAGGGAGGAAAATGGAAGAGAAGGGGGGTACATGGATTCAACACATACATGTATCATTCGATGTGACATCCAAAGTTTGATGTTTCCAACTATACTAAACAGTATACATTTTTCCTCATATCTTCCTTCATATAGAGAGACTACTAGGCTCCAAGTTACAGGCAACATTTCACAGAGAATGGACAATCACAGATGGGTTGTTGCAATAGCTAGTAACCTCATATCAGAAATTTGCAGCATTATCAGATGTGGTCTTTATGGTTACTCACCGCATATATACATGTACACCAGTATATGCATACCTATACATGAATAAACAATGCTGCTCGGTCAAGCTCCCGGCTTTTGCTACGTGCTTCTACTTCTGCATGTCCAGTAGTGCTGCTGTACCCTTTTTGCTGCCTGTTCCCTTAGCCGCTTTTGCTACATGGTCCATAAAAAGAAGCAGTTGAACACACCAGTTGCTTACCATAATAATAACGGTCAAGAAATCTGAATGTTACTTATTGACTCTTGTACAGTTTTAGTTCCAGCATTTCCAGACCTCTCGCTCTAACACAAGGAAAAGGGTCTGGTGATACAAGCCAATCATAGAGCAACATTGATATACAACTGACTGACACTAGACCAATTTGTGATCTTAAAAGGCTTCAGCACTTCCACAAAGCTCATGCCCACACCGCATGTGCCTGCCACACAGTGTGAAATGGAGAATCTTGTTTTTGTGTCACAAAATATTTTCAGGTTACAAAGCTAATAATCATAATTTTGAGTTGGGGGGGGGGGGGGGTGGGGGGGAACAGGATGGTAGCAGGATGATAGTAGTATGCGTAAGCGTGCATGGCTACTAGGGGGGTCTGGGGGCATATCCCACCCCCCCCTCCCCAACCCTGGGAAAATCTCAGATTGCTTCTGACGCAATCTGGGACAAACAACACAGACTAGCCACAATAATAACCTCAAGGTTTCTGGGGGGAGATTCCAGGGCCCCCACCCCTCTGTATGAAACCCTGTCACTGGTAATTTTTTTCTTTCTCATAGAGGTAAGGTCTAGGCACATGACTATGCAAACCCAGACTTGCGTCACACCACACTCCTTTCCTTGTAAGAGGGTTCAGTCTGGGCAATTGTACACACCTCCTTGTATCGTTTGTAGTAGTTCTCAATAAGAAGTGCAGCATGCTTCTCTCGTGCCCTCATCTGTCTCCGATTCTGTCACAACAAGCCAAGTATGAGGAGATAACACAGCCAATCATGAATCCCTGAATCATGTGCCTGAAAATTCTGTGGGGATACTTACCCCCTGATTAAAACTGCGTGGCAGTCCCCTCCCCCCACATTTCCACCACCTATAACACAGGCATCCTACTTTCAACCACTGTCCACCCCCTCACTAGCTCCCATGTCAACTCTGACACTCACCTTGTATTTCCTGAATGCATTCTGGATGATCTGTGCTGCATGTAAGAGCTGCTGCTGCTCTGAGTCTGTAGACAACACACAGATTAAAGGTACACTTTAACTAAATTTTAAAAAGGCCATACTGAAATGTATTTAGTTAAAGTTATAGTTAACTAAAACAACACCGTCGGACAGTGTACGAGATTTCTTTTGTGACGGACCCCTCGGTTCGGCCTTCCAGCTATATTTTATTTCATTGTAAGAATGCGTTTACGTGACCGAAAGTGGGCGTGGCAACCCCAAAAATTTCCGCCGCGCGAAGCGCACCGGTGACTCAACCCCCCTATCTAAATTTCTAGATCCGCCACTGCATACTAGTTTGTTGGAACCCTTGCCTACCAACGGAATCATGAGATATTTTGGCCTTGTGATAAGCTGTTGTTAATACTCCACAACTTGTTCTTGCACTGGATACTGCTAATCACAAATAAACGCTTCTGTGCAAAAAGTGTTAGACTACCCTAAGACTTTTGATACATGAACAACCATCAATCTTACTTGGAACAATCATGCCCTGGTATTATTGCCTGCAATGGCTGAGTAGTCCTTGAGGATCTAAATTTAGAATTTCTCTCAGATGGGTCTACTATCAATGTTCTTGATAGCAGACAGTAGCTAGTTGCATTCTAGCTTTTTCGGTGATGCATTACAAGAGGAAGATGGGGAGACTGGTGGGTGAGTAGATTGTTTTGTTGTTCCACTCAAAAAGGATTAGCACACGTATTTCGGGTTTGAGCATTCATGCTGGATGCCTTTTTTTCAGAACTGTGGGCTGGAACACTGCCAGAGATAATAAAATTGTGATGTCAACAAAGCTTTGTATTTTTCAGGTGATTTAGTTTGGGGGGTGGGGGAACTAAGTTTAACCCAGTTAACTTGAAAATCCCAACAGCACGATTAGGCTAATATTAAGGGAGTCCTTGGGGACCGACAGCTTAACATCATCTCTGAAGTACACAATGGAACTAACCTACTCAATTTTGGGGGTGGGGCTAAGTGTACCTGGAAGAGTAATACGTCTCTGCCAAAAGTGGGCCTGGCACCTGGCTTCAGTTGGTGAGAGTATCTGACCAGCATCCAGAAGACCCTGGTTCAAATCCTGGCTAGATCTCAATAACGTTTTAGAAACTTCTCAAACAAAAAAACTTTTTTAAAGCATGAACTCATCATTATATACATGTAGTAGGATATAATGTTATTAGTAAGGAGAAACTCTGAAATCAAAAACAGCTATCACAATGTCACTATGCTATAGTTTAGTCAGCAATGATAGCATTTCCTGTACAAACAGAGATCAAGGAATTGCAGTTCCAGGAAATACGATCGAAATATGAATCACAACCCGAATTTGGCTTTGATGCTGTGGAAGAGGTTGGAAGAGTGATGTGCTCATAGCGACCCCATTTCCTAGCACCCAATGATATGCTGTATTACAGGAGACTGGGGGCAGGTGTCAATCCACACATACATCCAATTAAGGTCATCTAAGGGACCATGCAAATACTACCCTACCATCACTTCCACCGTAGGTTCCTCGCAGCACTTGTCGGCCTAGAAATCCAACACCATTCCACCCCAAACGAATGTCGAAACATCTTGAATTTGTATTTCCATTCACCAACCAACGATTAGATTTTGCAGTAGCAGTAAATCAATACTGGCCACCTCGAAGTGAGGCATTTTGAAAGATCCGCTGGCCTTGCTGATTAGGTTCAGACCCTGAAAAATCTAGTCCATAAGTTGAAAAACTCAAATGCTGATTGTGTATCTGTTTGGATCTCCTGTTCAGAAAACATCAAGACATCCCTGAAGAAGCTGAGGTTGGGGTCTGCGATATTGAGGTCTGTAAATGGTATAACGTTATCGTAGGTGATGATAAATTCAGCACCCGGGGTGCATTGCTGCCCAAATGTGGGTAGGAATACCACAGATGAGGACAACAGCAAGGATTGCTGTGATGCAGATTTCACCCTTCATTTCTCCACCTGTGTCAGAAAGCATAGCAAGTACATGGTTAGAGGATTGTGCCATCTGATCACACCGTTAAAATTAAAATTGAAGTGTTCTTACTTCAGTAGAGTCCCATGAAATATTGTAGGGTTGCCATGGAAACTTGATATTGTACTGAAAATTTATAATCTGTGTTCCCATTACAGCCCCATGTAGTTTTGCACGTTAAATGTTTGATTACGCTGCCATGTTCAACGTGCAAGCTGTAGGGGTGCGAATATTATGCCGGCATAATTTCGAGCATAATTGACCCTTCAAAGCATCGAGCATAATGCCGGCATAATTCGGTTCTTTTTTTTTAGCCGCGTGCGTATTGTGCATGCGCAGTTTCCACGTGACTAGATAGGAAAAAATGGCCAAACGCAACGAGCCCGTACTAGTAGCCTGTCTGATAGCTTAGCTTCTGGCACAAGATTTACCACAGTCTCGAGCGATGGAGAAGACGTTGAAGACTTGGGGGAAGATGCCTTCGAGAGTTCGAGCAGGACCAGTGCTGAGCCGGAGAGCGTACTGTCTCGGCTAACTGTTCTAATAATGTGAAAATGTGACCTAAAAAAATTATTTTGCTTAACTCTTTAACAACCGTAGGCTATTTACTGGAGGTGTTTATTAGGCTATGGATACCTTCCATGGTCCGTATTTTCACTTCTGCTTGGAGCTAGCACTGGAAACGTGACTCAAAGCTTTATTGACATGTTCTCTGTAGGTTCATGACCTTGGACACACCCATTCATTAGCGACCGTTCAATAGTCAGGGCCCTCCAACCACAGAACGCTCCTCCGGACTAAAAGCTGCCTAAAATGCCAGAAATGGAGTCCCTACAAGGTGAAAGGAGCGTTTTCTACACCCGTTTGTGCAAGAAGCAGACAAATGGCCCACCCGGCATTGACCAAGGCTTTTCTACAGGCAGCTGCAACCGCCGCCATGCACTGTCAGCCAGAGCGGTGCACCCACCCACCTCCCCCTGTCCCACCCTTTCTGCTAGCGCAGAACCTATCTTCAAAACGGATTGCGCCAACTGATAACATGCGGCCAAAATCTGACGACGCCATATGGCGTCATTGGTTGGTAAAGGGTTAAAAGCATAATGGCTTATTTGCGGAGCACAATTAGCATAAATTGTGAGCATCAAAGCATGGCACAATTCTCTGATTTTGGAGCATAATATTCTCACCCCTAGCAAGCCAATTTCCATTGAGAATGGGGCTCATACATGCTTCATAGATGCATCAGATATGCATAGATTTTGCAAACTAAAATTTTGATCACACTGCCATGTTCTACAATGTACGCAAAGCATGCGAGCCCTGGAAGTTCTGCTTAATTAGATTGTGGTGTTAGAAGATACTTCAGATTTGGGGGGAGGGGGGGGGGGGGGGGGTGGGGGGGTGCTGAGTAATGGTGTGCACTTATGCATGCAGGAGCTAGGGGGCATTACATGCTTCGAGATTGCTTCTGAGGCCATTTTTGGTCCAAAACAGCCACCTGGGGCTTAATCATATGACCGTATCAGCATGTTGTCGCACCAATCAGATTGCTCAGGTAAAGTAAATTTCGTTATGCGTCATCACAAATATCCAGCTTGCAAATTTTTGGGTGCCAAAGCAAATGTTCCCGGTAGCTGATAATGTGATTAACACCTACAATTACCCAATTTACTGACCGCCGTATGTAAACATGCCCCAGTTTTCGTAGTCAAAGTGTCCAGACCCTATTTTTCGACGAGTCCGCAGGGTGCACGCGAAAAATTTGGTCTGGGGACGAGACTACCACATGAATAGGTCTTTTAGTATAGCAATCACAGATTAACAGCCAGACAAGAGTGCGCAAGAGGCCAAGTGTAAACGTCATTTGTCGGCCCCAAATTTTGGAGTCTACACTCCGCAGGTAGCTAGCTACACAGGGGTAGCTACATCGAACGATGCCAGTCAATGGATAAAGCCATGCTGCATGTAAGTTGAAAAGGTAGCTCAACACAGACGTAATATAGCTTAGCTATGGTCACAAGGGCAAAAAATAGGGGGCTGAGCCCCTCCTCCAGAGCTAGGATTGAGAGGGGCTATAGCCCTCTAGCCCCCCTCCCCATCCCAGTTCATATGCCGAAAATGTGCAAACAGATCAATCTAAATACGACAACCACAACTTATACTAATATCCTCCCTCCTCCTCCATAGACATTCAATGCTCCATGGCAACCACTGCAACATATTTGTACCAGAAATCAAAGATGGCCCATATTTGAACCTGAATCTTGCAAGCCAGCCTCATCTCTACGACCATGTCTCAATTAAGCTTGCTAGCCAGGAGATACAGCGCTTGAAAGATGACATTACATTGAGCACATTACGAGCAAAGTAACCGCACCCCAAGATGCTTATAAGAGGTCATGTTTGCTGGTAGGCCACCGCTACTTAGCTACAAGACCTGAAGTGGGTTTTAGAGATCAGGATTTTGTGCTGCAAATTTACCTGAAGTAGAAAGCCTTAGAGTTCAGAGTTTTGTGGTTTCTTAAAAAAGCTTTACCCTCGAGGAGCCAGACATCAGTTTATCAATTGTGAATAGCAAGGCATGCCTTCACCTCCTTTATACTCGCGCATTACGTGCGTAATATCAGCCTGAAGCACGGTAGCACGCTCAATACACGCAATGATTTTATACGTAGTATATTGAACGTGTGACGTCACGTAAGCGGAAAAATCGCTTCGGGAGTCGCTGTGAGGGGTGACAGTGGTGTAGCTGGTGAAGGGAGAGTTGTTGGTGTACCAAAGTTTCATTCATGGGGTAAGTGCACCATGCCATTAACGAATATCAACTCAGATTGGATGTTCAACGCTTCCTCCGGCCTGTGTATTATATTAGTTATATTACTTACGCGGGTCCTTTAAGTTGCATCTTGGGGTGTAACATATTCATACAAGATTTAATGATGTCACATGGTTACGCAGGTGGTATAAATTTCGAGGTCTGCATGTAGACTGAGAGCAAAGTATTCACAATGTACTGGAAGCCTGAGGCTTACTATAACTGGCTTTGTCTAAATGATGGGTGGGTGGGGTTCCACTGTATAAGTTCTGCGCTTCACAAACACTGAACTCCAGCATTTTGTCAAGAAAAGGTTTCAAGTTCACTTGGACCTCTCCCTCTGCCTCCGTCTACCTAGGCAGACATTCAATGCTCCCAGGCCTTCCCCTCTGTTTACGCATATAGGAAACTGGACTCTCCCCTGCATGAATATCTTCCTACTCCACTTCCCTCCCCATCTTGTCCTCTTCTTCTCTCACACATACATGTACACACCCTCCCTCAACTTTCTCCTCCCCACTCACCCCTTGTTCTCACACACACACACACACACACACACACACACACACACACACACACACACACTCCTCCCTACTCACCCCTTTGTTCTCTGGCTGAGGATCAACATGTCTCCAGAGGTACCCCTCTAGATAGGATCGGAACTTGAAGGAAGGAGGGAAGAATGCTAGTGCAATGGTGAACAACTCCCAGCCTCGAGCCAGACTGTTCCTGAAAGGGGAGGGTGAAGAAGTATGACTATCGCAGACACCCTTGATACCAACTGAACCACTATAAATGCCTGATCTTTACTTCCTGTGAGCACGATAGGTGTATTTATACGCCTGCATTACATTCGGGCCACTACCGTGCGAAGAAGCGAAGGGGCGGTACTAGTTCGTGATCGATCGTGATTTGGCTAAGGGCTGCCAAACATGAGGCTTTTTCTCAAACAAGGAAGCAAACGGCCTCCAGTTTTCAGAAGTACTACCCTCAAAAAACTTGGAAATTGGCTGAATCTGTAGGTAACAAGTGGGAAAATCGGCACCGTTTCTAAGTGCTGGTAAGTTACGAGTATAGGCACCCATAAATAGCTTCAAACAAGTACAAATAGCTTACCTGGCTGTGAACAGTTACTTAGATAAACTAGTCCACCCTAGTTACGCACTATTTACGCAAATAAGGCCACTGGCTACGCCTAGGGCTTCCTAAGCAATGCTTGACACCTTGATCTCCGAGTGGTAACACTGGTTGTGCACGCAGTTAATTAACGGTGATTTAAAATTGCTGTCACGTTCAAAGGGTTAATTTTGTGAATTTCACGAATTTGCAACAGTTCACAAAAGTATTTCAACAAAAATATTTGACACGTGAACCAGTTTTCATGCTGACTGCAAGAACATTGATGAACAACATCCTGGGGCTAAGCCACTGAATCCACAAGGAATGCTCTTCAAAGAGATACCATTGCAGTAGGCATTGCTTTGCTAACAGCTGCAAGCTGTACGTACAATTCTCTTACAAAACACGCCAGCTGTTTACACATGCTGTTCAGATCCTAATCCAGATTGCAACCTGGGTTCAATCCACATCCAGAGGTGGGTTACGTACACAACCCGGATTGCAATTTGGATTGGAGCGTTTACACAAACCTAGATTACTTTAATGTGGATTGGGACCCAAGTTAACTCTTTAACAACCGTAGGCTATTTACTGGAAGTATTTATTAGGCTATGAATACTTTCCATGGTCCGTATTTTCACTTCTGCTTGGAGCTAGCACTGGAAACTTGACTCAAAGCTTTATTGACATGTTCTCTGTAGGTTCATGACCTTGGACACACCCACTCATTAGCGAGCGTTCAATAGTCAGGGCCCACCAACCAGAGAACGCTCCGGACTAAAAGCTGCCTAAAATGCCAGAAATGGAGTCCCTACAAGGTGAAAGGAGCGTTTTCTACACCCGTTTGTGCAAGAAAGCAGACAAATGGCCCACCCGGCATTGACCAAGGCTTTTCTGTTGGCAGCTGCAACCACCACCATGCACTGTCAGCCAGAGCGGTGCACCCACCCACCTCCCCCTGTCCCACCCTTTCTGCTAGCGCAGAACCTATCTTCAAAACGGATTGTGCCAACTGATAACATGCGTCCAAAATCTGACGACGCCATATGGCGTCATCGGTTGTTAAAGGGTTAAAGGCCTAGTGTAAATGGGACTTGGATCAATGTTCTCTGCTGGGAGGTGTGGATGGTCATGCAGGCACAAGACCAAGCAACAAAAGTGTTTCAAACAATGGTGGTACTCACGGGTTGCTATTGTTGCTAGTCTGTCTGCACAGTTGAATAAACAGCTCGTCTCGAAGTCCTTTCTTCTCCCACGCCATGGTCGTGATCTCAAGGGCAATCATGTTCACATCTTTCACCTGCAACACACAGACAGACAGTGAGACAGACAGTGAGGCAGGCAGACAGTGAGACAGACAGACAGACAGACAGTGAAACAGACAAACAGTGAGACAAAGACAGACATAATATAAATGCTTCTGATATTTGGACTGCCGACAATTCATCCTTCGTAATCATTCCACTTACCTTGCATTCGTTTATGTCAGAGTCAACTGAGAAGCCACCTAACTATTGTTTACATTTACACAGTTATTACCCAATTACAAGGGCTTAAGTACATGTACACTGCACACAGGAAGCAGCCCCAAGACAGTTTGTGTAAACTATGATTACACTACAGTTGCGGCAACAAGTCGGATAAGTCCCCGGAAATCCTGGCACATTACTGAACAGATTTATGATTTTGCTCGGCCATAACTGGCTTAGTACTACTATAGTAGCACTAAGTTATATGGAAGTGGAAAAGAATGTGTACAGAAATTTACTCAGTTCTCCGACACTCTGTCCATATTTATACCAACAATTGAAAATCGCTCACAGCTGAAAGTGGTCCTATATAATGTACGGGCACTCGCAAATGCGCTCATATCTCGAGGTCTGTGTAGACTGAGAGCAAAGTGCTCACAATGTACTGAAAGCCTGAGGCTTACTATAACTGGCTTTATGCACAAATGATACTAACAACTTAAATAGAGCGTACTGTTCAGAGAGGATTATAATTTTTTTAGGTGATCTGACAAATGTCAGAACACATTGAAGTTAGTACTGTCATTTGTCATATTTGGTTGGACATGGTATATTTATGTATTGAAACATTAAAGTTGTAATATTGACAATACATACAAGCAAAATCACTCTTGGCATGATCAACGATGTTACTCGTTCGGTGGTTGTTGGATCCAGATATCCAAGCACTAGAAAAACTCTTTAGTCCGCAGATATTAGCTTCAAATCTGGTACAAACAGCACACGTCAAGGTGTCAACTAACGATGGATCATTCACATCCGTCGTACAGCGGAGCCTCGTGACGACAGTGACTGATACTCCTTTTCAGATTCAGTTTGCGACTGCTTGAAAGTAGCGACTGAAACTTGCCGTCTTTTCTTCTTGTCAGCCACGGAAGAATCGCTCGAACTTGTGCTTACTCTTTACCGTTTCGTAGTCATGTTTCGAGCTTCACAATCGCTTGAATACGTTGTACTTATGCCACGTGGCAATTATTGCCACACCCACCTTTTAACCACACCCTTCATCGCACTTGCTGGAAGGCCGGCCACTGTGTCAGCTCGCTCATTGAACTGTTCGGCCCTTGGTAAGTTTGGCTCGGAATTTGGCCGATGACCGACTGTTATAATCCACTCTGCTGTTACACATAGCAACCACATAGCAACAGGCTGAAGAATGAAAACATTGTGCCAGTTCTAGTCAAAACATACCTTAGATTTACGGTCTCCCATGTACTGCAGAACCAGCTTGAACAAGTCCACTGTATCTTTCTTCTGCTGTTTGTCTCGAGTGAGGATCATTGGCTGTTTGATTGGGTCCTGGGAGAGTGGGACAGGGGGAGGGAGAAGGGGAGGGAGAGTGGACGGAGGGAGGGAGAGTGGGGCGGGAGGGAGAGTGGAGAAAATGAAGGGCCAGAGGAAGGAATGGGAAGAGAGGAGAAATGGGAGGGTTAGAAGGTAGGAGGAAGAAAGGGAGATAGTGAACGAAGCGGGAAGATTAAGAATAGAAAATGGAAGGCAACAGGGAGGTAGGAATGGAGAGAGAGGGGGAAAGGGGAAGTGGAAGGAAGGGAGGGGAGAATGAAGAGAGATGAAAGAAGAGAAAGAGGAGAGATGGAGTGAAATGTTCACAATGTGAAAGTGAGCAACTTGTACTCTGAAAATGAAACCAACATGCAAGCAAATTGTTCAGGAAAGAATTCTCGCAACTTGAAAATTGTTGTCATACAGTTTGTGTAAGTTGATCTGAAGAAACCTCATGACAGGCCAGACCATCAAACTTTCCCTCCTCCCCTCCTCCCTCCCTTCCTTCCTCTCTCCCTCCCTCCTTCCCTCCTCCCTCCCTTTCCATTCTCCCCTCCCCTCCCCTCCCCTCCCCTCCCCTCCCTCCCTCCCTCCCCCCCCCCCCCTCCCTCCCTCCCTCCCTCCCTCCCTCCCTCCCTCCCTCCCTCCCTCCCTCCCTCCCTCCCTCTAGCCTCGTTCCCAGGCGCGGAGGAGGGGGAGGAGAAGAGTACCTGGTACACACTGTTTGCGCATGCGCGTAATTATAGCAAAGGCCACGTGGTAGAAGTAGGGGCGTGTACTAATATGACGCTCAACGGTTCACGTGAATAGCATAAACTGTCATAAAAAAAAAACTTCAGCTTTTGTTCTTAGGACACCATAAACATCGCTGCTACATGCTCTGCTTAGTTTTATACTGTCAGATACAAAGAGAAATGTCTGGTAGGCAGTGGTGGGAATCGACTTACCGGAAATGGTGGATAACTGCATAAAAGTATGTTTCCTCGGTAAACGCACTCACTGACGGTAAACTGTTCTTTCTTGAGTTTTATCTCGAGGTACCTAGCTACCAGAAGGCCTACAACAGCGCAGTATGAAACTCACTTGAACAGAACACCGACTGGCACATCAACGCGGCGAGTTTATGATGTCACCAGTATACGTACGTACACGTACGAACACAGTCGCCACGGAATTCCGTGGTGATTAAGCGCATGGGCAAACAGTGTGTACCAGGCACTCTTCTCCTCCCCCTCCTCTGCGCCTGGGAACGAGGCTATCCCTCCCTCCCTCCCTCCCTCCCTCCCTCCCTCCCTCCCTCCTTCACACACTCTCCTCCCTTCCCTCCTCTCCCTCCTCTCCCTCCTTCCTCCCACCATCATTATCCATTCTTTTTCCCTTCCATCTGACGGTATCTATCACTCACTTTCATCCATGACAGCATGTTGGCGATGGTGACCTTCTTTCTGAAGAAACCTCTGCGATGCTGGACTAAATCTTTGAAGTGTTCCAGGGACTCGGCAGCCTTGCTGCTGACAGTGGCTGGACGTGTTGAAAGTTTAAAAGGGGGAGGAGCTGGAGGAATGTCACCCTTGAAGGGCTAGTGTGTGAGTGTGTGTGTTGTGTATTGTCAGTACATGTGCACATGACAGTATGAACTGCACGCTGGAATCACCACTAGGTCTATTCTGGAGAGCACTCAGCACTGTGCCCTTTGGAGCTTCTAGTGATTGTGCCCTTTTGGTCTACTCCAAACCAACCTTCTCAGGAGCCACTTGAACCAGTCGAAGTTAAAAAGCTGACAGGAAGTTCTGTTTCATATAACAAGAGTGCATAAGAATGGGTGGCTTGAGTAAGAGCGTGTAACTCCAATAGAAGCCCGTAGTCTAGGAAAAATTATTGAGCTGTACTAAAAATAGAACTGGTCACGTGCTTAGCAACAAAGTCTTATGTCTACGCAGCATGTGCAGTACGTGTTACTATTTTTAGTACTGGCGATAAATTCTGACCGGTCTCAAATTTTATAGAGTTACATGCTTTTACTGTAGCGGCCCGTTCTATGCACTCTTGGTATAATTATACCACAGAAGGTTGTAAAATGATGTTCCCTATAAGCTTCCTTGTTTACAGTGAAAATATCTTGTATGTTTACTAATAACATACCTTGTTTACAGTGAAAACTATCTTGTATGTTTACTGATAACAACAAGGACCAATCAGGTTGGAGAACGTAACACATAATGCAGGTTAGTCTGGGATTTATGGTTTACAATAACCACCCTTGTCCTCAGGCTCCACATGTATGTACACACCTTAGCAGCACCGTCTATGGTGACAACTGGGGTCTCCATCAAGGTCTTTGCCTTCAGGAGGGGAGGAGTAGGGGCGGAGGTCATTGGTACCCTACAACTTGGGGACCTTGCTGGCTTGGAGGCTACCGCAGGTGGTTTGGGGGCAGGATGGGCCGGTTGTATTGGGACAGGGTTTGAACCTAGCCTAGTTCGTGATTTTCGATTTGGTTTTGCCGGCATTTCAAGTGTGCGAGACTTTCTTTCGTCTTTCGTAACTCAAGTTTTGTGAGTCCAAGTGGTCCATGGCGCTGCCGTGAGAGGGGGAGAGGGAGTGTCTCGAGCCTTGTTCTTCTCTGAGCTGATCTTGTTGTGAGTCAAACACACTCTCATCTTGATCAGTGGGTGAAGGTGAGGTTTGGTGAGGAGCGTGATTGTAAGAATCTAGATCAGTTTTTCTACTACTTGGACCCTTGGCACCGAGGGTTGGGTCTTGCTTGTCGTACAAATGTTTTCTAACGTCAGTTGCGTTTACGCCAGCACTGATGTGTTGTTGTTGATGAGTTGGTTGTTGTGAATTGCCTGAAGGGAAGAATGCTTGTTGTTGACTTGAAAACGTTTCACCCCCAACTTCAAAACTGAGGGGACTGAGTGTTTCCAGTCTCTTGGAGAAAATGTCTGATTTACGATCGCTTTCATCATCCTGACCATTCTGTGTGTCTGTGTGTGTGTGTGTGTGTGTGTGTGTGTGTGTGTGCGTGCGCATATGCATACATGGTAGTCCCCAATAAAAGTTGAATATTTTTCGTATGCATATTTAGAGTGCATCAGTATGTTTCAAGTACGGTACGTATCACTAAACTTTCATAAGGGTGGGGCTCAAACACACTTCACAGACACATCAGATATTCATGAAGCATGCATGAGACGCACCCTTAATGCCGTTCAGTTTTGTGTGTGTGTACAGTAGGCGCCAGATTTACGTTTTGTTTTCATTCTACGGTCGTTCTACGGTGCGAAACGTTACGCTCCATTTTCAGGGAATCCCTCGTTCTTACGCTGGGATGATTGCTGATTCAGCAATCATTGGGTACCGAACGTAACAGCTAAATTTCGTTTGAATTTATCTCCAGTTATAAGTACACTATCGACACGGGATAAAGACCAACATTTAGCTAAGATCTGTTGATAAAACATATCCTCCTGGGAATACATTGGTTTCAAGCGCTATAATTATAAGTTGGTAGGTGGGGCTTCCACAGTGATCGCTTGATTACTGCCTGTATCTCAGGCTCTTGGACAGTTACAAACACGGGATAAGCATTGGCAGGGAGGGAGACTCGAGGCCTAAGACATATCACAGTTTGAGTAGCATTGTGCATAGGATGCAACGGTTATAAACGTTCAAGTATTTTGCCCGTCTGGAAATCGTACAAACGGCGCGTACTAAGCTTTCGTAGTAAAAACTTCACACCGTTTTTTTTTGAGGAACGTTCTCACCATAGAACAATCGTAGATTGGAAACGGAGTGTAAACTATTATTTGGCCCCTACTGTACATGTGTATGCCATATAAGGACAGTCACATCATGGATATGTTTGTGCATGTACAAATTAAATTGCATATGAGCACTTCACATGTAGCAGATGTTCAGTAACACAGTGTTTTTAGGGTTGGTGATGCACTCAAAATATGCAACAGAGTAATATTCAGTTTCTAGCTGGCCATACACTGACAGTATGTCTTTTAGACATTAAATTTTGTACATCAGTACATGTGTTATACTGTACACACATACACATGCACAAGTTGTGTGTTGACATTAGAAACAGGTGTACATGTTATAGTTGTACCATGGCTTCTTAATGGATATGGGGATTGTACCATCTGAGGGTTAATGATGTACTTCCGAGGGCGAAGCCCGAGGAAGGACATCAATAACCCGAGGATGGTACAACCCATACCCATTAAGAAGCCATGGTACAGCTGGCTTGTATCATAATTGATCTGATTAGTCTAGTGTGAGGCTTCTGCTATGTGAACGGGCTGGACTGTTGCTTAGCAACCTAGTTGTACCATATGAGACAACTAGGATCACAGGTGCCGCCACGGTGTACATGGGATTTGTACCCCGTGGCGGCTTCTTTCAACTTCCCACGCAGTATGATACAAGTACATATGTATACACCAACACACGTGTACAGTATGTGTGTCAACACAGACGAAACATGTACTTGAACTTGTATTGAACCAAGTGAGTCGATCTACCTTTACCTCCCCAGCATCAGGAGGTAGAGCATAGTCTGATTCCTCCGACTCCTCCTCTTCTCCTCCTCCTCCACCTCCCCCTTCATACCCTCCCTGTTGCAGAGGTGTGTGAACATCTTCATCAGATACTGGGACATTCTGGAGAGGAGGAGGGATAGAGAGAGAAGTGGAAGGAGAGAGAGAGAGAAGGGAGGAAGGAGATACTTAACAGGAGAAGAGAACAATGAAAGATGAAAGTGAAGACAGAGAGGAAATGAAGGGCAAGGAAGAGAGTGGGAGCTAGAGAAGAATAAGATTTAGTTTACTGTTAGTAGCATGTACATGCAGTCTGTGTGTACTATGTGAGCTACCAACCTGTATCTTTGTGAGGGAGATGATATCAGCGTCTTTGTTTGGTCGGTTCCAGACTGTCTCTCCCGTGTGAGCATTGTAGTAGTAGTTTTTGTCTGAGCCACTGTCGTACAGTTCCCACCACTGGTTTTGGGTCATCGGCTTACTGAGTGTGTGTGTGTGTGTGTGTGTGTGTGTGTGTGTGTGTGTGTGTGTGTGTGTGCAGTGTGTGTGTGTGTGTGTGTGTGTGTGTGTGTGTGTGTGTGTGTATGAGTGTGTGTGTGTGTGTGTGTGTGTGTGTGTATGTGTGTGTGTACACAGTGTAAAAAGGGTATAGTCACTTCACAATAGCCAGACTTGATCGATCACTGTACTATACATAAGAAGACAAAAGTGAATTGAAAGTGAATCTTGATGAGACGTGTGTATCAAGTCAGGTGACTGCATGGTGTTAGAGTAGTGTTACAAGTGTGTCCATCAGATATAACACTTGTGTACTGCTTTCATGATGGTGGTCAATTTAAGAAACATCGTGAACGTCTACAACTGACAGTCGTGTTGATGTAGGCTGGTAGCTTAGGGTACAGTGACCATGTGTGTCTATAGCCACTAAACCTTGGATCCAACCCAACACCAACAGTAGCCACATGAACTACTGTATATACTTGACAAAAGAGTGCAGAAGAACAGGTGGCTAGAGTAAGAGTGTGAAACTCCAATATATAGAAGCTCGTAGTCTGGGCAAATTATTGAACCGTACTAAAAATAGAACACCCAGTCATGTGCTTAGCAACAATGGCTTCTGTGTATAGTACGTGTTACTATTTTTAGTACTGGCCGTAAATTCTGCCCGGTATTACACTTTACAGAGTTAAACTCTCTTACTCTAGCTACCTATTCTTATGCACTCTTGTTGACATTAAGAGCTGATTGGCCTCTGATACAGAACTTACACTGTATCAAAATCTAAACTCTTTTTACCAGGTGTGGTTAACAAGTAGTAGTTGGCACCAACAATTAGAGTAACACCAAGGATGATATTACATGATGGCTATTTTGCTGTGCACTAAATAGAACTGTTCCATTTATTATTTTACTAATCTGCATGAATAAATCTTTAGACTATTCAGATTAGCGAGAGGCTACTGTACACGCACATGTAACATGAGCTAGGTCATGAAGCATTAATTGCACATACATACAGGTGGTGAGAAATCTGCCATAGTCCATTCCCAGACCCTTGTATGGTACACACATGCGACAGAGGAGGGTCTTATCCACATAGGCTAGCATTGAGCCTTTGAAGTTGGTTTGCTGGGCTTCAGTAAATTGGAAGTGTGCTAAGTAGGTCTGTAAAGGTGTGATGAGTAAAGCTAAGTACTAGTGGCAGGAAGCTAAGTACTAGTGGTCAGGAAGCCCAGTATACACAAGATGTATTGGCCAATGAACCAGTACCTTCAAAATTCCTAGGTGCTCAATCATTTTGTAACTATATTAGTAAAGTTCAACCATGTCCGACCTCCTCTGCACCAGACCCTCCTTCCTTCTTACTGAGGGTCTTACTGATCAAGGTCTTGCATGGGGAACCTGTCTCTCTAGGGAATATCGAGGTGTCCAGATGATTTGTACAAGTTTATATAGGAAGCATTTTGGAACATGCATGCACATTACTCCACATACATGTGTATAACTGTGAAGTCTGCAATTCAGGGAGTCTGGAATACCATAGATCGGGAATAATATCACAGTTGATCTCAACCGTGAAAATTTAAGACGCGAATGAAAACATTTACGTGGCAACGATCAACAAATAAGTGTGCTCACACGTCCACACCTCCTGAGGTAAATGTTCGATTAACGACTACTCCTGACAGCCACAGCGTTACAGCCAGATACCCGGTAGTAGACTAAATGCTCGGAATGTCCAGGTGCTTGTCCATATTGTACTCGCCAACTGTTAAAAAACTGTTCGTGGATTGAACGAACCACGAAAATATAACACCACAAAAATATTTTATGCGAATTATTTTTAATGTGAAAATTTCCCAATCTACAGTAGGGGGTTTCACTGTACTGGTAACAATGACTGTGGAATGATACCTAAAAATTCCTTCCGTCTGTGGCCCGTTCAGTTTCAGCACAGCGTCTGTGAGGGCCTCAATGACCCAGGGGAGGGTGTGGTCTGGGAACTTGGCACTCTGTAGCTCCATCACGTCCTCCAGGGTTGTGCCAAACATGGAGGGATTGAATGGTGCAGCCTGTGAGGGGATGAGGAGGGGAGGGGGTGAGGAGGGGAGGGAATGAGGAGGGGAGGGGATGAGAAGGGGAGGGGATGAGGAGGGGAGGGGATGAGAAAGGGAGGGGATGAGAAGGGGAGGGGATGAATAAGGGAGGGGGTGATGGGATGGGGGTGAGGATGTGAGGATATGATGTGAGGGGATGATGGGATATGGGTTGAGGATATGAGAGTGTGTGAGGAGAGAGTGTGAGGAGTGAGGATGTGAGAGTGTGCGGGGAGAGAGTGTGAGGAGTGAGGATGTGTGTTGCATATAGGCCTTCACGATATCACTTTTTTCACCCCATGATATATCATCACACATGATATCACGATATTACTAAATATCACAAGAAATTAGTGTATGTATTGTTGCATCAGCCATATGCACAAACTGGTACTACATGTACATGTCAAATTACCAGAGCCATGCAGTAGTTACTTTGATTTGCCATTCAACTATTTAAGCATATAATTTGTTCTTGTCTTACAATGCTATTGTTTGTCCTTTTGCCATAAAATTTAATTGTTGTAGAAAAAAACAATTCAACAAAAGAAGAGTTAATTACTTCAGGTTTCTAGCCAGAAATACCAACATATCCACTTTATCAGGTTTCAAGGAGCTTCTCTCGTCTGACACAATCTGCCCAGCACAGCTGAATACACGTTCGGATGGCACACTTGTAGCACAGATACAAAGGTATTTGCGTGCAAGCTTAGCTAGCCGTGGGTACCGGGAATGTTCCACCTTCCACCAATCGAGAGGTGAGTCCTCCATTTCCAGTTGGGGATGACTAAGATACTGGTCAAGCTCTTGCTTAATCTTCTCCTCAGTGGTCAAACCAATTCTTGATGTAGTACCTAGGCGTTTGGCAAGTATTTTACTCAGTCCTTTAGGTTTCTTTCTGGGAGGCTCACTAGCTGAGGATCCATCATCACCAGAAGCACTACTAGGTCCACCTTCACTATCTGGCACATAGTTGCCAGCAGCACACATCTGTTCTTCTACTTCCTTTAAAGTGCTCTCTCTGTCACTGACATATCCCAGTTTGAAGCGGGGATCAAGGAATGAAGCAAGCTCCAGCAGCTGGCTTATTTCTGGATTTGAGTATCGTATCTCCAGATCTACTTTGACTCATTCTTTCATCTCCTTGGTCAATAAATGCCCCATCCCCATCTCCCTTTATGTTTTAACTTCACACTTTATGTATGTGTGAAATTTTGAACATCGATGTGCCAGCGGTGTTGGTGCTCCCCCACTTGACATACAACTTCTGAACATGCAGGTACAGATAAAGTCTGTCAGCCTTGCCAAATGGGGAACCCGCAGCATCCTTCAATGGATCCACCCGAAGACGCACGTGTTCTAACAACCATAATACCTCAGGCATGCCTTAGACCTAAACAGCATGACAATAAGCAACAGGCTAGACTTCTCACTGTGCATGAAGGAATATCTCTCCAATAATAATTCCTTGTCCCAGCCCCATTCCCATTTCCCAAAGTTAACCATAGGATACCCCCTTGGTGAAGAGATAATTGAGCCGGAGGCTGAGGTGGTGGATAGTGAGAGTATCCGCTCAGGCAATGTGCTTGTACAGTCAACCCACCCAGGCCCGCAACCCCGTCCGCAGGGGATCTCCACCTAGCTACCACAGTGTATTTAATTGCGAGAGGAAGGACAGCTGTAGTCAAAAAGACCCCGTCTTTATCCATCTCCACATAGATACATGTGTATAAAGTATAAAGCCCTTATCCTAACACAGCCTGACCCAGCCCGTAGAGAAACCTACAGCATGCACACAGAGAGGTTTTAGTATCTGAGCTTACTGTTGTAACTAGGTCACAAGCAAGCCTTCCACAGCTTAGTCGAATACATCTTTACAACCCCCAGCCCCATTCCCATTTTCCAAAGTTAACCATAGGATACCCCCTTGGTGAAGAGATAATTGAGCCGGAGGCTGAGGTGGTGGATTGTGAGAGTATCCGCTCAGGCAATGTGCTTGTACAGTCAACCCACCCAGGCCCACAACCCCGTCCGCAGGGGATCTCCACCTAGCTACCACAGTGTATTTAATTGCGAGAGGAAGGACAGCTGTAGTCAAAAAGACCCCGCTTTATCCATCTCCACATAGATACATGTGTATAAAGTATAAAGCCCTCATCCTAACACACTCACACTCGTAATTTAAAATGCGAATGAGCTTCACACCCATAACGTAACTGTAGTAACTCAAGTGTGAATGAGCTTCAGACTCGTAACGTAACTGTGAGTGAACCTCACAGTAGTAACTCAAGTGTGAATGAGCTTCACACTCGTAACGGTGAATGAGCCTCACAGTAGTACATGTAACTGAAGTGTGAATGAGCTTCACACTCATAATTTAAAAATGTGAATGAGCTTCACACTCGTAACGGTGAATGAGCCTCACAGTGGTAACTCAAGTGTGAATGAGCTTCACACTCATAACGTAACTGTGAGTGAGCCTCACAGTAGTAACTCAAGTGTGAGTGAGCCTCACACTCGTAATTTTTAATGTGAATGAGCTTCACACTCGTAACATAACGGTGAATGAGCCTCACAGTGGTAACTCAAGTGTGAATGAGCTTCACACCCATAGCGTCACTGTGAGTGAGCCTCACAGTAGTAACTCAAGTGTGAGTGAGCCTCACACTCGTAATTTTTAATGTGAATGAGCTTCACACTGTGAGTGAGCCTCGCAGATAACACAGAGCAGCCCCAACCCCTAGCTCAGCCTTATGGAACCGACTACAGCCCTAGGCGTACCGTTACTATAGTAAAGCACACGCCATAACTAGCGTAACAATGCCGTTACTAGGATAGGTACGCCTTTACTAAGAGAAGCACGCTCCCATTTAAAGCCCGTCGACCGAGTATCACACACAAACAACTAATAATACTCACCGTGAGATGGTCGCCGCAGTACAGACCCGAATTATCTTCGGTACAGGAGCGCCTACCAGCGAAGAACAAGCCTCCCAGACGTTCCACCAAGACGACACGATAGCGAGTCAGAATCCCGTACGTTAACCGTTCGCCCATCCCCCTAGTTATTATAAGTTAATATGATAACTCCACCCATTGAGCCCCACCCCCAATTTGTTTAGTAATTTGAATATTTATAGCACTGTGAATGCCCATAGCACTATGTGCCAACCAAAAGCTGGGCTCCTCAAAGCAAACCTTAGGCGGGGAGTGGTCCCGCCCTTTCTGTAGTAGGCCACGGGTCAGGAGTTCAAAGGGACCGAAACCCGTGGTCATGCGAGGACCGGAAAGGGTACTCCCCTGAAGACCAGTATTTTTTGAGCATATCTCCCAAAAACAGTAACTAACCGCCCCATCCATTTAAGTCATAAATACCACACCCATTTAAGCCATAAAATGCCCCACCCATTTAAGCCATAAATGCCCCACCCATTTAAGCCATAAATGCCCCACCCACCCATTTAAGCCATAAAATGCCCCATCCATCTAAGCCATAAATGCCCCATCCCCATCTCCCTTTATGTTTTAACTTCACACTTTATGTATGTGTGAAATTTTGAACATCGATGTGCCAGCGGTGTTGGTGCTCCCCCACTCGACATACAACTTCTCAACTAGGATGTCTGTGGTGATGTAATTTAGGAGGGGCTTTACTGCAGAGACTGTTACACACTTTTCACCTGAAAGAGCATCAGTCATCTCTTTTAGAGGTTTCAGAGCAGCAGAAATGGAGTTAAGAACGTCGCAGTCCTGCCAGGTTGGTATCAGATGTGAGGTTTTCCTATCACTGGCTAAAACGACCCTAACCGCTTCCATTTGCTCAATCAACCTCTCTACCATCTCATAAGAGGATCCCCAACGGGTAACTACATCTGCCTTCAGCTTGTGGGTAGGAAGATCTTTTTGCTCTTGAATAGCAGCAAGGTCCCGCTTTTTTTTCCAGCTTCGGGAGAAGGTGGCAACAACACTCTTGCAGAGATGAATAACTCGTTGTACACGTGCATCACTGAGTCCCTTTTGAACTGCTAGGTTCAAATTGTGACCAAAGCAGCTCAATCTTTTCCACTTGAGAAGATCACACGCTAATTTCACATTTGAACCACTATCTGTTGTGATTCCAACCAACTGTGACTCTGCTAACTTCCACTGATGTAGAGTTTCAGAAAGTGCCTCCTGAATGTTAGCAGCTGTGTGATCCTCTGGCATGTAGTGCGTCTGAAGGCAGAGCGATTGTAGCTCCCAGTGGGGGTCAATGAAGTGGCACGTGAAAGTGAGATACGGATGACCTGCTGTCGAAGTCCAAAGGTCAGTGGTGCCAGAAAAAACCTCCAATTCCCCACCCCCAATCTTCAGCTCAATTGCACCTTTAACCTCGGAAACTAAAGCTGGTATGGCTACCCTAGTGAAATAATTACGACTAGGTAGCTGATACCTGGGGTTGAATCTCTGTAGCATGGCCTTAAACCCAGGTTTATCAACTGTGTAAATTGGAAGCATATCCTTGGTCAAACAGTAGGCCACGGCTTTAGTAAGTTCCTTGTGCTCTCGAGAACTGGGCGGAAGTGTCTGCATCCTTTGCCACGCCTCTGATAGTGATGGCTGACCTGCTGGACGATCATGCTTGCCCATGCTTGTCCTCTTTCTTTCTACCTGCAAGTACAGATCAGGATGCCGATTCTTCAAATGGCTGTAGAGATTGGAAGTGTTTCCATCCTTGGCTGCCACTTCTTGTTGACACACGCGGCACTTCGGACGGACAGGCGATCGTGGCTTGCCTTTCTCATCCGCTTCGAATCCAAAATGCTTCCAAACAGGAGCGATAGTTTTTCGCTTCGCAACTAGTTCGATTTCCGGTTCGGTTTCGTCTTCGCCGGCATTAGCTGGCTCGATAGACACAGGCTTGTCGCTCATTGCCATGCTCAAGGCCGGCCACGTGCATTAGTAATAGCTCGATAAAATCGTCCCAGTCGAATAATGGTATCGCCACACGTGCATACCGTCGATATCGGTAAGTATCACCATATCGTGCACTACTAGTTGCATATGAAAATACATGTGGCGGAAAGGAAATATGGTATGCATCAACAAAGCTGCACATGTATATAAAATAAGTACTTGCTGTGCATGGCTGCTTATATAATTTTCAGTACTCTTGCTTTGATTGAAATATAAATTCAAAATACATAAGGGAGATGTGGTTCGTTGATTGTTCATGTATAAGGCTTCATGAAATGTAATAGTGCTACTTTGAAATTTGCAATAAATTATCAGTTCAAACGAACCATCAAGCAACACACACACACATGCTAGTAAGGAATGTTGTGCCAAGCATAATTCTTTAAACTAATTATTGTCATAACCTTTTTGTCACTTATGTACAATGATGATGTCATCTTACAGTACCGCATTCGAAGCACTGTAGCGCAGAACTTTTGTTAAAGGTGGGGCTCAAACGCTCTGCATAGACGAGTCAGAAATTTCATGCATTTACGCAATGCGTTTAAGCCCCACCCTTAATGGAAGTACTGCGCAACCCAAACACCGTAAAGTGATTGAAATACACAACAGACTGCCACACATGATGTCATCTTACATCATAAATACTGTACATGTGTATCACACTGTACTACCTTGGCATGTGCAATCTCCTCAATGGTTGGTTTTTTCACTCCTTTCTTGGCTCCGGTCTGCGTCATTTTCTCCACACGCTTGTGACAGTACTGTGCATATACCTCCACTGGTAACTGTGTGTGTTGTGTGTGTGTGTGTGTGTGCGCGTGCGTGCGTGTGTGTGTGTGTGTGCGTGTGTGCGTGCGTGTGTGTGTGCGTGCGTGCGTGTGTGTGCGTGTGTGTGTGTGTGTGTGTGTGTGTGTGTGTGTGTGTGTGTGTGTGTGTGTATGTGTGTGAAAGATGAGTAGGAAGTGATAGCAGAACACATCCTCTCTTCGGCAGACTGAGGAGACACATTTATTGTTCTTCAGCATCAACAGTGAGTGGCACATGTACACAGTGAAACAACTCTAAAGTGGACACCGTTGGGACCACCGCTGGGACCATGCACTGCTGTGTGTCCGTAATATGGAGGTATCCATGTTTCAGGGGCTTCGGTATAGCCTCGTTTCCAGGCTCCCCCATTCCGGAACACGGACACTGAAGTTGTACAGGCAAGGAGAGCCTGGTACTTTTTCTCAAAGGTAGAACGACCTTAATTGTGGGTGGGCGTACCCGAAGACTCACAACAGGAAAAAGAGCGAAGATAGCAGGCAACCTACTACATGTAATATAGAGGTATCCATGTCTCAGGGGCTTCGGTATACTTCCTGGTAATGTGTTCTCAGGCGGTTGAGCACAACGAGGCTGCATTTTCCATCACCATACGATGTTGAGAAAGGTGAGCGACAATGCTAATATGAAGGGCTCAGAACCCGAGTGGGCTAATCAAAAACAAATCACATCACAGGTATCATACCTACAAATGTTGGACATACATGTATCCTGTGGCAGCTATACCTTAGAAATGTTATGTTCACATTCTGTGAGGGGTTTTCATTCATGTACACATGTACCTGGGTACACATCTTGTAAAGGGTATATAACGACATATCCTGTGGCAGGTATACCTTAGAAATGTTGGCTACATATTTTGTGAGGGGTTTTTATGTACCTGGGTACACACCTTGTAAAGGGTATATAACGACATATCCTGTGGCAGGTATACCTTAGAAATGTTGGCTACATATTCTGTGAGGGGTTTTCATGTACACACCTTGTGAAGGATACAGTAGGCGTCAATAAAACGTTCCCGTATCGTAATCGTACTACATGCGTAGTACGGTGCTAACTGTAGCGTATTCGCACCTAGCAGCATCATACTAAAAATCTGTACCGTTACTACGCAGCGTAGTACGGACATGCCCCAGGTAGCGTTGGAGACTGTACAACGAGTGTTCTGTTAGTGAGAGTAAGCTAGAGCTAGTGCCTGTTGTGTATCGTCGCTGACAGCACGCAAGAACGGCGGCGAACCCTACACTATCATCTTTCTTACGATTGTCGTGCATGTCATTATCGGTCCTTCGAGGGTTGGATGGGGTCTGGTCTTCACGATACTCACGCTGATTTGCTTCGAGAAAGGTAAAACTGCGTAGACACTTCATCTCCATGTCAGCCATGGCAAGCTTCGATCGACACGTGGCTGTTTAGCTACCGAAAATTCTAAGCGTAAAATTTTCGTATTACGCCACTACGCACCGTACTATGTTCCGCGCGGAGCGTAATGATTGCGTACATCCCACGTACTTTTCATTCCGTACCAGCGTACTACACATGCGTAGTACGACTACGGTACGGGAACGTTTTATTGACGCCTACCGTAGGTACACATTCAATGCTCCCACTGGGGTTCCACTGTGTAAGTTCTGAACTCCAGTATTTTGACAACAAAAGGTTTCCAGTTCACTTGGACCTCTCCCTCCGCCTCCGTCTACCTAGGCAGACATTCAATACTCCCAGACCTTCACCCTCTGTTTACGCATACTGGAACCAACCAAACACCTGGATGGCAGGAAGTCCCGGCCTCTCCCCGGCATGACTTTCTTAACTTTCCTCCCCCTCCACTTCCTCCATCTTGTCCTCTTTCTCTTTCACACATACATGTACACAACCTCCCTCAACCTTCTCCTCCCCACTCTAGCCTCGTTCCCAGGCCCAGTTCAGGCCCGTTCGAAATATTGGAGCCTGTTCGAGAAAAGGGCCTGGTATCCACTGTTTGCGCATGCGCTTATATATTTCCCGATATTCCGGGAATTCCAGATAATACCGTGTTACCTCCGTGTGCCATGATGTCAGATACGTGTATTTTGCTGTATATCTAATCGTACACATCTGACAATGGCTATTTGTGTGCAAGGCCTGGATTCTGCCATATTGTATGCCTTCCTGCGACTTCGAGGCGAAGCAACGTCGCTAAAACACGAAAAGAAAGCATCTATGAGGCATTTATGCTGGCTGCTTATGGGTTTTAATATGTGTTACGAAGTTATAGCTTACATCTGTAGCATGAAGATGGTCCTGCATCGACAGCGCAGTTCAACGATAAGCGCTGGGATCAGAAGGCCTGGGCAAAGGGGTAGGAGAGCAGCGCTCACCACTTTGTTGATATGATATAAAAGCCGATATAAGTAACGTCATAGTTCATGACCAAATGATATTGGCTGTCATTTGACACACCCTTGCACAATTTCACGTTAGCTTTACGCGCTAATTAAGCGCATGCGCAAACAGTAGACACCAGGCCCTTTTCTCTGATTTTTTTAATGAGCCTGGGAACGAGGCTACTCCCCACTCACCCCCCTTGTTCTCACACACACACACACACACACACACACACACACACACACACACACACACACACACACACACACACACCTCCCTACTCACCCCTTTGTTCTCCGGCTGAGGATCAACATGTCTCCAGAGGTACCCCTCTAGATAGGACCGGAACTTGAAGGAGGGAGGGAAGAACGCTAGTCCAATGGTGAACAGCTCCCAGCCTCGAGCCAAACTGTTCCTGAAAGGGAAGGGTAAAAAGTATGAATATTGCAGACACCCTTGATACTAACTGAACATGAACCACTACAGCCTGTTTACTCGCATTAACTGGGTTAGTTTAAACCATACTGTATAGCACAAAATTTTCTCGGGTCTCTGATTTTTTTTTCATTTTGTGGATTTTCAACAAAATATTTGACAGACAGTTTTCATGCTGACTGCGAGAACGTTGATGGACAATATCCCGGGGGCTAAGCTGCTGAATCCACAAGGAACGCTCTTCAAAGAGATACGTTTGCAGTAGGCATTGCTAGCTTTGCTGACAGCTGCAAGCTGTACGGACAATTCACTTACAAACCATGCCAGCTGTTTACACGTGCTGTTCAGATCCTAATCCAGATTGCAACCTGGGTTCAATCCGGAGGCGGGTTACGTACACAACCCGGATTGCAATTTGGATTGGAGCATTTACACAAACCTAGATTAGTTTAATGTGGATTGGGACCCAAGTTAAAGGCCCAGTGTAAATGGGACTTGGATCAATGTTCCCTGTTGGGAGGTGTGGATGGTCATGCAGGCACAAGACCAAGCAACAAAAGTGTTTGAAAAAATGGTGGACTCACGGGTTGCTACTGCTGCTTGTCTGTCTGCACAGTTGAATAAACAGTTCGTCTCGAAGTCCTTTCTTCTCCCACGCCATGGTCGTGATCTCAAGTGCAATCATGTTCACATCTTTCACCTGGAACACACACACAGACAGGCAGACAAAGACAGGCAGGCAGACAGGCAGACAGGCAGACAGGCAGGCAGACAGGCAGGCAGGCAGACAGACAGGCAGACAGACAGACAGACAGACAGACAGACAGACAGGCAGGCAGGCAGACAGACAGACAGACAGACAGACAGGCAGACAAAGACAGGCAGGCAGACAGGCAGACAGACAGGCAGACAGGCAGGCAGGCAGACAGACAGGCAGGCAGGCAGGCAGGCAGGCAGACAGACAGACAGACAGACAGACAGACAAACAGTGAGGCAGGCAGGGGCAATGAGAAAGACAGACAGACATAATCCATATAAATGCTTGATATTTTGACTGCCACAATTTGACCTTCATAATCCATTTAAACCTTGCATTCATGTATGTCAAAGCTGAGAAGCCACCTAACTGTTGTTTACATTTACAGTTATTAACCAATTACAAGGGCTTAAGTACATGTACATTGCACACAGGAAGCAGCCACAAGATACACACACTGATTCTCATACAGTTTATTCTACCTCCAAAATTAGATTAATACGAAATTACAAGCAGACAACTAAAAGTACAGTTTGTGTAAACTATGATTTCACTACAGCTGTAATTCAGTCGCGGCAACAAGTCGGATACGTTCCCGGAAAATCCTGGCACATTACTGAACAGATTTATGATTTTGCTCGGCCATAACTGGCTTAGTACTACCAGTCTACACGCAGACCTCAGCCTTCTCGTATAGTTTATTCTACCTCCAAAATCAGATTAATAATTACAAGCAGACAACTAAAGCAGACAACTAAAAGTACAGTTTGTGTAAACAACAGGCTACAATACAGCTGCATTTCAGTTTTGTGGCAACATGTCCGCGAAATTCCCGGGAAAATCCTGGCACATTACTGAACAGTTTTACGATTTTGCTCAGCCATAACTTGCTTTGTACTGCTAGTAGCACTTAGTTATATGAATAGCGTGCAGTCAAAGTGGTAAACAACGTGTACAGAAATTTACGGAGCTTTTCGACGTTCCGCCCCTATTTGTACAAATAATTGAAAATCGCTCACGGCTGAAAGCAGTCTCGAGGGTACTCGCAAAAGCGCTCATATCTCGGAGAGTATAATAGGTATGAAAATTGGACCTTTTGTAAGCTATATTAAATGGCTAGGAGAGCTAGGCAGCGTTGGCTGCGTGTTCATGGCGTGTTCTGTACCGTTTGTACGTTTGATCCCGCGAGGCCATTTTTTCCAAAATGGTACGCTTCATATTTCCCGTGGAATTTGAGCTTTTTTCTTCTAGCTCGAGTATGTTATACTGCTGATTGTAATGTACTCACGCTGCGACGATCGTCTTGTAGCTCCACTTTGTCCCTATTTGTACAACAAACCAAAGATGGCCCATATCTGAACCTGAATCTTGCGAGCAAGCGCTACCTCTACCACCATACGAAGCACCCAGCAGAAATAAAAGCACCATGAACTTACAATAGACAGATCTCTCAACACGCCACGTACGTATCGTCTCGATTAAGCTTGCTAACTGGGAGATGCAGTGTTTGAAAGTTCACCGTACGTTGAGGTTATTACTTATTGATGACGTCACACGGTCACGCGGGTGGAATAAATTTCGAGGTCTGCGTGTAGACTGTACTATAGTAGCACTAAGTTATATGGAAGTGGAAAATAATGTGTACAGAAATTTACTCAGTTCTCCGACACTCTGTCCATATTTATACCAACAATTGAAAATCGCTCACAGCTGAAAGTGGTCATATGGGCACTTGCAGATGCGCTCATATCTCGAGGTCTGTGTAGACTGAGAGCAAAGTGCTCACAATGTAATGAAAGCCTGAGGCTTACTATAACTGGCTTTATGCGCAAATGATACTAACAACTTAAATAGAGCGTACTGTTCAGAGAGGATTACAATTTTTTTAGGTGATCTGACAAATGTGACATTGAAGTTAGTACTGTCATTTGTCATATTTGGTCGGACATAGTATTTTTGTGTATTGAAACATTAAAGTTGTAATATTGACAATACATACAAGCAAAATCACTCTTGGCATGATCAACGATGTTACTCGTTCGGTGGTTGTTGGATCCAGATATCCAAGCACTAGAAAAACTCTTTAGTCCACGGATATTAGCTTCAAATCTGGTATAAACAGCATACATCAAAGTGTCAACTAACAATGGATCGTGCTCGTCCGTCGTACAGCGGAGCCTCGTGACGACAGTGACTGACACTCCTTTTCATATTCAGTTTGCCACTGCTTGAAAGTAGCGACTGAAACTTGCTGTCTTTTCTTCTTGTCAGCCACGGAAGAATCGCTTGAACTTGTGCTTACTCTTGACCGTTTCGTAGCCATGCTTCGAGCTTCACAATCGCTCGAATACGTTGTACCAAGAGCGCATAATGACGTCATTTTTATTTGGGAGGGAGGAGGAAGAGCGTGTAACCGGCAAAATTTCGAAACAGGCAGAATCTCCCGCGTGTACTAAAAATAGAACACGCTTTCGCACAAGTTCACAGTTCCACGATCTACGACCTCACAACGCAGTGCTACCCCCGTAGTCAACAAGATGAGAACGCTCGAAGCTTACCTGGCAAGTTCTACCTACGCAGGAACGGTTGTCGGCCCTTCCTGACGCGAGGAACTTTGTGTTACGATGCTATCCACGCCTGACAGTCGAAGAGGGCCGCGTAGCCTTTCAGTCAAACTCTTGAGCATCTCCTTGGGTAACGCGCGATCCTTATCCAACGGATAAGGCTCTAACTCGACTGTTTGGCAGCTACTTTTATTCACGCTTCACCTGCACACTAGCTACAACTCGACCGGATGTGCTATTTATAGTACACGCGAAAGATTCCGCTTTCACCACGGCCAGAATAGGA
This sequence comes from Agelas oroides, assembly GCA_949130485.1. NCBI lineage: Eukaryota > Metazoa > Porifera > Demospongiae > Agelasida > Agelasidae > Agelas > Agelas oroides. The sequence goes on along the minus strand of OX422184.1, from coordinate 21,380,036 downwards.
AGTTACACGCTCTTCCTCCTCCCTCCCAAATAAAAATGACGTCATTATGCGCTCTTGGTTGTACTTATGCCATGTGGCAATTATTGCCACACCCACCTTTTAACCACACCCTTCATCGTACTTGCTGGAAGGCCGGCCACTGTGTCAGCTCACTCATTGAACTGTTCGGCCCTTGGTAAGTTTGGCTCGGAATTTGGCCGATGACCGACTGTTATAATCCACTCTGCTGTTACACATAGCAACCACATAGCAACAGGCTGAAGAATGAAAACATTGTGCCAGTTCTAGTCAAAACATACCTTAGATTTGTGGTCTCCCATGTACTGCAGAACCAGCTTGAACAAGTCCACTGCATCTTTCTTCTGCTGTTTGTCTCGAGTGAGGATCATTGGCTGTTTGATTGGGTCCTGGGAGGGTAGGAGGGAGGGAGGGAGAGTGGGACAGGGGGAGGGAGAAGGGGAGGGAGAGTGGACGGAGGGAGGGAGAGTGGAGAAAATGAAGGGCCAGAGGAAGGAATGGGAAGAGAGGAGAAATGGGAGGGTTAGAAGGTAGGAGGAAGAAAGGGAGAGAGTGAACGAAGCGGGAAGATTAAGAATAGAAAATGGAGGGCAACAGGGAGGTAGGAATGGAGAGAGAGGGGGAAAGGGGAAGTGGAAGCAGAAGGGAGGGGAGAATGAAGAGAGAAAGGAATGCGAGAAGAAGAGATGAAAGAAGAGAAAGAGGAGAGATGGAGTGAAATGTTCACAATGTGAAAGTGATCAACTTGTACTCTGAAAATGAAACCAACATGCAAGCAAATTGTACAGGAAAGAATTCTCGCAACTTGAAAATTGTTGTCATACAGTTTGTGTAAGTTGATCTGAAGAAACCTCATGACAGGCCAGACCATCAAACTTTCCCTCCTCCCTCCCTTCCTTCCTCTCTCCCTCCCTCCTTCCCTCCTCCCTCCCTTTCAATTCTCCCCTCCCCTTTCCTCCCTCCTCCCCCCCTCCCTCCCTCCCCCCCTCCCTCCCTCCCTCCCTCCCTCCCTCCCTCCCTCCTCCTCCTCCTCCTCCTCCTCCTCCTCCTCCTCCTCCTCCTCCTCCTCCCCTCCCCTCCCCTCCCCTCCCTCCCTCCCTCCCTCCCTCCCTCCATCCCTCATACACTCTCCTCACTTCCCTCCTCTCCCTCCTTCCTCCCACCATCATTATCCATTCTTATTCCCTTCCATCTGATGGTATCTATCACTCACTTTCGTCCATGACAGCATGTTGGCGATGGTGACCTTCTTTCTGAAGAAACCTCTGCGATGCTGGACTAAATCTTTGAAGTGTTCCAGGGACTCGGCAGCCTTGCTGCTGATAGTGGCTGGACGTGTTGAAAGTTTAAAAGGGGGAGGAGCTGGAGGAATGTCACCCTTGGAGGGCTAGTGTGTGAGTGTGTGTGTGTGTTGTGTATTGTCAGTACATGTGCACAAGACAGTATGAAATGCATCCTGGAATCACCACTAGGTCTATTCTGAAGAGCACTGTGCCCTTTGGAGCTTCTAGTGCATGTGCCCTTTTGGTCTACTCCAAACCAACCTTCTCAGCAGCCACTTGAACCAGTTGAAGTTAAAAAGATGACAGGAAGTTCTGTTTCATATAACAAGAGCGCATAAGAACGGGTGGCTTGAGTAAGAGCGTGTAACTCCAATAGAAGCCTGTAGTCTGGGCAAAATTATTGAGCTGTACTAAAAATAGAACTGGTCACGTGCTTAGCAACAAAGTCTTATGTCTACGCAGCATGTGTTACTATTTTTAGTACTGGCAATAAATTCTGACCGGTCTCAAATTTTATAGAGTTACGTGCTTTTACTGTAGCCGCCCGTTCTATACACTCGTGGTATAATTATACCACAGAAAGTTGTAAAATGATGTTCCCTATAAGCTTCCTTGTTTACAGTGTAAACTACTCTGTATGTTTACTAATAACATACCTTGTTTACAGTGAAAACTATCTTGTATGTTTACTGATAACAACAAGGACCAATCAGGTTGGAGAATGTAACACATAATGCAGGTTAGTCTGGGATTTATGGTTTACAGTAACCACCCTTGTCCTCAGGCTCCACATGTATGTACGCACCTTCTTAGCAGCACCGTCTATGATATGGTGACGACTGGGGTCTCCATCAAGGTCTTTGCCTTCAGGAGGGGAGGAGTAGGGGCGGAGGTCATTGGTACCCTACAACTTGGGGACCTTGCTGGCTTGGAGGCTACCGCAGGTGGTTTGGGGGCAGGATGGGCCGGTCGTATTGGGACAGGGTTTGAACCTAGCCTAGTTCGTGATTTTCGATTTGGTTTTGCCGGCATTTCAAGTGTGCGAGACTTTTTATCGTAACTCAAGTTTTGTGAGTCCAAGTGGTCCATGGCGCTGCCGTGAGAGGGGGAGAGGGAGTGTCTCGAGCCTTGTTCTTCTCTGAGCTGATCTTGTTGTGAGTCAAACACGCTCTCATCTTGATCAGTGGGTGAAGGTAAGGTTTGGTGAGGAGCGTGATTGTAAGAGTCTAGATCAGTTTTTCTACTACTTGGACCCTTGGCACCGAGGGTTGGGTCTTGCTTGTCGTACAAATGTCTTCTAACGTCAGTTGCGTTTACGCCAGCACCGCTATGTTGTTGTTGATGAGTTGCTTGTTGTGAATTGCCTGAAGGGAAGAATGTTTGTTGTTGACTTGAAAATGTTTCACCCCCGACTTCAAAACTGAGCGGACTGAGTGTTTCCAGTCTCTTTGAGAAAGTGTCTGATTTACGATCACTTCCATCATCTTGACCATTCTGTGTGTGTTTGTGTGTGTGCATGTGTGCGTGTGTGTGTGTGTGTGTGTGTGTGTGTGTGTGTGTGTGTGTGCGTGTGCGCGTGCGCATATGCATACATGGTAGTCCCCAATAAAAGTTGAATATTTTTCATATGCATATTTAGAGTGCATCAGTATGTTTCAAGTACGGTACGTATCACTAAACTTTCATAAGGGTGGGGCCAAGAGCGCATAAGAACAGGCGGCTAGAGTAAGAGCGTGTAACTACGTAAAATTCGAAACCGGGCGGAATTTACCGCCAGTACTAAAAATAGTAACACGCACTGCGCATGCTGCGTTGACATAAGCCCTTATGCATTGTTGCTAAGCGCACACGTGACCGGATGTTCTATTTTTAGTACTGTTCAATAATTTTGCCCGGACTACGGGCTTCTATTGGAGTTACACGCTCTTACTCTAGCCGCCCGTTCTTATGCGCTCTTGTGGGGCTCAAACACACTTCACAGACACATCAGATATTCATGAAGCATGCATGAGACGCACCCTTAATGCTGTTCAGTTTTGTGTGTGTGTACAGTAGGCGCCAGATTTACGTTTTGTTTTCATTCTACGGTCGTTCTACGGTGCAAAATGTTACGTTCCATTTTCAGGGAATCCCTCGTTCTTACGCTGGGATGATTGCTGATTCAGCAATCATTGGGTACCGAACGTAACAGCTAAATTTCGTTTGAATTTATCTCCAGTTATAAGTACACTATCGACACAGGATAAAGACCAACATGTAGCTAAGATCTGTTGATAAAACATATCCTCCTGGGAATACATTGGTTTCAAGCGCTATAATTATAAGTTGGTAGGTGGGGCTTCCACAGTGATCACTTGATTACTGCCTGTATCTCTGGCTCTTGGACAGTTACAAACACGGGATAAGCATTGGCAGGGAGGGAGACTCGAGGCCTAAGACATATCCCAGTTTGAGTAGCGTTGTGCATAGGATGCAACGGTTATAAACGTTCAAGTATTTTGCCCGTCTGGAAATCGTATAAACGGCGCGTACTACATGTAAGCTTTCGTAGTAAAACCTTCACACTGTTTTTTTGAGGAATGTTCTCACCGTAGAACAATCGTAGATTGGAAACGGAGCGTAAACTATTATTTGGCCCCTACTGTACATGTGCATGCCATATAAGGACAGTCACATCATGGATATATTTGTGCATGTACAAATTAAATTGCATGTGAGCACTCCACATGTAGCAGATGATCAGCAACACAGTGTTTTTAGGGTTGGTGATGCACTCAAAATATGCAACAGAGCAATATTCAGTTTCTAGCTGGCCATACACTGACAGTATGTCTTTTAGACATTAAATTTTGTTATACTGTACACACATACACATGCACAAGTTGTGTGTTGACATTAGAAACAGGTGTACATGTACATATGTATACACCAACACACGTGTACAGTATGTGTGTCAACACACAAGAAACATGTACTTGAACTTGTATTGAACCAAGTGAGTCGATCTACCTTTACCTCCCCAGCATCAGGAGGTAGAGCATAGTCTGGTTCCTCCGGCTCCTCCTCTTCTCCTCCTCCTCCACCTCCCCCTTCATACCCTTCTTGTTGCAGAGGTGTGTGAACATCTTCATCAGATACTGGGACATTCTGGAGAGGAGGAGAGGAGGAAGGGAGGGAGGAAGGGGGGGCAGGTAGGAATGGGAGGAGAGGAGTAGAAGGGGAGAGAGAGAAGGAAGGAAAGAGATAACAGGAGAAGAGGAGAACAATGAAAGATGAAAGTGAAGACAGTGGGAGATGAAGACAAAGGGGAAATGAAGGGCACAGAAGAGAGTGGGAGCTAGAGAAGAATAAGATTTAGTTTACTGTCAGTAGCATGTACATGCAGCCTGTGTGTACCATGTGAGCTACCAACCTGTATCTTTGTGAGGGAGATGATATCAGCGTCTTTGTTTGGTCGGTTCCAGACTGTCTCTCCCGTGTGAGCATTGTAGTAATAGTTTTTGTCTGAGCCACTGTCGTACAGTTCCCACCACTGGTTTTGGGTCATCGGCTTACTGAGTGTGTGTGTGTGTGTGTGTGTGTGTGTGTGTGTGTGTGTGGTGATAGATGCATGCATAATGTACATGTAGATGGTTGCTGAGTATCAAATTTTAGTGAGACATACGACAGATGGCGTTTGGCTACATAATAACTATATGACTTGTATATAATATACATACACTGTATACAGGTACTTCTTTGATCAGATGCCACAGCTACTATTGTTTTTCGCTGCTTGTTTATGTGCAGCTACTATTCGAGGGCGGCATTTTTATTTTGGAAAACCCGCAGACATCAACGATGGCTAGATAAGGTACATACGAATGATACACTGTCAGACAAGGTACGTATGAACGATACACTGTTAGACTGTTAGACTGATGACTGTTAGACGCTGTCAGTGGTACGCCTCTCAGTCCTGCTGTCAGCCATGGAAGAGTTGTACAACACAAACAGCCCTAGTGCTAGGGACACAAAGGCAGTCTGTACTCACACTTTCACTCCCTCGGGAGGTGAGAAGAGGAGCTCTCCGGTGACTGGGTTAGCGTACATCCGCTCATGAGACTGGGGCTCCAGAATCTCCACCCACTCATACATACCATCACTGTGAGGGTGTGTGTGTGCGTGCGTGTGTGTGTGTGTGCGTGTGTGTTTGTGTGCATGTGTGTGTGTGCGTGTGTGTTTGTGTGTGTGTGTGTGTGTGTGTGTGTGTGTGTGTGTGTGTGTGTGTGTGTGTGTGTGTGTGTGTGTGTGTGTGTGTGTGTGTGTGTGTGTGTGTGTATGCAGTGTAAAATGGGTTAAGTCACTTCACAATAGCCAGACTTGATCGATCACTGTACTATATACAAGAAGACAAAAGTGAATTAAAAGTGGACCTTGATGAGACGTGTATCAAGTCAGGTGACTACATGGTGTTAGAGTAGTGTTACAAGTGTGTCCGTCACCTTTACTAGCCATTGAGCTATCTCACCAACCCTTATGCATCCTTTGCATTAAAATTTTCATAAATAAAAAAAATTGAAAAAAATTGAAAAAATCAGCTGACACTTGTGTACTGGTTTCATAGCCTTGTTCCCTGGCCTTGCCACCGTCTAGATTTTGATCGCTTGCAGTATGCATGCAAGAACGGAGGGGGAAGGCCTGGTCCATTTTTGTCATGTGAATGACGTCACCTAGGTAGACAGAGGAGGGGGGGTGGGGTCCCCAATCGAAAGAACGAGCTTGAGGCCTTACCTTGTACATGTGTAGTTTCTACCCTAAACGCTGGAGTTTCGAACGTTCACGAAGCAAAAAATGTACTACTCAAACGGCATGAGCGAAATGACGATCGGGGAGCCCTCCCCCGATCTGACTATCTACACAGCCCGTGGTTAGACACCATTCACAACTCCAAGCGATCAAAAACTTGACAGTGGGAAGGCCTGGGAATGAGGCTACTGGTTTCATGATCCTGATCAATTTAGATCACTAAGAAACATCGTCAACGCCTGAAACTTACGGTCGTGTTGATGTAGGCTGGTTAGCTACATGTAGGGTACAGTGACCATGTGTGTCTACAGCCACTAAACCTGTGTATGAACTAGCTGGTGGGTGTGTTATCAACAACCATTTCACAGCAAGAAACAGCTGTTACCAGACGAACGATCAAACTGGGAAAGAAGACGGTAATAGCTATTTCAAACTAGTCTAAAGCAAGCTGTTACCAGACAAACGATCAAACTGGGAAAGAAGACGGTAATAGCTATTTCAAACTAGTCTAAAGCAAGCAGGTGACTCCATATCAGTTGGTACATAGTTGGGTATTGGTTAGCCTCGTTTCCAGGCCCCGCCCAGCTTTCCGTTGCTTGCAGTACGGAAGAGTGGTAGAGGGCCTGGAATATTTTATGACATGAGTGACATGCATAGAGGGCAGAGAGAAGGTAGGGACGACTTTAAATCAGTTGGTACATAGTTGGGTATTGGTTACATGAATTGAAGCTTATTCAGAGGTAGTTTAAATCCTGCTCTCCTCCTCACAGTTCTGGTGAAGGTTCAACACGTGTCCTACTTGCACAAGAGAAAGCTTGCTGGTGTGATAATACATAACTGGGTCACAGTCATGATGGGAATCATATTTCTAACATACTATACCACCAGGAGCTCCTCTGGGGAGGAAGGGAGAAGGAAGCGAGGAAGGAGAAACTAACAAGTAGTCAGTTGTAGTCTGAAGTAGAAACAGAACCACTGTTAAACACATGCATGAACATGTTCTAGCTCTTACTACATTTGATTGCAACAATGTGGAAAAATTATTGCCATGAATTTGGGGTGGGAGCTTGATACATACTTTGTGGTACACTGTACAAGCTCTAGCCGGGAAACAAGCTTACATGCATACAAGCACTCAGCGTTCGTGTTTGAGTATGTACAGCAAGTGTGTGTGTTATGCATGCTAGGATACTCACTGGCCAAGTTTGGATGGAATTGTACTGGGCATCAAACAAATGATTTTGGCATTTGAAAAGCTTGAATAGGGGCAGCTGTCTTGAGACTATGTTTGTTTACATAATCGACACTCCTACAATAGCAGGGGTGGGAGCTTGATACATACTGTCTGGTACAGGCTCTATTTCACTGAGTATACATACATGTAGAGAGTCGGTAGACTAACTCTATGTAGGCACAGCGCAGAGATGTGCTATACATGCAATACACACAAGCATAACCATGCATTAAACTTGATGGACCACAAATACGTTAGTTACATGAACTTGCACTCAACCTTCATCTTTGAGTGTTTTAGTGTACACAGCTAGTGTGTGTATTATACACATGCTGCTAGGATACTAATACAGGCTCACAGGCCGAGTTTGGCCAGCACTGTACTGTGACTTAGACATCAAACAAAACTAACACGCTATAGTTCACTGATTTTGTACACTGTACATTTGAAAGACTTCATATTCATCTCCAATGGGCGTAGCCGTCTTGTAACTAGTTGAATACATGTTTTCATAACCCTCACTCCTACAATAGCAGGACGAACAAGATATGCAAAACTTGCAATCTAATTAAAGCACACCAAGTGTTGGAGAACTGTAACGTACAATAAAATTGGGAGAGGAGAAATGTGAAAAAAGTGGAGGAATGAAGTGGTTACGAAAAATAATTTGCTATCTTTTGATGAAAGAGAGTGTGAATGGAAAGGAAGGTTCTCTGATACCAACATCAGAAACTTTAGTTGAATGTCTGGACTGAATGCTCCAGTCATCATCGGGGCTATCTCTTGACAAAAGATAAAAGTTAAAAGATAAAGCGGAGTAGTATATATGCAGGTTACCAAGGGAACTTGGCGCATGCGCAAACAGTGTGTACCAGGCTCTCTTTCCTCCTCCCCGCACAAGAGCCTGGGAACGAGGCTACAGAAACTTTAGCTGAATGTTTGTCCAGTCATAATCACGGCAAAAGATAAAGCTTAAAGGAAAGCAACTGATAACCAGCCAGTAAGTGAATACAAAAACCAAGTGTTATTAGGCAATCAATTGAGGTATAGCATGCAGTAATTCAACTTCAGCTTATGCAGTGGGCTAGTTAACTTCCATTGTACATGTACAAGAAAGCAATACTGTAGTCTGGTACACCTCTTGTAAGAGAGGGTAGTTCACGTGCAGTACACGAGTGTCATTGATAATCGGCCATTTTACCATTCAAGAAGATCAATGAAGTCAAACAGGTTGATAATGAACAGAAGCAGTGAGGAGGATGAACAATGAGTAAAACTAACCAGTAATGAATGACATCTCCGCCATGTCAATCTAGGTTACACAGTGGAACCCAACTAATTTGAACCTCTCAAATGTGGGCACCTTGTTTTAACAGTGACTTCAGAAGATAGAAGAGTCATGTGCTGGTGAGATATAGATGTTTGACAGTAAAACAATCCAGCCTTGTTCCCAGGCCACTCCCAGATTTTATCTTGCACCGGATATTTCTCCACACTAGTCTCGTGACCAATTGGAAAAACCTTTGGAAAATTTTTCTGGAAACATGGAAACATAAGGCTGGATTCTGGGGCTTTTGCACACATTAGCAGGGTTTTAATGCGGCTCTAAATGGCTTCAATTATCACCAAGTAGCATCCACACAAGCGTTAGGGCACCAATGGGCTGCCCAAGTAAATTGACATGCCACAATTTGATTGGCACATTCAAATAACTCTGTCGAAATTAGAAAAGCCCCAGAATCTAGCCTTACGTTACCAGATGGATTTTCCGTAGGTTTATCCGGCTGGTCACGAGACTACCTCCACACCAGTGAGAAAACTCTGGGAGTGGTCTGGGAGTGAGGCTAATTACAATCATCTCCTTCACCTACATACATGGAGCCATGTGTACTTGTAATGAATGTCACCGTGACTGAGTACTTGATATGTAGCCTCGTTCCCAGTCCTCCACCACAGCTATCGTCGCTTGCAGTACGAATAACGCGGAGAAGGCCTGGTGAAAATTATCATGTGATGTATGCCACTGACGTAATAACATAACAATATTTTTCGCTACGTCACGAGGTAATTGCACAAAGCCGACTTGGACGGACTGGAGCCCATGCGGGACGTTTATCCAACGAATTTCAAGTTTAGACGAAGATGAATAAGAACAGAACGCAAGAAAAAGGACGCTCGAATGGAAACAAGAGTGAAAGTTGACGGTTGCAGAGCGCTAGAAGCTGTCTAACGAACCTGGAGCGCGACCAGCTGTTGCTAACGGTTCCAGAGGTTGGTTTTGAAGTCGCTATGACACTAGCTTGCTCTTCGTTCTTCGCGCTTTACATATATTATTTCTTTCCATACGCTATCGATCGATATTGCGGCTACTGCTGCATAATAATTCCAGTCTCGTTCCCAAGATATCGTTCGCCTGGGTACGAGGCTACAAAATTTACGAACTATCATGTGTGACGTAGACAGTGGCATACATCACATGATAATTTTCACCAGGCCTTCTCCGCGTTATTCGTACTGCAAGCGACGATAGCTGTGGTGGAGGACTGGGAACGAGGCTACATTGTACTTGATATGTTTGTCAGCAGTGACAGTGCAGTACTTGTACACACTAATCATGTCTTATTGAGGCTATCAAAGCTTAAGTTAGCAATATTGAGTCATCAGGTAAGTTCAAGGCATGGGAGGTGGTAACCTATCATTGGGACCCTGTAAGATTTGAGCTCCCTTTCTACAAGTCCAAAAAGTGAAAATTAGTGCTAATTGTTCTTTCAGTTCTAAAAATTAGTCACCATAAACAACACTTGAACCAGTCTTGATTGACTACTTGATCACAAGCCTAATCCTCCCCCTCCCCCAAGCCCCTCTCTCACAGAGTGTGTAGTGTTTGTACACATAAACCATTCGCATTGAGGCTATCAAAGCTTATCAGATAACTACCAACAATTGTGTACAGTCAATCTGCCAAAAGTTTTCAGTGTCAGAATAAAATTCGGAGCCTCCTAGCATTCCACGTCTCTCTCTCCCGCTATTAACAATTTCCATTAACGACAGTACGTTAGCATGCATATTCCACACAGTGATCTATATGGTTAGGGTTGGGTTAGGGTTGGGTTAGGGCTGGTATAAATACAGTATAGCATACGAATGCTAACATACTGTGATTAATGGCTTGTCTATTAACACCCTCAAAAAGGCAAAGACATAGTTTTATCTCCAAGCCCGATCAGCTTCAGGAACTGGTCCCTCAAGGTGAGGCAGGGTAAAGAAGCACTCAAACTCACAACGTCTGGTACACAATCAAGTGCTTTTACCTCTAGGTCACAAGCCTAACCCTCCCCCAACTCTTCAGGCCCCTCTCTCATTGTCTTCCCCAGGCCTTACAGTTACCTTGCCGAGGTCATGATGACTTGTGTACTGCACTTCAGCCGCTTCCGTAATCTTGTTGAGTCTTCTCTCGCCTATCTGGAATCAAACAGATTACCACCCCCCTCAAAGGGTCCACCTTCACAACAAGCTGTCAGCTAGGCGTAGTTAGTCAGAGGTCCTCACCGCGAATAATTGTACTTGCTCGTATCTGTTAGAGTTCTTATGCCAATGCTGTAATGGCGGCAAACGTAGAGATTTTCGGCTGCCTGAGTGCCTCATGCAGGAACAAATTGGCTTCCTTCTGCCGCGCCATTTTTGAGAAATCTCGACTTGCTCATGAGAAAAAAATTACGGGTTTACCCCAAATTTAGATTTTAACCCTCTCCCTACGCGATTTAACTTCACCGAATTTCTGCCTACAAGCATGCATTCAGAGAGTATGCAGCACATCAAGGGAGAAGAGCACAAGTAAGCATGGTATAAGTATAGTATTAAAACTAGTCAGTATTGAATATCAGAGAAGGGATGCATTTCTGGCAGCTGTGTAGCTAGGGGGAAACAGACTGACATTTCAGATCAGCCCTCACAGCATATGGAGGCCTAAGTTTTGTGTTCTCGTGGGCAGCAAATATTTTCTATTTCTATTCATGATCCTTGACTGATCAACACTCTTGTGTTTGGTGCATAATTAGCAAACCTGCTGTGCAATGCTGTGGTGTGTGTCCGAGTATAATATTTTTTATGAACATGACGGAGTGGACAAAATAAGAGTTGACTCTACATGGCAGCATGTGCACATGCAGATGTTTTGCAGGTGTGCATGCTAGCTGCCATGTTCGATGATGGAACATACAAAGAATCCAAAGGAGCAAGTTGAACACTACCTCATAAGTGCCAGGAAGATAGTTTGAGGGAGTGGTATAAAGGGGGTAGTACTACAAGCTCTGGGCAGGTAAGGCAAAGTGGTTACTGAAAAATACAATCATGCATTCATCGAACATCATTACTTAGCATACTTGTATGCTAAACATACGTATGTTACTTCAAGTTGAATTTTTTGTCAACTCCATGCATGTACTAAGTCTAGGACATCAATTTAACAAATGAATATCAGTCAAATGCAAGCTTTATAGATGGAGATGATAGTACAGAATTATGGATGCCTAACACTTGAAGTAAAGGTGTAAATGTACACCCAGCCTCTCTTTGATTATACTGTCTTTTCCAGTGCTCAAAGAGAGGAATGCTAGGGGAAGGTTCATCTTTGCGCAGTGTGTCCTGAGTCCTCTAGTACTCTGAGAGGGGTGCTAGGGGAGAACTTATATGTAGTCTCTGAGAAGGATGTCTGTATTCACTGCTGCATACAAACCAAAAAGCTGTGACATGAATATAATTATGTGGTTATTTTCCCATTTAGCCTGTAAAGACTTTACCACATAATGATATTCATATGCACAGCTTGAAGGTCAAGCAAACAGCAGTACATTTGTCTTTACACTGGAAATAAATTGGGGAAGTGTATCACAGTCTCCTACCCAGGCTGTCCTCACACCCTGAGCTTGTAGTATGAGACTGGTTTCGTATGTAAGTGCAACAGTATAGAAAAGAGAATTTTGATTGATAGGTAAAATAAGAACGGTTGCAATCGAACTAGGTAAGGATTTTAGACATTGCAGAAGGTATGCATAATTTGAATATGTGCATGCATAGTGAGGGTTCAATTTGGAGCTCTAAAGCATGCACAGTTTCATAATTTCTGCTAATTCTGCCGCTAGAAATTTGTCACATGCATAGATTACACAATTATAAAGGACTTCGTCAAATTTACAGATAGAGGAACTAATTGATGCTCGGACACTTACGAAACGTTGCACTCTTGTTGCGTGTGCAGAGGTCCAGCAGACATAAGAACTGTAGGATAGGTGGGCTAATGTTTGATAGTATATACTTGAAATTCAACTCCAAACAGTCTTCTACCCGGGATTTAGCAAAAGAAATACTACATCTTTTCAAGATTCTACTAGCGGACAAGTCTGATAAGTGATAATCATGTATTACATCATGTCGCTAGCCAAATTTGGCAACTGCTGCAGCATGGTATGGGCTCATAGGCAAGGCCAATGGAAGGGCAAGTGTTTTAGTCTTTCCTTTTCAGAGGAGACAGCAAATAAGTTACGCGTTGTTTTACAATGTATTTACAGACATGATTTGCTATCCCCACATACTACAATAGTTTTGTGTATCGAAAACTATTCCAGCACCAGCATGGCTTGTTGCTCTGATGATCTGGCACAGTTGCTACTGTGCTTAGACCTTTGAAGTCTGAGGTCCGAAAATATATCAGTCTGAGAATAAATATTTGGCCTCTAGCATAGGAACATGAACACATTGAACAGACATAAAATAGCTTCATTTTTAAGCCTGATTTCAACACACAGCATCGACAATTTCAACAATGTTTGACCCTTGGTGCATAGTTAGATTGCAGTGTACAACAACGTAGTGCACAAATGCACACCACAGCATTGCACAGCAGGTTTGCTAATTATGCACCAAACACAAGAGTGTTGATCAGTCAAGGATCATGGATAGAAATAGAAAATATAATTCAAGATTTTTTGCTGCCCACAAGAACACAAAACTTAGGCCTCCATACACTGTGAGGGCTGATCTGAAATGTCAGTCTGTTTCCCCCTAGCTACACAGCTGCCAGAAATGCATCCCTTCTCTGATATTCAATACTGACTAGTTTTAATACTATACTGATACCATGCTTACTTGTGCTCTTCTCCCTTGATGTGCTGCATACTCTCTGAATGCATGCTTGTAGGCAGAAATTCGGTGAAGTTAAATCGCGTAGGGAGAGGGTTAAAATCTAAATTTGGGGTAAACCCGTGATTTTTTTCTCATGGGCAAGTCTGTACATAACGAGATTCATTTTTGAGGAGGCGCACGTGAGTTCGAGTTTCGAGTTCGAGCGATATAGACCTTATCCGCGCGATCATTTTGTGATTACGTCATTCACTTCCGGATGGCAAAAGGAGGAAAGGGCTGGATGCTGTGCAGCCGCTCGATGGTGTTCCGGATAGCAAAAGCGCAAGATGCCTATGAGCTGCTCACGGGTGTACCCAAAGGGCAGTGAAGGGAAGTAGTGTGCGTTTTTATCGATTCCCCGAGGACACAAAATTGCGGAGGTTGTGGGAGAAAGCTCTTAAACGTCGGAACTGGAAGGCTACAGCTTATAGTAGGATCTGCGGGCGTCATTTTGTTACTGGTAAGTAGCTACAGTTGGTACGTGTACTCGTAGAAGTGTTGGATAGTTTATGTGGGCTAGGATCTGTCATGTGTCGTATTGTAAACTCTACACCGTTACTCAATTTCTTCCTATGACTTACAGGGCAACCAAGCTATGATGACATTCAGCACCCAGATTATATTCCCTCCTTGAGGCTTGATGGTAAAGAAAATGACACCACTACTGCATGTCAAAAACTTGAGCGATATAAAAGAGCCCAGCGACGCCACATCCTTGGTTTGAGTAATGGCAGCAGTGAAAGAAGAAACGATGCAGATGAACAAAGACAGCAGCCTCAAGGAGTTGAAGAAGAAAATAGGGGTCTGAAAGTGCAGGTGGCATCATTGAGAGCGGAACTAGCATCACTAACAGCAGAAGTGAAATTACTGACAGCGGATGTAGAAACTCAGAGGTTAGAGAATTCAGTGTTACAGAAAGAAGTTCAACTGCTTAAAGATCGTCCTATGAGCATAAACTTCATCCGGGATTGTGACAAGAGAACAAAGTTCTTTACTGGGTTCACAACCTTCTTCCTTTTCACAACAGTGTTTGAATTTGTAGCACCACAAGTACAGAAAGTGGGAAAACTTACCCTGATGGATGAGTTCTTGATGGTCCTAATGAAATTGCGACTAAGTTTGTTAAATGAAGATCTTAGTTACAGGTTTGGTGTCTCAGTTTCAACGGTGTCAAGAATATTCCACAAGTGGTTGGAAGTCATGTACATTAGACTCAAATCCTGCATCAGATGGCCAGACAAAGAAACTGTAAGGAAAACTTTGCCGACTGCTTTTAAGAAACATTACTCAAAAGTACGTTGTATTATAGACTGTTCTGAGATATTCATAGAGCGTCCAACTTCCCTGCAAGCCAGAGCAAAAACATTTTCGAATTACAAGAAACATAACACTGTCAAATTTTTAATTGCAATTACCCCATCTAGAACCATTTCCTTCGTATCAAAGTGCTGGGGTGGAAGAGTGTCCGATAAAGAACTAACCCAACAGAGTGGTTTTCTTGACAAGCTGGAGCCAACAGATGAAGTAATGGCAGACCGAGGTTTTTTAATCGAAGAAGAAGTAGCACTTCGAAGAGCAAAATTAATCATACCAGCTTTTACAAAGGGAAAGCAACAGCTATCACAGAAGGAAGTAGAATTTACAAGACAAATAGCAAATGTGCGTATTCATGTGGAGCGCATTATTGGACTCTTGAAGAACAGATATTCCATCCTGCAGTCTAGGCTTCCTATCACATTAATCAAAAGGAAAGGGGACACAGATTTTGCTACAGTAGACAAACTATTATTTGTGTGTGCAGCACTCACTAATTTTGGTGAACCAGTTGTATAGTGTTTGTAATGTTTAGCATAACGGCAATGAGTGGAAATGAAAGAATATGCATGATTACTTCTTACACTCAGGACAATACCAATACTTCAAACGAGGCTTCCTTTTTAAGCCTAAACACTCAAAATGAAACCACTTGTATTTACACTTTTCATTGTCACAGCCAGTCATTTTTCGTTCATCTTCAGGTTGTTGACAGTAGCAGTACACGTTACTTGAGCCCCCAACTGCCTCAGTCATAGACCCAGTTGTAGTTGTAGTCACAGCTATCTCTGGGTGTTGCAAATTCCTGGTCAGAAGTTCAGGCAGGATGTGTTTCTCGAAGAATGATCGAAGAGATGGCTGAATTCGATGGAAAAAGGCCTCATTTCTGTATATACGAATGGTAACCATACCAGCAAGTGTCCACACTACAAAGTCACAGTAGTTGACTTCACAGATCGAGAGCTGCATCTGAACTTGGTAGTAGTACTTGTGCCTGGGATCTAGTTTCAACTGATCTGAGAAGCGTTGAAGGTAGAAATTACTGTCAGAAATACATGTATAGTCAGGATGAGTGAATCGATAATTGTATGGACACTTTACTTCAACAACTCCTCCTCCACAGCAGTCACAGTTAACCCAGCCATCGGGACTTGCTCCTAGATGTGGGTACTTTGGGTTGACAACCAGTCCTGCAGGAGTACAGGAAAACCGTGTATGAAATGTTTGCTGTTTCGCACTGTAACTAGAGCGTGCAGTGTCCTCATTTTTCCTACCCCATTCTAGAGGAGCAGCGGTGACTTTGTTGTGTCCAGTGCAAATTTGCTTGAGGAGGGAACTTGATGGCTGATTACTGTTAGTGTGCAGTACCTGGTACACAATTGATGCTGTAATTCTTCCAATGCGGTGCTCAAACCACTCAAGGCTTGCTGATTGTTTTCTAGTGGCAAGTTCAAGATACAGTGCCTCACTTTTTGTTACCACAAGCTCATCAGCAATATGTTCGCACAGCACTCTCAGGTCCTCTTGTGTCAAATGTCGATTACTTTCACTGTAGAGATCACCAAGACACTTTGGAATGTTTGGTTCAGTGGTAGGGGCACTGACAAACTCGCGGCAGAACTCAGGTACAGTGCTTAGCAGTGCAACAGATTTTGAGTTAGTTGCTAACTTTTCAAACAATGAGCCCATATCATCTTCTGATGGTTGCTTCACCCCAGTTATGGTTTCTACATCATCAGCAGTGCACACTTCATTGGCTGATAACTGTTTGGGCTTGCTGAAGTCTATATTCACAATTCTAGCTGCTGAAACCTACAAGTATAGGACAGACAAGTATGCATGCATGTAAGCAGAATTGGCATCATAAGTGCAAATGTTCATATATACCTTTTTTGAGAAAGCTTGATTCCATTTGCAAGGCCTTGAGGTGCACGCAACACTAGTATATCCCAGACGAACAATTGCCTCCACTTTAAACAGCACTGCAGCAACGTGAGAGCAAACTTCACCTAACCTACATGGGTCATTCCATGTCAAATCAACACAAAAAAATCCTTACCCTCACCGATTTGAATGAAACTTGGTTCTTACACAGTGTCTGTTGAGATATTAATCCACAGTGAATTTCAGCGTTCTGCAATGTATGGCTTCAGAGTTAGAACCAGACGAAAATTTGATTTTTCGGAAATTTTCAGCTTACCTATTGTTACTAAATCAACCATAACTTTGAGTGAGATTAAGGTTATGACCTACAATTTACATCACTTGTAGCTCACAAAATTTCCTTTCGTTTGATATAATTAACAAGTATATCCCATAAAGTTTGGGTCAAAGGTCGTCATTAGTGAACTTTGACCTTTGCTATCTCAAAAACGAATATTTTAATTCTGATTAATTTTTTTCCAAATGTTGTTTGGGTCCTTCTCTCCAAGTGGTGTTAAAATGGTTTTGGGACTGACATGGGATTGGGAGATATGTGACAGAATGTAATGGCAGTTAGGGGAGATGTATTGTAAAGCATTCCTATACTTACCTGATGGTGGTTCAATTTGATTGGTATGGTGGTGGATACCTTTGCAAACATGACACGACAAAATATCCATGATTCCATGGTTGGTATGTAATGTCCAAGTAGTGGTTGCCATGGTTACTAGGTCAGTTGTCTCCTCTAGTGAGCAGTTCAGTGCTGTTCAACATGTGGAAATGATGAGCATTCTTTTTTTGGTACAACATGTTCAGGCTCTCCCCACAATGTTTGCATTTCAGTAATGCAATAGGGCTGGAAATTTTGAGAGGATAAAATTTAGCTGATTTAAATAAGATTCAGCTTGGTGGATTTGGAGGTAGCTTACTGAGTGATAATGTCATGAACCTTAGGAAAATTGCAATCACTGCTGCGGGGGGAGGGGGGGGGGGGTTCTTACTGGTGATAGAAAGCTATATCAGAAGGCAAGATCCTTGCTGAATTGCACGAACACCGAGTCTGAGTTGAAACTTGCACTGAGTGTGAGTTAAAGCTTGGCAAAGTACGTAGCACCTGCATGGAAATGGTGCCTGCACTAGCTGCGATGTGAAGTTAATTCTTCTCACATTACTAGAAAGGCTGGCTGTTTGCTTGCTGTTTATGCTTGGATTCTTTGAGAAGTGGACTTTGTTGTCAACAGCAATCACTCTTGTGAAGTAAGTGCACATGTTCCCACAAGTCTTTCATCATAACTATGTAGTATACAAAAATGTGATACAGAGGGGGAAGGTCTGGAAGATCTGACTACATGCATGGCAGCAGGTAGACGGAGGGTAGACACACAGTTGGGGGAGGGAGGGGGCAGGGAGAGTGGGGGTGAGGATCTCGAGGCCCTTTCCTCTAATGTTCATTGGAAGCTGGAGCATTTGTAAAGCAGGATGAATACTGCTTACCGCTAGGCATGAAATATTATGGTCAGGCACTACCCTGTGCGTGTTTACCCTCTATCCACCTGATTTCAAAGCACATGACTAACCCTTCATAATTGTGTATTGCAAGCAAATAGAAACTTAAGGCAACACAGGCCTGGTATCAAGACTACACCACCACTTACACCCATGAAATTGTGACGAATTGAATCACGATGAAATATTATATATAAAATTGATTTTGTTGGTGTGGTCACACGTCTGACATGGTGTTTGAGACATGTCTGGTGTTAGATTATTCCCTGTTCACCTTTCTCCACACAACACTAAACTGCTCACTAGAGGAGATAACTGACCTAGTAACCATGGCAACCACCACTTGGACATCACATATCAACCATGGAATCATGGATATTTTGTCGTGTCATGTTTGCAAAGGTATCCACCACCATACCAATCAAGATGAACCACCATCAGGTAAGTATAGGAATGCTTTACAATACATCTCCCCTAACTGCCATTACATTCTGTCACATATCTCCCAATCCCATGTCAGTCCCAAAACCATTTTAACACCACTTGGAGAGAAGGACCCAAACAACATTTGGAAAAAAATTAATCAGAATTAAAATATTCGTTTTTGAGATAGCAAAGGTCAAAGTTCACTAATGACGACCTTTGACCCAAACTTTATGGGATATACTTGTTAATTATATCAAACGAAAGAAAATTTTGTGAGCTACAAGTGATGTAAATTGTAGGTCATAACCTTAATCTCACTCAAAGTTATGGTTGATTTAGTAACAATAGGTAAGCTGAAAATTTCCGAAAAATCAATTTTTCGTCTGGTTCTAACTCTGAAGCCATACATTGCAGAATGCTGAAATTCACTGTGGGTTAATATCTCAACAGACACTGTGTAAGAACCAAGTTTCATTCAAATCGGTGAGGGTAAGGATTTTTTTGTGTTGATTTGACATGGAATGACCCACATATTAAAAAGGAAGCCACATGATACAGATAACTGCCAGAGTACATGGCTGGACTATATATACACTTTGGGAGGTTTTCTTAGGTATAGTACTCAAAGGAAGAGCAAAGTAGAGGTTGGTCTTGCAGGAAGTAATTTGCCTTACTACCTTGAAAGTTTGCAATATACTTACCCAGCCATGCATGTACAATGCGCCACACAGATTGAGCCGTCCTTCTGCCTCAGCCCCACCCAAGGACGATGTGGCTTCTCACTGAGTCGTTGACTTGGTCTAACAGCAGCTTTTATAACGCAAAATTCACTATTGATCTTATGGTAGTAGCATGTACCAACCCAGTCGCTCACAAAGTAATTGTAGGCTTCCAGACTCTTGTAGGCCTTTAGTTTCTCCCGAGTGTACTTTCCAGGAGTTTGCAGCAGGTAGACAACAATGTCAGGAAACTCAACGGGCGGCCACAAGGTGACATCGTCAATCCAGGCTTCCGAAGATAGCTTGTACGGACAAGTAGCAAGGTCAATAAGTTGCAGTTTCTTCTCATACCTCACTTTCGCCTCAGCGTCAAGAGAATCCTTGCTGTACTCTTCGCACCTTTTCGCCATCGCACGTAACAAGCGGCTGCACAGCATCCAGCCCTTCCCTCCTAGATACTAGATCCTTTTGCCATCCGGAAGTGAATGACGTAATCATAAATGATCGCGTGGATAAGGTCTATAGCTACGTGCGCCTGCGTTGCACCAGTAAAGCGGGAGTTAGGTTTTTGGTAAGCCCAAGGAGAGAGGAGCAGACCATTGTAGCGATGTCTGTGCTATAGGGAACAAACCAAATTTCGCAAGCCACACTCTTCGCATTGAGGGTGTGGCTTGCGAGACTGAGTAGCTAGTGCATATAGTGTAGTGGTCTCTGAGCAGGTGAGAAGATAGCTACACAACCTAAGGGCAGAATCTCAGTGAGACTTACATGCTGGAATCTCAGTGAGACTTATACATGCTGGAATCTCAGTGAGACTTACATGCTGGAATCTCAGTGAGACTTACATGCTGGAATCTCAGTGAGACTTACATGCTGGAATCTCAGTGAGACTTACATGCTGGAATCTCAGTGAGATTTACATGCTGGAATCATAGATAGCTTGACAATATAGGCTTCCCTATCTGGCGGCTTTAATGGAGGGAGGCAATTTGTGTTCATGGGAAACTGATCCACGTTTATCCAAAATATTTTGTCGACTTATACAGAAGCGCAATTGATTGTACAAACAGAAAAGAAAGTCTCCTTCCACTATGAGGAAATACAAGCACTTGAATATTATTGTCGAACGACTGCGACAAGCAAAAAAAAAACAAAAAAAAAACAACATTATTAATAGCTCTGCTCTTCCAAAAAATCCTAAAAAGGTTTGAGGTCAGTGCTATTCCCACTCTCCGAAAAAAATAACCAAGCAGCTAGTTCAAACGTAGACAAAGCCAACCTTCTCAATGACTTCTCCTCGTGCCATTAGAGGTGGTAATTAAAGCATGAGGAGAAGTCGAAAATAAAGCCAAGTGTTCTCCTTGCCTTAGATGTAATTATGCCGTACGTCAATGTAAGGCAAGGAGAACACTTGGCTTTGTTTTTGTTTACAGGAAATTCTACAGATATGTGAACTCTTCAGTACTATAACCAAACTGTATACTACCTTGGTTCACCCCGTTTGAATATTGTTGTGCTGTGTGGGACCCGCATCTCCAAAGCGACATTGTTAAACTTGAGTCTGTACAAAGACTTGGATGCAAAATCTGCACCAAGAATTGGTCTGTGTCGTCTTACAGTGACCTACTTCATGCTCTAACCCTTACTACCACTCATGATCGCAGACTATTCCTCTGCACAATGTACAAGATTCTTAACACTTTCTCCTTCCCTGAAAACATTATCAACCTCATGTCAAGGTTCAAACCCACCCCATGTCCACTCACCATGTGTCCACAAACACATTGTATACTCCCTACACTCACACAAACCCACCCCATGTCCACTCACCATGTGTCCACAAACACATTGTATACTCCCTACACTCACACAAACCCACCCCATGTCCACTCACCATGTGTCCACAAACACATTGTATACTCCCTACACTCACACAAACCCACCCCATGTCCACTCACCATGTGTCCACAAACACATTGTATACTCCCTACACTCACACAAACCCACCCCATGTCCACTCGCCATGTGTCCACAAACACATTGTATACTCCCTACACTCACACAAACCCACCCCATGTCCACTCACCATGTGTCCACAAACACATTGTATACTCCCTACACTCACACAAACCCACCCCATGTCCACTCACCATGTGTCCACAAACACATTGTATACTCCCTACACTCACACAAACCCACCCCATGTCCACTCACCATGTGTCCACAAACACATTGTATACTCCCTACACTCACACAAACCCACCCCATGTCCACTCGCCATGTGTCCACAAACACATTGTATACTCCCTACACTCACACAAACCCACCCCATGTCCACTCACCATGTGTCCACAAACACATTGTATACTCCCTACACTCACACAAACCCACCCCATGTCCACTCACCATGTGTCCACAAACACATTGTATACTCCCTACACTCACACAAACCCACCCCATGTCCACTCGCCATGTGTCCACAAACACATTGTATACTCCCTACACTCACACAAACCCACCCCATGTCCACTCACCATGTGTCCACAAACACATTGTATACTCCCTACACTCACACAAACCCACCCCATGTCCACTCACCATGTGTCCACAAACACATTGTATACTCCCTACACTCACACAAACTCCTTTATGAATTCCTTTGTCCTAAGACGTTGGGGTATCGGGTGGGGGAGCGCCAACACTGCTACGCACATCGTAGCTCCCATTTGTTGAGGCAAGGCTCGCATAGTTGTGTAAATTGTGTCTTCTCCTAATGCGTGGGGATCGTTGAGGGAGAGGGGGGGGTGATGGCCACTTGTTCTGGGTTATGCTGGGGGTGGGGCTGAATAGTTCGATGGATCCAGATAGGGATTCTTCATGCTGGGGGCTAGTGCTATGGGAAGAGGTTAGACTGTTAGTGGGGCTAAGTGGAGGGGGAGGTGGTTGGTCCTGGGTGGAATCTGGGGTAGGGGCATGGACTGGGCTTGCGGTGGGTGTGGGGCTAAACAGTAAGGGGGAAGGGCTATGGTTAACAGATTCTATACTACTTATACGGGGCATGCACGGGGTTACCGAGAGTGCCAGCCTAAACTGGCTGTTCGGTGTTTCTTGTATGCTGCTGATGCTGTCATCCTGCGTCTGGGGGGGCTCTGATAGTATCTCCGGGGACGTAATCGGTTCCTCGGTATAGATCTCTCTGGATCGAAGTGCGTATCTCAGGCGGGTTGTATAGTGCAGTAGTTTCAAAAATGTTTGTCTACTTCAAGAACTACTTAAAAGCATTTATGTTTAGTTAAATAGACACACATGTATTAGCAATTATGTGCATCTTATACCATTACCATAAAAAAAGGTTAAAATATTGGTGGTTGCCTTCATAAACTTGACAAGCTGCATGGAGTAAATTAGTGGAGAGAGTGAGGCAGTTGGAAAGGTAGACAGTAATGAGAAGAGCAGAAAGTCCTAGGGGGTGTGGTATTTGTGGCACAAGAGTATCAGGCTGCAGCATTACAAAGCCAGTCTATGGCTTTTGCGAGGGGACCTACCAGTCAGTGGCATTGCATTTAAGCACATCTATGGGATTGTTTTCTGTGGATGGTATTGACAGGTCAGTGAGTGTCACCATTGGGGTGTATCTGCCTGGTATTGATCAGGGGATAGACTTCTAAAGGAACACTTAGCACACAGCTGTTTTTGCTCCAAAATAATGTCACAGAGAGGAGGGTTGTAAACTGTGTGACACTATGAGTATGTACATGCAAACGTTACTATAAAACAATTGAGGTTTAGTATCCCCTTATTGGGAGGGGGGAAGGGGGTCACAACTTGGGTCACAACAATGTTATTTTGAGAAAAATAGATCAGCAGGTGTTCCCAATTCAGTGCACATCTTGGAGGCAGTGCCTTTGGAGTAGTCTCACAAACGAGACTCAAACAACCCCACTTTCAGTATCATGCACCCAACCAAACCCAACACAGTAAGATTGCTTTCAGTGGATCATGCATGTGGTACTGAAAGCAATATGTGCATGGGTGGTTAAATTGGTGTGGCTTGTGGGATTAATGTGGGAACTGGTTGGTTACTATAGGATCTTGTAATGTCAACAGGTGACTTGGGGTCGATTGGGCTCATACAGGCAGGTTTTAGAGGCTTACATGGTTGAAGTACAGGCAGGGTTGGCTTGACTGTTGAATAGCTAGCTATAGTGTGTAGAATGAGGATGCAAAGCATGCAGTTGGATTGTAGGAGAATGAACCTATTTGTCAAGGGAATTTTGGTACATGCTGTAGGTTGCTATTGTGCTTGGCTGGAACAATGACAGCATATAGTAGCATACCTAGCTCTCAGCACATTCTGCTATACCCCTCAGCAGGGACAGTAGAAAATGTTGAAGAGAGTAGAGAATGCTGAGAGGTCATAGAGATCACTAAGTGCATACTTTGGTTCCCACTGTGACTGACTGTATAGTATGAAATGCTGAGAGATTTCATAGTAGGATGGCTACCACTGTGCTTGGTGCGTGGCACCAAAGGCTTAGGTGTGGCAGGAAAAGCTCAGTAGCATTAGAAACTGATGAGAGGTGTGGCTAGCCATCAATTGTGCCTGTCTGCTGAAATTGCTGTCAGGCAGTACAAAACACTGAGGGATAGTAAGGGATGCAGTATTTCTGTTGAGATTATGGCTGCCATTGTTCCAATAGTTTTAGAAAATGCTGAAGGGCAGTACAGCGTGTTGAAAATGTTAAGTTAAAGTAGAAACTACTGACTGCCATTGTGCTGAATGCAAAGAATGCTAAGGTGGGAAAGGTAAAAGGGAGGCAGTATGTACAGACTGTTGAGAGATAATGTATACTTGGCTAAAGAATACACCCTTGGCCCTTGACTAAAGAATGTATTCTTTAGCCATGCAAGGGCCAAGGGTGTATGTGTATAGAGAGGATCGCTGAGGCAAAGCAAAGATTTCTGAGGGCATTGCTATCATCATGTATTTTGCTGAAAAAAAAAAAGAAGCAAATAAGCAGTAGAAAGTGCAGAGGAATGGGTGGCAGTAGAGATTGCTGACAGGTGTAACTGCAATTTCACTTGACTTTAGAGAATCTCAGAAGTAACTAGCAGGGTCCCACTATAGAGACTACTGAAAGATAATTATGACTGAGGGCAGAAGTGAATTGTCCTCTGCCACCTCCAGCCAATATAACCTTTTAGTTACTCCCCAACATTCACTTCTGCCATAATTATTTCTCAGCAGTCTCTACTGCCCCTTGGCAGTTCCTGCTATTCCAGAGAGATGCTGAGAGTAGCAAGGAATACTGAGGTGTAGTAGAAAGAGCTGAAGGCAACCAATGAATTAATAATGTGACATTGACTCAAAAAAATGCTGAGGGGATAGTAGAAAATAGTAAATTGGAATAGAGATTGATAAGGATAATGACTGCTGTTATGCTTTATTTAATGCTCAGGTATGGTTCTACGTAGTATAGTATAATGGTTGCCATTGTCCTTGGCTATAGAAATTTGTTTGAAATACTGAGGTCCATAGATATTGTTGAGAGCTATGTATGCATGGTTGCCGGTCTAAGAATGCATGAGGGGCAGAACAGAGTGCCGGAGAGTATATAGAAGAGCGCTAAACTGGGGTATATGACATTGTGCCTGGCTACCATTGCATGAGCCTCACTGCAGACAATGCTAAGGGGTTATAGAAATTACTGAGTTCAGTCTGAGTAGTGGACGTGACTGGAGTAATGGCTAGTCTCACAGGCAGGACTCTCACTGGAGAGCTCACAGTAATGGCTGATGTTGTGCTTGGCTGTAGAAAATTTAGAGGTGGTAGGTACTATATAGGGACAGCAAAGATTGCTGAGAGAATGGTTTTCATTGCAATGAATGTACCGGTACATGTAAATTGCATCGAGCTACACCCCTTAGCACTAGTCCTCGCCGGATCTCAGTCAGAAGCGGGCTCTGCGCACACCTGCAACCCTTCGCTGTCTAGCCTCGAAAGTCAAACTTGATCAAACAACTTCGACATAAAACGTCAAGATTATTCTTTAGCTACAGTGCGCACCGGAAACCGTGGAGGCAAACGGGAGGCTGTCTTTTCACCCAATCCCATGTGGTACCGCCCTAATTGGTCATGTGACTTCCGGTGCAACTTTGCACGGCCTGCAGGTCGGGCGAGTCACTAGCGCCTTGCATGTCAGTCCCGCGGTTGACCTAGGCTAGACTCTTGCAGCATGGAACTAGCTAGATGACTTCTTTCAGCGTTAGTACATGACGTTAATATTATGTTCTTTATTATGAAAGTAACCTGCCTGCATAAAGAATAAGGCTGATATTACTTGGTTAAGTTGTACTGTAAGTTGTTCAGCTGAAATTCAACCATGCAAGTTGATGCAAAACAGAACTGATTGTAAAATTTGACCATGAATACTTACAAAAAAATAACAAGATTGTCCTGGTTTTCTGACGTTGACAGAAGCTTCAAGTTATGTGAATCTCCGTTTCTTGGCGTTCGGAAGCTCCGAGAAGGATGATCCCTGCAACGAGCTGTCTCTTTCGAGTTCTTTCATAGTTTCAAGCTTTGTGTGACTTCACGTAATGCATTTGCAGTGTCTCATCAATAGTCGACAGTATGCATGACGTTATGAGGAGGGGGAGAGGGGGGTCACGTCAGTGATGTTACTTTGGGAAAAAATAGTTTGTAGATGCTCCCTTAGAAGGGCCTTATGCTAATTACGTTTATGCTTCTGTCTGCATTTTACTTTCACTGGCTCTTACACTTTAAAACCACTTGTGATGTGATGAGGACACACTTTAGCACAAGGCACACCCAGTCACCCCCTACCAGTGCTATGAAATCCTCCCTTTCCTTCTTGCCACACTCACAATCTACCAGGAGGTTTGGAGAGCAGACAAAAGTGGCCAGATGTGGTAAGAAGTCTCTTGTATTTATACAGAAGAGGCTTCTTACTGCATCTGGCCACTTTCAGGAGTCACTGAATCCTTGTCCCCATCCCAGTATATCCAATAAGCTACCCTCTCTCATTTATACGTAAAGTAAAACATCGCTAAATCAATAAGCTGCCTTACCTGTCGAGGAGAACACGCTGCTCCTGCCGTTCGCAAGCGCAGTGTCACATATTTGCCTTCATCGATCAATGACCTTTCGTCCTGGAGGCCTATCACGTGATCCGCATGGGATTGGGTGAAAAGACAGCCTCCCGGAGGCAAACCGAACTACGCGAACTCGAGTCAACTCGAACTCGAACTGGAACTCGAACTCGAACTCGAAGTTTATCCATCCCCGTGATAATGATGTCATAAATTTAGATTACGATTCCACGCCCACCATGGAGTCTAGTCTCGTTCCCAGACTCCACCCTGCCACGCGTCTAGGTCCGAGACTAATAAATCATGTGATGATGTAAACAGTATAAATCTAGGGCGTGTCCAAGCAAGATGGGTGAGTGGTAATACTTTGTATGATGCATCGGTAGGTGTTCTGACTGCAAAAAAAGGAGTGAAAGATGAAAGCTCAAACCTTTACTCAAGTGTTCTAGAACCAAGAACCAACTGACTCTGTTTGAGAACTTAATATTTCTCTGGCAGGTCCAACACATACTGTACACACTAAAATTAAGCTTCCATATACTCTACTAGTCTCATGCCCAGACGGCATTTGGGTATTGGCTAATACTGTACTGATGGTGAAATTGAAATCGTCAAAAATAATATGAAGAGAGCCCTTCAGATTTTTGTGTGGTACTCCCTACATGGTTTCTGTGACATTCATTTTGCCTAAAATGTATTATTAGCAAACAGCAGAAATCGGGTTTTCATTTTACATGGAAGGTGTAGTATGACATTGTTTTGATATGGAATATTAGGCCAAGCAAAGTTGATGCCTTGATTCCCATTTCCGCCCGCCCTCTCAAAATCTACATTAATTTCATTATTTATGCATGTGGTATGTCCTACCTTGTGCTTCAAAAATCGAGAGTGATGATCCTGGTTTCTGTACATGTACTGTTCTGCAGTCGTTGTTTTGTACCATGGACAGTGTTCCAAGGCTGATCCAGGTGTATCATTTGGTGATCTATTTATTTTACAAGGTTTCGTCTGGTGTACACATGCATCTTTTATAATATTATTATTTTGTGTGAGCTCAATAAGGAAATCATAACATGAGCTTTCTGTATTGAATAGCGAATATTGGCCTCCCGCCTGCATCAATTCCTGCTAGTAAGGAAACAGGAATCAAGGAATCAACTTTCATTGGACTTATAACAGGTAGCAAGCAAGAGTTTGGTATTTACCTGCACTAAACTTCAATTTGAAAAGTCCGTTAACCATTATGGGGAAAATGTGTGTACCATAAGAATGACAGCTGGGATTAGCTATAGCTTTGTTTCAAATGAAGCCCTCTTAGTGAAGATGAACAGCTAAAGCCAGGCAAAGTAGATTCATCTTTTCACATTACCTTCCCTGGACATGCGTGTGGCAGATGGTCATTATTCGATACTAGCAAATACTGTACATGCTCAGCAAATCTATGGCACTGCAGCCGTTAAAAGTGGCCATGTCATTGTTTAGAAGGCGATCACGACAGCTATATATGGCAGCAGGTTTCAAATGAAGCAGGCGCTGATCCGAAATAATATATCTACTTTGCAAGGGCTAATTGCCTGTAAATGTTCACAGCTTTTGTCCTGAATTCTAATACAGAAGTACTGCAACTCACCTGCAATCCCCTCTGTCTGATTGGAAATTTCTTGTAACAATCCTATTTACAAAATTATGATATACCTGTCATCTACTGTGTCTATCTATTTACCTAACTACAATCTGATTGTCTATTTATCTGCTTCCCAGCTGTGTCTACACATCTGACCCTGAAGGAGATTGAAAATGAATTAAAAGAGGTGACAGCTGCGGACTGGTACCCACTGGGGGTGCAGCTGGGTCTCAGACCAGCTGAGCTGAGGGAGATCGAACAAAACAACTTTCGGGATGTCAAACGGTGTCAATGTGAGGTCGTCGACTGGTGGCTTCGAAATGCACCAGTGATCTCCTGGGAGATACTTGCTGAAGCTGTGGAAGGAATTGGTGGACATTCAACTGTAGCACAGAAATTGAGGAAGAAATTGTCTCAAGGTTAGATTATGTTCTCAGATTATGTACTATTAATTATGCTTACTAGTTTGGGATATACATAAGCCATTCAATACCCTAAACCAAAACTCTTAGAATTAACTGTTTAACCACCATATGCTATTTACAGGAAGACCTTTTAGGCTATATATGGATACCTTCTTTGGTCCGTATTTCCACTTCTGCTTGGAACTTGAACCAATGCTTCTTTTGACACATTCTCTGTGGGTTCGCGACCCTAGCCACACCCACTCATTAGCGAGCTTTCAATGGTCAGGGCTCTCTGCCTGACTAAAAACTGCCTATAGATCAGGAAATGGTGCCCCTACAAGGGGAGAGGTGTGGTTTCTGTGCTGACTAAGGCTGTTCTACAGCCAGACAAGGCAGCCGCCATGTGCACAGCATGTCTTGAATATGCCCACCTACCTCCCCCTATCCCACCTATCTTCATAACGGATTGTGCCAACTGAAAACATGCCGCCAAAGTCAGACGACACCAAAATGCATCATCAGTGGTTAAAGCGTTTAAGTATTGCATATGAATGAAACTGCACTACAGAGATGTAAAAGAACCTATTTCACTGTCAGGTGGTAGTTTGATTGCAGCAGCCAGTTTAATGCAGTGCCTTAGTGCTAACTAAGAAGCTGAAGAGTGTAAAGTGGTTGGGTAATTTCACGGTAGCTGCTCAACCATGCTGGCATTTTCAAGATCAAGATGCAACTTTTGTTGATTGCGTCATGTCCAGCTGCCCATGTGCCGTGCACTTTACCCATTTAACAACAGATGATTATCATTTTTCATGAAAGAAAACTTTATGACATACATAGGTTAGACAGAAAATCAAGATCAGCCTGTGATTTTTGCTCAGGGCTTGCTTCATATGCTCATGAATAGTGCACGCAGTAGCTGGAAAAAGTTCAGTAATTGTCTGGTCCAGGAGTTTGATCACCTGACATTCTTCCCTTTGTGGCTGGTTGTAATATTATTCTTAATGAAAGCAAATTCTCTCTCTCCGCAGACCTAACACTGGCGCAATCTCCAGTGGTCCCTGTGGTATCTTCAAGCAACAACTCCTCACCTATTGGTAAGACTTGTCATTGAGACATTCGTAATATTAGGATTGTGCTGTTTCCAGATTTTGTTAATGATATTAATGCTAGTACCAACGAAAATATTTAACACCCAACTTTTCCCAATATACGGTATTTCATAAGGTAATATGTTTAGTACTCGAATGTTGTTGAGAGTGACATTTTCTTGTGCAGTATAGCTATGTGATCTACTTGTAGTACAGTGATAGGGTAGTGGAATTTTGCCAGTCCGATCATGCTGAAGATTTTGGGAGTGGGAATCTTTCAGTACAATAGTAGATACACTTGAAGGAAGAAAGTGACCCATCCAAGTAATTGATAATTGGATGAATTCAGATAACAATGTCTGTGCCTTTCCTTAAATGCTTTTGAAGAGATTACTGCATCAATACAATGCCCCGAGACTCATTCACTCCACAACCGGTTATGGTTGCCTGAGCTGCTTGGGGGCACTGCTGGATGTCGATCAGTGTAATAGATGAATAATTTGCTTAGAATCCACAGCTCATTACCAACATTCTGGTACAAGTCCGGTGTTCATAGGGTCTATAGTGCTCGTGAACTATCTTCCAAAGTCACCTTATCCAAGATATGCATTTCCCAGAAGGAAACATGAAAAGCCGATCAGACTTGTACCAGAGTGTTACTGATGGAACTGTGGATTCCAATGATACCAATATTGCAGGGACAGCAACCTGTGTGGTGACAATACAACAGAAATGGTGAAATATCACTACTTTCTTGCTAGCGAATTACTGATCTATTACACTGATTGATGTCCAGCTTTGCCCCCGAACAGGGTCCAGCAGTACCCCCAAGTGCTCAAAACAGCTCTGGCAAAGCAGCTGTATAGTTTGGTGGAATCGCCATGTCTTCACGAGATTTCATCTCTGCGTACAAGAGTCCAAATTTACCTAGTTAGTAACCCATACCTACTCTAGCTCAATTTCATATTAAGGATTAATCTCTGTAGATTGAAATTGGTATTGTCTTTAATATTCACTGTCTGACTGTGTTACCCTTCTTGCTGCAGTGCCACAAGTGTCAGTGTTGACACAAGCACAGCAGGCGCCACCACAAGGGGGTTCAGAAATTCAGATGCGTAAGTGTCACAGGAATAATTTTTTTGCCAAAGTCATGCTGGTTTGTTCTGAGACACATTGATGGCTATTTGTTGTCATTTGGCATGTCCACCACTGGGTAATTTGTACAGGTTTATATAGGTAAGCATTTTAGACTGTGCACAATTCATTCGGATGCTCACAAACTCCACAGTTGAGGGAGTCCAGAACTGAGGGTTCCACTGTAGTTTGTTGGTTGAAAGCTGGAAATAACTATTCCAACCGATCTCTTTGTTCTCTGACTATTCAGTGTCTTATCTGCATTTGTGATAGCTAAGAATTTTTATGGTAGTGCCAAACCACAGTATCATGAGATAGAATAGACCTTTATTTTAACAGTTTTCTTGCTAAAGTGGGGAAATAGTAACCATGGTTTACAATTGTGAAAGTAGTTGAAGAATTTTTCACTTCCACACAAAGTAGTTTGAAAGCAGGCTTTTGAATCACCATGTAGTATCTATAACTCAAACAACTATGTATGTAGAGGATATTCATGAAGAATTGGTTGTGAACACATGCACTTTCTGTCAGTTTAGTATATGTAGATGTGTCACTGGCTATCATAATAGATCTAGTCATCTTGGTGAAATTTACTCGTAAAACTCACCATCGACTAGTGAACAAACAAAACTCTTAGTTAACGACCTTAGTTGTAACCAACTAATTGATTTATGACTAGTTGATCTAGCCCTTGTACTATCCATAAGGGCTGATAGTGGTTGAGGCATTAAAAAAATTGGGAGTATAATTTAGTGCTTCTGTATCACTGTTGATCTTTGCGCACTGTTTGTAATGTCTGGATGTATAGAACAAGATGAGGAGGCTGCTGAAGTCACCGGCCAATATAAACGAATCATCACTGCGAAGTATGCTGCATTACTCACCAACGTTTATAACAGGCTACAACAGAAGCGAACCGATGTGCGAGAATTTCGCCTCTTTGTGATTGCCCGCTTCCCACCTGGTGATTGCATTCCACAATCTTCAGACCTTTGTGAGCTCTTCGAAGCCATTACACGGAATGGCCTTTGGGACTTCTTGAATTACCAATTGCTTGAAGACATTGTTCAGCAATTCGGAGCAGATGACGAGCAAATGAAAGATTGGGTGAAGGAATACAAAGCTCACTTGGCAGGATTTAAGGCCTGTACAAAGATCGTCCACTACCTGGCTGTGGTCGAGTCTGACAGTAGTTTTGATGAGTCAGACTCAGAACAACCTACCCAACCAAAACCTGCTAGATACGACCGTCGATACTACCACAAGCTTTCACTGAAACTGAAAGTGAAGGTGACTGATCAGAGTCTGTCGTACATTGATGACATTTGGAGGTCGGTTTCCGAATACCTCTTGCTACCGCCTCTTTCAGCCCTTCTAGAGCGTATTTGTGAGGGCAGCATTACCGTGGTGTGGTTAATACCAACAGGTCTGGTGCCACGGCTACTCAAGCAAATCCGTCAAGCTGGTGATTTCTTCCAGCAGCACAATATCGCATCAGTGACCCTAGATGACCAGTGTGTATACGATGAGGAGATCAGCACCATGGAAGAAAGACAGATAGCAGTGGTAAGTAGTCATGTTGGGAGCTACCAATTCAGTGTTTTTCTTCTTTCATTTTATGAATATTCAGCTCCTGTTCTCCATGAGGTAATTATTTTCTTGTGTTGTTTTCACCAGGACCCACGGGAGCTGCTCCAGGCTTGCAAACAGGGTGACCTGGAGGCAGCCTTGAGATTACTAGCAACTGACATTGATGTTGACATCAAAGATACCGTAAGACTTATGTTTATAGTAGTAGATGCAACCTGTATTGTTATACTTTAAAATGTTAACACATCCCAGTTGGCATCTTTGAATGATCATCCAGCCATTTCACTTCTCCGTACGTAGTGACAACAAGACATAGTACCAACTAACTTTTTCAAGGCTGTGCAATAATTACATACATGTTCATATTCAGTGACTTCGTAGTCAGCATGCTACTTGAGAAAGAATTACATTGTGCCTCTCAAGATGAATTTCCAAAGAAGCTGTTTACACATGAGGTCCTGTTGGAATGTTGTAGCAACTGTGGACAGCACAGTTTTTAAGTTTCAATGGTTCTGGCATTGAATCATTGCTGCCCCTCAGCTAAGTGCTGTGGTGTGAGGTTACTCAGGGAGCATATGGCCAGGCTCCATTTAGCACATGGATGCACTGAAAGTACATTGCATATACATGCCACTTGTGCGATTATCACATGACCACATTCTGGTCATGTTATAGCTGTCTGTTTAAAATTTCATGCTTCATTGCTCATGTGTGGCAAACAATGATGGCAGTGCTAAGTGACATGCAGTAACAGCAGTGGACTGACCATTATATAAGTGATGGAGTTGTGGTGATGCCTTTCTGTCCGTACTGATTCAACATCTTTT
Organism: Agelas oroides; assembly: GCA_949130485.1. Classification (NCBI taxonomy): domain Eukaryota; kingdom Metazoa; phylum Porifera; class Demospongiae; order Agelasida; family Agelasidae; genus Agelas; species Agelas oroides. The sequence continues at coordinate 21,346,862 of OX422184.1, read as the reverse complement.
GTAGATGTCCTAGTATAACAGTGCTCTTAGTGTGGCAAATCCATCAGTCAGCTTGAAGCCCATGAGTTTGTGCGGTACGTAATCTAAGGGCTGCATGAATGTGACCAAACCACTTTGGTCCACCTTTGACAGCGTCTGTTTCTATAGCACTGTTGAGCTTGCAAAGACGGGCTATTTTGTCAGGTAATTTTTTTTGTACAGGCCAAGCTATAGTGGCAGAAAGTAATCCACAATGGCTGCCAATCTGGCTAGAATCAACTGATTTTCTCTGTGGCTATAGGAACGTTGTATTGAGAAGCCACCCAACAGAATGAGAGCATGCATGATGTGGGTACTGTTTGGGTAGCTTAAGACCTTTGCTGAAAACTCTGCCTTGAGCTACCGAGGGTGTGCAGGATAGTTTGGAGGAGTTGCCGTTTGCTATGCAGGGACAAAGACTGTGTGTGGCCTGGGTGTGGGCAGGGGGCAAGTGGGTGGAGCTGACATTTGAAGTAAACAAACGGTGCTGTTACACGTATCATGTTGGATATAAATTTGGAAGAACACAAAATTAAAGTGCTGGATCCAGTCTTTTAGTTCCCGGAGTACTAAACACTGGAGTAAACACACTTCTGGTGTCTCTTACATTTATCAGCTTCTTGTTTTCTTTGCAGGGTGGTGAGACACCTCTAATTTGGGCCAGCTATTATGGTCACGTGAATGTGGTGGGCCCACTTTTATGCAGTGAGGCCAATGTGAATGCACAGAATAAGGTACATGTATACATGTATGCATGAAACTCGAATGGAATTGCTGCATGGCATTGCTCACAGGGAGGGAGAAGAAATTATAGCGTGCTGTGTGTACCTGCACTGTGGGTGATTTTGTATAGCATCTAGGCATGTCTTTTATCAGGGAAATGTGGTTCACTGAATGTTCATACATGCCAAGCTCCAACATGATATGGTGGGCTAGTTTTGCCAGTTTACATTTTCCCAGCATTGTGATGACAGTACACAGTACCATACTACACTTGTAGAGTTTTGAGGCCAGACGACATTGAGACAAGAATTGTTATGTATTGTTCTACAGGAGGGGTGGACACCCCTGTTGGCAGCAAGCTACCATGGTGATTCCACAATTGTCAGCCTACTGCTTGCCAATCAAGCGGATGTGAATGCACAGAATGAAGTAAGGAGTATGGAACAATTCACTGCACACATAAGTATTTAAACTGACAGTGTTCACTATCATGTTTAGCAAAAAATGTTCTGGAAAGTACTAAGTGCTTAACCTCATTCCCATGCTCTCCACACAATAACCCCTCCTTCTGAGGAGAGAGCCTGTAAATGAGTCTACTAAGGGGAATCAACTTTAAGACCATGTACTACCTATATGTTTATTCCCAGACTATACATTGTGTAACAAATTTCTGCCAAAGTCGTAGCTACCAGTTGGGGTCAGACTTATGACAGTTATCAGATAGGGCCATGCAGGCTAACAGCTAGATCTTATGTTGGTCCACAAAATGACATATTGAGGATAACTTTCTACTGTACTTGCTCTGATTAAGGGATGAAAGACACATTCACCTTGCAGGGGGGAGGGGCACTAATGATGAGTGTGTGATTGCTTTTGAGGCCACATTTAGACCCAACTGCTACTAGTCCAACTAGAGTACTGGGTCGGAGTATTTTTGCATTACTGAAGTTATTACCTCTGCTTGCTACAATGCACATCAGTTGTGTTATGACAATGTGGGGGTCTGAGTCCATTGTACAAGTACAAGTTCACAGGAGAAGTTCTGAGGGAGGTATGTGCCCTTGGTGCACATGAAGTACAGGAAAAGTGTTACTGTACTGTACTGTCCCCAGTTGTTACGAGGTGATCTATTTCATGTAAGCAACAACAAATGAGCTCTATAGCAGAAATGTTTCCTCAGGGAATGTTTTGCCAAACCTAGTAGTGTAGTATTGCACTAAAATTATGCAATATTTACGTATTTGTATTGGCAACTGTATGCTAAAACCTTGCCAACCATGCCCAACTTAAGGTATTTGAAACTAAGTAGATTAGTTACTCGGTTCATCTCACAGTAGTTCCAAGGCAACTAAAGTTTTTACATACATAGGTGCATAATAAAGTGCTTGATTGACCACTCATGGTTACTAAATTACTAAGGATGTCACAGGTTCGATGTTTACATAGCAAGTCATAGATTAATAGGCTACATACCACAAGACCACAGTTATTATTGGAAGCATGTTTATAACTGGACCTGATAATAGAGTGAGCATTAATTATTATTACACTACATGTACCGTAATCTCGCAAAAGAGCACCCACCCTCAAAAGAGCGCCCACCCCCTACTTTTGGTCCAATTTCCTGTATATAGGTTCAAAGTTTACTTCAATGAGTGCCCACCCTCGAGCGAGCTTTGCGTGGCTAATCAGAACACGCTCATGGAGTGTTGAGAAGCACAGCATCAAGTGCTATACATATCTGAGGTAAGAAAACTTTGTGTTACACTTTACCGAAGGGTAGCTTTGCGTAGTAGCTGGCTAATGGGGCCACACTCTCTAGCTACACCATGCTCAGTATATTACCATTCAGAGTGTTGCGTCCCCTCAGAACTTGTCAAGCTTCCAAGGACCGAAGCTCTGTTGTACGTTATTGTGATTCACTGTAAGCATACATGGGTGCTCTTTCACGATTAAATGTGGAAACGCACCCACCCCCCTCTTTGGGAGACTTGTAAGGTGCTCCACCCATGGGCACTCTTTTGCAAGAGTACAGTAGCATAGATAATCTGTGACGGTAGTCTATGGACAGTATGTTTGTACATCTGTCTGTGAGCAATTCCATATCCATTGAGTTAATACTAAATGCACATGTGCATGGAATGGTAGATACATGCAGGTATCGTGCGTAATACATGTCCAATACATGCACAGATCTTCCCATTGTATGCATGAGTCCACAAGTCCACATATGTTCCATGCATCAGTCTCCCTTCCAGGCCATACATGATGCAAATGTGGTTGCATGCATAGAACAGCCATATATGGACAAATGATACTGTAAACAAATTACCATGGCTCCACAAACTGTTAGCAGCTGCAGAGTACAGCTGTTGTTCATTTATTTCTAGAGAAGTCTTGCTCAAGCTCTGTGGTTATAAAATGTTGAGTTGAGTTTTATTTTTGGCTTTGTTGCTGGCCCCTAATCAAGCTACAGCTATTGACATCCCTGAGAGCTAACAGCCTACAGCCAGAGATAGGGTGAGTCCAAGCTTCTCAGTTGCAGTTCAGTAGTTGGATATAGACCTTATGCAATACCTCACGTAATTAAACGTAAAATGGAAAGTGGACGGAATCCGGATACTACGCCGCCATTTTGAGTGGCAAGGAAGACCGCGGTCTATGGAGCTTAAGTACAGCGAAGCACTTTGCGAGCTCGCTGCGTCAACGAAGCATGCAGGTAAGCTTATTCGCTTCGGTGAGCGTTAGGTCCTGTTGAGGCCTTGTACATTCTGGGTGTAAACGTAAAATCACTTACTGCGCTGGTGAGAAAGGAGCTCGTAAACTGCTCCGCTGTACTTAAGCTCCATTGACCGCGGTCATTTAGTATCCGGATTTCCGTCTACTGTCCGTTTCACGTTTGTTTACGTGAGGTGATGACGTCAATTGCATAAGGTCTATTGCTGCATGTATTGACGCTTGCTGTGCCTATATAGCTAGGCAGGAAATCTATAGCACTACACAAACTTGCTAGCCAGCAAAATTACAGTGGTATATATATACACACTAATCGCTACCCCATAGCTGATTACCTATACAGAGCTATATACTGTCTAGCAAAAGCTGTTTAGCTCCCTTTTGAATCATGATACTTGTAACGTAATGGTGTTGATTCACGGGCTAGCTAGATAGCTACTGTTGTGTATCACTGTGGATTTGCAGATGTGATGTGGAATGTTTAGTTCTTCAATTTTCCTCAACTAATCTCCACTGTTCATTGTGTTCGCCACTACATCACAAAAATAATGTCAGAATCCCCCGAGATTTGTCTTACATTTCTGGGAAACCTTTGTCAAGGAACCAACCGTCATCACCTCAATCCTTGCGACAATTTTAAACCCCTATTTCATAGTCCCTGGTAGGGATGAGGCTATTATGCTCAAAAATTCACCCATTATGCTATGCTAGAATGCTTCAAACTATGTCCGATTATGCTCTTGGTGTGTCCCTATTATGCTCATGCAGCAAGTTAATCAATTAATAGAATTTAGTTAAAACTGCGCCCCCAAGATGCTCACACTAACAAAATTAGCGCTGTTGATCCACCCTTTAGAGCGTAGTGCTACTTAGCTGCTTTTATCATGATCTTTGTCAAAACAAGCTTCACCACAAAGGAGGAGTCAGACATGAAACATCCCTTATGAATAGAAAGGCACACCTCTAACAGTTCATACCTATGCGCGCGCAGCGGAAGCACCTTACGCGCTCAATGTTACCTTCCGATTATTCCCGATTATGCTCGCTCCGCAGAGCTACCGATTATTCCGGAAACTATGCCAGCATATTAGCCGCATCCCTAGTCCCTGGAGACACAGAATGATGGCAAAATGCCCATACTCACTAAAGTAGATTGGGCCAGTACCAGCACCGAAGTGGGCTCTGTTAAAAGCTACAGCACCTGTTTCATATAGCACATGGTTAAAATTACAGGTGTTGCAAGAACATTAAGCTTGGTGCTGACCATGAGATAAGTAGTTCACTTAGGACAGCCGAATCCTGTCCGTAAATCCATGCATGTTGCATAGTACTAGTAGTGTAGAATTAGTTTTACCCTAGCCCTTCCCCTTACCTTTTACCACCAGTCTCTCTCCTCTACCAATTAGCCCCATCAGCATCACCCATATTTCTACATGTAGCCCCATGCAGAAGCAGCTGCCATCCTACCCATTTTTTAGCCTGCACAATTTTAGTCCCAACCATTAGCCCCACCTGTATTTACTACATGTACCTCGTGCCTTCTCCAGAACCAAACTCCCTATTTTTTAGCTCTAACCCTGATGTAAATGACTATAGATAGAATGTTTTCTGATGTTTGATCATTTTTGCTGTGATAGTAACTAGAGCACCTAGTAACTAGGACGGGAAGTGGTAAAGGTCAATGCTTGTCAAGATAGTACCTAACAAGTCTGTGTTTAATATAGCTACACAAATTGGGGGTAGGGCTTAAAGATGTTTGGGATGGAGTTGTACAATAACTTAGGGAGGGACAATGAATAATGGGGCCTTAATTAGAGTGCCTGCAGGAAGGGATGAACAATATTTAAACACACTCTCTTTGTCAACTGGAGCATCTGGAGATCTCCTGGGATCAATACGATACTGAAAATCCAGTTCACCTGCCCGAACCCTAACCCTAACCCTTACCCTACCAAAACCAGATTTCCAGTCTCGTGTATTCCAACTGATCTACTCCCCGTCCAGTAATAGCTGTCCATTTGTCTGCTTCTTGTGTTAGTGACATTACAGAATGGTAACAGAGTTCAGAGGGTCCAGTAACTTCAAAGTCATCACTCTTTGAGAACTCCATTCTGCACTTTGCACTAATGCCCATCTGTGTGCAAAGTGTTCCATTATTTGTGGCCATTTTCACTGTTCCTAATTGTACCACTTCCCAACTAGAGCACATAATCAAATGGTGTGGAATGGGTTTCCAGACTCATTGAGACCTACCCTGAAATATCACATCATATGCATATGCATTGTAGCATGGTATTTGGTATAGCAGAGTTGCTCTCAAGCACAGTGATAAGATGGAAGCATAGATAATATACACACAGACTAGAGATAGGCAACAGCCATATACAATGCATAGTGATATCATTTATGTTGGTTTGTACAGTACACATTATTGTTATGTCCACACCATTACAAATTTGTGAAGCATCTAGAGAATTTCTTGCACCTATATGTAAACACAATAACATTTATGAACTACGGTAAATTGAGAAAATTTCAGCATTACAATATTTTTGTGGTCGTAGATAGCAACGAAAATCAAACTCATGGCTAATTTTATAAAACAAGGATTGTTTACTACACAAATATGTAAATCTCAGGTTTCAGATTTGCCTGCAAGGTAAATACTGCTACCAGCAAAGTTGAGTGCTGGGCTCAGAAGTTCAGGGTACAAATGAATCGCATCAAGGCTGCAGTGCTAGTGCAGTGTGTTCATTTAGATGTTGCTTTTGAAGCATCTGCCCAAGGGGTGTCGTCTGCCTTCACGAGTGATTGCAATCAAGGTACATAATGGTAGGCACAAATGCAGCTATAGTCTTTGGCCAGAGGTAGCTCATCCTCAGTTGAATCTGTCACATGCATGCACCAGAGCTTGCCTTGATGCTTCATGTAAAGCTTTCAGTGTTATATGAAATTTTGTAGAAACGACGGCCTATCAAAATATTTCAGCATGAAAAGTTACTTGCGAAATTTTACTGCTCAAACTTTTCCCAATTTATAGTAGTATACATCACTGTATTCCCATACACAGCAAGCAATCATTTGTGAATGACTGCTATATTCTGGAATTTGAAGTTCAGATACACCTGTCCATAATAATGTGCACACAAGTTTTTACTCACCTGAGTCGCCTAGCATCCCGTGTTAATGTGTTCACAGTCAAATGTGATCATAGCCATTTCATGGTCCCTGAAGACACAGAATGATGGCAAAATGCCCATACTTAATTCTTAGAACAGCCGAGTCCGTAACTCCATGCATGCTGCGTAGAATTAGTTTACCCTAGCCCTTCCCCTTACCTTTTACCACCAGTCTCTCTCCTCTACCAATTAGCCCCATTGGCCTCACGCATTCACCTTTAACCTTCTCCAGAATGTTTTCTGATATTTGATCATATTTGCTATGATAATAACTAGAGCGCCTAGTAACTAGGACGGGAAGTGTAGAGTTTTGTGGCCAGAGGACACTGAGACAAGAATTGTTTTCTCTGATGTATTGTTCTACAGGAGGGGTGGACACCCCTGTTGGCAGCAAGCCGTCATGGTGATTCCACAATTGTCAGCCTGCTGCTTGCTTATAAAGCGGATGTGAATGCACAGCTAGCGGTAAGGAGTATGTAACAATGCTGCACACACAAGTATTTAAACTGACAGTGTACTACTATCATGTTAATATATACTGTATAGTGGGTTATTTTCGTGGGTGGAAATTTTCATGAAAAGCTGGAAGAAGCCATCAGAATTAAATTTTGTGGTTTTAAATTTCGTGGCATGATATTATACTCTTGCTCGCATATAACGTAATGCGAACTTTGAACTTGGTACACGCGATGCGAACTTGGTTTCGACGAGGAACGTGTAGCCATACTCTCGCCGGAAAGAGTCTCGCTACGCGAGAGTAGAGGAAAGATGGAGCGCTTCAGTGTCGAGTCTTACGTGGGAGGCTACCACGTCTACAAAGCACGAACTCCGTTGGTGGTCGCATACCTGAACGAGAGGTACTGGCCCTGTTTTTTGGTCGTGCTTCTGCCTTGTCCACTTCTCTGTTCACTTCCTCCAACACCACACGCGGGACAGCTTGAGAAAGGGGACCCTACGGCCGGATCGTCGGCACTGTCAACAGGGCCAAGTAATGAAAAAGAGCTGAACGTTAGCACTTGTAGACAGAGCTGCAGTGTGGGTGGAAATTTTTGTGGGTGGAAAATTTCATGACACTGGGGTTAACCATGAAAATAACAAAAATTAGCACCCCACGGAAATAACCTGCTATACAGTAGCAATGAAAGAACTAAGTGATTAGCCTTATTCCCAGACTCTTCCCACAATAACCTTTAGAGGCGGGAACATGGGAACAAGGCTACTAAGGGGTATCAATGTTAAGATCATCTATCACCTAAATGTTGATTCCCAGAATATACATAGTGAAAACATTTTTTGCCGAAGTCGTAGCTGCCAGTTGGGGTCAGTGTGACAGTTGTCAGATAGCAGCAGGATCAGATAGGTTAGGCTTCACATGTTGGTCCACACTGGTGTGTGAATAAGAATGCACAAGTTGAGGGTGTCTGAAGGCATACCCCCTAGGAAAGGTTTAGCTCTGGGATTGCTTTTGAGACCATGTTTGGACCCACTAGTCTGACTAGTCTGGGTCGAAGTATTTTTGTAGCACTGAGGTTATTATTGCTGCTTGGCATGACACACATTAGTCGTCATGATGTGTTTCAGTCACTGGTAGTCAACCCTGTACTACATACACGTTGATGGTGATAGTGTGAGTGTCTGAGTACATTGTTGATATGGAGCCAGTTCATAAGCAAAGTTCCCTGGTCCTGTGATCGTATACGTATGAGTTACTACCATTAGAGCATGGATTGTGATTTGTCCAAAATAAAGATTTGAGGTTAAAAGAATGTGAATTGAAGTTGGGTATATTCGAACACACTTACATTGTGGTTTGTACTGCACCAATACTTTTGAATATGTTTGACCTTGTTAATCAGCTCTCATAATACAAAACAGTTGCCATATAAGGTCCACATCTAAGGAGCAAAGATTGTGCAAACCTTGCCATTCACATTCTTTAGACACACGCATTTTCCCCCCAATATGTGGTATATAGAACCGAAGTTGAATCTCTAAAGGTGTGTGTGTGTGTTGTTTGTGTATGTGTGTGTGTGTGTGTGTGTGTGTATGTGTGTATGTGTGTTGTGTGTGTGTGTGTGTGTGTGTACGAGGCACAGTATTTCTACTTCTAAGGCCTGTATCTGAGACAATAGTATCATGCTTGTACACACTAATACTTGTGCTGTATTGAACCTTGACCTCACGCTGAACCCTGTCTGTGTATACTGTGAGAACATGATTATTCATCATCTGAGACTCTCCTCCCAGATGGCATCAATTAGAAATTCAACACTATCTGTCTCATTGTTATGTTGCTCTAATTATCACCATGGCAACACACAAGTATGTTAACTTTGCATATTTTACTATTATGCTTCAAATTTTGGCCCAAGTTATGCTCTTAGGAAATTCTGAGAAATTCGCCTTATCATGCTTCCATTGTATGCTCCACTTATTCCTCAGATCTCGCATTTTTGAGCTAAGTATGACTCCTTCTGGGTCTTAGTCATATCTAGCATTCCAATTTTGAGCTAAGTGTGACTCCTTCTGGGTCTTAGTCATATCTAGCATTCCAATTTTGAGCTAAGTGTGACTCCTTCTGGGTCTTAGTCATATCTAGCATTCCAATTTTGAGCTAAGTATGACTCCTTCTGGGTCTTAGTCATATCTAGCATTCCAATTTTGAGCTACATATGACTCCTTCTGGGTCTTAGTCATATCTAGCATTCCAATTTTGAGCAAATCCAGAAATGAAACTGTAATCTGCTCTGGAGTGAGTGAGCTCACTGTAGGTACTTATCAGAGAGTCGGTAGACTCTGTATGTAGGTATGGTGCACACACGCAATATATGCAATACTTAAGCAAAAGCCGTATAACTTTGCCACAAATATACTCAAAGCTTATTTAAGCACCCAGCTTTCTTCTTTGAGTGCTTTTATGATCAACAAGGTGTAGTTGCCCTAAAGCTTCACGGAAGACAGCTAAATGCAAAAATGTGCAGCAACAAAAGTGCCATTTTTGTTATTCTTTCTTTTTTCGTTACGACCGCTTTGTTCAAGCAACAATAACTCAAGAACGATTCAAGATCTCACTGTAATTTTAGCACGAAACTGATGCTTACCACAGCATGGAGCTCTATGACCACTCAGAGTTATCATAGCTCCAAATTTACCCTGGTCAGTAAAGATGTTCACAGCACTCCCCGGCTGTTGTCTGTTGCGTAGGACGCCATTTTCTAGTCTTGTACACATGTTCAAAGCAGTCTCGCTCCCAGACCAAAGAGGGATGTCCAGTACTGCCACGGCTTGTCCTAGGACAACTCGGGACATCCCTGGATACATAGGACACCCCAGTATCACAGTATCCCGAGATACCCAGGACAGTCCCAGGGAGTCCCACCATGCATGGAGTCCCATGGATCCCGAGATACTAAGTATCCCGGGATACCCAGGACTGTCCTGGGTAGTCCCGCCAGGCATGGAGTCCCATGGATCCCGAGATACTAAGTATCCCGGGATACCCAGGTCAGTCCCGAGTAGTCCAGCCAGGCATGGAGTCCCATGGATCCCAAGATACTGAGTATCCCGGGATACCCAGGACAGTCCCAAGTAGTCCCGCCAGGCATAGAGTCCCATGGATCCCGAGATACTAAGTATCCCGGGTACCCAGGACAGTCCCAGGGAGTCCTGCCAGGCATGGAGTCCCATGGATCCCGAGATACTAAGTATCCCGGGATACCCAGGACTGTCCTGGGTAGTCCCGCCAGGCATGGAGTCCCATGGATCCCGAGATACTAAGTATCCCGGGATACCCAGGACAGTCCCAGGGAGTCCCGCCAGGCATGGAGTCCCATGGATCCCGAGATACTAAGTATCCCGGGATACCCAGGTCAGTCCCGAGTAGTCCAGCCAGGCATGGAGTCCCATGGATCCCGAGATACTAAGTATCCCGGGATACCCAGGACAGTCCCAAGTAGTCCCGCCAGGCATGGAGTCCCATGGATCCCGAGATACTAAGTATCCCGGGATACCCAGGTCAGTCCCCAGTAGTCCAGCCATGCAGGCATGGAGTCCCATGGATCCCGAGATACTAAGTATCCCGGGATACCCAGGACAGTCCCCAGTAGTCCCACCAGGCATGGAACCCCATGGTACTGAGTATCCCGAGATATCCAGGATAGTCCTGGGTAGTCCCGCTAGGCATAATAGTCCCATGGTACTAAGTATCCCGGGATACCCTGGACAAAGTGTTCCAAACATGTGTGAACACTCGCCTCACCTCAGGTAAGTATTATATAACTTACACTGGTACTCGATCAAAGATCCCATAGAGGGGTGTGTAGTTATACATGTAATTTTAAACATTGTACAGTGCATGGCATGCAACTACAGCTAGTCATACACAGACATTGGTGGGTGGAACCTTTCCAATGCGGGGATACATGAATTCTGGACAAAGGGAGCACTGTATACAGGTATATATGATTTCTGTAACTACACTATAGCCAATAAACCTTGACTGAATTCACCCATCTTCCCTGTGAACCAAGCCAAAAAGATTCAGATTGGTACTTATTTGCAAATGTGATAAATGGGCACTACTAAGTTAGCCTTTTAGGCAGTGTGGCTTCAAGTACATCTCTTGCCACCTACTGCCTCCTCCTGCCTGGAAAGCGACTTCACTTCAGTGCCCTACTTTTCGAACGGAAGTTTCGTGGACAAGGAAACAAGACAGCAGCACTGGAAGCATTACATCAATTGGAAGCAGTAGGGCTCGGGAAGCTAGAGAAGGAAAAGAGCCATAGAGGAACAGCTGCAGTAAGTATCTCTAGTTGGTTTACTTTCCAAAGTTGCTGTAGCCTGGGCTTTATCTTATCAGGTGTACACCCAACCTCACCTTCATTCCTCACAATCTGGGACTGTCAGGAGAGACAGTATCACCGTGGACATGAATGACATACTGTTTATATTATATTCCATGTCTTGTGTTTACGCCACTCGGCTGTCTACTGTTAAAGTGTCTACCGTGAACGCGGACCGCCCGCAGCAATGATGGACACGCCAGCTACTTCGCGGAAGCGGCCTGCTTTCTCGCCCCTCAACGCTGAAGCTCGCCAGCCTCCCGCTAGCGTCGGGAGCATCTCTCCACCTCGCGCTTTGCGCTCGCCCCCCCCCCCCCCCCAGTCCCTATGCCTATGTAGATGCTATGATATACATATCCCTACTTGTCCCGCCTGGGCATGTACTAGCTACATATACCTATTTATTCGAATAAAACGCATGCAAATTAAATAATTTGAGTGGGCATGCATTAAGGTGGCAGGGAACCCTGTGTTTTCAAGGTCAACAAACCTGGAATCCAAGCTGATAGAATTCTTTGTCTTTGTAAGCTTTTAGCGCACAGTCCGTTTTGGGAGTCTACATCCATTCACTGTCCATAAAATTGGGGATTTTCCCCATTTCCTGTCGGCATTGACATCCAATAATCAGTTTATAATTAAGTTAGTTAAGATGTGGCCTGGCGGAACCCCTCATGTGGTGGTCGGAACTTTGAAGATAAGCTTAGATCGACTTAAAAATAAAAAAAAAGAAGGAGTTTAGTAGAGTGCTGTAGTGTCAGTAGCTGTGAGTAGTGCGAAGTGCCTGTTTGTGAAAGCAAGCTTGTGTCTAGAAGCAACAGAAAGGCCACAGTGGCCAAGACTGTACTCATTGGGCAGGCCCAGGTCTTGCAATCGTATGCCAAGCCTAGTAGGTGATCGTGGCCCGGTGCTTCGAGTGCTGGGCTGGGCTTTAACTAGAATGCGCAATAATATATTGTTGGTACTATGTTGCCATTGACAAGAAAGCTGCAGAGGAGTTGTGTGAATGAGCCCCTCCCGTAGACAAGCTGTGAATTTTTTGAAATGTGCATTCATTTTGGTGCAGTCAAAGTTGTCCATTCCAAGAGTAGTAACAAACATGAGTCTAGCCGGACTTTGAGAGTAGCTCTGAACAAAACCTGGCACAGACTGATTTGAGATACATTGGTGGTTCGGACGCTACCTACAGTGAGTGTGTAGATGCGTCCATCGAGTGGCAATTTTGGGTTCATGAATATTAATGAGCTACTAAAACCCTTTTAAAATTGTGCAAAGCAAGGTTGCCCTAAAGCAAACCCTAACCCTGAAACTAGGAGTAACCTTGGTTCTGACTGTAACCCATGTTTATGTTTTCGTTAACCTCGGCTGAAAGACTTCACCGCCACCTTAAGTTAGATCCACCCATAAATTCCAGGAATTGAATTTCTTGCACGTTAGATTAGATCATGCATTGCAATGGATTCAAACTTGGAAAATTTTGGTCACACAGAGATGCAAGAGTTCCTGGCCTTCAGTTCTCCAGAAATGAAGTTCTTGGTAGACAGTAGCAGCTGCAGCAACAAAAAGTCTTACAGGCACCAGAAGTAGAACATTAATTTTATGGGATAGCTCTTTTTCCTGGAAATTGTTCTTAACCGCCCTTTGTTGGCACAAAATAAACTGACTGGGACAACCCAGAGAGGCTTCATTCCTGGTATTCGCTAAGTTGGATCAACCCAAAATTAATGCTAGCCTAAGTTGAATCCACCCATAAATTCCCAGAATTGAATTTCTTGTGCTAGATTGGATCATGCGTTTTATTTGAAAAAATAAGGTATGCATTTTTTAGATTTTTAGATCAAACAGAAAGAGTAATGATCTCCTACGGTTTCAATTTCTCCACTAAATATCAAGGAATATGTGCCTTAACTCACTTGATTATTGCCTTCCAGACCATCTGCTGGTTGCAAGCGCCCACGTGACTCTACCCCACCAGCAGCCCTTAGAAGTTCACAACAGAAACTCGACTCAACAGATACTGGTCCACAGTAAACTTATAAGTAGCTCACACTCTGCGTCCTTGGGTTTGTATTTATTTATCATTATATCTAGCTGCTACAGTCATTCATTGATTACCTAAGCTTAACCACCCAGCTCTCACCAATTCACCATACTTTCTACAAGTACTCTGATTATCGTCTATAGTCATTCATTGATCACCTAAGCTTACATAATGATCTCTTGCTGATTCTTAGCTGTGACCAAATGCTACATAATATATCTCTCATATCCTGCCTGACCAGGGGGTAGGTGGAAGGAATTTGTCTTTGATTGTGAGCCTCACAAAGTATCTCCAATAGTAATATTAGAGCAAGAGTATTGTGTGTGTTTTCGACACCTGACTGGGACAACTCAGGATCATCCCGGGTTTCCCAGGATACTAAGTATTGGGGAATGTGAGTGACTAATACCTGGGACAACCCGGGAACATCCAGAGTATCCCGGGATACTAAGTATTGCGGAATGTGAGTGTTCTCCCTGATTAAAACTTGGGACAACCCTGGCGAAACTACCCGGGACTGTCCTGGGTATCCCAGGATACTTAGTATCTAGGGATCCATTTGACTCTATGCCTGGCGGGACTACCCGGGATTGTCCTGGGTATCCCGGGATACTTAGTATCTCGGGATCCATGGGACTCCATGCCTAGCGGGACTACCCGGGACTGTCCTGGGTATCCCAGGATACTTAGTATCTAGGGATCCATTTGACTCTATGCCTAGCGGGACTACCCGGAACTGTCCTGGGTATCCCAGGATACTTAGTATCTCGGGATCCATGGGACTCCATGCCTGGTGGGACTACCCGGGACTGTCCTGGGTATCCCGGGATACTTAGTACCATGGGGCTTAATGCCTGGTGGGACTTTCTGGGATTATCCTGGGTATCCCGAGAACATCCTGAGTATCCTGGGATACTAAGTATTGCAGAATGTGAGTGTTCTCCCTGAATAAGACTTGGGACAACCCGGGACTATCCCTAGTATCCCGTGGTTGACTCAACTGTGTCAGGAAGACTGGGCAATCCCAGAACATCTCGGGACAAGTTGTGGCAGTACTGGAGACCAAACACCACGGTTATTGATCTGGGAGCGAGACTAGTGCACATGGGAAATTGCGTGTTGACCAGTGTTGGGCAGTAAGCGTGGCTGGCACTGTCTCTTCCCATGGTAGTGGGAAAGGCTCATGGACACCACGTAGGTAATGCACTGCATTCAGTTGCTTACTTAAAACTACACAAATAAATACAGCTTTAGTAAAGCTGGGATGGTCAGTTTTCATGCTCTGTCGGTACAGTTTCTGTGCTAGTCAGTTGTAATGTGATCAAGAATCAGGAAATCAGCTTCACCAAAGGCTTGAAATCTCATGGAGAGTGATTGGCTCTTCATCAGATTCCAGCTGGCATATTACATGCTTGAAACCACTACTAAACTGTCAAATGCTGTTTCAAGTACTAGGGTTGTGATTACACTTGAAAGAAATATTCTTCTTAGGCTTAGGTCTTACTACAACTGAGATAAAAAGGACAGCTAGAAACAAGAAATAAAAAAAAAACGTTCAAAATCTAAAAATATGTAGGGATGGCACACTAAAAAGTATGCAAACAAGGTATGGATGATATAAAAATGAAGGTAAATGCACAAAGCTCTATCCCTACATCGTTTTACACTACACTTGTACTCTAGTACTTTAAAGGCTATCTCAACTATGGACTATGTAGACAAACTTCACGGCAGACTACTTACAGATGGTACACACGGTGGCTGAAGTTGCTTCAGATAGGGGCCAGGTACAAACTACACTCCAGAAATTTAGCTCTTCACGATTTGCTTAGTCCATGCATGTGTCCTAGCTTAGTCCATGCATGTGTAGCCATAGTTGCTGCCCTGACGGACAGCGGACAGTCGCAAATCCTCTTGCTATTCATGGTTTGTGTACCATGACATAAATCAGCACAATGTCCTGCTTGCTCAGGCTTGTTTACATCGCTCATGAAGTTTCCAGTTATACCAAGTTCATCTTACTCCCCCTTTGTTTTCACCTTTAACCCAATACATGCGAAATTGAATGGAATGCAATCAACCTCAAACCCAGAAATAAATTAACTTTGCATGATGGCAATTGGTTAATGCTTTTTTCCCCAAGAACTAAAGCGTCAGGAAAGCCAAACGAAATGCTGCAGAGCGAAAGGAGTGGATAAAGGCTTTATAAAGTTATTTTGAGCCTAGGTAAGCTTTTCAGAAGCAATATGTAACCGTTTACAAAGGACGCTTACCTACCGCGTTTTGCGGGTGGCGTCTTTAGCTTTTCTCGCTGATAAAATGGTGTAGCTCCAAACTGGCTTGATATTTATGAAGCTCAAGGGCTGCTGTACCTTCGTAGCTAGTGTTGTGCTTCTGCTTAAAGACGTTGAGAAGAAAACATGGTCAATAAGTCCTTTCTATGATCAAGATGATCGACGTCTACCGTTTATTGTGCTCCGCCCCTCGAGGGCTTCTGGACCAACCCGCTTGTATTAGTAGGGGAAGCCCCAACCTAACCACAGACCGGATACAAAGCTTATAGTTATTCGCACTGGGCTGTAATAACGCTTAGCCGTACCTTGACGTCTTTAGACGTCATTCGTGATTAACGCATGTAAATTTTTGACGGATTTGTCCGTCATTCGTGTATAATGGGTTAATTAATTAACTCTTTAGGGCCTATATTATTTTGAAAAATTTCTCAACATGATATAGCTGCTTGCAACTGTACTCAAATTGCACGTAGCAATCTCTATTGTGCCCTACGGCAATAGTTAGAGCTTGCACAAACCTCGGGGGTATGTCCCGGT
The DNA here is from genome assembly GCA_949130485.1 of Agelas oroides. Lineage (NCBI taxonomy): Eukaryota > Metazoa > Porifera > Demospongiae > Agelasida > Agelasidae > Agelas > Agelas oroides. The sequence continues at coordinate 21,330,496 of OX422184.1, read as the reverse complement.
AGTTGTTTGTAAAGATTGTTATCCTAGGCAGGAAGAGGTGGGGTGTAAGGGGTGGGACGATCATCGAGATAGCCACACGGTAAGCGTGCAAGTCACTGTTCGATACATTGATCTGTTTTTTTTTGTTCACCACTCGTGTTAGCCTTGCTGCTGAAGAGAATGAGGTTACAGTAACTCTCATCAGGAGCGTTACTCTAGGTAAGCGCAAAACAAAGGCAAGATAAGCCTTCCTACTTCTACCGTTCGAGCGATATTCTTGTTGGACACTTACCTCTGTTGAAACAGCTTGCTCTGATGCTCAGTACGTTAGCCTGCCCTTATTACTACAGTTTCAGAGAGTGGAAACACTAACAAATTACCAGCAATAATGTCAGTACTTTGTCGCACATGGCTGCCGATTAACTGCAGTAGTTGCGCAGATAAATCCGCTATTGGCCATAAAGGGTTAAATACATGTGTAACCTGTCTGCACCCATTCCTTAATGTACTTTGAGTAATGACTATTGGGCATTTGGAATGTTTGCTTGTACCTAGTCATGTGACTGCTTGAGTATGTAAGTGCATGTAGGTGTGTCCTGCTCAGAGCAGGACTTGATTGGGTTGTATCATTTCTAGAGAAGATACACACTGGAATTCATGGTGTACGGCTACGTACAGCCATGATGACAGACGTCCCCAGTGTCGAAGTCAATTGGGTGGGTTTTTTGCAATAATAATTTTGTGAAGTGCCAAACATGAAATTTGTAAAAGTTTTCTCCCTTGAAAGAAAGCCACTATACCGTAGACTCTGGTTAATAAGCCATGCGCTTCTAAGTGTAAGTGGTAGGCAAATATGTGCCTAATAGAGGATATGCGCTAAATAAGGGATGCAATGAAAGCCACGCCCTATAAGCGGCTTGACGACTGTAATATGCAGTGCTATGATGCAGTAGATCGTTAGATGCATTCACATGGCGAGTATCGATGTAAAATCAGAAGACTTCATCCTCCTCAAGGGGACCGTGATTCGCAGCCATTGTATATTCAAGGCTTCATGCTTCGTGTGGGAAAACTTTCTACTGCTATCAGTCGAGTCTCGTAAACCGAGAAGGATGTGGCTTGCAAGCTTTGTGTCTGCCAAAAGCAGGAAAAGCTTGTGTATCTCTTCTTTAGTTGACTTCAGGATGACCACCAATGTGTGCTGTGTGCTCTTGATGCCATGGTTTTCACTCGATCTCTGGCCGCCATCATGTACACATACTCTATTTAATGCACATGCGCTTAATAAATGATGCCATGTACCGGGAAGGAAGCATGCACCTAATAAAATAATATATGCCTAAAAATAATGTGCGCCTAATAACCAGTCACGGTACTATAGTTACATGTACATGAATAGTTGTAATAAATAGGATGTTTAATGGAGTGGCTTGGTTATTTACCACGATGATATTTACGTGGTCAAAGTAGGTTTCCAGCGGATTTCTAATTGATGCCAACTGTGATCTATCCTCAAAAATTATGTCACATTTGTTATACATCAGGCTTCCATCTCATCACTGCACTTGAGATTGACTGAACTATACCAAATATCATGCTGCAATGCATATGTGTATGTGTATAGAGAAGTGAGGGTCAGCAGTGTTGTTACTATAGGGACCAGTTGGTGTAGTCAGGAGAGATTGTTATGTCTTGTACTATGCTAGAAGAGGCAAAAATTTTAACTGGTCTACCATAGAATAGTTTTTAAGTTTTAATTCAATTAGCACTCCTATCTTTTTTCTTGGCATGTTCACTATGTACACTACTGTTTCAATACATTTTGACCATGTGTAGTGTGAGAAGTAGGAGAGGAGTAGCTAGCACTCATGGTTACTAAGGCTCTTGAGACAGGCTTCCATGTTTACATAGCAAGTCAGAGGTTATTGGGCTATAAACCACAAGCCCACAGCATGCCATATTCTAGTGTATGATTAGCATGTTAGAAACACCCTCAAGCAGGCATTGGTACATGACATGTTTATAACTTGGCCTGGTATGAAGTGTACATTAATCATTGTACTATGCTAGAAGAGGCAAAAATTGTGTGCATGAGTCTACAAGTTCACATCATTATTACACTACATGTACTCTATGGAAAGAAATGTTTGTACGTTCGTCTGTGAGTAATTTCATATCCATTGCCAATGGACTATGCATAGTATATGGTAGATCCGTGCATGTATTGTGCATAATACATGTACACAGATCTACCCATTGTATTCATGAGTCTACAAGTCCGATACATGCACAGATCTATCCATTGTATTCATGAGTCTACAAGTCCGATACATGCACAGATCTATCCATTGTATGCATGAGTCTACAAGTCTCCTTCCAGACCATACATGATACAGGCGTGGTTCTGTTCTTTACATGCATGGAACAGCCATACATGGACAAATGATACTGTAAACAATTACCATGGTTCCACAAACTGTCAGCAGCTGCAGAGTACAGCTGCTGTTCATTTATTTTCAAATTTCTAGAGGAGTCTTGCTCAAGCTCTGTGATTATAAAATGTTGAGTTAGTCTTGATTGGCTTTGCTGCTGGCCCCTAGTCAAGCTACAGCTACTGACATGCCTGAGAGCTAACAGCCTACAGCCAGAGATAGGGTGAGTCAAAGCTTCTCAGTTGCAGTTCAGTAGTTGGATATTGCTGCATGTAAAGACAGTTGTAGTAACGTTGTGCCTATATAGGTAGCCAGGAAATCTACAGCACTACACAAAGTTGATAGCCAGCAAAATCACAGTGCTGTATATACACACTAATAGCTACCCCATAGCTCATTGCCTATACAGAGCTATAAATGTATATACAGAGTTAAACCAAGGTGTAGTCACTTGTTGTCTGTGGAAGCGTTTACGATTGCGACCAATTTATTTAATCGGCAAAAAGTGTGCTTGATTGCTTGATTGTTACCTTCTGAGGCTCTTGATTGCTTGATTTGCAAGGGTCAAAGGTCAAATTGTGGCCGCTCATTCTTGATCCGTTGATTTTAAGAGTGTGGAGGTCACCTTGATCCCTTGATCGGCTCCCCAAAAGGGCTTTGATCGCTTGATTCGATTTTGATCCCGGTCGCAAACGCTTCTACATGGGACACATACATGACTACCCCTTGTAAACTAAGCTGCCTAGCTCCCTTTTCAAAAGAGTGAATCATGATATTTGTAACATGTAATGATGTGGATTCATGGGCTAGCTAGATAGCTACTGTTGTGTATCACTGTGGATTTGTAGATGTGATGTGAAACATTCAGTTCTTCAATTTTCCTGATTACAGAACTAATCTCCACTGTTCATTGTGTTCACCGCAAAGATAATGTCAGAATCCACCGACATTTGTCTTGCTGTTCTGGGAAACCTTTGTCAAGGAACCAACCGTCATCACTTCAATCCCTTGTGACAATTTTATAACCCCATTTCATAGTCCCTGAAGACACAGAATGATGGCAAAATGCCCATACTAAATGCTTAGAACAGCCCTGTCCGTAACTCCATGCATGCTGCATAGTACTAGTAGTGTAGAATTAGTTTACCCTAGCCCTTCTCCTTACCTTTTACCACCAGTCTCTCTCCTCTACCAATTAGCCTCATTGGCCTCACGCATTCACCTTTAACCTTCTCCAGAATGTTTTCTGATATTTGATCATATTTTGCTGTCATAGTAACTAGGGCACCTAGTAACTAGAGCACCTAGTAACTAGGACAGGAAGTGGTAAAGGTCAATGCTTGTCAAGATAGTACCTAACAAGTCTGTGTTTAATATAGCTACACAAATTGGGGGTGGGGCTTACAGATATTTGGGATAGAGTTGTGGAATAACTCAGGGACATAGATAATATTCACAATGGAGATAGACAACAGCGATATACAATGCATATTGATATCAATTACGTTGCTTTGTACAGTACACATTATTGTTATGTCCACACCATTACCAATTTGCGAAGTGTCTAGAGAATTTCTTGCACCTATATGTAAACACAGTAATATTTATGAATTACGGTAAATTTCTGCATTACAATATTTTTGTAGTCGTAGACAGCAACGTGAATGAAACTCATAGAAAATTCTTAGCTTCATTCCCAGGCTCTCCCCACGCACGAACAAAAAAACCAAAAGGAAAGGGGAGAGCCTGGTAGAATTTATCATGTGAGAACTGTCATAGGTAGAGAGAGATGAATTACAAGTGGGCAAACGAATGAACTTGCCAACACTTTATTGACAGAATACTTGTTTGATTGAGAAAGCTTTTTAGCTGACAGAATGGGACTAGACGGCACTACGCTACGTTACCTGGTAGTACGGCAAGATATGGTGGGCATACACAGACTCGTACATTCGAAAATCACACTAACTTATTTGCTTACTTGGCAAACAGACTGCTGTAGACCTGGAGAATGGCTTTCTGGGCGGTACGTATTAAACTCCAAGGCAGCCCTTTCCTAGGCTTTGCTCAAGTCTTATCTGCGCTAACTGTCAGAATGGGCTCCTACTAAAACACAGCTGTGTGTACTGTCGATTACGTAACCATATGTGTGGGCACATCGACGATCTGCCTACACTCAATTAAGTCCTCTCTAGCTTCTCTCTACCTTCTACGTCACTCAAGTGATAAATTATTTGAGGCCCTCTACCGTTTTCTGTGCTGCAAATGCCGAAAAGCTGGGAGTGGCCTAGCTGGGAACGAGGCTAGAAGTCTTTGACGGCTAATTCTTTAAAACAAGGGTTGTTTACCACGCAAAAATAAGCTTTTCTGACTTGTCTGCAGGGTAAGTACTGCTACCAGCAAACTTGAGTGTTGGGCTCAGAAGTTTGGGGTACAAATGAATCGGATCGAGGCAGTAGTGCTAGTGCAGTATGTTCATTTTATATGTTGCTGTTGAAGCATCTGCCCATGGGTGCCGTCTGCCTTCACGAGTGATTGCAATCAAGATACATAATGGTAGGCACAAATGCAGCTATAGTCTTTGGCCAGAGGTAGCTTATCCACAGTTGAATCTCTCACATGAACGCGTCAGAGCTTGCCTTGACGCTTCACGTGAAGCTTTCAATGTTATAGAGAGTGTTAAAAATTTTCATAGAAACAATGGCCTATGAAAATATTTTAACATGAAAAGTTGTCTTGCAAAATTTTACAGTTCAAACTTTTCCCAATTTACAGCAGTATGCATCACTGTATTCCCGTACACAGCAAGCAATCATCTGTGAATGACTGCTATATGCTGGAGTTTGAAGTGCAACTTGATTAGCATATTCTCAAATCATGCTTTACTGCAGTCACCACAACTCTAAACACTATGCAGTATCTAGCTAGGTTGGAAGGGTCAATCCCAGTCCTTGGTGGAAAGGCTTGGGAATGAGACTGTAGGTACTGGCTTTATTCCCTTACAGCTATACCCGTCCATAATAATGTGCGCATACAACAGTATAAATGTTTGCTCACCTAAGTCGCCTAGCATTCCATGTTAACTCTTTGCACGCGAAGTGCAGATTTATATGCATACGTGATTAATTTAGCCTACGCGAAGTGCACATAAATCTGCACGGCATCTTGGGAAAAGCAGAACCGCACAATAGTAAAGCCAAACAAGAAGTTAGGGTAAATCCCTGTCTATTGAGTAGTAATAAGTCTAGGCCACACCTTTCCACTTACGTTGATCTCATAAAAGGCAGGAAGGGGCGGTGCTAGTTCGCGAGTGATCGTGAATTTGACCAAGGGCTGCTAAACACGAAGCTTTCTCTTCAACACGGGGAGCAAACGGCCTCCAGTTTTCACTCCAGGTTGGAGTACTACCTTTAGATAACTTGGAAATCGGGTGAATCTGTCAAGGCTGTAGGCAACAAGTGAGAAAATCGGCGCCGTTTCGAATCACTGGTAAGCTACGATGTAAAGCCGCAGATAATGGCTTCAAACAAGTACAAATTGCTTACCTAGCAGTGATCAGCTATTTAGATAAACTAGTCCAGCCTAGTTACAAGCTGTCTATGCAAATCAGCCCACTGGCACTGCCCATGGCTTGCTAGGCAACGCTTGCCACTTTGACCTCAGACTGATAACATTAATTTCCGCGTTAATAAACGGTAATGTACAAATCATTTCCGCGTGCAAAGAGTTAATGTGTTCACAGTCAAAGGTGATCTTCCAATCAATAGAAGTACAAGTTTCATCCATCATCTCAATCACAAACCACAGCTGGGTTTGTGTATGCCATCCCCACTCAGCTGCTTGAGCATCCACATGACCTTAGCAAGGGCTACAAAAATTTTCCTATTACGTTGCCTATCCCTGTTCTGTGCGTATTGTTTTATGACCAATGTATGTTTATTCAGAGGTGAGGTTCAGGAATGTTGTTGCTAATCAGCACTATATTGTTTGCTATGCATCAACATTTGTATGTAACACAGTACACCACTAAGTACCTCCCAACACTTGAATGTGTTTACAAATAGCAGGGCTTCACCTCTAAGAATTAGAAACTTTTGTCTTGAAAATCTTGTTTGCTTGCGCATACATGTATTTGCTTGTATGTACATTTATTGGCTTGTATGTGCATTTATTGATCAGATTGCGTCCCAGAGTTTGCACCCAAGATGCCTTGAAGATGGTTTAAGCAGTATGAAACTTTGTTTCCACCTGTGATCAGTCTACAAGAACTACATAATCCACTCTGTATATTGTTATGCACATTGAACGGTGGAACGTCTTCTCTCAGACAAACTAGCTACAGCCACATTTCCAGACTTTCCAGCTCCACTTTTTGATCCTTTTCAACAGTCAAAAACGAGAGGTGTGGATGGGCCTTGGAAAAAAATCATCTTTAGTCATTTGCGCCTTACACTTGAATAGTTTCATCTGTTGTTCTGCCATTCCCCAAGTTATTTGAAAAGATTATGGTAGGTAACCCCACCCGTTAAGCCCCACCCTCAATTTGTGTAGCTACAATATACAGATTGTGAATAAACCAAGAGCTGGACTCCTCAAAGCATCCCCATGCAGAGAGTTGCCCCACTGTTTCAGTAGTGGACTACGTGTCAGTAGTTCAAAATGGACCAAAATCTGTGATAATGGGAATGGGTACAACCAGTGTTTTTGAGCATATGCAAACAATTCCAGTAACTCATTAAGTCTACTGTCCCACACATTTAGCTACAAGCCGTCTTGAGCACTGTACGTACATGAAGATGATTGCCTCCCTGTCATAAGCAAAGTTGAGAATATGTCACTATTCATATATGGCAGTCCCGAGGGCAAATTGGGCATTATCCAGTCACATATTTTCCTTGTATCAATACACAGTTAGCTTTGTTTTCGGTTCCCTCCCAGCTGTTCACTCTTATTTTTCATATGTCATGCGACTGAAAAGCTTAGGAGGAGCCTGGGAATGAGGCTAATGCATTGTATCAACTGAACTATCATTAAGGGTGGGCATCAATATCTGATGTGTCTATGAAGTGTGTATCAACTCTATGTACTTTTAATGGATGTTCATTCTTGAGTATGTGATGAAATATTACCTCTAGGACAGGTACACCTAGAACATCTAGTCAGATGTCACAAAGTAGGTTTCCAGAAAATTGCTACTTGATGCATGCCTAGCTACCCCTAAACAATGTCCTCACATGATATACACAAATGTAACAGTCCAGTAAATTATTTAATCACACATTTTTGAGAGCATTGCTGTGTTGGAAGCACTATATTGCTGAACTTGTGAGAGAGCTATTGAAACATGGCAATTTTGTGTGATGTCAATTAGTTGCACTATATTGTGTAAACTAACTCATTGATAGTTGGGCTTGCTTTGGTTGAAAACTGTACCTGTTTTAACTGTTGCCTTATTGCCAAGTGCATTAGCGCAAGGCTTTGAATGGGGATCTATTCTCACAATTTTCATGCGTACATACGTGTGTACAAGTCTGTCACACTTAATTTTGGGGCACTCGCCCATGTGGATGTGTGGCACCATGTGACAGGTGCTAGACAACATAATTTAATCACCTGAGGATTACTAGATAAAGCATTGTGCACAGTCAGATATTGTCACCCACCCTCATCACCTTCCCCCTTCTTTGTTTTACCTCACTTGTCACTGTTTCACCACACTCATGCCACCAGTTAGGTAGTACCTTCATCTCAGTACAGGACCAGCACTAGCATGCTGGTCCTGTTGATCCTGGGAGTCAACACTAATGAGACCAGGCCTCTGCGCACCCCAATCAATGACCTAATAATAAGCTCGTATTACTTAAAGTGATGTGCATGTGACCAGTGGAGAGTGACACATACTATCTAGGATACACTTGCTTGAGCATAATGTAGGGTGGGTATCACTTGTTGGTATTATAAAGAACCAGGTAGAGCTTTGTGGTTACTAAGGATCTTGGGGCAGGCTTCCACATTTACATAGCAGGTCAGAGTTTACTAGGCCACACACCAGTATGGATGTTCTTGTGTATACCTATCACCTTGGAAGCATAACAAAGCAGGCACTGGTGTGTGTTATTTTTAACTGGGCCTGATATGAAGTGGGCATTGATCATCATTGCATTGCAGGTAGTGTATGGAACATTTCTGTAATTTCATATCCATTGGGTTGATGTTGAACAGTATAATGTGCATAACAAGTTTTCATGCAAAATTAGTTAAGTTGATGTAATGGAGTAGACATCATGGTTCTGGTTGACAGTAAAACCTATTACCTAGGCTACATATAAAGTGTTGCTCATATCTCTCTTCGGCAGTGATGTTGCCTAGGTAACAGGTTATATAATAGTTATATCCCTCCCTGGGGTGTGGTGGGGCCTGGGGACGAGGCTACCCCCCAGGGTAGTCGTTTTACACATTGGGCTTACACGAGGCTTTCTGTTGCTAATGTATACGTCATAAAAGCGTGCTACGGTAGGACACACCGTACTTCAACAGTTGATGTCAGCTGACTATAATGCAAACATATGCAAGCTGGAGCAGGAGCGAGTTGAACAAGCAATGCTGTATGCTACCTTCTATGTTTATCTATCCAGCTCGGATGCACACATCCTATACAAACAGACCTCACAGACCCCAGCCAGTGCCGACAGTCGATCGGGGAGTTTGTCTCAATATCCCGCATGGGTATACAGCACTATCCGAATTTGATTGTGCACCGATCTCCAGAAAAACACGTAGGAAACACAGACTACACCATCACGAGCTACTCCACCATATTGCATAGTCAGCACATTTGGCCTCGTGCGCATGTGACGAGATCACATTCCGCGTGGTTTCATTCCACAGTCTGATTGGTTTCTCAAAATTTTGAGTGGCAAAGGTTGACAGAAAATACACGGAAACACTACCAGGCCCCTTTCCCATTTTTTCGGGTGGGGCCTTGGGAGGAGGCTACCCCGAGGGAGGGATATAACTATGACTTAAATGAACAGCTGGAATACATATTAAGAGCACTCATGGTTACTAAGGCTCCTGGGACAGGCTTCAATACTAGTTTGCACAGCAGGTCAGAGGTTAATAAGCTATAAACCACAAGGCCACAGCATACCATGTTCTAGTGTATAATCAGCTCCTTGGAAACACCCTCAAGCAGGCATTGGTGCATGACATGTTTATAACTGGTGTGGTATGGAGTGGGCATTAATGTTAGACTGCATATGTGCATGGAATGGTAGATTCATGCATGTATCATGTGTAATACATGCTTGATATGTGCATGCATGAATCTACCTTTTTATGCATGTTCCATGCGTGAGTCTACAAGTCCAAGCATGCTCCATACATCAGTCTCCCTTCCAGGCCATATACAATGCAGGCGTGGTTCTGTTCTTTTTAAGCATGGAACAGCCATGCATGGACAAATGATACTGTAAACAATTTATGAAATGTTGAGTTAATTAGTCTTTGTTGCTGACTCACAGTCAAGCTGCAGCTGGATTTAATGTTCTTGTAATATCAGGTTACAAGATTGCAACTTAATAAGATTACTGAACTCTAATTGGCTCACATGGTTGCTGTTGCAAGAGTACTAATAAGCCAGGCAGGGCATGTGATGTATAATTAACCCTTGAGCTATACATTTTGCTACATCCTGTGTACCCCTAGCAGCAGATCAGTGGTAAAGTATTAATCACTTGCTACACTGTGTCACTAAACATGTTGACTATAAATGTACATTGATCTTTATTGTTGACTCTTTCACAGACTGGGTTAACTTCTCTGCATGTAGCCTGCTTTGGGGGTCATTATCAGGTTGTTGAGCTGCTACTACAAGCAGGAGCTAGTGTGGAGCAGGAGACAAAGGTAAGATGGAGTGTTATAGTTAGATTGTTTGTACACACATACCATAACATTGCACCCCCTCCCCTTCAGTACACTACTTTGAGTCAAAATGTGAGAGGAGGTGTTTACTTGAATATTCAATTTGTCTCGAGTATATGCCCCCTAGTTCAGTGTTGGCTTGACAATATTCACAATGACAGTGCAAAACAGCTACATTGCTAGTCATGTACCACTGAATATCAGTGATGGCTATTGATACTAAGTGAAGGCGACTTGCATTGTCTGTGGTGATCTGCACAAGTTTGTACTGTAAGCAACAAAACCTGGGCACGCAATGGTCTGTGAACAAGGCTAGTGGTTTCATGTATGTCCACATTCAAAACAAACAGTAACTGTTCAGTAAGCTGAACTACTTCACTAAAGCTATACATGAGACATACTTGAGCACACCCACACCAAACACAGGCATTTAAACAAATGCTATTACTCTTTGACATTTTTTGCTCCTGTCAGTATCCTTGAAGTAGCATCGTAAGCACAATCTTAGAATTTAACCAAACCACTGTACACAGAATGATACTAAGTCTTATAAGTCTTAGATTGGGATTGGGAATGTTATGACATAATTTTAGTCATTCAACGCACATGTAGGTATTTCTTTTGTTTTGTGAACACATCATATTAGTCTAGTGCTTACTTGTGACTGGATCTTATGTGGTTACATCATGTGGATATGTTTCTGTCTGGGTTTGACTATGGTCATGCTAGTCTCGAACCCAGACCCCTCTCTAAAGATGAAAGGAGGGTCTGGCGAATATAGTACATCCTCACACCATGGGCTAGCTGTCGCTATGGATTTCACTAAAAGCTACGCCTTTGAAGTCACTTGCTGGGTTTCAATTGTAGGGTGTGCTAAGTGGGTCTGTAAAGTGTGATGAGTAAAGCTACGTGGTTATTTATCTCCAATTTAAGCCCCCCCCCCCCCCCCCCCCTTGACCGTACATGGAAGTTTAATAATGCACAATAAGCACAGAAGAACCCTGTGACTCCGACGAATGAGAGGGAGGTTAGAACTCACTGGACCAGTCTAGCTACCTAGTGGCCAGCGATACACCGACAAAGCAAATGGCTGCACGGCAGCATGCTCGTAGCTAGCTGGTGGTTGTGCGAAAACTGCATCGTGTTTTCTGACCACACACACTCTGCACCTTCATTGATTCATGATCCTTTGCCCTGCAGCCACTACGAGCTTCATCGCAAACCGCACGAGACGGTGACGTACTACATTGTATTCTGGCATTGCTGTTTCCCCTTGCACGCTCCACAGCGAGGAAAGGGGGCGTATGAATGAGACTAATTACCATTATAGGCCCCTCTACTTGTTGCTACATCTAATCAACAAAAAGGGGGAGCGTAATGTCGAGTGAGTACTGTAGTAGTCTACGTAACATCACTGTCATATGCACTCTTTGCCACAAAGACGAGGGTACATGGGACAGTTTGGTGATTTACAGACTTAGTGTGTAACAAACTACACAAGATGACAGGAAACATGTACTAGCAGCTGAGTGATACACTTCTCGTTGGTAAGTGATGCACTTTTCATTGGTAAGTGATACACCTCGTAACCACGTCCATGAGCTGGAGGCAACCCAGCATCATTGTAAGAAGACTCTACACACACTAGACACACTTCCCACTGTCAGATGTTCTCACGAAAAACTGGCTATATAAAACCACTCCCACATGATCTGCATGAAGCACTGTGCACCTGCATATGCCTAGTAGTATGTCAAATTGACATAATGCAGAGTGACATACTAGACCCATAGTCATGCAATGATCAGAGAGGGTACTACACCAAAGGCCAGTGTTTTTTGAGCATACGTATCTAAATGATACTGATAACTGATATATCCACCCACTTAACCATCACAAATGCTCCACCTATTTAATCATAACTGCCCCACTCCCAGGTAACTTAAAAGCCCCACTATTTTCAGCTCCGAACCAAATTGTACACATGTACATAAACAAAATGGAAGCTGATTTTCAGGCCCCTGCCCATCTTTCCAACACTTGACGGTGGGAACGAAACTGTAGGTACTGGCTTTATTCCCCTACGTACAGCTACACCCATCCATAATAATGCGTACATAAAACTGTATAGATTTAGAAGAGAAGGTTATCTGTTACCAACTTGAGCTCGGAAAATAATTTGCTGCAGTTTCGACTGAATGCTCCAGTCATCATCAGGCCAGTGTTTTTGAGTATTTGCATTTTGTACAGAAGCCAACTGAGAGGCCACTGAAAATGTATAGATTTTTTTTCTCACGGGAGTCTCCTAGCATCCCATGTTAATTTGTTCACAGTCAAAGGTGATCTTTCAATGAATAAAAATTACAAGTTTTCATCCGTCATCTCAATCGCAAACCACAGCTGGGTTTGTGTCTACCATCCCCACATGGCCGCTAGAGTATCCACATGACCTTAGGAAGGATTGCAGAATTTTTTCTATTATGTTACCTATCTCTGTTCTGTGGATATGACAGAACCGTTGTTTCATGACCAATGTATGTGTATTCTCAGGTGAGGTTCAGGAATGTTGTTGCTAATCAGCACTATTTGTTTGTATCAACATTTGTATGTGACACAGTACACCACTAAGTACCTCCCAACACTTGAATGTGTTTACAAATAGCAGGGCTTCACCCCTAAGAATTAGAGACGTTTGTCTTGAAAAGCTTGTTTGCTTGTACCTATATATAAAGGCATGGTCAGTGATCTTGAGGCATGAACGAAGCATATCAAAGTGTGCTTTTGATGGGTTTGCGGAGATTAGCGACAATCTTGCAGCCATTGCCTAGCATCAAAATGGCATAGTAACTTCACTATCACTGTCTTTTTGCTTCACTCTACTAGCCTCTTTGCTGTCATTCCCTTAGTGTTGCAAGGCATTGACTGCACTCTGCTGGCCTCTCGGAATCCACTTCCTCGAGCTCTGTTTATCGCTCTACTCTGTCTAGCTCTCTGCCTTCGCTTTGCTGGTGCTGGCAAACGCTGGCCGCGCTCCGCTGATCCCAGTACTTGTGTGAAACCGCAGCCGGTATGAAACAATGAGACTGCTAACACTGCTGCAGTGCTGGGTAGGAATTGCATTCCCAACCATGATCACTGTTGTATTCCTAAGCATAATGTTGTTTGCATTTCTAAGTGTGACAGATTTTTGTGTGACAGATGTTAGCACATAACTATGTAAGCCACACCCTGCGAACCAAGAACAGGCAATGCAAGATCAGTAGCGTCGCCCTAATGTGCTCAGCAATAACCATTCACAAGTAACAGTAGATACTGATGGAGATATTCAGTCTGCAAGAACTACATAATCCACTCTGTGTAATGTATGCTCATTGAATGGTGGAAAGTCTTCTCTCAGAAGAACTAGCTACTGCCACATTTCCAGGCCTTTCCAGCTCCACTTTTTTATCCTTTTCAACAGTCAAGAGCTAGAGGTGTGGATGTGGATGGGCCTTGGGATAAGACTAAGCAGCTATTAGTTACTGGTTACTGCATCATACTTTATGGTCAGTAACCAGGGTACAGCTTGAGGGACCGGCTGAATTTATGAAAATAACCCACTATACAATATTAACCCTTTAAACACTGAATTTTTTTCACTGGAGATTATTTTTAGCCTAAACATGCCTTTAACGCACCGTATCTCCATTTCTGTCAAAGCTCTGACTCCAAAATTGAGCCCAACTCCACTTCCAGCCTTAGCAAGCAGACACGTGACCTTAACCACGCCCCCCCATTAACGAGCATGCAATGGTCAGCACTCTCGATTGGCAAACACCCGCTTAGAGCCCAAGAAGCCTTCCCTGCCAGAAATGAACCCCCTGAAAGGTGAGAGTAGCATTTTCTAAGCCTGCTCATGCAGCCAGGCCAAGAGTTGGCCCACCCGGTGCCAACCATGGTCCTTTTACAGCCAAGCCTAGCAGCTGCCATGTGCACAGCACCCTGCGGGTGACCCCACCCACCTCCCCCTGTCCCACCCTTTCTGCTGACGCAGAACCTGCGCGCCAGTGCGCAGAGACTATCTTTTCTGCGCAGTGCGCAGTATGACGTTATCAAAAGTGTACTATAGGGTTTAAAGGGTTAAGGTGGCGGTTCAACCTTCTCGGATGAACAACTAGTCATAAGATTTACATTTTTTCCACACCGTACCTAGCAATATTGTAAGCTCTAAGACTGCTCTGTTTGAATATCTAGTTTGTAGTTTAAGCAGCATGCAGTAAGCAGAAACCATGCTTTAGAACTTAGCTTGTATAAGAATTCTACAATATCTGACTTGATGATGGTCAGAAAAGTATGAAAAAAAATTGTGTAGTTGTTCTATTTGTATGCTTGAGCGCTTGCTTTATTGTAAAGACTGGGCAATAGCACTAAAAACCTGTTCCTGCAGCGCATCAAGCATACCGTAGACTCCGGTTAATAAGCGTATGCGCTTATAAGTGTAAGTGGTAAGCAAATATGCGCCTAATAGAGGATATGCGCCAAATAAGGATGTAATTATAAAGCCACGCCCAACGTGTATTGCATGTGGTACGTACACAACGTGGACGTGGACAGCGATCGATCTATCGGTGCTGTATAAAGTGAACAGGTCTTCAGCTACAGCTACCAGTTGTTCGAGATGGCAAGTACTGACGTGGAATTCGAAGACTCCTTCCTTCTCAAAGAGAGTGTGATTCACGGTCATCATGTATTCAAAGATGAATGGACTCCACGGGTTGGAGAAATTCTTCGTATTGGCAAAGAAGCAGGAAATACTCAGAACTATAGTGGGACACGCTCTGGATGCCATACTGATAGCTCACAATCTACGCTCAATCTTTCGCTGTCACCGTCTTTTTCGCAATGTCGTGTTCAATTTAATGCTCCTTTATTAAGCGCATGCGCTTAATAAATAATCCCTTGTACCAGGAAGGAGGCATGCGCCTAATAAATAATATACGCCTAATAGCGAGGTGCGCTTAACAACCAGAGTTTACGGTATCTAGAGCGAGCGCAATTTTTGACCTCTGCCTTATATCATATGTCACCGAAAAGGCCAATGCGTGCAGAATCGTTCGCTCGTTATCCGTTTCCAACCAGGGATACAGTTCCGAGATATTTGGAATTCTACACAAAAGCTGCTGCAAATGAATAATGAACTTGTTATCACACACTTTAGTGACACAATCTTGTGGTTTCCTGTGTTTGTAATCCAATTTGTAGTGTGTTAAGTACTCAGCATGGCTTCATCACTCTTACTTTGAACTGCCACCTTAGGACTAGATATAACCTGTTACCTAGGCAACATATAAGAATGTTGCCCATATCTCTCTTCTACAGTGATGTTGCCTAGGTAACAGGTTATATAATAGTTATATCCCTCCCTGGGGTGTGGTCTTGCACACTGGTGTCGGGCTACGCCCGACACCAATGTGTAAAACGACCACCCCCCAGGGAGGGATATAACTATTACAAATAAGCTTCACACTCTTGAGTTTCCTAATCAGGATCAAGTGTTTATGCATGAGTGTTTGCTTGTGTACATCTGGAATACGAAATATGCTATTCATGAGATAGTCAACTAGATGACACTCTTAAAGCACATGATACAGTCTCATTCTCAGACCCCCACCTGGCTTCTACTGTTCATTGCACTCCACTCCTTGAGGGCTCCTAGACCAACCCACTTATATTTGTAGGGGAAGCCCCAACCTAACCACATACCAAACCTTTTAGCTATTTGCCGTGGGCTATGATAAGACTTATGACGCCCTTAAGGGTCATTTGTCATTAAGCACATGTACATTTTTGACGTGTTTATCTATCTTTCACATTAAAGGGTTAAAGCACAAATATAGTCTCATTCTCATGCCCCCACCCAACGTTCCTGCTCTTGCAGTAGGGGAGGGCCTGGGAACTTTTAGGATGAGAGTGACATCAGGGGTAGAAATATGATAGTGGAAAGTTTTGTGCATGTTGTGTCATACCACCTGAAGTAGCCTCATTCCTAGGCCCAAAGAAGTGAAAGTTAACTGTTTGCACGTGTGTTTAATTGTTGTGGAGTTCCGCAGCCTCTCCATGCTATTTGTATACAACCGTACATCTGTGACGCTAAACGTTGATACTAACCTTAGTCTGTAAGTTACACAATGAAGTTAAAAGGACTACTCAGAAATGCTCACCAATGATGAAAATGATTGAGCCTCTGTTTTATTAATCCTTGATGTCACTTTCAAGATAATATTCTCAGCCCCCCCCCTGCTTTTCCATATTGAATAAGCTGGGTGGTGTTCTGGGAATAGAATGCACAGAGTAAGACTGTGGTTTTGATCACTCCATTCTGTAATCCCTTATGCCATCTGTATGCAAAGCATTCCATTCTGTTTTCATTTCAATTCCTGTTTCCATATCTGTTTCCATTTCGATTTCCCTTTCTGAGCATACCTTTACGGCTTACCATATGTTGCAAACTAGTTTTCCAGGAGATTTGTAATTGAAACCCACCCTGAAATATCATGTCATATCTGTAATACACGTATGCATTGTAGCATGATATTTGGTATAGTCAATCTGGGGCATAGTGATAAGATGGAAGCCTTGTTTCACTGATGCAACAACCAATGTATGTGTATACAGAGGTTAGGGTCACCAATGTTGTTGCTAGGGATTTAGCAGAATCATTTGTTTGGCATGTATCACCATTTGCATGTAACAAGGTACACCACTAACTGCATGTACCACCTTTATCTTGATAATCTTTGTTGGCTTAAACATACATCAATTAGTTTGATTGCTTCCCAGAGGTTGCACTCAACATCCATAGAAGATAGTTTAAGCAGCATGAAATGTTGAAATTTTGTTCTACCTACTGTCAGCTATCAAATCAGGAGTCCAACACCAGGCACTAATCCTGCCATAAAAATCCACCAAAGGGTGTTGTTCACACCACATGTCCCAGACTAAGCTACGACTATACTAAGAGGCACTGTATCTCCACTTCGCAAGAACTGTATCTGAGACAATACTGTCATGCATGTATGCACTAATACTTGTATTGTATTGAGCCTTGACCTCACAATGAACCCTGTCTGTGAGAACATGATTATTCATCAGCTGAGGCTCTCCTCCCAGATGGCATCAATTAGAGTTTCAACAGTATCTGTCTCATTATGTTTGACAAATAATTGCCCTAATTATGGCACCACACAAGTGCATTGATTTGATTGTTTAATCATTTATCTATTACAGTAAATAGTGAGGAAGGTCATCAATTTACAAGAACTACATAATCCACTCTGTATATTGTTATGCTTATTGAATGGTGAAATGTCTGAACTAGCTACAGCCACATTCCCAGGCCTTTCCCAATCTCCACTCACTATCATTTTCATCAATCAAAAATAGAGGTATGGGCGTGCCTGAGAATGAGGCTAAGAAGACAGTGTGAGGGTTCGTAAAACAGTGAGAATTACCAGTAATTCATTCTGCATCTTTGTATCCACAGACTGGCCAGAGTGCGCTGTACATAGCCAGTTGGAAAGGTCATCAACAGATTGTTGCCTACCTATTGAAAAATGGAGCTGATGTGAACCAACAGAGAGAGGTGAGATGATGTTGAACATGACCTTCCCGTGCTACGCTTGAGCCAGTTGGTGTAGCTTAAATGCAGAAACACTCCAAAGAACACCCTCCCCCTCTTTGGCAGACCAGGACAATCCAGTAATACCAAATCCATTCCAGGCCCAGTTAAAAACATCCAATGCACCCATTCTTGCTTGCTGATACCCACTTGATAATGCTTCCAGTGCCAATCTATACACAAGAACATGCCATGCTATGGCCATGTGGTTTGAACTCTGACTTGCTATGTAAACACGGAAGCCTGTCTCAAGATCTTTAGCAACCTAGTAACCATGAATGCTCTTCCAAAATCTTCAATGCAAGTACCCATGGGCACTCGCCAGTCAGACACAAGAAATAGGGGATAGGCGGTTGCACAGAGGAGGTGCTTGAATAGTTTAACTATCCTCGTGCAAGCACCCGCTCTGATCAGACAGGAGCTATCACATCGTTGCTTCACACATGCTTAATTCTTTAGCCAAGCGAGGGCAGCATGGCAGCGTAGAAAGCTGTATTGTGTTAGAAAAAGGACCAACCTGCAGTCTCGTTGCCAAGGCTCCGCAGCATTTGTCGCCTGCACTACGCGAATATCGCACTGCTAGAGGAGAACATTGCGGACGAGACTATGACTGGTGTGTGCAAACCTTGGTGCCGAATGTAGTGGCACCTGAAGCTCATCAGAATGATTGCAGCTATGTACATGCGCTTAGTAGCAATACGAAGTGTGAGTCAATATGCGAGAATTTTGCATGGTTACACAGATGACTTCAAAGACACAGAACAGTCAAAATTGGGGGGGGTGGGCACTTGCCCAGGACAATATGATTGCACCATATGTAGTCAGTGGAAAATTGTGTAGTTCCATATCAACTGCCAGTTGCATGGGTGCATGACGAAATTCTGTGTAAAATCGCATAATAAGTCAATATACTGGATAATGCATACATTGATGCGTTGCACAATGCTATGTGTACTGCTATCCCTGACAAACATGGCAATTTGCCTCAGCTTCTCAAAGCTGTCTCAAGCTGGGTGATATGCAAGACAGAAAGTCATGCTGCCCATAGCCAGCAAGTGTAAAAAATGTGGTCTTGGAACAGGACTAACAATGCATGACTATCAAGCAAGGTAATGGGTGATCGAGCTATGCTACTCTGGTATATAGAGAGCACAGATCACCATATTAGCTTCATCTTTTGGATCTCTTAATCCCTAGACTGTGTAGCCACAGTAGCTGTTGTGAACACTAAGTTAGAGTATGGTAGGTCTGCTTTTGGCTACTACTCAGTACACAAACTGTGATTCTTCTACCTGCATGGCTAAAGTGTGTGTGAGAATGAGCAGGCCCAAAAATGATCAGAAATGAAGAAGGTTATCTGTTACCAACTTGAACTCAGAGAATAACTTGCAACAGAATGAAATTTTAACAGGCTATTTCACGGTGATGATGACTGGAGAATTCGCTCACTTCCACAATGTCCTACATTTGCCTAGTATACATACACACTTATGTATGATATTGATTGTTACAGGGGGATTGGTATCTAGCATTAGACTACTGATGTGAGAATGCTGTCAAGTATGGCTAAAGGTGATACTTTCATACTGCTTTAATTTATTGAGATGTGCATTAGCGTAATGTTGACTTATAGTGGTACAGCCTGGGGACATGTTTAACCCTGCTGGCGTCAATGACTAAAATGGTGTAGATATCACCATGGTATCACACAAGGAAATATCCTACTTAAAGCCATTCAGGATAGTGAAGGAGATACTCAGTCTATAATGAAAATTCTCCAACCATACTTGACTTACATGTATTGATACAATAACGTCTTCAACAAGATTTAAATCTAATTGTTAAGCACGCCGAACAGAAGAATGCCATTTTTGTCAGATCTAGTGCCTCATTCCCAGACCTTGCCCAAAGCCAGTTTTTGATACCTATCAACGATTGTAAGCCAATGGTGTAAAGGTTATACGACAATAATTGACGTAACACAAATTTGGAATTACAGCAAAGCTAACCATGGGATCCAGGACCCAAACAAACACTTGATATAGTGGCAAAAGTAAAACATTTTCAAGGAATGAAAGTGTCAGCTCGCTTTTGGTTTCATGGTTCAGTGATCATATATTCCTTCATTGTAGGATGGTGAAAGTCCGGTTTATACATCCAGCTTCTATGGTCATTCTGATGTTGTGCAGCTGCTTCTCACTGCTGGGGCTAATCCTGACATTCAGAAGAAGGTGAGGGCAGTAGCTACATATAGCCAACTTCTTGTGTGTATATATAAAATTCAGAAGAAGGTGAGGGCAGTAGCTACATATAGCCAACGTTCTTATGTGTGTATATAAAATTCAGAAGAAGATGAGGGCAGTAGCTACATATGGCCAACTTCTTGTGTTGTATATAAAAAGCCTGATGCTGGACTTTGTGTATTACCTGATATAGGCTTATACACAAATATCAACATCAGAGGGGATTGTGTAGGAATTTGTGCTGCACTGTACAAAACTGCAGTGACTACTGAAGCCTTTACCACTGAGTTTTCACAAATTAGTGATGTTTACAAGTGACTATGGGGCATATATCCCCAAAGCTGTAACTATTGCTGCATACAAGAGCGCATAAGAACGGGTGGCTAGAGTAAGAGCGTGTAACTCCAATAGAAGCCTGTAGTCCAGTCAAAATTATTGAACTGTTACTAAAAATAGAACACTCGGCACATGCTTAGCAACAATGGCTTATATCTACGTGCAGCTGCACAGTATGTGTTACTATTTTCAATAATTCTGACTGGTTTCAAATTTACGTAGTTACAAGCTCTTACTCTAGCCACCCATTCTTATTCCCTCTTGCCGCATACTAGGGATGGGTGATATCCACAATTTATACAATGATTATTGTCAACTATATTTTCATGATTGTCACCATGTAACCGTATTGAAACCACACACCTAACAGATTCTTAGGTAAAAAAAGCAAGCATGTTGACATTATTTGAAAATAAAAGGCTTATCATCTGTGCCCAGCTATGCTAAAACATTCTCTTTAAACACATGCTGGTGCCAAAAATTAACAAAGATATTTCTTTTGCTGCCTTTCGCGAGAGTGCTTGGTCACAAGTCTTGCAAGGAGCTTATTGATAATCACTGCGCTGTCTTCAGTAGCTTTCAGACAAGAATGAAGCTAAACAAGAATCTGACTCAGTGGGCTACTTCCCGACTGTTGGCATAGACGCACACTCTCATGGCAGCCACTTTTGAAGTCCAAAGGATGCCACATGATTTTAAAGAAAATGCAAGTGTGCAGAACATTGCGATAATTGCCATAAGTGGAAAGTACTTTGATTCAGTATTCAGAATGAGTAAAAGTACAATATAACCATTACAACGGTTAATAACCCCCCCCACTGCATAGGCTAGGTTGTGGAGTATTACATGTAGTTGGAACACAGGCTCATTGAGAAAAATGAAATAAATAGTGGCTCTAAGGTCAAGTAAAATAAATTATTAGTTTCTCATCCCCGTGTGCATGCTCTTCAACCGGCATGCGCACCATTTTATTTACAGCTGCATGTTTCTAAACAATGACATAATGATATAAATTCGCCAGCTATGAAATTGTTGCCAGGCAAGGTTCGTGTGGCTGTGTGAGTACAGCTAGGATGTGCTCGATCAGCTTGGGTGTGCTCGATCAGCTCGGCTGTGCTCGATCAGCTCGGCTGTGCTCGATCAGCTTGGGTGTGCTCGATCAGCTCGGGTGTGCTCGATCAGCTCGGGCGTGCTTGATCAGGAACTGGTTGTTCCCTGATCGAGCACACCCGTGCTGTACTCATAGTTGACATCAGATATAGTTGCATTTTCTGGCACGGCACAGCTAGACCAAGATTTCAGCACCCTTGCGTGGCAACAAATTTATAGTACAACAACGACCATATAATTTGTGGACACTAGAGCTGTACCTAGACCAGTCACGTTCACATTCCGGCAAGTCCCGTGAAATACCAAATATAGCTGGCGAATTTATATCAAATATTGCAACTAATTGACATAACTCAAATTTGGAATTGAACTTTGCCAGACCAATATCAGACAGCTTCTGTTGTGGCGCACATCGGGTGATCACCCCAAGATCTCATAAACAACTGATTGAACATATGCTTGTCACAGCAGAAAGTTCCTGGACGTATAAGCTGATGAGGAAGTAATAATTCATTTTAGTTGGCCTAATTAGATGTACATGATTAATGGAGTGCACAGTTATGAGAGACGATTCCAAATTTGTATTATGTCAAAATTAGTTGCATTATAAAATAGCTGAGTTTAGACATTGATAGTTTGGGTTGCTTATAAAATGCTCAAACTTGTAGTGTGTTTCGTGGGTTGTCCCAATGAGAAACCTAACTATGCCACCTTTGGTTTCATCTAGAACAATTGCAAAATCCAAAATATTAACAGTGGAAAGTTAATGACAATACAATTTGCACATACAGTGAAACCTCACCTTGTTGTCACCTGTCACCTACGATACAGCGGTCAGTATGGACGGTCCCAAAATATTTGCCAATATGCTATATTCATACTAGCACCCGCTGAACAGTCACTCGTTAATACGGATAACGGCCACTAATATGCGGTCCCAACAGCATGCAAGTATAATAAACAGTCTACACGCAGACCCCAGGGCTTCTATACATTTTATTCCACCCACAAAATCAGATTAGCAATTACAAGTAGTCAACTAAAGTCAGCTTGTGTAAACTATTATTACCCAACAGTTCACAATACGGCTGTCATTCAGTTGCCATTGCAAGTCCCGCGAACTTCCCGGGAATTTCCAAGCAGATTACTGAACAATATCACGACTTTGCTTAATCATAACTGGAAAAGCACTTGGAGTTTGACTAAGTTATACGAGTATTGTGTAGTCGGAGTGGGGAAAAACATGTCCAGAAATTTACGGAGCTCTTGGCCGTTTTGCCCCTAGTTGTGCGCCAAATCGAAAATCGATCACAGCTGAAAGCGGTCACTAGGGCACTTGCATAAGCGCTTGTATCTCGGAGAGTACGATAGCTATGGAGATTGGACATTTTGTAAGTTATAGCAAAGAGCCAGAAGGGCTATGTAGCGCTGGTTGTGCTTTCGTAGCTTGTTCTGTACTATGTCTACGTTCGCGCCTATGAAGCGATTTTTTTCCGATATTGTATCTACAGTGTGACTTGAGCTTTTGGCTTCTAACTCGACTATGTTATAGTGCTGAATGTACTGTATATATGCTGTGAAGATCGTGTTCTAGCTCCACTTTGCCCCTAGTTGTGCGGTAAATCAAAGATGGCTCAGAATTGTACTTGTGTCTTGTGAGCAGACGTAGTCTCTACCACCGTATGCGGCACCCAGCAGGTACAGTGACACTATGAACTTACACTTGGCAGCCCTCACAACAAGCTGTATAAGTATCATCTCAATCCAGGTTTGCTACTACGAAATATAAAGCTTGAAAGTTGGCCGTGTGTAGAGCTCATTACGTATTCATCCAGAATTTGATGACGTCACACCATTTACGCGGGTGGAATAAATTTCGGGGTCTGCGTGTAGACTGTAAGTGCAACTCGTTATTAATGGTCAGTACAAAATGTGGTCTGTACAGCTACGATAAGAGAGTTTGGAGCCTATCTACATAGGCTTGACGTTAGCTAGCTATAGCTAGGCAATCGCGAGCGCTCGAGCTGTTCTGTACTGTTACTCGTACTCGTACACATGCGAGTCAACCTCGGCATGTGACTCCACGTGGTTGACACTATACATGTTCAGCAGCTTACATATTTCATCTCTTGAGCATTTGTGTATTCATATATGACTGTTGTTTGTACTTAACTCTTATACTATATGTTAATATGCAATTTTATGAATTTACCCCGTAAGAAGGTCACCTCTGTATAACAGCCAGTAGCTTGAGTCCCACTGGTGACCGTTATAGGTTTCACTGTACATGTATGTGTAGTGTAGATAAATATTCGTTCACTGAGTTTAAAGGGTTAATATTTGATGTGGTAGTGGAGTGTTTATGTACTGCATGTTTGTGACATATAAACAGTACATATTTTTAAAGTAGCAAATGTACGTTTACACTTCATAAATTAATTGTTAACCTTGGAAGACAAGTACAAACAACCAAAACAAACGAAAAATCATTAAAAATTAAAAGCGATGTATGGATGTACACATGCATACAAAATCAAAATGGCATCCTACGCAGCTGACAGTAGCTGCAGTGTGCCGAGTAGCTTGGCATGGTAATAGTGAACAGCTGTGCAGACACTATGGCTCAGGGGTACTTTGCACTGGGGTATGAATTGTTTTCATGCTACAACCATGGTGAGTATTTACCATTCTCAAGATATTTTGGTTGATAAAATAAAAGAATGGCACTTTCGCTACTGCACACGTTTGTGTTTAGCTGTGTTCTCCATGGCTTTTGGGCAACTATATGAGTCTTACTGATCACAAAAGCCACGAAGGAGAAAGGCTATGTGCTTAAATAAACCTTTTGTGGCTGAGTTTTATCTTTTGCTTAAGTATTGCATATATTGCACACCCCCACCATCTCTACATAGAGGGTCTCCCAACTCTCTGATAAGAAAAGATAAGGATGATCACTACTGGTAGCTACAGTTAGCTCGGTCTCATGCATAATTATACAAAGCATAATACTATGGTGGATATCGAGCACTCATGTACTCTTTGAGCATCTTCTTACAGTGTGCTACGATCTATACAATGATAAATGGTAGACTTTACAGTACAGTTAGCAAATTTTTATTTTTGCAACATTTTGATCACACTCTGGTAATTTTCTTCAGGCAACATTACCAGAGTTTGATCAAAATGTTGCAAAAATAAAAATTTGCCAACTACAAGTCGAAGATCTATCATTGTATATAAAGAGCACTAGGTGGGACAGGCTTCCATATTTACCCAGCATGTCAGAGTTTAAACCACAAGGCCACAGCATGCCATGTTTTTGATATGTCCATAATTAGGGAAATGCATGCATTATGGGGTGAGCGTGAGCAAGTTGTATGGTGTATTGATATTGCTTAGGCAGCATAGCAGTTGAATGTATTACATATTTATACCATAGTCTTGTGAAAGTGCGCCCACCCTTGAAAGAGCACCTACCACATACTGTTGGCCCAATTACTTGTATAGGGTCAAAAGTTTACTGGAATGAGCGCCCACCTTGGAGTGAGCTTTGCGTGGCTAATGGAATGTACTTGTGGAGTTTGAGAAGCACATCGTGCATATCTGAGGCAAGAAACATCATGTATACTTCATTGTAGGCTGACATTGATAATGTAATCCACACCACGAACTTAGTCTCACATATCCTGACTCTCACCCTTTCCGGCGAGAGTCCTTCTATGCGAGACTACCGCGAGCTACACCATGCTCATGGTGACATGGTGCCATTCAGAGTGTTGTGTACCATCAGTCCTTGACTTTGAGAAGCCGCTGGTGGCTCCATTGTATGTCGAATTCTTTGCTTTGTGGGCATCGAGTCACTGTAAGCATGGTCATGGGTGCTCTTTTGTGGTTAAAGACAGGAACACTCAAAAGAGCACCCAACCCCCTCTGTGATGGACTTGTAAGGTGCTCCGCACATGAGTGCTCTTGTGCGAGACTATGGTACAGGTACATGTTCACATTTGCAATCTACAGATGAGCATTGTAAGGGTCAGTATCAGCAAATTTTGGTCAGCAGTGTCACTGAGCACATGCAGGTCCCTATTTTCATGGAGCAAAGCAACAGCATCAGGGTCAATGCAAACATTGCGGTAATAAATTTGGTGGCAACAAACTTCTGGTATAAAAGTAATGGTGTGATTCTGGCAGCTCCTTTCTCACGTCTAGCTCGCTGGTAAGATGTCACAAATTTACCTCTTTTGGCAGGGTTATGTATGACATATCAACTGTAAGCATACAGCTCATGAGGTAAACAATAGGACATGCGACACCCAGTAGACTGTGAGTGAAGCTGGAGACCAGGGGATCTCCCAGAACAAGTACAGCATGTCCAATGTAGCTGGCCATAGACCAACTGTTGAGTCATAACTCCCATCTAATTTATCTGTTAAGCCTCACCCCCAATTTGTGTAGCTACAATTTAGACATAATGAATACAAACCAAGAGCATGCAATCCACAAAAATAAGGTGAGATGTCCCACCCCTTCTGTAGTAGATCATCAAACCGGTAGTCATGATTGGAAAGGGAACTCCCCTGAAGACTATACTATCATTTAGCCATAACTGTCCAACCCATTTAGCTAAAACTACCCCACCCATTTAGCTCTAAATACCTCATCCACTTAATCGTAACTGGCTCTTTCCAAAGCCACTTAATAACCCCATGGTCTCACCAACTCAATCACAACCTTCGTTGTTATCTGATGGTATTCTTCTTGGCAACTTTGAAGTAACAATGTGTAGAGAAGTTACCACATACTTTGTGGTTAATTTAATGTTTGGTAGCAGCGTTACAGACTGCTATAAAACTTGAGCGGTTTGTCAGCACTGGCTTTCCAAGGCTAAACTATTCACTAAAGAACCAAGAGTAGGAAACAAGCAAAAGATGCCTTTATCAATGTTGACAGTTTACAGCATATGGCAAAATAACACACTATGTCATGATATTGCTTTTCACATGAACGAGAAGTACTGCCTCAAATTTTGTGACCATGATATTGTTTACATTACTTCATGAGCTTTCCAAGGCTACCAGGTTCATCTTTCATGTTTTCAGCTTCAAATACATGTATAAACAAAGCAGTACAAATTTCATGTCTGCACTCATTCCTTAACGTTACGATGAAGAATCTGTGCACGCTTATTTATAATTATATTCATGATGTGTACCCGCAAGTCCCAATACATTCCTACCGTTACTAACCAGTAGTTAGGCCAGCGGTCCAGATAATTGGATTTTAATGCAAGAACAGGAAGTGCCCGGGAGGTTTCATTCCAACGTGTAGTTAGCATGCTGCTTACTTCCTGCCTTTTCTAAGAGCCAGCTGTGGTTATAAAATGTTGAGTTAGTTAGTCTTGTTTGGCTCTCCTGCTGGCCCCTAGTCAAGGTACAGCTACTGACATGCCTGAGGGCTAACTGCCTACAGCCAGAGATAGGGTGAGTCTCAGTTGCAGTTGTGTATAGACAGTTGTAGTAATGTTGGGCATATATAGCTAGCCGGGAAATCTACAGCACTACACAAACCTGGTAGCCAGCAAAATCACAGTGCGCAGTGTTATATATGGACACTACTAGCTACCCTGTAACTCATTGACTATACAGAGCAGTAATACAGCTATACTACGTATTTAGTAAAGTTATATAGGTCTAGCTCCCTTTTCAAAGAGTGAATCTTTTGAATCATGATAATTGTAACATGTAATGCTGTAGATTCACGGGCTAGCTAGCTAGCTACTGTTGTGTATCACTGTGGATTTGCAGATGTGATGTGAAACATTTAGTTCTTCAATTTTCCTGAACTAATCTCCACTGTTCATTGTGTTCATGACCGCTACATCACAAAGATAATGTCAGAATCCCCCGACACTTGTGTTGCTTACCTTTTACCACCAGTCTCCTCTACCAATTAGCCCCATCGGCCTCACCCATATTTCTACTTGTAGCCCCCTGCAGAAGCAGCTGCCATCCTGCCCATTTTTAACCTGCACAATTTAGCCTCAACCATCAGCTCCACCCATACTTCTGCATCCACTTCTAGCCTTCTCCAGAATGTTTTCTGATATTTGCTATGATAGTAACTAGGACGGGAAGTGGTGAAGGTCAATGCTTCAAGATTGTACCTAACACTTCTATGTTTAACCCTTTTAGCCCGACGCGCATGCGCAGAAGTCGATCGCGTGGTTACGAGAGAAGCTAATAAAAAATGGCGATTTTGTGTAGTGTTGATTCATTGTGTTATATCTTTTAAAATAGCTGAGTTCAGGCAATGATAGTTAGGCTTAGCTTAGTTGAAAACAAACCTGCTTTACTCAGAACGTAGTCAGAAGACCTGCTAGTGAAGTCCGAAGAAGCTACAACGGTGGAAACGTAGGTACCCGCTGTGTACCTGAAAATGACCGATAATACACGGCAAAAGTTGGCAGAGATTTCCAGCGAAGGTACGTTTCAACCGTCGTTGACACGATTAGATAGTATATAGACGATAGAACATGTAGCGTGTGGATATAAGCTGTACTGTGGCCAACTATGATCGGCAGGCAAACTTCGAACGCGATTTTCAGGGGAAGTCCCTATAGGACACAGCAGCTAATTATGCTTCGATTGACTTCCTGTTACACATAATAACTAACTCCAAGTCCAAAAAGGCGCAGCGATCACGATAAATAGCGGAAGCGAAGTGCGGGCGCATTTGGCCGCTATCGGGTGTAATGGTCAAGAAATTTCGCGGGCGCATTTGGCCGCTATCGGGTGTAATGGGTTAATATAGCTACACAAATTGGATGTGGGACTTCAAGATGTTTTGGATGGGGTTGTCGAATAACTCATGGGAGAGACAATGAATAATGGGGCCTTAATTAGAGTGCCTGCAGGTAGGGATGAACAATATTTAAACACGCTGTCTTTGTCAACTCTGTCTAAAGGAGCATCTGGAGGGCTCCCTGGGGTCAATACAATACTGAAAATCCAGTTCACCTGCCCGAACCCTAACCCTTACCCTACCAATGCTCTCACTAAACCATATTTCTAGTGCCGTGTATTCCAACTGATCTACTCCCCGTCCAGTAATAGCTGTCCATTTGTCTGCTTCTTGTGTTAGTGACATTACAGAATGGTAGCAGAGTTCAGAGCGGCCAGTAACTTCAAATTCATCACTCTTTGAGAACTCCACTCTGCACCTTGCACTAATGTCCATCTGTGTGCAAAGCGTTCCATTTTTGTTTCCATTTCCGAGTCCATTTTCATTGTTGCTAATTTTACCACTTCCCAACTAGTGCACATAATCAAATGTTGTGGATTGAGTTTTCTCATTGAGACCTACCCTGAGAAATCACATCATATTTGTCATATACATATGCATTGTAGCATGGTATTTGGTATAGCAGAGTTGCTCTGAAGCACATTAATAAGATGGAAGCATAGTTAATATATGCACAGAATAAGGATAGACAATGTCCATATACAATGCATAGTGATATCATTTACGTTGCTTTGTACACTACACAATATTGTTAGCCTCGTTCCCAGGCCACTCCCAGATTTTATCTCGCAGCCGTGGAGAAAAATTGGGAGAAGACCTGGTACCAATACTACTTTACGGACTGGAAATGGTGGACTCGGTTAGTATGTAATGTGCACTCGGTTTCGTAATGATGGCAACATGCCTACGCAATATGCGGCCAATACAGTAAGCGATCAAATAGTAAAGCTTGCCTAGGCGTTATGCCAACAGCCACGGACTTCGCAAGTACCAAGTAGCTAACGAAAGATGTATAGATGTAAGTGGAAGGCGTTATGCATGTACGTCGACTGAGGAAAGCAGCAGGCTGAGGGCAAGCGCGTCCCTCCGTGTCAAAACAAGTCTCTGCACTTGGGCCACCATCCTAATTCTTTAAAACAAGGGTTGTTTACCATGCAGAAATTAAGCTCTGGTTTCTGACTTGCCTGCGGGGTAAGTACTGCTACCAGCAAACTTTAGCGCTGAGCTCAGAATTTCGGGATACAATTGAATTGGATCAAGGCTGCAGTGCTAGTGCAGTGTGTTCATTTTAGTGTTGCTTTTGAAGCATCTGCCCAAGTGGTGTTGTCTACCTTCACGAGTGATTGCAATGAAGGTACATAATGGTAGGCACGAATGCTACTATAGTCTTTGACCAGAGGTAGCTCATCCACAGTTGAATCTCTCACATGCCCACACCAGAGCTCGATC
The DNA here is from genome assembly GCA_949130485.1 of Agelas oroides. Classification (NCBI taxonomy): domain Eukaryota; kingdom Metazoa; phylum Porifera; class Demospongiae; order Agelasida; family Agelasidae; genus Agelas; species Agelas oroides. The sequence goes on along the minus strand of OX422184.1, from coordinate 21,300,566 downwards.
GCCTTGATGCTTCACCTAAAGCTTTCAGTGTTAAAACATTTGATAGAAATGACGGCCTATGAAAATAATTTATCACGAAAAGTTGTCTTGCAAAATTTTACAGCCTAAACTTTTCCCAACTTACAGTAGTATGCATCACTGTATTCCCATACACAGCAAGCAATCATCTGTGAATGACTGCTATATGCTGGAGTTTGAAGTGCAACTTGATTAGCATATTCTCAAGTCATGCTTTACTGCAGTCACCAAGTCTTCCCACTGTCCAGTTATTGACCAAAACTGGATAGTGGAAAGGCTTCACCTAGCATCCCATGTTAATGTGTTCACAGTCAAAGGTGATCTTCCAATCAAAGTTTTCATCCATCATCTCAATCACAAACCACAGCTGGTTCAGCTGCTTGAGCATCCGCATGACCTTAGCAAGGGTTACAGAATTTTTCCTATTATGTTGCCTATCCCTGTTCTGTGCATATGACAGAACCCTTGTTTCATGACCAATGTATGAGTGTTCAGAGGTGAGGGTCAGGAATGTTGTTGCTAATCAGCACTATTTTGTTTGCTATGCATCAACATTTGTATGTAACACAGTACACCACTCAGTACCTCCCAACACTTGAATGTGTTTACAAATAGCAGGGCTTCACCTCTAAGAATTAGAAACGTTTGTCTTGAAAATAGTGTTTGCTTGTATGGTTGTATGTACATTAATTTTATTGGCTTGTATTTATTGATCAGATTGCGTCCAAGAGTTTGCACCCAAGATGCCTTGCATGAAGATAGTTTAAGCAGTATGAAACTTTGTTTCCACCTGTGATCAGTCTACAAGAACTACATAATACACTTCGTATATTGTTATGCATATTGAACGGTGGAAAGTGTTCTCTCAGAAGAATTTGATCCTTTTCAACAGTCAAAAACAAGAGGTGTGGATGGGCCTTGGAAAAAAGCAAACATTTTTAGTCGTTTGTGCCTTACACTTGAATAGTTCCATCTGTTTTCTGGCCATTCCCCAAGTTATTTGAAAAGATTATGGTACGTATGTAACCTCACCTGTTAAGCCCACCCTCAATTTGTGTAGCCACAAGATTGTGAATAAACCAAGAGCTGGACTCCTCAAAGCATCGCCATGCAGAGAGTTGCCCCACCGTTTCAGTAGTGGACTACATGTCAGTAGTTTAAAATGGACCAAAATCTGTAGTCATGTGATAATGGAATGGGTACAACCAGTGTTTTTGAACATATGTAAACAATTCAAGTAACTCATTAAGTATACTGTCCCACACATTTAACTACGAGCTGTCTTGAGCACTGTATGTCCATGAAGATGATTGCCTCCCTGTCATAGGGAAAGTTGAGAACATGTCACTATATTCTTATAATTATGGAAGTCCCGAGTGCAAATTGGACATTATTCAGTCACATATTTTCATTGTATTAATACACAGTTAGCCTTGTTTTCAGTTCCTTCCCCAGCTGTTCAGTCATATGTCATGCGATTGAAAAGTTTAGGAGCCTGGGAATGAGGCTAATGCATTGTATCAACTGAACTATCATTAAGGGTGGGCATCAATATCTGATGTGTCTATGAAGTGTGTATGAACTCTACGTACTTTTAATGGACGTTCAGTCTTGTGTATGTGATGAAATATTACCCCTAGGACAGGTACACCTAGAACATCTAGTCAGATGTCACAAAGTACGTTTCCAGAAAATTCCTACTTGATGCATGCCTAGCTACCCCTAAACAATGTCCTCACATATCTGTGATATACAAAAATGTAACAGTCCCATAAAGTTTTACATCACACATTTTGAGAGCATTGCCATGTTGGAAGCACTATATTGCTGAACGTGTGGGAGAGCTATATTAAAAGATAGATCGTTTGGCCACTATAGAATCCTGCGTCCCGACAGGTCCAATTTGTTAATGGCAAAAACTCCATGTGGTCACCATGGATTAGCTCTTAGCCTTAGTGCTTGTACCATAGATACTTCAATAGTAACTGCTTACAGCTGAAATGTCAAACTAGAATCAATCCTCGGGCTCATTGAGAAACACTAAAATAGTAGGCATACACAAGCACTCTTATAGCTTTTTTGTTCTGAGTCTTAGTTTCATTCTTTCAACTTAGAGCATTCTGAGCTTATATACTGTATGGTTTGTAATTTCTTTTAATGGTGGAAATTTTCACTAGCGATTTATTTTCGCATTTTTCGTGAGTCAAGAGCCATTCACGAAAATTAAAACCGTGAAATTTTCATTGTCCATGTGCAAAGCAAGTGAACCGCATTTCAATCCGGCCTACTTCAAACTATCTAGCCATCCTAACTCCAAAAGAAGCCTATCAGCGAGTGTGCCTTTGATGGCTATCGCTCAAGCCACACTGGAAATCGAAGTGCTACGTAAGCACAGATGCATGAACCGGATGGCGGCGCAAGGCTGAGAGTGGAAGCAATCGTTCTACGAATGTCATGGGTTCGAGGCTACTTTTCACACCACACTGGAACAAAGAGTTGAGATTGCCATCTCTCTCTGTAAACAATTCTAGACATTCACTCAGCTTTTAGCCAAGAGTTCTGTGCCTTTGCTATTCATGTATCCTTTCTCCATTCCTTTCCAACTACAAGAAAGCTTCCACAAAATCTTCCTCCAAGTCCTCACCCTACACCGTGTGCATGGAACCACATTATCAAAAAGTTCAATGTACGATGATCAAATAAACTTTGTGTTGTGTATGTGGAGTAGAAAACATGCAAATGGTGTTCATGACAACTCTTGTAATGTCCACAGATGTAGTAATTTTGCAGGATTTGTTAGTCATTTTTCAAACCTACCAAAAGACTATGATAGCACTTTCAAGCATTATCACCTAAGCTGCATGGAGGACAGTTAAACAAGATGAAACTTCATTTCTACCTGTTGTATGCTATCACACCAGAAGTCTAACATTAGGCACCCATCCTCCCATTATTGTTTCCAAGTGTACTACACCACTGAGGAGGTCGGGGAGCCATCTCTCCAGAGTTCATACCATATTTGATGAATTGTATATTTGAACCATGACCTCCCACTACATGTGCGTACCTGAATATATTGTGAGGGCATAAAGTTACGTTTACTTGCCAGTGATCTCAGTAAGAAATTTCACTATGAACGCAATTATTTCTTAGTATATTCCAATAAAATCAAATTAAATGCTCTTGCATTCATTTGTGAAAGTGTACCTATGTGTGTTTCTTAAAGGTTGACTTGTACAACAAAGTGTCTATGTTACCTTATATGCAGGGTTATTGCTAGGAATTTACCTCCAAATGATGCATACTCACTGCTATTGAAATGTTAAGTGGGAAGCCAGGTTAGTAGCTGCTGTGGGCAGGACTTAGGAAGTGATCCAAATGGTGCTGTTCAATTCCAAACGGTGCTGCAATAAACCAAATGGTGCAAAACCATCCGCTAAAGGCCTAGAACCCTGGTTATATAGCAGTAAACTAGACACCAAGTAAAAGTAGAGATCACATTGCAGTAGTCAAGTGATAATGACTTGGAGAAGATGGGCGGTACTCATAGCTGCTAAGAAAAATGTGATTACTTATGGGTTGTATTGTTCACCCTGCAGGATGGTTGGTCTCCATTGATGACTGCATCTGAGCATGGCCATTATGAAATAACACGACTACTGATTGGGCGAGGTGCCAACTTGAACTCCCAGAACAATGTGAGTATGACTTTAAATAAAATTGCTACATATATGCATTAGAAATACAAATACTTAGCATAGGTCCATACTTAACCCTTTAAACCCGAATGACAATTATAGTCGTGATGATTATAGGTACGTTAATTACGAATGACAACTATAGTCGTCATGGCCAACTTTGAGCGATTAGTGCTCCATACCCCGCGGCTATGTAGTATATAGTTATTACTGCCACAGGAAGTCAAATGAAGCATAATTAGCTGGGCTGTCCTATAGGGACTTTCCCCGGAAATCGCGTTTGAAGTTTACCATCCGATCGTGTTGTATTTAGTATTGCCACAGAACAGCTAGATTCCCACGCGCTACTGGTTCTTCCGAATTTGTTCTCGCTAATCATCTAAACAACAGTGAAAACGTACCTTCGCTGGACGTTTCGCCACGGATGTCCAGTCATTTCCAATACATAGCGAGCACCCGCACTTCCACCACTGTATCTTATTTGGACTTCGCTGTCAACTCGTATGACTACTTCCTGAGTAAAGCAGGTTTGTTTTAAAACAAACTAAGCCTAACTACCAATGCTTGAACTCAGGTAGTTTACAAGATATAACGCAATGAATCAATGTGGTACAAAATCGCCATTTTTTCTATTGTTGCTCTCGTAGCAACATGAATGTTCTGCGCATGCGTGTCAGGAGTAAAGGGTTAAAGCAAATAAATCACAATGGTTTTACTAACACTGGTACCATGGAGTGCATGGACTTCTCAAAGGTTGCTGTACTGGTTATCTATGTCATAGTCAATAAATATTGATTATTTTAGACTCTTTGAGATAGAGTGACCTTATGCCAAACGTCAATTTTTGTTGACATCATCATTTCCCATTAAACTGAAGTTGATGAATAACAACACGTCTGCATGCGCTATATCCATTGATTAGAAATGGTTCTTATGGATACTAAGTTACCTTTAGGAACTGTTAGAGTCAGAGTTCACTGTTTTCTGCTGATCAGAGGGTGTCCTAGCAGCAGCATTTGTAATGTGCACAGGTAAGTGCTCAAGCTTTTCATCAAACGAAAGAATGACAATAAAAGGCAACAAACCAACAGCATGCACTACACCAGGTGATCTTAAACAGTGCTTATGAATACCGAGTTAACTTTTACCACTCTCAGGGTCAGAGTTCACAGTTCTCTCTGCCATTCAGAGAAGGTTCTAGTAGCAGCCTTTGTCATGCACACGAAAAGCGCTCGAATATTTGTTGTTTATTGTGAGAATACAGGTAGAACAGAATTAGGATTGTTCTGTCTTTTAAATTTTCAACCAACAGTACAGCTGAAATAGCAGCGTAGTCTTCCCTCCAACTTCGTTGTCTAAAAGATAGCATCAGTTTTCAATACTTAATTTCAGGGGTCTCCCTGTACATGCACAATCTTGGGACTAAAGGGTTAACTTAAAGTAAAACTACTTTTGATGGACCATTATTGGTGACGGTCAAACAAACATGTCAATACTGTCTACAATGCAAGTGCTGGTACAGCTCTATTCAATTTCCAAAACAAATACACAGGACCATCCTCAACAAAGAATGAAACTATTATACATGTTTATTTAGCTCCCACAATAAGTTTACTGTGCATGTGTCAGCACAATTACTTGCAGATTTTGCCTAATTAATTGGTGATCAGTGTACAAAGGTCTGTCTTTCACTAACACACAAACACAAGTTTACAAAGTTTAGTCTATAGTGAATGTGTCTTGTCTAGTGCATGTGGCTACTTATATGGTTGTCGTCTCTTCCACAGGATCAGGATACTGCCTTGACAATTGCCAGCTACCATGGTAAAATTCAGGTGGTGAAGGAACTACTAGTAGCTGGTGCTCTTACAGACATACAAGATAATGTATGCCACATGTACTCTGTGTGAAACATGTCAATATTTTGGGGGTCTGCTGCTTAGCAACCAAAATTTCAACACAAGATCCCAAATACTGTAAAATCAGGATATTAAGCACCGGTGCCTATTTTCGAAATTAGCAGCCAGAATGGGTGCTTATTTTTGAGGGGTGCTTATTTTCATGGGGTGCTAATAAACGCATGTAATTTTCTGATAGCGTGCGGTTGTGTGTGAACGAATTAGCTATTTTTAGGCCTAGAGGGTCGTTTCCTGCTAATTTCTGTCCAATGTTTATGTAGCTGTTCTAGAAGCAGAGATACAGTCGGCAATCAGTCGATTGTTGCCAAATTCCCGCCCACCAACATAAAGCCAAGGTAAAGCGCTTGGAACCAACGAATCCTTGAGAGGTTTTCGCTAATTCCTGGATATGTTTTATCAAGAGGCCTTGCCTAGATTTTGGCTTGTATCCCGTATCGATAGCTTGCTTGCAATCGCAGATAGACACTGGCGAACATTATAGGCACTATGTTTGAATTCACTTCCATTTACATGGAACAGGTGCCTTTTCATGCGGGGTGCCTATTTTTGTGTGGGTGCTTATAAACGCGATGTGGTTGCTGAAATCATAATGGGTGCCTATATTCATGGGGTGCTTATCCCGATTTTACAGTAGTGCATATAGAAGTTACAGTCTCGAGAGAGAGCTGTGTAGCAAATGTATTAATCTGGGGATTGAAACTGATTTGATGGAGTCTTGTTTGCAACCCATATTAGCCTGTTTCCCGGCACCGAGGGGAGGGAGAAAAGGAGCACCTGGTGTCTACTATATGCGCTGCACGTTAATTTCCTTGGAAAACCGTATCACTAACGGGCATATTCCATTACACTAAATTCTGTGAGGCAGCCAATTTTACCATGTGGAAGATGCATACCACTGACCAAGCTACGATGACAAGGGAGCGATTAAAGCACTCAGCTCTTTGGTTGCAAGAATCATCCACGCGTTAGTCCATTCCGGCTAAATGCTACTACATGCAATAACGTAATGTTTCCTTTCAATTTCACCAATCGCCTCGAACAAAATGATGCAGACCGTTAACCATCAAAGTGATACATTTTCTGACTTCAAATCCTTCTGAATGTGTCTCACAAGGAGCATACCCTGCAGTGTGGCCTTTCAGCAGGTGAACAAAAATTTGTCGTGATTTTAGTGTAGCGGAGTAGTATGCAGGTTACCACAGGAACTTGAAACATGCGCGAACAGTAGACACCAAGTGCTCTTTTTCCCTCTCCCCTCGGCACCGGGAACCAGGCTATATCCACATATATCTCTACCTATCTATCTATCTCTTGTTACTTGTGTTGAAACACAATTTAATTACTAGGTTTACATAGCTCTCTCTGCCTCCAATCGTTTACAGCATGGAAATTAAAATTTGATGAACCATCCTAGTATGGAATATGAACAGTACCAAGTGTCCTCTTGTCATACACTTCGTGGAGTTACTATAGTGTGCATCCCTCCAGCAGTTCTGCAAGAAGGTCCTTAGTAATCTCGATGCTTTCCACTTGTTCTTGTTCACTTTTCTGGAAGCAATGTGGTCTTCTAAGCAGTGAGCTGTGGTAGAATATACTTGTGGAAACAGTTTGCAACCTATGGTGGGATCAGTGTGAAATCTTGAGGAACAAAAGGATAATAGCCTGCTTAGTTTGATATTGGGCATAAAACTAACCATGATGGTGTTGTCATAAAATCATCTATGCTTTATAACTATTAGGCTATAAACACTGCCCCATGCATACTGGTAATCTCATTACACAATTTTCAGTTGCTTTTTTTTGTACCGTAATCTCTAGAAAATACGCCCATGGGTGGTGAAGTTTACTGGCTCATCAAAGAGAGGGGTGGGCGTGTTTTCAAGATTACTCAAAAACACTCCCACCTCATACACAATTAGTCTAACCCATGTAGATGTACACATGCTGTGATTCTGCAGTGCCTCTCTTAGTCATGCACCTGCTTGTACAGAAGCAGCAAATGGTGCCTGCCTTCATTCGTTATTCTCACCTCTTCACAGTAATGTTCCTTCGTTTGAACATAACCACATGTGCTAGTAGTGGGCATTCTTTCAAGGGAAAAGCACCCTTTGCAATAACTTCATTCAAGAAAAACACTCCCACCTCATACACAATTTTGAATGGTGGGGTTATTTTCGATGGTGGGCCTATTTTGGGGAGATTGTAGTATAATGCTTGTTTAGTCCAACCCAATGATGATTGTTAAGGCTTGATAAAAAAAAAGGCACCATTGATCTCTTCCAACTGTAGGATGGGAGGACAGCTCTAGCCCTGGCCAGCTGGAATGGACACCTTAGTGTAGTGAAAGAGCTGGTGGCAAAAGGAGCAAATCCCAACATTCAGGACCAAGTATGTTTAATAATGTATACTGTACTTGTGTCAGCATTGGATAAACTCTTCTGGATGAGTGTAGTATAATTATACCATGTAGGGGTGGAAATATTTTAATGGTGGTAAATTTAACATGTACACTTGATGCATGCAATATTCTTAGATAGTCAGGGTTTCATACAGGATTTTTGAGTTGGGGGGGGGGGGGGGGGAACAGGATGGTAGCAGGATGATAGTAGCGTTCGAAAGCATGCTCACGCGTGCGTAAGCATGCGTGCCTACTAGGGGGGTCTGGGGCATGTCCCCCCAGGACAATTTTGAATTTAGATCCTCTCAGATTGCTTCTGATGCAATCTGGGACAAATCTTCCAAACAACATTTTGGTGACACATACTTATGTCCAGTAACATGTGATGGCACCACAATAATAACCATACTCAATTTCAAGATTTCAGGGCACAGAAACTACCATTCATAACTAACTTAGACTGCTGATGTAGAACGATCATGATGGTAGCACTTACTGCTCATCATACTCCAGATAGACTGATAAGAGTATGCAATTGAGTGACATCTGACTCCATGCTTTCCAAACCTTAGGAGGGTCTGACTGCTCTAATCCTTGCTATCAAGCAGGGCCACACTAAGATTGTCTGGGAACTGGTGGATCATGCAAACACTGATGTTAATATTCAGGAACAGGTATATATATTGATCAGTCTAGTTTGTGTCATTCTCTTTTATTTCAGCCGGCAAACTTGCTTGTGGTTAGTATCATGCGTAATACTTAATTTTGCAGCTTTTAATTTTGTGAGTACAAACGAACTCGTGAAATACATGAAAATTTAACTGCTGTGATTTTCAACATACAGTGGAACCTCTCTATAACGGACACCATTGGAAACCAATATTTTGTCTCTTATAGCAAGGTGTCCCTAACTCAGGGACTTCCGGTATATTTCCGGTAGGCGTGCTACCGCGTAATCGGGCTGTTGAGCACAACGTGGCTGCATTTTCAGAGCTTTCCCTTGCTGTACGCTGGCAGGAAGGCTAAGCAGAGGCTAGTACTACGAGTAACAGCACTAATGTAATGTCAAGTTGTTAACTGCAGCAGCGATGGTGCACAATCTTGCTGAAAAGATCGACGAGTGTCCGCTAAATCGGGGTCGTTGAGTATTGTTTGCGTACAATTGGGACCGCGAAAAGTGTCCATTATACGGAGTAGCGGGATGTCCACTATTCAGGGGCTGCTTAAGTATTGGAGTGAATGGAAGGACAGTCGGGACTTTCAGAATTGTCCGTTCAAGTATATCGTGGGTGTCCGCTGTTGAGGGGTGTCCGTTAAGCGGGGTTCCACTGTATATGGTAGTTACAGTACAAATTGCTTCTATACGTAGCTGTCATTAGCTACTTAGATAACCTAGCCACACACCATCTATGCAAATCTGGACATGGCAAGCCCCAGGGCTTGCTATGCATCACTTTGACCTTAGATTGATAGCTATCTATAGTTCCACATTGATAAACAGTGAATTCCACGTTCAAAATGTTAAACTACAGTTTGTGAGTAGCAAGCTACTTGTATGCATAAATTAATTATGTTACTACTGTTTTAGCACTCCTCAACCTTCTTCTCTGAATATCTTCAGTCCACAGGTTGGACTGCTCTGTTCTTCGCTGCCAAAGATGGAGACTTGGATCTTACCAAGCTTTTGATCATGGGTGGAGCTGCTGTGGAACTGAAGGACAAGGTATGCTACTACTTTTAGTGAGTATCAACTTAGTATGAATTACTTACAGCATTTACTGTCACAAAGTTGTGACTCTTCTGAACTTGTGACTTCAAAGCAAGCGTGCTCCTCTAAATACTTATCTATACTGTAACCTTTGATAAGACACCCATATTTGTGCTTTCTGGTTGACGTAACAGCCTGTAACCACTTGTTCACACTTAATTATTCTTTTTCAAAGGCTAGTATAGTAGTGTGTCAGTATAATGGCACCTGTCATACGTACTAACCTTGTAGTTGTGTCGTGCTTACAGTATGCTAATAAGCATTCTCAGTACTTTCATTGTATCAGCATCATGTCATGATCACATTATTTATGTTAGTATAGTGCTGAACTTAATTCATTCAAAATATGGGAAGTGGGTTCTCATTTATACTTAGTCAAACTATTACAGCTTCTCAATTAATGCCCCTTCTTCCACTTAGAATGATGTCACTGCTCTGGATGTTGCAAAGACCTTCAGCCATGAGAGTGTTTGCCAAGAACTTCAGTCACACATGGGCAGACAACATGAGCAGCGAAAAACCACCACTGTAAGTGGCAACAACTAGCTTAGTCCGTTGCAGCAAAAGCAAATTTAGTTGATACTTTTAGCAAGTATCAACTTATTATGAATTACTTGCAGCAGTTAGTGTCACGAAGTTGTGACTCTTCTGAACTTGTGACTTCAAAGCAAGCGTGCTCCTCTAAATACTTATCTATACTGTAACCTTTGATAAGACACCCATACTTATGCTTTCTGGTTGACGTAACAGCCATTTTGTGCAGGTGCTGTGTGAATAAAAGTTGGTATGATAGCTAAGTATTATGTATGAGTTATAGTTTCACAGACCACAACTTTCACTACAGACCATTATTCACAAAAACTAAACTTTAAAAACTTTAAGACTTACGAAGTGGGATTTGTGATATTGTAATGTGGTTCTCTAGCTGATTATTGTGCAAACCTTAGCTGGGACTATTCATGTGTTGAAAACCATTGAAGGTGCTCTCATATTTGAATCGGTGTACATAAGAAGTGAATCTGCCTATATACTGACTGAGAGTCTAGCCAACAGCCTCATTGAACAATGCTACTGAAAGTAGCTGACACTATCAGTATGCACTGTACACCATTCACAAAAAGACACCTACTTGCCTCTGCATACTGTAATTGTGTATGATGGATTGGCCTACATTTCCACATTAGGAACTGAAGGAACTGGTGTTGTCAGCACGCAAGTTTCTACAGACCATGTTCAGTAGAGTTGAAAGGAACATTCTGAAGACACGCGCACTGAAGAGGGAGATGGCTGGAAACATCTCACACTCTGCACACGAAGGACCCAAAACAGTACATATCAGATCAGACAAATAACTTAGCTCTGAAATAGCTTAGCCCTTTGCTTGTGATTAGGAAATTAGTCCTTTGAGAGTCAGTAGCTTTGAATTATGACATTGTTTTTGAAAGATGTTGTTGTGTACATAGTATACGTATCATTGCTTTGGTTAATTATAAGCTTTGCTATTGCAGTCGCACATTCTTTGTGTAATAGTAAATAATTTTAGTTCAGTTAAATGTTATCACTATAATACAAAAGCAGGTGATGCCTGCAAGAAAGTGTTCAAGAAGTGACACTGGATGGTAATTCTACATAATACCCTATACCTATATAGCTCCGGCTCATGCATTCAGTCATCCATCTTCAAACGATACCCACTCTACCTTCACAGCCTTTTCTTACAACTTCATATATACAGAATGATCATGACTTCGAGTAATGTTGGTCAGGATAAGTATAACCTATTGCATGCCCATGGCCACATATAGGCAGATGCATTGATCAAGGCACTTTGGGCTCCCTAGATAAACAATGCACACATTATCTGGCATAAAGGTGCAGCTAGCCTACACAAAGTCGATGAACATCACAATGAATAAAACAATTCAATATGGATGTTCTGGAGACCACAGGAATGCTAGGTGACATGAGTACTTGGTAAATCTGCTGTGATTATTATGCTATGTTGGTCTACAATGGGGCAAGTCAGAGTATAAATATTATACTAGTAGCTAGAGGATGTTAGAAGAGGTTTTCAGGAGAAGGTCCTCCATACATCAAACTCCAGGACTCAGGACACTGCCAACTGACTGTATGGTTAGAAGCCAAATATATGTATGAGCTAATAATGTGTATGAGATGCATAAGTACATTACTTACCAGTGCATGTTTCTGTGTTGGAGACCTGGAATGAAACAATGAGAGGTTGGTGCTGGTACTTTATGTAATCAAGATGACGATGCAATGGAAGATTACATAACAAAGTACACAAAACAAGGCATTTATCACATAGCACTCTGCTTCATTAAAACCATACTGCACAGAGCTCACTTGGATTAGATATTGCACCAAGTTTTTGATGTACTGAACACCTATCAAGCTACTTTAACAAAGTCACACCCACAATTTCCGTAAAGATGGAAGAAATCTAGTGCACATACATAAATGTACATAGGGTAAGCACTGAGATGAAATGTCTATAACATGAAGAGTCGTCTGTTCCTGTTTTTCCTGATAGCTTGCGGCTACCATAGATTGATCATGGTCTCACTACAAGTACATGGGGTTGTCAGCTCACATTGGAAAGAATAGATCATTCACTGACTGTATACACAGTCTATACTCCTGCATGGTAGGTAGCCAGACTGACTATACAGTATGGTGCAACAACCTACTGTACTCTGCAAGTAACCAGAGCCCCTATCCTTTGGTCAGTGACAGCAATAACGTATAACATACCTTCCCACTCTGAGGTTTCAGTTTCAACCACTCATCCAGGTATGATACCAAGCCAGTTGCATCCAGCACATTGTCTCCCTGAGAGCAGAATGCTATCAACACCACCAACCTGACACTTTCAGCCATACTGGGGTAGGGAAACACATGCCAAATGGACATAACAGTAACAATTCTATGGAAATATTGCGACAAAATTAGCGAAAATTAAAAAAAATAAAAGTAGAGTTATACTCAGACCAGCTGAGGTAGAGATAGTCTGGGAATGTGGTTAACCAACAATGATTCCCATACCAGATTAGACTCGTTCCCAGGCCATTCCCCCCTCCAGATTTTGATCGCTTGCAGTATGCAAAAATGGAGGGGGGAGGCCTGGGAGAAAGGGTCATGTGCGTGAGAGGTCAGGTAGACATGAAGGTAGATGTGAGGGGGTGGTGCCTGACAAAACGAATCTCAAGGTTCTTCTTGTAATATCTCATCCAAGAACTTGAGGCGGTAACATTCGAAAGACAGCGTCAACTGATCATCATAAAGTTTGGTGATCGGGCACCGCCCCCCTCACATCTAACAGATGTCACGCACGTGACTGTTTCTCCCAGGTCTTCCCCCTCTGTTTTAGCATACTGCATAAACTGGAGGCGGGAACGGCCTGGGAATGAGGCTGATACCAGAGCCTAGCCATACTAACACTTAGTACATCTACGTTCAGCCTCCAGACACAATGAACAACACTGATATAGCAAGCACTGATTAGCAAGAGGCTCTAGCTCCCTGTGTAAACATGCGATGGAAAGCTGAGCAGGGCCTGGGAACGAGGCTAGTAAGAGCACATAATAAAAAAAAGGGAGGAAGAGTGTGTAAATCAATAGTTGCTGCAGTGACAGCAGAATCTCCTGCAAGTACTATAAATAAAGCTTCTTGTGTCCTGCCCACCCATATGGCTTTGCAAAGTAACAATAGGAAGCTCTATCTCTATAGCAAGACCACATGCTTCCACCACTGCCAGTGTTCTATTTTTAGTGCACAGGGAGATTCTGCCAGTTTCACAAACAATGAAGCTACATGCTCTTCTCCCTCCCCTCCCTTTTCATTATGGGCTCTTGATATTAGCATAATTTGCTACATTTGATACATACCTATCAAAATATAACTCCTTAGTCAGTCCAGATCCTGGGCGAAAGAACTGGGTATCATTCAAAACAGTGTCTTTCACAACATCTTTGGCAGGAGATTGTACATCTGGTTCTCCTGTGTACGTAATGTTTAGGACAGAAACACAAAGCACATACTTATACTGGAGGAGATTGTACATCTGGTTCTCCTGTGTACGTAACGTTTAGGACAGAAACACAAAGCACATACTTATACTGGAGGAGATTGTACTTCTGGTTCTCCTGTGTACGTAACGTTTAGGACAGAAACACAAAGCACATACTTATACTGGAGGAGATTGTACATCTGGTTCTCCTGTGTACGTAACGTTTAGGACAGAAACACAAAGCACATACTTATACTGGAGGAGATTCACAAACTTAATAACCCTTTAATCCCTGAATTTTTTCCACCTGAGACTAGTTTTAGCCTATACATGCCTTTAATGCACCGTATCTCCATTTCTGTACAAGCTCTGACTCCAAAACTGAACACAAGTTCACTTCCAGCCTTAGCAAGCAGACTTGTGACCTTAAACCACACCCACTCACTAACGAGCATGCAATAGTCAGCACTCTCGGTTGTCAAACACCTGCTCAGAGCCCAAGCAGCCTTCCCTACCAGAAATGAACCCCCTACAAGGTGAGAGTAGCGTTTTCTAAGCCTGTCCATGCAGCCAGGGCAAGAATTGGCCCGCCCAGTCCCGTGCTTTGACAACCAAGCCTAGCAGCCACCATGTGCATGTCACCCTGCGGGTGATCCCACCCACCTCCCCCTGTCCCACCCTTTCTGCTTACACAGAACCACGTGTGTACCACGCAGACTATCTTTTCTGCGCAGTGCACAGTATGATGTAACCAAAAGTGCACTATAGGGTTTAAAAATGTGGTAACATATTGTATTTGTAATTACATGAACAAAGCTGGTATACACATAACCAAATCTCAAGATGGCATTCACCATTTTGTCACATGGTGTAAATTAAACAATGAACAGGTCAGTATTCTGTTATATCAATATTTTTTGCCTGTCACAATGGTAGACTGTACATGCATATGAAATTGTGCTGTTTAAGAATCAGACTGCATGACTACATGACCATGCACTACAACAGACAGAAAAGGAACTGTACAGTCAGTACAAGCCTTGCCCTTAAAAGGAGTTCAGCAGTATGGCAGTTTGAAGTAGCTATAATGTTTCCAAACTATATGACTTGTGATTGCATACTTACCACGAGGTTCAAGACTTGTCCAGTTCAATGTGCTGGTGAAGTGTGTGTAGAGATTTGATGACTGTGAGTTTAGCAGAAAACGATACTGCCTCCTGTGTGTGTGTGCATGTATGTGTGTGTATGCATGTTTGTGCGTGTGTGTGTGTGTGTGTGTACATGTAGTTATGCAGTTAGCTAGACTGGAGACAGTGAAGCACCATGGACAGTACCCTTGCTGATCCTAAATGCTGAACCATGGTGGAATAGAGCAGTATTGCACCATGGAAACAACGTTGTAACTTGTGATGTCATTGCAATGAATAATAGCCTCCTGCCTGTGTTAATTTTTACACTGGAGAGAAAGTGGATTAAAACTCTCACAATAATTCATTGGCCTATATATGACACAAAGTGTTCAAGGATAGAGTCTCAACTGTAGCAGGAAAAACACCTTTATCAAATCAGTTGTGACCGATTGTGCTTCAGACGACTGTGCATTACACCTGTTCAGTGAGCTCAATGTACTGGCAGATGCCAAGACACCATCAAACTGACTGACTGACATAATGTGCAAGACGGTGTTTGTCATTATGGTTTAGACAAAGACAGGACACCTTACCAGTCAGAGTGCATGTTCCAAGGGTGTCCACATTAGGCTTCACTGTAAATGTTTTTAGTTAGTGGCCACTTTGACTAACATCATATTACATGATATTTGGACAAGGACCAAAACATTTGGAAATGGCATGTTGTGTATGCTATGAAGTAGCCCAAAAATACCTTCCGCAGTATTGTAACAGTCACAGGAAAAGGATATGTGGGTTTAACCCAATTGGGGTCTAAAATTACTCACTATTTTACTCAATGTGGTATGGCAACCCCACAGACCTGTCCTAGATCATTGAGACTGATTTGCTGTATGCTCTATCAACACAGACAGTTTCTCTCACTCATCAGATGTTGTGAGGCCCCAACTTCCGGTGAGCAAGATAAAATGTCCAATTTGATAGACTTACTTATAAGTTACAGCGGAGCCTCTCTACTATGGACACCTTTGGGACCAAATTATTTGTCCTGATTAGTGAGGTGTCCTTACTTCAGGGGGATAATACTATCACTGTATTTATATGAAGTTGGGACTCGGTCAAGTGCCAGGTGTCCTTACTTCAGGGGGATAATACTATGACTGTATTTATATGAAGTTGGGACTCTGTCAAGTGACATGTACCAGGTGTCCTTACTTCAGGGGGATAATACTATGACTGTATTTATATGAAGTTGGGACTCTGTCAAGTGACATGTACCAGGTGTCCTTACTTCAGGGTGTTCTTTAAGAGGGGTTCCACTGTAATATCTATTGTCTTCAAATAGCAATACTATAATGTTTTATAGCAGTTGCAACTTCTATGTGGCCAAAATGTAACCATGTCTTGGAATAAGGCGGTGACAAAAGCTGGGAATGAGGGTAGCCAAAATTTGATACATTTGACAAGTTATTTATTACAGCAGGCCTACTTAATGTTTTGTTGCTCGAGCCAGGCGGGTCAAAATTTTCCGTTTTCGAAAAAAATTAAATTTGATCATGTGATTGAACTAATGCACGTGCACGTGGCTTCGTCACAGATGGCTCATTTGTGGCTCAGCGTGGAAGTCGTTTCAGGCTATACTGTGCTATTCGGGTCCAGAATCATTAACTGTTTCCGCCAGTATGCTATTTATGTGGTAGCCCTAAGGAAACGTTGGCTGAAGATGAATGCGTATACGAACATTGAAGACACAGTATACTGTTGTGCATCCTATCTGTTTTCTCTGTCGTTGGATTGGAACCGCCTAGTCTCGTCCCCAGACCCCACCTCTCATGAGGAGAAACGGTCTGGTGAACCAAGTCGAATTTCTTGAGCTAGCGCACACTTTTGCGACAATGCAACCTAGCAACGATCAAAACATTTCGTGGCCAACCCGCTCAAAAAAGGTACAGATACTTGAATGGAGACGAACAAATTTTACTGTTGTAAGGGAAGTGCTACGTAATAATTACCGATCTCGCAATCTCATTGGTCATTACCACTTTTGAGTAATACGCCTAAGAAATTCGACTTCGTTCACCAGACCGTTTCTCGCCGGGAGGCGTGCGTGGCAGGGGCACAAGACCATAGATAGTATAGCTCTACTATCTATGACGAGACTAGGAAGCGCCCTGCAACATGGGGAGCATCGAATGTGGCAAAGTGTTCCAAGCACATGCGATGTCGTGTAATTATTTGCATTTCTTTTATTACAATGTCATGTGGTGGTTCTAATACAATTGTTTTATTCATCATGTGACTTTTTTTCTTTATTTTTACCGGCTACCCAGGTCTACTTTGTCATTAAGCTAGCTCAAGCAACAAAACATCATGTAGGCCTGGCCTTACTATTACGCGCAAGGTAGCTATAAATCAGACAAGCTGTTAATGACAGTACGTTTACTATCTGTATGCTATACTGTATTTATACCAGCCCTAACCACACTCTAACCATATAAATCCCTGTATAGCATACGGATGGTAATGTACTGTCGTTAATGGGAATCTAAATCAAAAGTTACAGACAAATTATGTCTCACATGTCCATCCCCCGGGACCAATGGCTTTCTGCAACTCTTAACAATTTTTAAACACCTCCTTGCGAAGGTATGGTCGAGTGAACTAGTCTTGAAAATCACAGTCATGCTTCTCAAACACAACTATGATGCTACAATATGCTACAAGGCATACTTATTCCCTTGAAATCATGTCAATGTAACATACCAGGATTAATCTGCAACCTTCAAACAAAGTTGGGACGCGTTCACAAGATGCATACCGCACATAGTTCCGTGCAGCTGGTTTGTTCATGTTGCTGTCGGTACACACTCCGCCCACTTCCGCATAGTGGTTCGTGCCTCAGACCATACATGTACGCAGCTTGGGAATAAGGCTAGACCTCGAGCTGAGACACAAATGCGCGACAATCCAGTCTGCAGACTGGGTATTTGGCAGGTGTCACAACCCATAACCACCGCTTGCAAACTTTACCATCAAGTATGCATACTGCCTTCCCATGGCCCGATAAGCTCTTGACAGAATCAGATGATGACAGTAGACTCTGATCAACACAGAACAGTTAACATCGAAGCACAAAATTAATTAGGATAAAACAACACTTTCAAATTGGATTTGTCTACACAACATTTTGTCAGACTTCTGCTATTTTGCTCTATTCTGAACCAAGGGTGCAAGGGTGGTTCGAAAGCCTTTGTTCCAAAGTTAACACATCTGAGCCATTTCCTCCAAACGCTTGTGATAGTACTGTGCATACCTCCACTGGTACCTGCGTGTGTGCATGTGTGTGCGCGTGTGTGTGTGTGTGTGTGTGTGTGAAAGGTAAATATCCAGTCACAGCAGTACCCTTAGCCTTGCTCCACCACCAAAAAAAAACAAAAAAACAAACAAACAAACAAAAAAAAACACCATTCTCTGGAATAATGAGCAGTAAGTTTTCTGTTTCACAATCATTCTTTGACGCTTGGACAGGCACTACACAAAAAAGGCTTGAAGTTTGCTGAGACCTCTACTTCCTACATCGATAAATGTCCCCAGAACTTGTCCCTCCTACATCATTAACATTGGTATTGACCAGAGGAGGTCCGACACTTGTGATGTCATATACATCAACACGTGATCCCTGATTGTCAAGTTAATTACTAACCTCCTGCATTCCATTGCTTCAAGAGCGATTTCTGGGCATCAGAAGTTTCTAGCGTGCTGGATTCACTCGGGTTGGGGGGTATTTTCAACCACACTGAAGCTGTCTATTAGGTCGAGATTGATCACTGCAGCTCATCTAGCTCTCAACAGCCACATAAATGCCGTTTGGAGGTCACAAAGGTATGCAATGTTACTTCAGACTGGCGAGACACTTTCAGCATCACGAAAACCCCCCTAAACCCATCGTGATCTTTGTCGCACAGCGTTTCCGATTGTTGTATCGATGGTTTTTAGTCCTTGGAATATTCATTAATGCATAGCGCACGTGACTGTGTCGGACCTCCTCTGGGTATTGACATCACTCATGAAACAAATGCTCCCAGACCTTGCCCCTTCTACATCATTGACATTGTTATTGACATCGCTCATGAGAGAAATGCTCCCAGACCTTGCCCCTCCCACATCATTGACATTGGTATTGACATAGCTCATGAGATAAATGCTCCCAGACCTTGTCCCTCCTACATCATTAACATTGGTATTGACATCGCTCATTAGATAAATGTTCCCAGACCTTGTCCCTCCTACATCATTGACATTGGTATTGACATCACCAAGAGCGCATAATGACGTCATTTGTATTTGGGAGGGAGGAGGAAGAGCGTGTAACTTCCTATTCTGGCCGTGGTGAAAGCAGAATCTTTTGTGTGTACTATAAATAGCACATCCGGTCGAGTTGTAGCTAGTGTGCAGGTGAAGCGTGAGTAAAACCAGCTGCCAAACAATCGAGTTAGAGGCTTATCCGTTGGATAAGGACCGTGCGTTACCCAAGGAGATGCTCAAGAGTTTGACTGAAAGGCTACGCGGCCCTCTTCGACTGTCAGGCGTGGATAGCATCGTAACACAAAGTTCCTCGCATCAGGAAGGGCCGACAACCGTTCCTGCGTAGGAAGAACTTGCCAGGTAAGCTTCGAGCGTTCTCATCTTGTTGACTACGAGGGTAGCACTGCGTTGTGAGGTCGTAGATCGTGAAACTGCGAACTTGTGCGAAGGTGTGTTCTATTTTTAGTACACGCGGGAGATTCTGCCTGATTCGAAATTTTGCCAGTTACACGCTCTTCCTCCTCCCTCCCAAATAAAAATGACTTCGTCATGCGCTCTTGACATTACTCATGAGATAAATGCTCCCAGGCATTGCCCCTCTATTTCAGCATACGGTAAGTGGCCAAAAACTGGGCACGGGAAAGGCGTAGGCTATATCCCAGACTCTTACCAGAATCAATTCTTTAACTTCCAATTTCTACCCCACCCCCGCCCCTCCATCTCCTTTTTCTCCTCCTAATCTCATTATTTTCTGGCTAGGGGTCAACATGTATGTAGGAGTACATGTACCCCAGCCTCCAGGCACAAGACTAAGCATTAGTGTCATTATTGCTACTAGTCTGTCGGCACAGTTAAATAAACAGCTTGCCTCAAAGTCTTTTCTTCTCCCACACCATAGTTGTGATCTCAAGGGCAATCTGGTTCTCATCTTTCACCTGCAAACACAGACAGATATAAACACTTCTGACATTTCAACTGCTGACCTTTGACCTATATAACCCTTCGATTCACACCGAGGAGGCCACGTAAGTAGCCCAATAATTGTCACTTAGCCTACCAGGAAGGCCACACATATGTGGCCCGATATGTACAACTCATTGCTTACGGCATATAACTTGAGGGTAAGCCTTAAGGAGTGGTAAAGCCAGACCACAGCTTTTGACTGACATCATTGCTCGGGAAAGGCAGGAAGGTTCGTACATGTAGGTTTGGTACAAGGTTTGTGGGTGAATGCGAGCTTGGCCAAGGCAGCCAGACACGAAACTTTTAATGGAACACAGGGTGCTAACAGACCTGAGAGTTTGCTCAAGGTAGGAGTTACTATTACTTGAAAACTGGCTCATATGTCAGCACTGTATCAAGTGATACAATCAGGTCGTTTCAAATCACTGCTTACGCTACACTCACTTACTACACACAGCTCCGACAAACCCAGATTTCCAAGTTACCATAGAATTTCTAATAATTCGTACACCCTATTAATTTGTACACCCCCCTTATCCAGAAGAAAGGCCTAATTTTCATACTCTAATTAATTCGTACACATAAAAATGAAATTATTATTCTATTGTTCATACAGCAAAAATGCAAGCACAATGAGATGGCGTAAGTATGGTGAGATGGTGTATGTATGGTGAGATGGCGTAAGTATGGTGAGATGGTGTAAGTATGGTGAGATGGTGTAAGTATGGTGAGATGGCGTAAGTATGGTGAGATGGTGTAAGTATGGTGAGATGGTGTATGTATGGTGAGATGGCGTAAGTATGGTGAGATGGCGTAAGTATGGTGAGATGGCGTAAGTATGGTGAGATGGCGTAAGTATGGTGAGATGGCGTAAGTATGGTGAGATGGCGTAAGTATCGTAAGTATGGTGAGATGGTGTAAGTATGGTGATATGGCGTAAGTATGGCGAGATGGCGTAAGTATGGTGAGATGGCGTAAGTATGATGAGATGGTGTAAGTATGGTGATATGGCGTAAGTATGGTGAGATGGCGTAAGTATGGTGAGATGGCGAAAGTATGGTGAGATGGCGTAAGTATGGTGAGATGGCGTAAGTTTGGTGAGATGGCGTTTCTGATGTCCAGAAATGAGAACACATTCGTGGTTCGTTCATATAGCCAGGGATGCCGTGAAGGCAAAACCGTCCATGTTCCCCCACTACATAGGTCTAGTATCACCAAGCCTCACAAGACAAGCCAATGCTGCAGAACTTGCCACTAAAGTTTGTTTCTCCCTTTTTGCTGATGACTTGACTCAGAGGTATTAGTGCGACTGATGTCAGGTAAATTGTGCAACCTGTGGTGGCTCACTTAGTGTACAGATATACATAGATAGATAGAAGCTAAGGCTACTTGCTACTAGATGCTGTGCACTATGGCAGCTACCTGAGGGCAGATACGTATGTACCTGTATATAACTCAGCGTGGTGCCTTTAATCCACCCACGCAGTGTAGTACAATTGCTACTAGATGCTGTGCACTATGGCAGCTACCTGAGGGCAGATATGTATGTATATAACTCAGCGTGGTGCCTTTAATCCACCCACGCAGTGTAGTACAATTGCTACTAGATGCTGTGCACTATGGCAGCTACCTGAGGGCAGATATGTATGTATATAACTCAGCGCGGTGCCTTTAATCCACCCACGCAGTGTAGTACAATTGCTACTAGATGCTGTGCACTATGGCAGCTACCTGAGGGCAGATATGTATGTACCTGTATATAACTCAGCGCGGTGCCTTTAATCCACCCACGCAGTGTAGTACAATTGCTACTAGATGCTGTGCACTATGGCAGCTACCTGAGGGCAGATATGTATGTATATAACTCAGCGTGGTGCCTTTAATCCACCCACGCAGTGTAGTACAATTGCTACTAGATGCTGTGCACTATGGCAGCTACCTGAGGGCAGATATGTATGTATATAACTCAGCGCGGTGCCTTTAATCCACCCACGCAGTGTAGTACAATTGCTACTAGATGCTGTGCACTATGGCAGCTACCTGAGGGCAGATATGTATGTATATAACTCAGCGCGGTGCCTTTAATCCACCCACGCAGTGTAGTACAATTGCTACTAGATGCTGTGCACTATGGCAGCTACCTGAGGGCAGATATGTATGTACCTGTATATAACTCAGCGCGGTGCCTTTAATCCACCCACGCAGTGTAGTACAATTGCTACTAGATGCTGTGCACTATGGCAGCTACCTGAGGGCAGATATGTATGTACCTGTATATAACTCAGCGCGGTGCCTTTAATCCACCCACGCAGTGTAGTACAATTGCTACTAGATGCTGTGCACTATGGCAGCTACCTGAGGGCAGATATGTATGTATATAACTCAGCGTGGTGCCTTTAATCCACCCACGCAGTGTAGTACAATTGCTACTAGATGCTGTGCACTATGGCAGCTACCTGAGGGCAGATATGTATGTATATAACTCAGCGTGGTGCCTTTAATCCACCCACGCAGTGTAGTACAATTGCTACTAGATGCTGTGCACTATGGCAGCTACCTGAGGGCAGATATGTATGTATATAACTCAGCGCTGTGCCTTTAATCCACCCACGCAGTGTAGTACAATTGCTACTAGATGCTGTGCACTATGGCAGCTACCTGAGGGCAGATACGTATGTACCTGTATATAACTCAGCGCGGTGCCTTTAATCCACCCACGCAGTGTAGTACAATTGCTACTAGATGCTGTGCACTATGGCAGCTACCTGAGGGCAGATATGTATGTATATAACTCAGCGTGGTGCCTTTAATCCACCCACGCAGTGTAGTACAATTGCTACTAGATGCTGTGCACTATGGCAGCTACCTGAGGGCAGATATGTATGTACCTGTATATAACTCAGCGCGGTGCCTTTAATCCACCCACGCAGTGTAGTACAATTGCTACTAGATGCTGTGCACTATGGCAGCTACCTGAGGGCAGATATGTATGTATATAACTCAGCACGGTGCCTTTAATCCACCCACGCAGTGTAGTACAATTGCTACTAGATGCTGTGCACTATGGCAGCTACCTGAGGGCAGATATGTATGTATATAACTCAGCGCGGTGCCTTTAATCCACCCACGCAGTGTAGTACAATTGCTACTAGATGCTGTGCACTATGGCAGCTACCTGAGGGCAGATATGTACCTGCACAAAGTTGTCGATTGCCCTTCCGACTCGCACGTGTTTTTCATGTCGTACAAATCCTCTTTTTATTCGGTATTTTAGGTACTCTAATCAATTAAAATTTATTTTGTACGAATTATTAGAACGGTATTTGAAGCTAGTATTCCTTCCTTAAGTAAAATCTGGAAACCGTTTTGTTCAAGAAAAAGCTTTGCATTTGATAGCCCTTAGCAAATTCACAATCGATCATGAACTAGCACCGTCACTTCCTGCCTTCCCTACCAATGATGTAAGTGGAAGGGTGTGGCCTACACTTATAGTGCTACTCAATAGGTAGGGATTTCCCATAAAATCCAAAAATCTTGCTTGGCTTCACTACTTCCTGTGCGGGATCTCCCGTGCCAATATATTGGTGCATCACGTCCTAAGTAATAATAACTGGCTTTATGTCCAAATGATACAAACTGCTTAACACAGAGTGTACTATACTGTATAACCGGAAATATTGGCAGTCTTTACATTTGACGAATTTAAATTTGGCAGTGGCACCCCACCAGCGTATTACACCATCATAAGAATTGTGCACGCGATCGCAACATGTCAAAGTAGGTGGAGCGTATGTGATGAGCTGCACTGACTGTCAGAGTGAGGATCACAATGGAGTGCTACGAAGCAGAGTCGTATTAGAGGACACCAGGTGTATAGTCATTGTACTTGTCCTTCGTTGCGGTGTCTTGCCCTGCATTGTAGGCTGTCTTTCACGCGCTTGTTTGCTAGTTTGATCTCTTTGTCAGTGATGGGCAGGTCTGTTTATCAGGAAGTGCTGCCATCTCTTGCTTGTGGTATTTGAACGAAGCCATGAGTTTGCAAACTTACACAAAGTAACACTGGCAGCATGCTAGTGCTGAGCTAGCTACATGTACAGCTAGTGTAGAGGGGTGGGGCCCAGAGCTACTGCATGCAAAAGGTTGTTACGTGTTGCGGGGAATTAATATTGACGGATTTTAATTTGGTGATTTCAACCCCGACTGCCAAACTGTCAAATTTTTTCCCTGTCAAATTTTCCGGCTATATGGTATATTACACACAGCAACCACCTAACAACGGGCTCAAGTATGAAAGCACTGGATGTGCCAGAGCTAGTCACAACACATACCTTAGATTTGTGGTCTCCCATGTACTGCAGAACCAGCTTGAACAACTCCACTGCATCTTTCTTCTGCTGTTTGTCTCGAGTGAGCATCATTGGTTGTTCTGGGAGGGTGGGAGGGAGAGTGGGAGGAGGGAGCATCCTGGGAGGGTGGGAGGTAGAGTGGGAGGAGGAGCATCCTGGGAGGGTGGGAGGTAGAAAGGAAGTGGAGGGAGAGCGAAGGGAGAGGGGGGGGGGAGGAGAAAAGGAATGGGAGAGACACAGGATGTTGGACATTGTATGCTCCCATACATAAGAGATGGAATCTTGGAGCTGGCCAAAGAAAGCTTGCTGGTAGTTCTGTTATGACATACAGAAGCTGATCCCTGCCAGATTCCCAACCTAAACTCAAACAGGATAGCAGAAAACAGTTTTAGCATGCTTAAGTGGCTCAGGAATGTAATTTTAAGGAAACTGGATGGCAGGAAGGGCTGAGAACAAGGATATCCTGACCCCTCCCAAGCATTAACTTCTAAAACTTTCCAATATCCCTCCATCTTGTCCTCCCTCAGCCTTCTCCTCTCAAATCATCCCCTTGTTCTCACACACACACACACACACGCATACTCACACCCACACACACACACACAGGGCCACCGACAGAGCAGAGGGGCCATGGGAAAACATTTTGCAACTAATTTAGTTGGCCAATTAACTGTTAATTAGTGCAACGTCCCACATGTCTACACGTGTCGGAGTATTTTTTTCCATCCTTGACTGAAAGCATTACTGATTGTTCTACCAAGCATTTAATGATTGAGTCCAGACAATGGAACGGAAATATGTCATGGTGCTAAAAAGCGAAAGAAAACGAAACGGCATGAAGATGCAGCTCAGAAAGGTAAAAATAAAAATAAATTTAAAAGCCTCAGGCCCCTTTTCTGGAAAAAATTTGGGGGGTGTCGAGGAACACACACACACACACACACACACACACACACACACACACACACACATGCACACACACACACACACACACACACACTCCTCCCTATTCACCCCTTTATTCTCTGGCTGAGGATCAACATGTCCCCAGAGGTACCCCTCCAGATACGACCGGAACTTGAAGGAAGGAGGGAAGAATGCTACTGCAATGGTGAACAACTCCCAGCCTCGAGCCAGACTGCTCCTGAAAGGGGAGGGTGAAGAAGTATGACTATCGCAGACACCCTTGATACCACTACAGGCCTGTTACCAACCATATCACCACAGGTGATTCTCCTTCCTATTTCTCTTTAAAGGTTTTGTTGCTAAGCAACAGATCAACAGCTAGATGTACATGAACACATATACAACAGTACAGTATATATATGTACAGTTTATGCACTGGGGATATACTACCTACATGTATATGAGGAAAATGAACATAGATATACAGTAGGCGTCAATAAAACGTTACCGTATCGTAATCGTACTACGCGCATAGTACGGTGCTAACTGTAACATATTCGCACCGTAGCACTATCGTACTAAAAATCCGTACCGTTATTACAAAGCGTAGTACGCAGCGTAGTATGGACATGCCTCAGGTAGCATTGGAGACTGTACAACGAGTGTTCTGTTAGTGAGAGTAAGCTAGAGCTAGTGTCTGTTGTGTATCATTGCTGACAGCACGCAAGAACGGCGGCGAAACCTACACTATCACTTCCACACAATACCTACCGGTTTTCTGACCTGTCATCTTTCTTACGATCGTTGTGCATGTCATTATCGGCCCTTCAAGGTTGGATGGGCTTAGTTTGGTTCCCAGACCCTTCCTGTATGGGCGGGGCGAGAGAGGAGAGGGAAGGAAGGGTCTGGTGAACAACTCGACCCCAACTCGGATCCACAGCTACATTCCTGCCGTCAGTGTTGATGAAGGAAAACACGAATGTCAGGTAGGTGTGAGTCGTGAATAAAATTTCGTGTGAATGTGTAGTGTGGACATGTGGCTGCGCGTTTAAGTGTCATACGATAAACTTGTAAGTATTCGTGGCTTCGCAACTATCAATTATTAAACATTAATGAAATTCCGTGGATCCGAGTTGGGGTCGAGTTATTCACCAGACCCTTCCTTCCCTCTCCTCTCTTGCCCCGCCCATACAGGAAGGGTCTGAGAACCAAACTAGGATGGGCTCTGGTCTTCACGATACTCACGCTTATTCGCCTCGAGAAAGGTAAAACTGCGTAGACACTTCGTCTCTATGTCAGTCATGGCAAGCTTCGATCGACACGTGGCTGTTTAGATACCGAAATTCTAAGCGTAAAATTTTCATATTACGCTACTACGCACCATACTACGTTCCGCACGGAGCGTAATGATTGCATACATCCAGCGTACTTTTCATTCTGTACCAGCGTACTACGCGCGTAGTACGACTACGGTACGGGAACATTTTATTGACGCCTACTGTACTCTGCTAGACAGTTTACCCAAGGCATAGCCGAGGGTAAACAATCTAGCAGAGTATATTACATGTAGGTATTACATCCCATTTATACCACAGTAAATTATAATTAAACTGTTGTATGAACTGTACATCCTCACAGGAAGTTGTAAATTACAGAGGCTGCCCCTTTAACCCTTTATTGTTTGGGAGAGTACAGTGAAAACTATCTTGTATGTTTACTAATAACAACAAGGACCAATCAGGTTGGAGAATGTAACACATAATGCAGGTTAGTCTGGGATTTATGGTTTACAATAACCACCCTCATCCTCAGGCTCCACATGTATGTACGCACCTTCTTAGCAGCACCGTCTATGGTGACGACTGGGGTTTCCATCAAGGTCTTTGCCTTCTGGAGGGAAGGAGTAGGGGCGGAGGTCATTGGTACCCTACAACTCGGGGACCTTGCTGGCTTAGAGGCTAATGCAGGTGGTTTGGAGGCAGGATGGGCCGGTCGTATTGGGACAGGGTTTGAACCTAGCCTGCCAGCATTTCAAGTGTGTGAGACTTTTTATCGTAACTCAAGTTTTGTGAGTCCAAGTGGTCCATTGTGGTGCCATGAGAGGGGGAGAGGGAGTGTCTCGAGCCTTGTTCTTCTCTGAGCTGATCTTGTTGTGAGTCAAACACACTCTCATCTTGATCAGTGGGTGAAGGTGAGGTTTGGTGAGGAGCGTGATTGTAAGAGTCTAGATCAGTTTTTCTACTACTTGGACCCTTGGCACCGAGGGTTGGATCTTGCTTGTCGTACAAATGTCTTCTAACGTCAGTTGTGTTTACGCCAGCACCGCTGTGTTGTTGATGAGTTGGTTGTTGTGAATTGCCTGAATGTTTGTTGTTGACTTGAAAATGTTTCACCCCCAATTTCAAAACTGAGCGGACTGAGTGTTTCCAGTCTCTTTGAGAAGATGTCTGATTTACGATCACTTCCATTATCCTGACCATTCTGTGTGTGTGTGCGTGCGTGTGTGTTTGCATGTGTGTGTGTATGTGTGTGTGTGTGTGTGCATGTGTGTGTGTGTGTGTGCATGTGTGTGTGTGTTTGGAAAGTCTTCCTAACAAGGAGGGTGGCAGGGAACGTGTCCATTGCACCATGAGTCAGTGAAAATGATATTTTTTAACTTATTCCTTTTGGGGGGGACTTGTATGTGTGCGACATAGCATGCTGAATAATGTGATGTTAGGCTTATCACTGTGGGGGTATCATAGTAGCAGCTAGATATTTGACTGTTCTGTTGTTTCCAGTTCACGGTTTTCTTTTTGCTGGTCATCAGGGGAGTTCCCAGTCTGATCTTTGCACAAACACAGGTTTCGGCTCCTTTAAACTCCCTGTGTTGTTGATGAGTTGGTTGTTGTGAATTGCCTGAATGTTTGTTGTTGACTTGAAAATGTTTCACCCCCAATTTCAAAACTGAGCGGACTGAGTGTTTCCAGTCTCTTTGAGAAGATGTCTGATTTACGATCACTTCCATTATCCTGACCATTCTGTGTGTGTGTGCGTGCGTGTGTGTTTGCATGTGTGTGTGTATGTGTGTGTGTGTGTGTGCATGTGTGTGTGTGTGTGTGTGCATGTGTGTGTGTGTTTGGAAAGTCTTCCTAACAAGGAGGGTGGCAGGGAACGTGTCCATTGCACCATGAGTCAGTGAAAATGATATTTTTTAACTTATTCCTTTTGGGGGGGACTTGTATGTGTGCGACATAGCATGCTGAATAATGTGATGTTAGGCTTATCACTGTGGGGGTATCATAGTAGCAGCTAGATATTTGACTGTTCTGTTGTTTCCAGTTCACGGTTTTCTTTTTGCTGGTCATCAGGGGAGTTCCCAGTCTGATCTTTGCACAAACACAGGTTTCGGCTCCTTTAAACTCCCGACCTGTGATTGGCTACAGAAAGGGCGGAGCCACTCCCGTATGTACATGGAGTCCAGCTAAGTCTGGTAGTTGGGACATGCTGCATGTGGGCTTGGGACATGTAGGCTCACTACATGCGATCTTACACATGCTTTGAGTCATCGGTCTTATGGTAGCTAGATAACTATAGACTGTCACAGCTATTTGACCTTTAGCTTGAATCTCTGAGAATCAAATGAGTACTTGAACTATTGTTTTTGTTTACAGACCAGCAAAATGAAAGTAGTAGCAATGCCAGAAGTATACTTCTATGACTTATCTCTTAGGAAGGCAATGGATGCTGCTAGATTCTTCTCTTTAGTTGATCTCTCTTCTTTCTCTTCTACATGTGACTGACTTTTTCTCATGATGTCATAGGTAGGCTATGATATGATTGTTAATTGGTTGGGTGGGATTACTAATTGTTATCTACAAGTTGTGTAACTTATCTAATCTTGGTTAATGTTGTTATGTGGACTCAGAGAGAGAGACAGGGTGTGTGCATGCGTGTACGTTGTGTGTGTGTGTGTGTGTGTGTGTGTGTGTGTGTGTGTGTGTGTGATAGATGCATGCATAATATAGATGTGTGCTGGGTATCAAATTTTAGAGAGACATACGGCTTTCATTAAAACTTCAAACGCACTTCACAGACACATCATTTATGAGCCCCACCCGTAAAGGAAGGTAATATTTTTATGAATAATAATATTTTCAGCTTTGTGCGTGTGTTTGTACATTTACAAGTCAAATCGCATACGAGCACAACAGTGTTTTTAGGGTTGGTGATGTACTCAAAATATGCAAAAGAGTTATTTTTCTAGCTGGCCACATACTGACAGTATAATTTTAATGGATTCAGACATTTGTACATCTGCATCAGTACATGTGTATACTGTACACACATACACATGCTAGCCTCGTACCCAGGCCGCGTGTGAGGAGAAAGACGGCCTGGTATCGACTGCTTGCGCATGTGCGGCTGGTTCCGCTATTAATATCTCCATAAAATTGTAACATTTACATAGATTGTGCATGTGCAATAATATACGGACAAGGTATTCGAAAGTAGTATACGTACAAAGCTGAAAAAAGAGCTACAGCAAAACAATGCACACTCACGCCGTTAAATTTGGCAATTGTAAGTGACCCCAACGGCGAGACTGACAAGATAACGGCATAGCTACTCCGCCCTGTACTTAACTCGCTTCGTTTACGGTCAAGCACGCAAATGACAGCACCACGTAGCGTACTGACTTACGGAAACTAGTTGGTAGCCAGAAGAAAGCATCTTTGCCTTCATATATATACACAACGATTATCCTCTACATTCATGGAGTTGAAGGTAATTCAACCGGCAAACGGCTGTATATTTCGATGATACGGAGATATATCGGATGTATACGTATTGATTTACCGACAATTTCCAAACGTAAACAGATTCCCAGGTTTTTCTGGGAATGATCGCGCATGCGCAAGCAGTCGATACCAGGCCGTCTTTCTCCTCCCACGCGGCCTGGGTACGAGGCTAATACACATGCACACATACACATGTGCAAGATGTGTGTTGACATAAGACACAGGTGTACATGTACATATGTGTACACCTACACAACATACTGTACACACACATATTGTACACACACACGTACGGTATGTGTGTCAGTACATGTGCATATACTGTATACACACATACACATGCACAAGATGTGTGTTGACATAAGACACAGGTGTACTGTATATATGTATATACCTACACACACGTATTGTCTTATATTGTACTGTAGAAAGTATACATACTACACACATATTGTATACACCAACACACATGTACAGTATATATGTCAACACACAAGAAACATGTACATGTGCACTTGTGTGTCTGAACTTGTATTCAACCAAGTGAGTCGATCTACCTTTACCTCCCCAGCATCAGGAGGTAGAGCATAGTCTCGTTCCTCCGGCTCCTCCTCTTCTCCTCCTCCTCCACCTCCCCCTTCATACCCTCCCTGTTGCAGAGCTGTGTGAACATCTTCATCAGATACTGGGACATTCTGGAGAGGAGGAGAGGAGGAAGGGAGGTAGGGTGAGGGAGGGAGGAGAGGAGGAAGGGAGGTAGGGTGAGGGAGGGAGAGATGGAGGAGGTAGGGTGATGGAGGGAGAGAGAGGGAGGGAGGGTGAGGGAGGTAGGGTGATGGAGGGAGAGAGAGGGAGGGAGGGTGAGGGAGGTAGGGTGATGGAGGGAGAGAGAGGGAGGGAGGGTGAGGGAGGTAGGGTGAGGGAGGGAGAAAGACGGAGGGAGGGTGAGGGAGGTAGGGAGATGGGGGGGCAGGTACATGTAGGAAGGGGAGGAGAGGAGTGGAAGGGGAGAGAGAGAAGGGAGGAAGAAGATAACAGGAGAAGAGGAGAACAATGAAAGATGAAAGTGAAGACAGTGGGAGATGAAGACAGAGGGGAAATGAAGGGCACAGAAGAGAGTGGGAGCTAGAGAAGAATAAGTTTACTGTAAGTAGCATGTACATGCAGCCTGTGTGTACCATGTGAGCTACCAACCTGTATCTTTGTGAGGGAGATGATATCAGCGTCTTTGTTTGGTCGGTTCCAGACTGTCTCTCCCGTGTGAGCATTGTAGTAGTAGTTTTTGTCTGTGCAACTGTCGTACAGTTCCCACCACTGGTTTTGGGTCTTCGGCTTACTGAGTGTGTGTGTGTGTGTGTGTGTGTGTGTGTGTGTGTGTGTGTGTGTGTGTGTGTGTGTGTGTGTGTGTGTGTGTGTGTGTGTGTGTGTGTGTGTGTGTGTGTGTGTGGTGATAGATGCATGCATAATGTAGATGCGTGCTGAGTATCAAATTTCAGAGAGACATATGACAGACGCCTTTTGGTTGCATAATAACTACATGACTTGTAAACCGTATAGCTTGAAAATTTGACAGGGAATTAAATTTGGTGGTTTGGCGGTTGGGGTTGAAACCGCCAAAATTAAAATCTGCCAATATCATTTTTGCCCGGGCCCGCAACGCATAATGATGTAATGCATGCAGTAGTGCTCTTAGCCCTGCCTGGCGCACCACTATCGAGCTGTACATATAGCTAGCTCGGCGCTAGCATGCTGCCAGTCATATTTCTTGTAAACTTGCGAACTTACGGCTTTGCTAAAGTACCTCAAGCGAGAGGATGGCTGCTGACGGCAATGCTCCCTGATAAACACACTCGCAATGTCAATCGAAAGATCACAGGTTCAAGTCCCACCAGTTACCACAGGAGAAAAAAAACAAAAACATTTTTCTTTCTCCACTTGGCACCCAACCCAGGCCCAAGTAAAATAGTAAATTGGGAACCTGGCTTAGGCTGGGGAAGGACAAGACCACTGGCTGTGCCTAATTCCACTGAGGTACAGGTGGGACTTTGGGTGCCCACACCACAGTGGAGGGGCATAGTCAGTGCTCCTGCGAGTGCTTGGCCTGGCTTCAGGAGTTTGTCTAGCACTAGGCCCAGTGTTCCCTGAAGTAGCGCACAGGGGTCCCAGCCTTAATTGGTCTGGGGGGGCATATCCCCAGCTCCTTACGTTTGTCCTTTGTCCTTTGTGTGTGTGTGTGTGTGTGTGTGTGTGTGTGTGTGTGTGTGTACACAGTGGGTATAGTCACTTCACAATAGAAGAAACATCGTGAACGTCTACAACTGACAGTCGTGTTGATGTAGGCTGGTAGCTTAGGGTATACAGTGACCATGTGTGTCTATAGCCACTAAACCTTGGATCCAACCCAACACCAACAGTAGCCACATGAACTACTGTATATACTTGACAAAAGAGTGCAGAAGAACAGGTGGCTAGAGTAAGAGTGTGAAACTCCAATAGAAGCTCGTAGTCTGGGCAAAATTATTGAACCGTACTAAAAATAGAACACCCAGTCATGTGCTTAGCAACAATGGCTTCTGTGTATAGTACGTGTTACTATTTTTAGTACTGACCGTAAATTCTTCCCGGTATTACACTTTACAGAGTTAAACTCTCTTACTCTAGCTACCTATTCTTATGCACTCTTGTTGACATTAAGAGCTGATTGGCCTCTGATACAGAACTTATCAAAATCTAAACTCTTTTTACCAGGTGTGATTAACAAGTAGTAGTTGGCACCAACAATTAGAGTAACACCAAGGATAATGATATTACCGTAGTGTCCCGCTAATACGCCCCCTTCGAAAATAGCCCCCCCCCCTCTTTTCCGCCAAAGTTCCTGCACAGGGTAGTTTGACTCGTTATAATGCCCCCCCCCCCCCCCCCCCCCGGTGAGCGTCTTCTGGAACATCAAAACTACACGTGCTTACTATACGTTGCAAGTGCATTCAGTAAGACTATAGTAGTCGGTGAATCTTTTGTGGCTTTTAGAAAAGGCTATAGTCGTCTCGCTGCCACTCTTGTGCAAGAAATACCAGCAGACTCTGGAAATTTCCCGTGGTACATGACCGACAGTGTTGCCGTTCTTGAGGACAGCTACAGCGAAGTCGTCGTGAATGTTATTGACCTCGCGTTGAACTGGCAGCTCTTCTCCGATGTAGGGAGACCACGCAGCTTTGTAAACGTGATGTCCGCGAACAGTACTCTCGATCCTGAAAGTCGTCGCCATAGTTAGTTGATAGTGAAAGGCATTGATTTCATAGGGGGGGGCTTATAGTCGAGTTTAATTGCATCCTCGAATATAAGCCCCCCCCCCCACTTTAGGCGGGATGTAGTGTACAAATTGGGGGGGCGTATTAACGGGACACTACGGTACATGATGGCTATTTTGCTGTGCACTAAATAGAACTGTTCCATTTATTATTTTACTAATCTGCATGAATAAATCTTTAGACTATTCAGATTAGTGAGAGGCTACTGTACACGCACATGTAACATGAGCTAGGTCATGAAGCATTAATTGCACATACATACAGGTGGTGAGAAATCTGCCATAGTCCATTCCCAGACCCTTGTATGGTACACACATGCGACAGAGGAGGGTCTTATCCACATAGGCTAGCATTGAGCCTTTGAAGTTGGTTTGCTGGGCTTCAGTAAATTGGAAGTGTGCTAAGTAGGTCTGTAAAGGTGTGATGAGTAAAGCTAAGTACTAGTGGCAGGAAGCTAAGTACTTGTGGTCAGGAAGCCCAGTATACACAAGATGTATTGGCCAATGAACCAGTACCTTCAAAATTCCTAGGTGCTCAATCATTTTGTAACTATCAGAGAGTCGGTAGACTCTCTATGTAGGGATGGCGCCGACGCGCAATATATGCAATACTTAAGCAAAAGCCGTATAACTTCACCACAAACACGCTAAAAGCTTATTTAAGCGCCCAGGCTTCCTCTTTGAGTGCCATTGTGATCAGCAAGACTCATATAAGTGGCCAAAAGCCACGCGGAAAACAGCTAAACGCAAAAGTGTGCGGTAGCGAAAGTGCCATTTTTGTTATTCTTTGTTTCTTTCGTCAACCAAAATATCTTGAGAATGGCTTAACTACTCACCGTGGTTGTAGCACAAAAATGATCCATACCTCAGCGCGAAGTGCTCCTGATCCCTAGCTTCTCCGTAGCTCCAGTTCAACTTTCACAAGCTGCTCACAGCACTGCCCAGCTGCTATCCGTTGCGTAGGACGCCATTTTCTAATGTTGTACGCATGCGCAAACGTAGTTTCGTTCCCAGACCAAAGACCACGGTCATTGGTCTAGGAACGAGATTAGTGCACACGCGTTCGCCAGTAAGCACGGGGTCGGAAAGGTTCATGGACACCAAGTAGGTAAGGTGCTGCATTCAGTTGCTTACTTATAGCTACACTAAAAGATACTCATAACTTTAGTAAAGCTGGGATGGTCACAGATTTGCTGGTCAGTTGTCGTGATCAGCTCAGTAGGAAATCTGCTTCACAAAGCGGGCTAAAAATCTGGTGGAGAGTGGTTGGCTCTACATCGGATTCCAACTGGCATATTACATGCTTGAAACCACTACTAATCTGTCAATGCTGTTTCAAGTTCTAAGGTTGTGGTTACACTTGAAAGAAATATTCTTCATGATGCTTAGGTCTAACTGTAACTGAGTGAAAAAGGAAAGAAACAAGAATATAAAAACATTAAAAATGTAAAAAGATGTAGGGATGGCATGCCAAAAAGTATGCAAACAAGGTAGGGATGATGCATGCAAGCAAAGGTCAACATATTGGCAAAGCCCCATCCCTACATCTTTTTCACACTGCAGTTAGACAGCATGCATGTTTTAGAGCTGAATCTGCACCCATCCATGCAGTTATTAATGCTGTGCATGAGTACTTGAGTTTTGCACACTAATCAGTCTGCAGCCCACTCAAGCTCAGTGTCTAGGTTGTATCAGAGGCATGTAACAAGGGTGCCACTGTCACTACAAGTAGTATCTTGGCAGTAAAGCTACTTGGTAGCTATCTTATAGCTACCTATGAGGCAAACATACCTGTACAGCTGCAAATAATATTAGCCTCGTTCCTAGGCCAGGTGGGAGGAGGAAGGTGGCCTTGGGATGAGGCTAAAACCACGCTTTTACAACACTTACATAATGCTGGATCATACTAGCCTCATTCCCAGGCCATGTGGGAGGAGCTAGGAAGTTGCCTGAGAACGAGGCTACAGCCATGAACTGCCAGTAAAGGTTGGGGTGTACTTATGCTACGTTTTAGGAAGGCCCCCTGACTGCAGTGTGAAAAAGATGTAGGGATGGGGCTTTGCCAATATGTTGACCTTTGCTTGCATGCATCATCCCTACCTTGTTTGCATACTTTTTGGCATGCCATCCCTACATCTTTTTACATTTTTAATGTTTTTATATTCTTGTATTAGTAAAGTTCAACCATGTCCGACCTCCTCTGCACCAGACCCTCCTTCCTTCTTACTGAGGGTCTTACTGATCAAGGGTCTTGCATGGGGAACCTGTCTCTCTAGGGAATATCGAGGTGTCCAGATGATTTGTACAAGTTTATATAGGAAGCATTTTGGAACATGCATGCACATTACTCCACATACATGTGTATAACTGTGAAGTCTGCAATTCAGGGAGTCTGGAATACCATAGATCGGGAATAATATCACAGTTGATCTCAACCGTGAAAATTTAAGACGCGAATGAAAACATTTACGTGGCAACGATCAACAAATAAGTGTGCTCACACGTCCACACCTCCTGAGGTAAATGTTTGATTAATGACTACTCCTGATAGCCACAGCGTTACAGCCAGATACCCGGTAGTAGACTAAATGCTCGGAATGTCCAGGTGCTTGTCCATATTGTACTCGCCAACTGTTATAAAACCGTTCGTGGATTGAACGAACCACGAAAATATAACACCACAAAAATATTTTATGCGAATTATTTTTAATGTGAAAATTTCCCAATCTACAGTAGGGGGTTTCACTGTACTGGTAACAATGACTGTGGAATAATACCTAAAAATTCCTTCCGTCTGTGGCCCATTCAGTTTCAGCACAGCGTCTGTGAGGGCCTCAATGACCCAGGGGAGGGTGTGGTCTGGGAACTTGGTACTCTGTAGCTCCATCACGTCCTCCAGGGTTGTGCCAAACATGGAGGGATTGAATGGTGCAGCCTGTGAGGGGGTGAGGAGGGGAGGGGATGAGGAGGGGAGGGGATGAAGAGGGGAGGGGATGAAGAGGGGAGGGGATGAGGAGGGGAGGGGATGAATAAGGGAGGGGGTGATGGGATAGGGGGTGAGGATGTGGGGATATGATGTGAGGGGATGATGGGATATGGGTTGAGGATATGAGAGTGTGTGAGGAGAGAGTGTGAGGAGTGAGGATGTGAGAGTGTGCGGGGAGAGAGTGTGAGGAGTGAGGATGTGTGTTGCATATGAAAATACATGTGGCGGAAAGGAAATATGGTATGCATCAACAAAGCTGCACATGTATATAAAATATGTATTTGCTGTGCATGGCTGCTTATAATTTTCAGTACTCTTGCTTTGATCGAAACATAAATTCAAAATACATAAGGGAGATGTGGTTCGTTGATTGTTCATGTATAAGGCTTCATGAAATGTAATAGTGCTACTTTGAAATTTGCAATAAATTATCAGTTCAAACGAACCATCAAGCAACACACACTCACATGCTAGTAAGGAATGTTGTGCCAAGCATAATTCTTTAAACTAATTATTGTCATAACCTTTTTGCCACTTATGTACAATGATGATGTACCGCGTTCGAAGCACTGTAGCGCAGAACTTTCGTTAAGGGTGGGGCTCAAACGCTCAGCATAGACGAGTCAGAAATTTCATGCATTACGCAATGTGTTTAAGTCCCACCCTTAATGGAAGTACTACACAACCCAAACACCGGAAAGTGATTGAAATACACAACAGACTGCCACACATGATGTCAACAGTAAACTAGGGGGGGCCCTGGCCCCTGTGGCTCCCCCTATTCCTACGCCCCTGAATGCATTTAAGCCCTACCCTTAATGGAAGTTCTGTGTTACTTGAACACCGTAATGCAATCAAAATACATAACAGAATAATGCTTGATTTCTACCCGGGACTGCCACACATGATGTCATCCTACATCATTAGCCTACACCACATGATGTCATCCTACATCTTTAGCCTACACCACATGATGTCATCTTAAATCACTAGCCTACACCACATGATGTCATCCTAAATCATTAGCCTACACCACATGATGTCATCTTAAATCACTAGCCTACACCACATGATGTGATCTTAAATCACTAGCCTACACCACATGATGTCATCTTAAATCATTAGCCTACACCACATGATGTCATCTTAAATCCCTAGCCTACACCACATGATGTCATCTTAAATCGCTAGCCTACACCACATGATGTCATCTTAAATCGCTAGCCTACACCACATGATGTCATCTTAAATCGCTAGCCTACACCACATGATGTCATCTTAAATCATTAGCCTACACCACATGATGTCATCTTAAATCATTAGCCTACACCACATGATGTCATCTTAAATCATTAGCCTACACCACATGATGTCATCTTAAATCACTAGCCTACACCACATGATGTCATCTTACATCATAAATACTGTACATGTGTATCACACTGTACTACCTTGGCATGTGCAATCTCCTCAATGGTTGGTTTTTTTACTCCTTTCTTGGCTCCGGTCTGCGTCATTTTCTCCACACGCTTGTGACAGTACTGTGCATATACCTCCACTGGTAACTGTGTGTGTGTGTGTGTGTGTGTGTGTGTGTGTGTGTGTGTGTGTGTGTGTGTGTGTGTGTGTGTGTCTGTGTGTGTGTGTGTGTGTGTGTGTGTGTGTGTGTGTGTGTGTGTGTGTGTGTGTGTGTGTGTGTGTGTGTGTGAAAGATGAGTATGATGTGATAGCAGAACACATCCTCTCTTCGGCAGACTGAGGAGAGACACATTTATTGTTCTTCAGCATCAACAGTGAGTGGCACATGTACACAGTGAAACCACTCCAAAGTGGACACCGTTGGGACCACCGCTGGGACCATGCACTGCTGTGTGTCCGTAATATGGAGGTATCCATGTTTCAGGGGTTTCGGTATAGCCTCGTTCCCAGGCTCCCCCATTCCGGAACACGAACACTGAAGTTGTACAGGCAAGGAGAGCCTGGTACTTTTTCTTTTTTTTTCCTTTTTTTTAATTGTGGGTGAGCGTGAGTATCGTGAAGACCAGACCCCATCCAACCCTCGAAGGACCAATAATGACATGCACGACGATCGTAAGAAAGATGATAGTGTAGGGTTCGCCGCCGTTCTTGCGTGCTATCAGCGACGATACACAACAGACACTAGCTCTAGCTTACTCTCACTAAAAGAATACTTGCTGTACAGTCTCCAATGCTACCTGAGGCAGTCCGTACTGCACTTTGTAATAACGGTACGGATTTTTAGTACGATGCTGCTATGGTGCGAATACGCTACAGCTAGCACCGTACTACGCATGTAGTACGATTACGATACGGGAACGTTTTATTGACGCCTACTGTATCCTTCACAAGGCGTGTACATGAAAGCCCCTCACAGAATATGTAGCCAACATTTCTAAGGTATACCTGCCACAGGATATGTCCAACATCTGTTATATACCCTTTACAAGGTGTGTACCCAGGTACATGAAAACCCCTCACAGAATGTGAACATAACATTTCTAAGGTATAGCTGCCACAGGATACGTATGTCCAACATTTGTAGGTATGATACCTGTGATGTGATTTGTTTTTGATTAGCCCACTCGGGTTCTGAGCCCTTCATATTAGCATTGTCGCTCACCTTTCTCAACATCATATGGTGACAGAAAATGCAGCCTCGTTGTGCTCAACAGCCTGAGAACACATTACCAGAAAGTATACCGAAGCCCCTGAGACATGGATACCT
The DNA here is from genome assembly GCA_949130485.1 of Agelas oroides. Classification (NCBI taxonomy): domain Eukaryota; kingdom Metazoa; phylum Porifera; class Demospongiae; order Agelasida; family Agelasidae; genus Agelas; species Agelas oroides. The sequence continues at coordinate 21,261,265 of OX422184.1, read as the reverse complement.
CTATATTACATGTAGTAGGTTGCCTGCTATCTTCGCTCTTTTTCCTGTTCTGAGTCTTCGGGTATGCCCGATTTGCTTCGAGAAAGGTAAAACTGCGTAGACACTTCATCTCCATGTCAGCCATGGCAAGCTTCGATCGACATGTGGCTGTTTAGATACCGAAAATTCTATATAAGCGTAAAATTTTCGTATTACGCTACGCACCGTACTATGTTCCGCGCGGAGCGTAATGATTGCGTACATCCCACATACTTTTCATTCTGTACCAGTGTACTACGCGCGTAGTACGACTACGGTACGGGAACGTTTTATTGACGCCTACTGTAGGTACACATTCAATGCTCCCACTGGGGTTCACTGTGTAAGTTCTGAACTCCAGTATTTTGACAACAAAAGGTTTCCAGTTCACTTGGACCTCTCCCTCCGCCTCCGTCTACCTAGGTACACAAATTCAATACTCCCAGACCTTCACCCTCTGTTTACGCATACTGGAACTGACCAAAAACCTGGATGGCAGGAAGTCCCGGCCTCTCCCCGGCATGACTTAACTTTCCTCCCTCCTCCACATCCCTGCCCATCTTGTCCTCTTTCTCTCTCACACACATATATGCATGTACACTACCTCCCTCAACCTTCTCCTCCCCACTCTAGCCTTGTTCCCAGGCCCACTTCAGCCGCGTTCGAAATATCGGAGGCCATTCGAGAAAAGGGCCTGGTATCCACTGTTTGCGCATGCGCTTATATCCGGGAATTCCAGATAATACCATGTTACCTCTGTGTGCCATGATGTCAGGTACGTGTATTTTGCTGTATATCTAATCGTACACAGCTGACAATGGCTATTTGTGTGCAAGGCCTGGATTATGCCATGTTGTATGCCTTCCTGCGACTTCGAGGCGAAGCAACGTCGTTAAAACACGAAAAGAAAGCATCTATGAGGCATTTATGCTGGGTGCTTATGGGTTTTGGCAAGTTATAATTTGTGTTACTAAGTTATAGCTTACATCTGTAGCATGAAGATGGTCCTGCGTCGACAGCACAGTTCAACAATAAGCGTTGGGATCAGAAGGCCCGGGCAAAGGGGTAGGAGAGCAGCGCTCACCACTTTGTTGATATGATACAAAAGCCGATATAAGTAACGTCATAGTTCATGACCAAATGATATTGGCTGTCATTTGACACACCCTTGCACAATTTCACATGAGCTTTACGCGCTAATTAAGCGCATGCGCAAACAGTAGACACCAGGTCCTTTTCTCTGATTTTTTGAATGGGCCTGGGAACGAGGGTACTCCGTACTCACCCCCCTTGTTCTCACACACACACACACACACACACACACACACACACACACACACACACACACACACACACACACACACACACACACACACTCCTCCCTATATACTCACCCCTTTGTTCTCCGGCTGAGGATCAACATGTCTCCAGAGGTACCCCTCTAGATAGGACCGGAACTTGAAGGAGGGAGGGAAGAACGCTAGTCCAATGGTGACAGCTCCCAGCCTCGAGTCAAACTGTTCCTGAAAGGGAAGGGTAACAAGTATAAATATTGCAGACACCCTTGATACTAACTGCACATGAACCACTACAACCTGTTTACTCGCATTAACTGGGTTAGTTTAAACTGTATAGCACAAAATTTTCTCGGGTCTCTGATTTTTTCATTTTGTGGATTTTCAACAGTTCACAAAACTATTTCAACAAAATATTTGACAGACAGTTTTCATGCTGACTGCAAGAACGTTGATGGACAATATCCCGGGGGCTAAGCTGCTGAATCCACAAGGAACGCTCTTCAAAGAGATACTTTTGCAGTAGGCATTACTAGCTTTGCTGACAGCTGCAAGCTGTACGGACAATTCACTTACAAATCATGCCAGTTGTTTACACGTGCTGTTCAGATCCTAATCCAGATTGCAACCTGGGTTCAATCCGGAGGTGGGTTATGTACACAACCCGGATTGCAATTTGGATTGGAGCGTTTACACAAACCTAGATTAGTTTAATGTGGATTGGGACCCAAGTTAAAGGCCTACTGTACAGTCGTTGGGCCAGCGGTCCATTTTAATTTTAGTACCGGAAGTCTACGGAGTGTGGAATTTGGCTACTAATTAGCAAGGCGCTTACTTCCTGTATTTTCTACAGGCCAGCTCTCTCCTGCAGGCACCGATTCAAGCCGGACTTGCGCCAAATTGTGTAGAAGAGACTTTGTACTTCACAAATATCTACTTTTCATAAGCGATATACGCGAACGACTGGCGTACGAGCGGCATCTGTCGACCTACCCGCCGAGCGATCGCGATAGGCGGTACTACTCTAAGTGGTTACAATTTGTTTCGCCCCATGCAACCAGGCCGACCTATATATCGCCGGATAGCCCGCGGAAAATGCTACTAAATATGCAAAAACGAGCCGTTTCTACCGGGTAGTTTTTGCGCTATGGACGCTTTTATTTGTAGGTAATTGCCACCTGTTTTAGCCACGCGGGAGCTCAGATCAATGGAAATTTCGAGGCAAACAGAGACAGAGTAGCCCGTGTTGCGACTTGTGAACCAGCAAACTTCTGTCTAAGCATGTGCCAACTGCTGGATGGCTCAGAGAGCCTGCAGACAGGTTTGACTTCTGAGTGTACTTGGATATTTGGCATGCTATCTTGAGAGGCACTAAATTGGGATAGTCTGTGCATGAGTGTGGTAATGAAACATTTCTTCAGCAGATTTGGCTTCAGTATGACCATCAGAACAGCCAGTTTCTGAATGCCATACTAGTAAGGGTATACAAACTTGTTGTATACAGTTTCTGAGCATCACAGAAGCAGCAACTCTGTGATACGCTGGGGCCAAGACTTGTGAGACATTGTCAGCACTTTTGGGCTAGGGCGTGTCAACACACATGAAAAAGCCGGTGATGTATTCTACATCAGTCGCATAAGGAGCCCACGCAAACAACAATTTGCATAGCTGTTTAGCCGTCTGCAATTTGGATGTCAGAGTGATATCCAGTCAGCTTAGCCCAGCAAGCCACTCATTGTTCTGCACTGTATACGTAAAATGCAAGTGTAACGAATGAGTTGCACTTGGATTTTAGTAGACTTGAGACAGTTTAGGAAGACACAAGTGTGTACACAGGCAAAATGAAGAATAGCTGCTATCAATAGGCCGGGTTTGGATTCCATTGGTCGCATCTATATTGATCATCTTTGTGGTATAGGATTGAGACACTAAGCCAATGGTGTGCCTTTCAAGTGTGAGGTACTTTCAAGAAGCACTATGCAGTACTTTCAACTAATTCTCATATACCAAACTTCGAGCTGAAAGTATTATGGTTTATGGTCGATATGTGGTATTGATTGACATGGCAGGTTTTAGCAGTGGGAGCTTGTCCGATTCATAACTAGAAGCATCTCTTTCGACCATAGAAGTTACTCCAATATGGTGGCTGTTCAGTCCAAACGTTCATGGCGTGTGCCTCTACAGTGCAAACTTGAATGAAGTAATCCAAGCTTGCAAAAGCTTGCATGGCTTGTAACTGCTGAGACAGTTTGTTATCCATAAGTAAATGATATATGCCTCTCAGGATAGCTGTGTTACATACCAATGATGCGAAACATGGTGTACACTCAGTAGTCAAACCTGTCTGCAGGCTCTCTGAGTCATCCAGCAGTTGGCACATGCTTAGACAGAAGTTTGCTGGTTCACAAGTCGCAACACGGGCTGCTCTGTCTGTTTGCCTCGAAATTTCCATTGATCTGAGCTCCCGCGTGGCTAAAACAGGTGGCAATTACCTACAAATAAAAGCGTCCATAGCGCAAAAACTACCCAGTAGAAACGGCTGGTTTTTGCATATTTTGTAGCATTTTCTGCGGGCTATCCGGCGATATATAGGTCGGCCTGGTTGCATGGGGCGAAACAAATTGTAACCACTTAGAGTAGTACCGCCTATCGCGATCGCTCGGTGGGTAGGTCGACAGATGCCGCTCGTACGCCAGTCGTTCGCGTATATCGCTAATGAAAAGTAGATATTTGTGAAGTACAAAGTCTCTTCTACACAATCTGGCGCAAGTCCGGCTTGAATCGGTGCCTGCAGGAGAGAGCTGGTCTGTAGAAAATACAGGAAGTAAGCGCCTTGCTAATTAGTAGCCAAATTCCACACTCCGTAGACTTCCGGTACTAAAGTTAAAATCCAATGATCTGGACCGCTGGCCCAACGACTGTGTAAATGAGGCACAAGACCAAGCAACAGAAGTGTTTCAAACAATGGTGGTACTCACGGGTTGCTATTGCTGCTAGTCTGTCTGCACAGTTGAATAAACAGCTCGTCTCGAAGTCCTTTCTTCTCCCACGCCATGGTCGTGATCTCAAGTGCAATCATGTTCACATCTTTCACCTGCAACACACAGACAGACAGACAGACAGACAAACAAACAGTGAGGCAGGCAGACAAAGACAGACAGACATAACCAATATAAATGCTTGATATTTGGACTGCTGACAATTTGACCTTCATAATCCTTGCATTCAAGTATGTCAAAGCTGAGAAGCCACCTAACTGTTGTTTACATTTACACAGTTATTACCCAATTACAAGGGCTTAAGTACATGTACACTGCACACAGGAAGCAGCCACAGTCTACACACACAGATTCTCATACAGTTTATTCTACCTCCAAAATTAGGTTAATACGAAATTACAAGCAGACAACTAAAAGTACAGTTTGTGTAAACTATGATTACAATACAGCTGCAATTCAGTTGCGGCAACAAGTCGGATAAGTTCCCGGGGAAAATCCTGGCACATTACTGAACAGATTTATGATTTTGCTCGGCCATAACTGGCTTAGTACTACTACAGTAGCACTAAGTTATATGGAAGTGGAAAAGAATGTGTACAGAAATTTATTCAGTTCTCTGACACTCTGTCCATATTTATACCAACAATTGAAAATCGCTCACAGCTGAAAGTGGTCCTATGGGCACTCGCAAATGCGCTCATATCTCGAGGTCTGCACGTAGACTGAGAGCGAAGTGCTCATAATGTACTGAAAGCCTGAGGCTTACTATAACTGGCTTTATGCACAAATGATACTAACAACTTAAATAGAGCGTACTGTTCAGAGAGGATTACAATTTTTTTAGGTGATCTGACAATTGTCAGAACGCATTGAAGTTAGTAATGTCATTTGTCATATTTGGTCGGACATAGTATATTTGTGTATTGAAACATTAAAGTTGTAATATTGACAATACATACAAGCAAAATCACTCTTGGCATGATCAACGATGTTACTCGTTCGGTGGTTGTTGGATCCAGATATCCAAGCACTAGAAAAACTATTTAGTCCACGGATATTAGCTTCAAATCTGGTACAAACAGCACATGTCAAAGTGTCAACTAACGATGGATCGTGCTCGTCCGTCGTACAGCGGAGCCTCGTGACGACAGTGACTGATACTCCTTTTCATATTCAGTTTGCCACTGCTTGAAAGTAGCGACTGAAACTTGCCGTCTTTTCTTCTTGTCAGCCACGGAAGAATCACTTGAACTTGTGCTTACTCTTTACCGTTTCGTAGCCATGCTTCGAGCTTCACAATCGCTCGAATACGTTGTACTTATGCCACGTGGCAATTATTGCCTCACCCACCTTTTAACCACACCCTTCATCGCAGTTGCTGGAAGGCCGGCCACTGTGTCAGCTCACTCATTGAACTGTTCGGCCCTTGGTAAGTTTGGCTCGGAATTTGGCCGATGACTGACTGTTATAATCCACTCTGCTGTTACACATAGCAACAGGCTGAAGAATGAAAACATTGTGCCAGTTCTAGCCAAAACATACCTTAGATTTGCGGTCTCCCATGTACTGCAGAACCAGCTTGAACAAGTCCACTGCATCTTTCTTCAGCTGTTTGTCTCGAGTGAGGATCATTGGCTGTTTGATTGGGTCCTGGGAGGGTGGGAGGGAGGGAGGGAGAAGGGGAAGGAGAGTGGGGCGAGAGGGAGAGAAAATGAAGGGCCAGAGGAAGGAATGGGAAGAGAGGAGAAATGGGAGGGTTAGAAGGTAGGAGGAAGAAAGGGAGAGAGTGAACAAAGCGGGAAGATTAAGAATAGAAAATGGAGGGCAACAGGGAGGTAGGAATGGAGAGAGAGGGGGAAAGGGGAAGTGGAAGGGAGGGGAGAATGAAGATAGAAAGGAATGCGAGAAGAAGAGATGAAAGAGGAGAAAGAGGAGAGATGGAGTGAAATGTTCACAATGTGAAAGTGATCAACTTGTACTCTGAAAATGAAACCAACATGCAAGCAAATTGTACAGGAAAGAATTCTCGCAACTTGAAAATTGTTGTCATACAGTTTGTGTAAGTTGATCCGAAGAAACCTCATGACCAGGCCAGACCATCAAACTTTTCCCCTCCTCCCTCCCTTCCTTCCTCTCTCCCTCCCTCCTTCCCTCCTCCCTCCCTTTCCATTCTCCCCTCCCCTTCCCTCCCCTCCTCCCTTCCTTCCTCTCTCCCTCCCTCCTTCCCCCTCCCTCCCTTTCCATTCTCCCCTCCCCTTCCCTCCCCTCCCCTCCTCCTCCTCCTCCTCCCCCCCTCCCTCCCTCACTCCCTCCCTCCCTTCCTTCCTTCCTTCCTTCCTTCCTTCCTTCCTTCCTTCCTTCATTCCTTCATTCCTCCCTCCCTCCCTCCCTCCCTCCCTTCCTTCCTTCCTTCCTTCCTTCATTCCTTCATTCCTCCCTCCCTCCCTCCCTCCCTTCCTTCCTTCCTTCCTTCCCTCCCTCCCTCCCTCCCTCCCTCCCTCCCTCCTCCCTCCCTCCTCCCTCCCTCCCTCCCTTCCTCCTCCCTCCCTCCCTCCTCCCTCCCTCCCTCCCTCCCTCCCTCCCTCCTCCCTCCCTCCCTCCCTCCTCCCTCCCTCCCTCCCTCCCTCCTCCCTCCCTCCCTCCTCCCTCCCTCCCTCCCTCCCTCCCTCCCTCCCTCCCTCCCTCCCTCCCTCCTTCACACACTCTCCTCCCTTCCCTCCTCTCCCTCCTTCCTCCCACCGTCATATCCATTCTTTATTCCCTTCCATCTGACAGTATCTATCACTCACTTTCGTCCATGACAGCATGTTGGCGATGGTGACCTTCTTTCTGAAGAAACCTCTGCGATGCTGGACTAAATCTTTGAAGTGTTCCAGGGACTCGGCAGCCTTGCTGCTGACAGTGGCTGGACGTGTTGAAAGTTTAAAAGGGGGAGGAGCTGGAGGAATGTCACCCTTGGAGGGCTAGTGTGTGTGTGTGTGTGTGTGTATTGTCAGTACATGTGCACATGACAGTATGAACTGCACGCTGGAATCACCACTAGGTCTATTCTGAAGAGCACTGTGCCCTTTGGAGCTTCTAGTGCATGTGGCCTTTTGGTCAACTCCAAACCAACCTTCTCATGAGCCACTTGAACCAGTTGAAGTTAAAAAGCTGACAGGAAGTTCTGTTTCATATAACAAGAGCGCATAAGAACGGGCGGCTTGAGTAAGAGCGTGTAACTCCAATAGAAGCCCGTAGTCTGGGCAAAATTATTGAGCTGTACTAAAAATAGAACTGGTCACGTGCTTAGCAACAAAGTCTTATGTCTACGCAGCATGTGCAGTACATGCTACTATTTTTAGTATTGGCGATAAATCTGACCGGTCTCAAATCTTATAGAGTTACATGCTTTTACTGTAGCCGCCTGTTCTATGCACTCTTGGTATAATTATACCACAGGAAGTTGTAAAATGATGTTCCCTATAAGCTTCCTTGTTTACAGTGTAAACTACTCTGCATGTTTACTAATAACATACCTTGTTTAGAGTGTAAACTACTCTGCATGTTTACTAATAACATACCTTGTTTACAGTGAAAACTATCTTGTATGTTTACTGATAACAACAAGGACCAATCAGGTTGGAGAACGTAACACATAATGCATGCTAGTCTGGGATTTCTGGTTTACAGTAACCACCCTCGTCCTCAGGCTTCACATGTATGTACACACCTTCTTAGCAGCACCGTCTATGGTGACAACTGGGGTCTCCATCAAGGTCTTTGCCTTCAGGAGGGGAGGAGTAGGGGCAGAGGTCATTGGTACCCTACAACTTGGGGACCTTGCTGGCTTGGAGGCTACCGCAGGTGGTTTGGGGGCAGGATGGGCCGGTCGTATTGGGACAGGGTTTGAACCTAGCCTAGTTCGTGATTTTCGATTTGGTTTTGCCGGCATTTCAAGTGTGCGAGACTTTTTATCGTAACTCAAGTTTTGTGAGTCCAATTGGTCCATGGCGCTGCCGTGAGAGGGGGAAAGGGAGTGTCTCGAGCCTTGTTCTTCTCCGAGCTGATCTTGTTGTGAGTCAAACACACTCTCATCTTGATCAGTGGGTGAAGGTGAGGTTTGGTGAGGAGAGTGATTGTAAGAGCCTAGATCAGTTTTTCTACTACTTGGACCCTTGGCACCGAGGGTTGGGTCTTGCTTGTCGTACAAATGTCTTCTAATGTCAGTTGCGTTTACGCCAGCACCGATGTGTTGTTGTTGATGAGTTGGTTGTTGTGAATTGCCTGAAGGGAAGAATGCTTGTTGTTGACTTGAAAATGTTTCACCCCCGACTTCAAAACTTAGCGGACTGAGGGTTTCCAGTCTCTTGGAGAAAATGTCTGATTTACGATCACTTCCATTATCCTGACCATTCTGCGTGTGTGTGTGTGTGTGTGTGTGTGTGTGTATACACGTGTGTGTATGTGTGTGTGTGTATGTGTGTGTGTGTGCATATGTGTGTGTGTGTGTGTGTATGTGTGTGTGTGTGTGTGTGTGTGTGCATGTGTGTGTGTGTGTGTGTGTGTGTGTGTGTGTGTGTGTGTGTGTGTGTGTGTGTGATAGATGCATGCATAATATAGATGTGTGCTGGGTATCAAATTTTAGAGAGACACACGGCTTTCATTAAAACTTCAAACGCACTTCACAGACACATCATTTATGAGCCCCACCTGTAAAGGAAGGTAATATTTTTATCAATAATAATATTTTCAGCTTTGTGTGTGTGTTTGTACATTTACAAGTCAAATCGCATACGAGCACAACAGTGTTTTTAGGGTTGGTGATGCACTCAAAATATGCAAAAGAGTTCTATTCAGTTTCTAGCTGGCCATACACTGACAGTATATGTCTTTTAATGGCATTTGTACATCTGCATCAGTACATGTGTATACTACACATGCACAAGTTGTGTGTTGACATTAGAAACAGGTGTACTGTACATATGTATACACCAACACACGTGCACAGTATGTATGTCAACACAGAAGAAACATGTATATGTGTACTGAATTATGTCTTTTAATAGTTTTGTACATCAGTACATGTGTATACTGTACACACATACACATGCTAGCCTCGTACCCAGGCCGCATGTGAGGAGAAAGACGGCCTGGTATCGACTGCTTGCGCATGCACGGCCGTTTCCGCTATATTTCCGGAAAATTGTAAACGATTACGTAGATTGTCCACGTGCAATAATATACGGACAAGGTATTCGAAAGTAGTATACATACAAAGCTGAAAAAAGAGCTACAGCAAAATTTGGCAATCGTAAGTGACCCCAACGGCGAGACTGACAAGATAACGGCGTAGCTACTCTGCCCTGTACGTAACTCGCTTTGCTGACGGTTAAGCACGCAAATGACAGCACCTCATAGCGTACTAACTTACCGAACTAGACACGGCGATTATCCTCTACATTCATGGAGTTGAAGGTAATTTAACTGGCAAATGGCTGTATCTTTCGATGATACGGAGATATATCGGACGTACATGTATACGTATTGATTTACAGACAATTTCCAAACGTAAATGGATTCCCAGGTTTTTCTGGGAATGATCGCGCATGCGCAAGCAGTCGATACCAGGCCATCTTTCTCCTCCTACGCGGCCTGGGTACGAGGCTATTACACATGCACACATACACATGCACAAGATGTGTGTTGACATAAGACACAGGTGTACATGTACATATGTGTACACCTACACAACATACTGTACACACACATATTGTACACACACACGTACGGTATGTGTGTCAGTACATGTGCATATACTGTAACACACATACACATGCACAAGATGTGTGTTGACATAAGACACAGGTGTACTGTGTATATGTATACACCTACACACACGTATTGTATTTTATTATATATCTATATGTAGTATACGCGCCATTAGTATTTCCCATAGAGCAACACGACTAATATTTTCCCATATTCGATAGTCCGTATCTGATAGCCCGCAGGGCATATGTAGTCTGGCGAAGCCAGACCCAAGCGCGCAGCGCGAGGGTCTGGTCTAATGCCTATACCTGACCTGTGCATCCTGGAATGTGTAATAAGTGGTTATTATCAGCTTATGAATGTCATTATAATGCGGAAATCGATGTACAGCCTTTCTGCCTGCGTCTGAAACGCTATTGACAAGCAGTACGATATCTTGGCCGTGTCAGTAGTCAATACTGGCGGTGAACTCCCAGGGCTGACCTTATCAAACGGATGGGGAAGGAGCCAAGCGGAGACACTTCCCTTTAATAGCCCTTCGGAAGAACAGTGATGCCATCACGTTCTTGCAGGAAGGTAGTCTGCTAACTTTAGCTGTTCTTCTTTCAAGCTATGGTAGCCTAAAGTCGCTAGTAAGCAGCCTTTGCGCTTTGATTCAAAGCTATGATGTTATCAACCGGATGTTCTTATTACATTCCCATGACGTTCTGCGATCTGATTGGAGCTGCAATATATTTGCAGTGGGGACAGGTCAGGTATAGGCATTAGACCAGACCCTCGCGCGCTGTGCGCTCGGGTCTGGCTTCGCCAGACTAGGGCATATATACTGCGTAGCAACCGTGGGGTGTGCTTTAATTGGAATGCACTCGTAGCCGCTGCTGAAACAACAAATAAGCTTTCATTACGGATGAGGACTTTCATTATTTACTAACTTACGGTAATTTTTTCCACAGATAGAGGGATCGGTACGCGTACTGGTGCCGTCCAAAGCTAGAAACAGGCCAGCAGCCTGAAGCTCATTAAATATGCATGCAGCAACGACCTTTGTACTGCGCATGCGCAGTAGCTGTCTATCTTCTAGGTCCTGCTAAATCAGAGTAGTATATAACAAATCTATTATTTGATGGGTGAGAAGGCAATCAAATAATATATATATATATTGTACTGTAGAAAGTATACATACTACACACATATTGTACACACACACATGTACAGTATTATACATGTATGTCAACACACAAGAAACATGTACATGTGTACTTGAACTTGTATTCATACCTTTACCTCCACAGCATCAGGAGGTAGAGCATAGTCTGGTTCCTCCGACTCCTCCTCTTCTCCTCCTCCCCCACCTCCCCCTTCATACCCTCCCTGTTGCAGAGGTGTGTGAACATCTTCATCAGATACTGGGACATTCTGGAGAGGAGGAGAGGAGGAAGGGAGGTAGGGTGAGGGAGGGAGGAGGAGGGAGGGACAGAGAAGGAGGTAGGGAGGAGGTAGGGAGGAGGTAGGGAGGAGGTAGGGTGAGGGAGAGAAGGGAGGGAGGGAGGAGGGAAGGAGAGAGGGAGAGAGGGAGAAATGGGGGAGGCAGGTAGGAAGGGGAGGAGTGGAGTGGAAGAGGGTGGTGGGAGGAGACAGAAGGGAGGAAGAAGGTAACAGGAGAAGAGGAGAACAAAGAAAGATGAAAGTGAAGACAGTGGGAGATAAAGACAAAGGAGAAATGAAGGGCACGGAAGAGAGTGGGAGCTAGAGAAGAATAAGAGTTAGTTTACTGTTAATTAGTAACATGTGCATGCAGCCTGTGTGCACCATGTGAGCTACCAACCTGTATCTTTGTGAGGGAGATGATATCAGCGCCTTTGTTTGGTCGGTTCCAGACTGTCTCTCCTGTGTGAGCATTGTAGTAATAGTTTTTGTCTGAGCCACTGTCGTACAGTTCTCACCACTGGTTTTGGGTCATCGGCTTACTGAGTGTGTGTATGTGTGTGTGTGTGTGTGCGTGTGTGTGTGGTGTGTACAGTGTGTGTGTGTGGTGATAGATGTATGCATAATGTAGATGCGTGCTGAGTATCAAATTTTAGTGAGACATACGACAGATGGCTTTTGGCTACATAATAACTACATGACTTACATATACAGTGGAACCTCCCTTAACGGACATTCTCTATAGCGGACACCTTATTATACAGGACAAAATGCTGCAGTCCGGATTGAATTTGCATTAAGTGTAATACTATACAGCTCTCCGAAATGCGGACACCTCGCTATTCCGTAAAGCGGACAGATTTTGCGGTCCCGCTAGTACATGTACCTGGACTGTACAAAATTCACTTGATAATGCGGACGCTGGCAGGCCTCTCGCACAAGATTGTCCGGCACCACTGACTGATTCACTAACTGGACATTATACTAACACTGGTACGCATAGTTGTAGTCTCTGGTTATCCTTTCTTGCCATCGTACAGCAAGGGAACACGCCTTCGTAGCGCTCAACGGCACGAGTATGCATTGCCACGCCTACCTGAAATATACCGGAAGCATCCGAAGTAGGTACACCTCTTTACTCAGGACACTTTAGATGGCACCAATGGTGTTCCATTGTATTTCTTTGATCAGATGACACAGCTACTATTGTTTTTCACTGCTTGTTTATGTGCGGCTACTATTGGAGGGCGGCATCTATTTTTTTGGAAAACCCGTAGACATCAGACAATGGCTAGATAAGGTATGTACGAACGATATAGTGATGACTGTTAGACACTGTCAGTGGTACGCCTCTCAGTCCTGCTGTCAGCCGTGGAAAGGAGTTGTACAACACAAACAGCCCTAGTGCTAGGGACACAAAGGCAGTCTCTACTCACACTTTCACTCCCTCAGGAGGTGAGAAGAGGAGCTCTCCAGTGACTGGGTTAGCGTACATCCGCTCATGAGACTGAGGCTCCAGAATCTCCACCCACTCATACACACCATCACTGTGTGTGTGTGTGTGTGTGTGTGTGTGTGTGAGTGTGTGCGTGTATGTGTGCATGCATGTGTGTGTGCGTGTGTGTGTGTGTGAGTGTGTGTGTGTAGCATGTGTGTGTGTGTGTGTACATGTATGTGTGTGTGTGCATGTGTGTGTGCATTTGCTTAGCAACCAAATCTTTGAACTTGAATAACACGAAGTGGAAGGGGTGGAGGTGATAATGGGTGTGGCAGTGGGTTGCTAGGGGTACCATCCAACAAATTAGTTACATTCCCCAGACAGAACAGCATTCGCCCTTCGGACTCATGCTGCTCCGTCTGGGGAATGTAACTATTATGTGCATGTGAGTGTGAGTGTGTGTGTAGCATGTGTGAGGGTGTGTGTGTGAGGGTGTGTGTGCATGTGTGTGTGAGTGTGTGTGTGTAGCATGTGTGTGTGTAGCATGTGTGAGGGTGTGTGGTGTGTGCATGTTGTGTGCATGTGCATGTGTGAGTGTGTGTATAGCATGTGTGAGGGTGTGTGTGTGAGGGTGTGTGCATGTGTGTGTGTACATGTGGATGTATGTGTACATGCATATGTGTGTGCGTGTGTGTGCATGTGTGTGTGTGCGTGTGTATGTGCGTGAATGTGTGCATGTGTGTGTGCGTGTGTGTACACAGTGTAAAAAGGGTATAGTCATTTCACAATAGCCAGACTTGATCAATCACTGTACTACATATAAGAAGACAAAATTGAATTAAAAGTGAATCTTGATGAGACGTGTATCAAGTCAGGTGACTGCATGGTGTTAGAGTAGTGATACAAGTGTGTCCATCAGCTAACACTTGTGTACTGGTTTCATGATGTGGTCAATTTAGATCACTAAGAAACATCGTCAACACCTACAACTGATGGTCGTGTTGATGTAGGCAGGTAGCTACATGTAGGCTACAGTGACCATGTGTGTCTATAGCCACTAAACCTGTGTATAAACTAGCTGGTGGGTGTGTTATCAACAACCATTTCACAGCAGTAAACAGCTGTTACCAGACAAATGTTCTCGAATGATCAAATTGGGAAAGAAGACAGATCGTCTTATTTCAAACTAGTCTAAAGGTGACTCCATATCAGTTGGTACATAGTTGGATATTGGCTTGCCTTGTTCCCAGGCCCCGCCCAGCTTTCCATTGCTTGCAGTACGGAAGAGTGGTAAAAATATTTTATCATGTGAGTGACGTAGATGGTAAAGAGAAGGTAGAGACGACTCAAAATCAGTTGGTACATAGTTGGATATTGGTTACATGAATTCAAGCTTATTGCTCTCCTCCTCACGGTTCCAGTGAAGGTCCAACATGCGTCCTACTTGCACAAGAGAAAGCTTGCTGGTGTGACAATACTGGGTCACGGTCAGGATTGGAATCATATTTCTAGCATACTATACCACATGGAGCTCCTCCGGGGAGGAAGGGAGAAGGAAGCAAGGAAGGAGAAACTAACATGCAGTCAGTTGTAGTCTGAAGTAGAAACAGAACCACTGTTAAACACATGAACATGTTCTAGTCTGCAGGTGGGCTCTTACTACATTTGATTGCAACAATGCGGAAAAATTTTGGCATCCATTTGGGGTGGGCGCTTGATACATACTCTGTGGTACACTGTGCAAGCTCCAGCTGTGAATTTCATATACTTGTTTATCACAGAGTTGGTAGACTCACTATGTAGGGATGGCACGGACACACAAGCAAAGCCATTAAACTCTACCACAAAATAGCTTAATATTGTTTGCGCAAAACATTTTCATTGTGTTAAATTTTTGCAGCAACCGTACAGGGCATCAAACAAATGATTTTGAATACTGTAGATTTGAAAAGCTTGATTTGATCTCCAGTAGGGGCAGCTACCTCATGGCTAGTTGAATACATGTTTGATTTCATAATCCACACTCCTACAACAATAGCAGGGGTGGGAGCTTGATACATACCCTAGTTCACTGAGTATACATGTTTATCAGAGGGACGATAGACTAACTCTATGTAGGCACAGCGCAGATGGTGCTAGTCTCGTTCCCAGACCCTTGGTACACGCACACGCACACTTGTGGTCAGGAAGCCCAGTACATACAAGATAATTGGCAAATGAACCAATCAGATTGTTACCTCCAAAATTTCCTCTGTTGTCAAACATTATATTTACCAGACCCTCCTTTTGCAGTGCGCACACCATACTGATGGTCTGGGAACGAGTTACTAAGGATGGCGCAGATGTGCAATACTTACAAGCATAACCACGCATCAAACTTGATGGACCACAAAATACGTTAGTTACATGAACATGTACTCAACCTTCATCTTTGAGTGTTTTAGTGTACACAGCTAGTGTGTGTATTATCCACGTGCTGCTAGGATACTAATACAGGCTCACAGGTCAAGTTTGGCTAGCACTGTACCGTGACTTAGACATCAAACAAAACTAACACGCTATAGTCCACTGATTTTGTACACTGTACATTTGAAAGACTTCATATTCATCTCCAATGGGCGTAGCCGTCTTGTAACTAGTTGAATACATGTTTTCATAACCCTCACTCCTACAATAGCAGGACAAACAAGATATGCAAAACTTGCAATCTAATTAAAGCACACCAAAGTGTTGGAGAACTGTAACGTACAATAAAATTGAGAGAGGAGAAATGTGAAAAAAGTGGAGGAATGAAGTGGCTACGAAAAATAATTTGCTATCTTTTGATGAAAGAGAGTGTGAATGGAAAGGAAGGTTCTCTGATACCAACTTAACATCAGAAAGTTCAAACTTTAGCGGACTGAATGCTCCAGTCGTCATCAGGGCTATCTCTCAACAAAAGATAAAGGTTAAAGAAAAGCGACTGATAACCAGCTGGTAAGTGAATACAAAAACCTGGGAGTGGCCTGGGAGTGAGGCTAATGACAATCTTCTTCTTCAGTGACATGGAGCTATGTGTACTTGTAATGAATGTCACTGTGCATGACGTCAAAGTGCTTGAAATGTTTGTCAGCAGTGACGATGCAGTGTTTGTACACAGTAATCATGTCTTATTGACGCTACCAAAGCTTAAGTTAGCAACATTGGGCCATCAGGTAAGTTAAAGGCATGGAAGGTGGTCACCTATCATTGGGACCCTGTAAGATTTTAGCTCCCTCTCTCCCAACCTCAAAAGGTAAAAAAATTAGTGCTAATTGTTCTTTCAGTTCTAAAAATTAGTCACCATAAACAACACTTGAACTGGACTTGACTACTTGATCACAAGCCTAATCCCCTCTCTCCCCGAAGCGCCTCTCTCATAGAGTGTGTAGTGTTTGTATACATAAACCATTCTCATTGAGGCTATCAAAGCTTATCAGATAACTAACAACAATTGTGTACAGTCAATTTGCCAGAAGGTTTAAGTTTTCAGTGTCAGAATAAAATTCGGAGCCTCCTAGCATTCCACATCTCTCTCTCCCACTATTAACAATATCCATAACGACAGTACATTAGCATGCATATTCCACATAGTGATCTATAGACCTTATGCATTTGACGTCATCATTCACGTAAACAAACGTGAAACGGATAGTGGACGGAAATCCGGATACTACGCCGCCATTTTGAGTGGCAAGGAAGACCGCGGTCTATGGAGCTTAAGTACAGCAAAGCAGTTTGCGAGCTCTTTTCTCACCAGCGCAGGAAGTGATTTTACATTAACACCGAGAATGTACAAGGCCTCAACAGGACCTAACGCTCACCGAAGCGAATAAGCTTACCTGCATGCCTCGTTGACGCAGCGAGCTCGCAAAGTGCTTCGCCGTACTTAAGCTCCATAGACCGCGGTCTTCCTTGCCACTCAAAATGGCGGCGTAGTATCCGGATTCTGTCCACTGTCCGTTTCACGTTTAATTACGTGAGGTATTGCATAAGGTCTATATGGTTAGGGTGTGGTTAGGGTTGGGTTAGGGCTGGTATAAATACAGTATAGCATACAAATGCTAACATACTGTCATTAATGGCTTGTCTATTAACACCCTCAAAAAGGCAAATATATTATCTCCAAGCCCTATCAGCTTCAGGAACTGGCCTCTCAAGGGGAGGCAGGACAAAGAAGCACTTCAACTTACAACTTCTGGTACACAGTCGAGTGCTTTCACCACTAGATCACAAGCCTAACTCTCCCCCAACCCGGCCTCCAGCCCCCTCTCTCATTATCCTCCCCAAGCCTTACAGTTACCTTGCCGAGGTCATGATGACTTGTGTGCTGCACTTCAGCCGCTTCCGTAATCTTGTTGAGTCTTCTCTCGCCTATCTGGGAATCAAACAGATCACCACCCCCCTCAAAGGGTCCACCTTCACAACAAGCTGTCAGCTAGGCCTAGTTAGACTGTTGTGTTAGTCCTCACCGCGACTAGTTGTAACTGCTCGTATCTGTTAGAGTTCTTGTGCTAATGCTGTAATGGCGGCAAACGTAGAGATTCTCGTCTGCCTGAGTGCTTCATGCAGGAACAAATTGGCTTCCTTCTGCCATTTTTGATGAGGCGCACGTGATAATGATGTCATAAACGTAACTTTGATTACGTTCACCACGCCCACCATGCGGTCTAGTCTCGTTCCCAGACTCCACCCTGCCACACGTCTGGGTCCCAGACTAGTAAATCATGTGATGATGTAAACAGTATAAATTTAGGGCGTGTCCGAGCAAGATGGGTGAGTGTGCCAAGAAGTAATACTCTGTATGATGCATTAGTAGGTGTTCTGACTACAAAAAGCAGTGAAAGATGAAGCTCAAAACCTTTACTCAAGTGTTCTAGAACCAAGAACCAACTAATATTTCTCTGGCAGGTCCAACACACACTGTACACTAAAATCAAGCTTCCACATACCATACTAGTCTCATGCCCAGACGGCATTTGGGTATTGGCTAATACTATACTGTTGGTGAAATTCAATCGTCAAAAATTAATATGAAGAGAGCCCTTCAGATTTTTGTGTGGTACTCCCTACGTGGTTTCTGTGACATTCATTTTGCCTAAAATGTGTGTTATTAGCAAAGAACAGAAGTGGGGTTTTCATTTTACATGGAAAGTGTAGTATGACATTGTTTTGATATGGAATATTAGGCCAAGCAAAGTTGATGGCTTGATTCCCGTTTGCACCCACATGCCTCGGGGGATCCCGCTCAAAATCTACATTAATTTCATTATTTATGCACGTGATATGTCTAGTCCTACCTCGTGCTTCAAAAATCGAGAGTGATGATCCTAGTTTCTGTACATGTACTGTGCTGCAGTCGTTTGGTACCCTGGACAGTATTCCAAGGCTGATCCAGGTGTATCATTTGATGATCTATCTATTTACAAGGTTTCGTCTGGTGTACACATGCATCTTTTATAATAATATTATTTTGTGTGAGTTCAATAAGGAAATCAATGCATGAGCTTTCTGTATTGAATAACGAATTGTTGGCCTCCCGCCTGCATCAATTCCTGCGAGTAAGGAAACGAGAATCAAGGAATCAACTTTAATCGGCCTTATTACAGGTAGCAACACAAGAGTTTGGTATTTACCTGCACTAGACTTCAATTTGAAAAGTCTGTTAACCATTATGGGGAAAATGTGTGTAGACAGCTGGGATTAGCTATACCTTTGTTTCAAATGAAGCCCTCTTAGTGAAGATGAACGGCTAAAGCCAGGAAAGTAGATTCATCTTTTCACATTACCCTCCCTGGACTTGCGTGCGGCAGATGGTCATTATTCATTATTTAATACTAGCAAATGCTGTACATGCTCAGCAAATCTATGACACTGCAGCCGTTAAAAGTGGGCATGTCATTGTTTAGAAGGTGATAACGACAGCTATGGCAGCAGGTTTCAAATGAAGCAGGCGCTGATCCCAAATAGTAAATCTACTTTGCATGGCCTAATTGTCTAGAAATGTTCACAGCTTTTGTCCTAAATTGTAAAATGCTAATACAGAACTACTGCAACTCACCTGCAATCCCCTCTGACTGATTGGTTGTAACAATCCTATTTACATATTATGTATCTATCTATATACCTGTCATCTACTGTGTCTGTCTATTTACCTAACTACAATCTGATTGTCTATTTATCTGCTTCCCAGCTGTGTCTACACATCTGACCCTGAAGGAGATTGAAAATGAATTAAAAGAGGTGACAGCTGCGGACTGGTACCCACTGGGGGTGCAGCTGGGTCTCAGGCCAGCTGAACTGAGGGAGATTGAGCAAAACAACTTTCGGGATGTCAAACGGTGTAAATGTGAGGTCGTCGACTGGTGGCTTCGAAATGCACCAGTGATCTCCTGGGAGATACTTGCTGAAGCTGTGGAAGGAATTGGTGGACATTCAACTGTAGCACAGAAATTGAGGAAGAAGTTGTCTCAAGGTTAGTTTATGTTCTCAGATTATGTACTATTAATTAGATTATAGCTAGAAGTCATTCTGAAACCTGATTGGTCAATTGCTAGTGCTCTAAATGACCTAGACACTAGGTATTCAAGACTTGGAACACTACCTACCTACTTAGAACACCAGCTAGCAACTTAGAACACTAATTCAAGTTTGGTGATATGCATAAGCCATTCAATACTCTAAACCAAACCTGTTAGAATGAACCATAGGCTATTTACAGGTGGTCTTTTTGAGGCGTTGAATACCTCTTTTGGTCTGTATTTCCACTTCTGCTTGGAGCTAGCACTGGAAGCTTGAGCCAACGCTTGTTTGGAACATTCTCTGTGGGTTCATGACCCTAACCACACTCACTCATTAGCGAGCTTGCAATGGTCTGGGCTCCCCAACCAGTGAACGCTCTGCCTGACTGAAAACTGCCTACAGATCTGGAAATCGTGCCCCTATAAAGGGAGAGGTGTGGTTTCTGCACCCATTTGTGTTAACAAGGTGACAAATGGTCCAGCTAGGGCTGACCAAGGCTGTTCTACAGCCAGACAAGGCAGTCTCCATGAGCACAGCATGTCTTGAATATGCCCGCCCACCTCACCCATCCCACCTTTTTTGCTAGTGCAAAATCTATCTTCAAAACGATTGCACCAACTGATAACATGCGGCCAAAGTCAGACAATGCCAAAATGCATCATCGGTGGTTAAATGGTTAAGTATTGCATATGAATGAAACTGCACTACAGAGATGTAAAAGAACCTATTTCACTGTCAGGTGGTAGTTTGATTCAGGCAGCTATATAGTTTAATGCAGCTAACTAAGAAGCTGAAGAGCTTAAAGTGGTTGGGTATTTCACGGTAGCTGCTCAACCATGCCGGCATTTTCAAGATCAAGGTGCAACTTTTGTTGATTGCATCATGTCTAGCTGCCCATGTGCCGTGTACTTTACACATTTAACAACAGATTATCATTTTTCACGAAAGAAACCCCTTGGGTTTCTTTTTTGACGTACATATACACTGTAAAAAAAATTAGGTTACTTTAACCATATTTTAGGTTATCTCAGTTGCACCAGAGTGGTATCATTATCAGAACTCCAAGGAATGCTTCTAAAATAGTTTTCTTGAAATTCCATTCAAGAGCTTCTTTATTAGTTAAATTAGTTTCTTCTATTAGAATTCCTATTTGGCTGCATTGCTGGCACTTCTACCAAAACTATGTAACCAAGCCCTTTCCAGAAATGCTAATTGATATAGGTGTTCTAAAAACAAGACTGCTTTAATTAAAGAAGAAGCTTCTCAACATTTTCATTTCAAGGTCTTCAGAAGACCTGTTTGGAAGCATTCCTTGAACTTCATGATGTGTACACCATACACATGCAACTGAGATAACTGAAATATGGTTGAAATAACCCAAATGTTTTTACAGTGTATAGGTTAGACAGAAAATCAAGATCAGTCTGTGATTTTGCTCAAGGCTTGCTTCATATGCTCATAGTGCATGTAGTATCTGGAGAAAGTTCAGTAATTGGCTGGAGTTTGATCACCAGACATTCTTCCCTTTGTGGCTTTTATAATAGCTGGTTGTAATATTCCTAATGAAGGCAAATTCTCTCTCTCCGCAGACTTAACACTGGCACGATCTCAAGTTGTACCTGAGCTACCTTCAAGCAACAACTCCTCACCTATTGGTAAGACTTGTCACAAGACATTCGTAATAATTATTAAGATTGTGCTATTTCCAGATCTTGTTAATGATATTAATGCTAGTACCAACAAAAATATTTAACACCCAACTTTTCCCAGAATATGGTATACGTGCTTCATAAGGTAATATGTTTAGTATTCGAATGTTGTTGAGAGTGACATTTTCTTGTGATATATACGTAGCTATGTGATCTACTGGTAGTACAGTGATAGGGTAGTGGAATTTGCCACTCTGATCATGCTGAAGACTTTGGGAGTGGGAATCTTCCAGCACAATAATAGGTACCGTTATCAAAGGAATACTATGAAATGGCCACTGGAGTCAATGACCATTGACACTGCAAACTATGTATAGTAGTATTATAGCATATCAGTAGTATGTACATGTGGCTGCATTTACTTGGAGAACAATGCATCCAGTCTAGTGGAAGTTTTTTTCCCGAAATCTAATACTCTAATCCAGATTTGACATTGTTTTTGTAGTATTACAATAAGACAATATCATCATGCTGGAAAATTTGGCAATTTGGCGATTGGTGACTCAAGCTGCTAATTTAATTCTGCCGAATTAATATCTGACATATTGCATTGACATACTTCATGGTCTGCCACCAGCGGGAGTATTCAGCATAGCTTGTGTAACTCTGAACCAAGAGGGAGGCCTGACTCAAGCAAATAAACCTCACTGAGCATTGGTGAAGAGCCTCTGAAAACTCCTAACACAACTTCAGCAATTGTGCTAACTGACCACATAGTCTACAAAGAAAGGCCTGACTCTAGATGCCATATCTGAGAGTCTTGACTCCAGCCTGAAAGAGCTCCACTACCCATCTTGTTTATGCTTCGAATTAGAAATTACTTTACGGCTTTGTAGGCAAGCTATGACATTCACTATAGTGCCAAATCTCAGTGTTGTGATCTATACGGACCTTTTTCTCTGGAGGATTAGAAGTTTTGTCAATATTATACCACTTTCATGTAGAGAGTACATGTATGTAAATGTGTTTGAAGTATTGATTAATGTATTACTGTTGCATATTCTTTGTGTCCTGTTTGTAGTGTCTCGAGGGATGGAACAACATGATGACATTGCTGACATCACGCATCAGAATGAGCAGAACATCAAGGTGAAGTATTCCACACTACTTATCAATGTTCGTGGCAGACTTCAACAGAAAGGAATCGATGTTAGAGATTTTCGCCAGTTTGTGATCCCCCTTTTTCCACCAGGGGATTGCATCCCACACTCAGCAGACCTTGCTGAAATATTTGAAGCAATTACACGTAATGGTCTTTGGGACTTCTGGAACTATCGATCACTTGAGGGAATTGTTCAGCACTTTGGAGCAGGGGATGTAGAAATGTCAGGTTGGATAAAAGAATACAAAGCCGACCTGGCAGGCTTTAAGGCCTGTACAAAGATCGCAAACTATTTGTCTGTTGTTGATTCAGATAGTAGCTTTGATGAGTCTGATTCAGAGCAACCTACTTCACGAAAACCAGCGAAGTATGATCACCGATATTTTCGGACATTGTCGCTAAAACTGAAAGCGAATGTCACTGATCGAAGTTTGTTGTACATTGACGACCTCTGGAGTTCTGTTTCAGAGTGCTTCTTGCTCCCACCCCTTTCCGCCCTCCTTCATCACGTTCACAAGGGGTGCATTACAGTGGTGTGGCTATTTCCGACAGGTCTGGTTCCACAGTTACTCAAGCAAATTTGTCAAGCTGGTAATTTCTTCCAGCAGCACCATATCGCATCAGTGACCCTAGATGACCAATGTGTATATGATGAACAGACCAGCACAGTGGAGCAAAGACAAAACATTGTGGTAGGCAGTCATGTTGGGAGCTACCAATCAACCTTTCCCTTCTTAATTTTGCGAATATTCAGCTCTTGTTCTCCATGAATTGATTGTTTTGTTGTGTTGTTTTCACCAGGACCCACGAGAGCTTCTCCAGGCTTGCAAGCAGGGTGACCTGGAGGCAGCCTTGAGGTTACTAGCAACTGACATTGATGTTGACATCAAAGATACCGTAAGGGTTACGTTTGTAGTGGTAGATACAAACCTATACTTTAAAACGTTACCACATCCCAGTTAGCATCTTTGAATGACAACTATCATTCAGCCATTACACCACTGTGTAAGTAGAGTGACAACAACCAACTTGTTCAAGACTAATTACATGTTCACATTCAGTGACTGCATAGTCAGCAAGCTACTTGACAAAAAATTATATGGTGCCTCTCAAGATGAATCTTCAAAGAAGCTGTTTACACATGAGTTCCAGTTGGACTAGTGTAGCAACTGTGGACAGCACAGTTTTAAAGTTTCAAATGATTCTGGCATTGAATCATTGCTGCCCCTCTACTAAGTATATACTGTGGAGTGAGATTACTCGGAGTATACGGCCAGGCTCCATTTAGCACATGGATGCACTGAAACTATGTTGTTTATGCCACACATGGGTTCATGGACAGGGAAATCTTGTGTGATTATCACATGACCACATTCTTGTCCTGTTATAGCTGTCTGTTTAAATTTTCATGCTTCATTGCTCAAGTGTGGCAAACAATGATGGCTTTCCTAAGTGACAGTAGTACGACCAGTGACAGTAGTACAAGCAGTGACAGTAGTACAAGCAGTGACAGTAGTACAAGCAGTGAGAGTAGTACAAGCAGTGACAGTAGTACAAGCAGTGACAGTAGTACAAGCAGTGACAGTAGTACAAGCAGTGAGAGTAGTACAAGCAGTGAGAGTATGCAAGCAGTGACAGTAGTACAAGCAGTGACAGTAGTACAAGCAGTGACAGTAGTACAAGCAGTGACAGTAGTACAAGCAGTGACAGTAGTACAAGCAGTGAGAGTAGTACAAGCAGTGACAGTAGTACAAGCAGTGACAGTAGTACAAGCAGTGACAGTAGTACAAGCAGTGACAGTAGTACAAGCAGTGACAGTAGTACAAGCAGTGACAGTAGTACAAGCAGTGAGAGTATGCAAGCAGTGACAGTAGTACAAGCGTGACAGTAGTACAAGCAGTGACAGTAGTACAAGCAGTGACAGTAGTACAAGCAGTGACAGTAGTACAAGCAGTGACAGTAGTACAAGCAGTGACAGTAGTACAAGCAGTGAGAGTAGTACAAGCAGTGACAGTAGTACAAGCAGTGACAGTAGTACAAGCAGTGACAGTAGTACAAGCAGTGACAGTAGTACAAGCAGTGACAGTAGTACAAGCAGTGACAGTAGTACAAGCAGTGACAGTAGTACAAGCAGTGACAGTAGTACAAGCAATGACAGTAGTACAAGCAGTGAGAGTAGTACAAGCAGTGACAGTAGTACAAGCAATGACAGTAGTACAAGCAGTGACAGTAGTACAAGCAGTGACAGTAGTACAAGCAGTGACAGTAGTACAAGCAGTGACAGTAGTACAAGCAGTGACAGTAGTACAAGCAGTGACAGTAGTACAAGCAGTGACAGTAGTACAAGCAGTGAGAGTAGTACAAGCAGTGACAGTAGTACAAGCAATGACAGTAGTACAAGCAGTGACAGTAGTACAAGCAGTGACAGTAGTACAAGCAGTGACAGTAGTACAAGCAGTGACAGTAGTACAAGCAGTGACAGTAGTACAAGCAGTGACAGTAGTACAAGCAGTGACAGTAGTACAAGCAGTGACAGTAGTACAAGCAGTGACAGTAGTACAAGCAGTGACAGTAGTACAAGCAGTGACAGTAGTACAAGCAGTGACAGTAGTACAAGCAGTGACAGTAGTACAAGCAGTGACAGTAGTACAAGCAGTGACAGTAGTACAAGCAGTGACAGTAGTACAAGCAGTGACAGTAGTACAAGCAGTGACAGTAGTACAAGCAATGACAGTAGTACAAGCAGTGACAGTAGTACAAGCAGTGACAGTAGTACAAGCAGTGACATTAGTACAAACAGTGACAGTAGTACAAGCAGTGACAGTAGTAGATGCAGTGACAGTAGTACAAGCAGTGACAGTAGTACATGCAGTGGACTGACCATTACATAAGTGATAGAGTTGTGGTGACTGCCTTTCTGTCCGTATTGATTCTACATGCTTTTGTAGATGTCTTATTCTGTAACAGTGCTCTTTGTGTGGCAAACAGGCCAGTTTGGTTTCCGTTTAGTATCCATCAATCAGCTTGAAGCCCATGAGTTGTGTGGTACATAATCTAAGTGGTACATGAATGTGACCAAACCACTTAGCACCAACTTTGACGGTGTCTGTTTTTATAGCACTGTTGAGCTTGCAAAGACAGGCTATTTTGTCAGGTAATTTGTTTTGTACAGGCTGAGCTATGGTGGCTGAAAGTAATCCACAATGGATGCCAATTTGCCTAAAATCAACTGATTTTCTCTGTGGTTATAGGAAATTTGTATTGAGAAGCCACCCAGTAGAATGAGAGCATGCACTGTTTGGGTAGCTTAAGACTTTTGCTGAAAACTCTCCCTTGGGCTACCGAGGGTGTGCAGGATAGTTTGGAGGAGTTGTCCTTTGCTATGCAGGAGCAAACACTGTGTGTAGCTTGGGTGTGGTCAGGGGGTAAGTAGGTGGAGCTGACATTTGAAGTAAACAAACGGTGCTGTTACATCTTGGTTATTAATTTGGAAGAATACAAAATTTAAGTGCTGGATCCAATCCTCTAGTTCCCTGAGTACTAAACACTGGAGTAAATACACTTCCGGTGTCTCTTGCATTCATCAGCTTCTTGTGTTCTTTGCAGGGTGGTGAGACACCTCTAATTTTGGCCAGCTATTATGGTCACTCGAATGTGGTCAGCCCACTTTTATGCTGTGAGGCTGACGTGAATGCACAGAATAAGGTACATGCAAACATGTATGTGTGAAACTCAAATGTAATTACTGCATGGCATTGCTCACAGGGAGGGAGAAGATACGGCCTGGTGTGCATACATGTATTGGCCAAAATGTATCCTGCACTGTGTGTAATTTTGTGTAGCATGTCTTTTTTTCATGTCAAGCTCCAACATGATACAGTGAGCTAATTTTGCCAGTTCACGTTTTCCCCAGCATTGTGGTGATAGTACACAGTATCGTACTACACTTGTAGAGTTTTGAGAAGACATTGAGACAAGAATTGTTTTCTCTGATGTAATGTTCTGCAGGAGGGGTGGACACCCCTGTTGGCAGCAAGCCGTCATTGTGATTCAACAATTGTCAGCCTGCTGCTTGCTTATAAAGCGGATGTGAATGCACAGCTAAAGGTAAGGAGTATGGAGCAATTCGCTGTGCACATAAGTATTTAAACTGACAGTGTTCACTATCATGTTTAGCAAAAAATGTTCTGGAAAGGAATAAGTGGTTAGCTTCACTCCCAGCCTCTCCACGCAATAGCCCCTCCTTCCGAGGTGAGAGCCTGAGAATGAGGCTACTAAGGGGTATCAACTTTAAGACCATCTACTACCTACATGTAAATGTTGTCCCAGACTACACGTTGTGTAACAAATTTCTGCCAAAGTTATAGCTGCTAGTTGGGGTCAGTGTGACAGTTGTCAGATAGGAGCAAGATCAGATAGGTTAGGCTTCACATGTTGGTCCACACAGGTGTGTGAATAAAGATGCACAAGTTGACGGGAACTGAAGGCATACCCCCTAGGAGAAGTTTTTGCTCAGGGATTGCTTTTGAGATCATATTTGGACCCAAATGCCACTAGTCTGACTAGTCTGGGCCAAAGTTTTTTTTCAGTATTGAGGTTATTATTGCTGCTTGTCATGATACACGTTAGTCGTCACGATGTGTTTCAGTCACTGGTTGTCAACCCTGTACTTAGAAGTTGATTCCCAGACTGTATATAGTGTAACAAATATCTGCCTAACATTTAATAGCTGCAAGTTGGGGCTTTAGTGTGACAGTTATCAGATAGAATCGATGCCTAGATCAGATAGCCTAGATGCCATATGTTGGTCCACAACATGACATATTGATGATAACTTTCTACTGTATATACTTGCTCTGATTAAGGCATATGGGATGAAAGACACATTCATCTTGCATGGGATGGATGGGAGTGTCCATGGGATTCTCACAAGTGTCCCATGGGGGGCATACCACCAACTCCCAGTGTCCTGGCCAAAGTATTTTTGCAGTATTGAGGTTATTATTGCTGCTTGGCATGACACACATTAGTTGTCACAATGTGTTTCAGTCACTGATAGTCAACCCTGTACTACACGTTGATGGTGATAGTGTGGGGGGTCTGAGTAGGTTGTTGATATGGAGCCAAGTACAAGTTCATAAGCATAGTTCCCAGGTCCTGTGATGGTATATGTATGAGTTACTGAACATTACAGCATGGATTGTGATTTGTCCAAAACTAAAGATTTGCGGTTAAAAGAATGTGAATTTGAGTTGGGTATATTCGAACACACTTACATTGTAGTTTGTACCACCCTAGTTCCCTCTACGATAAGATAAGCTTAGATCAACTTAAAAGAAATAAATAAATTAAAAAAAGAAAGAGTTTAGTAGAGTGCTGTAGTGTCAGTAGCTGTGAGTAGTATGTAGTGCCTGCTTGTGAAAGCAAGCTTGTGTCTAGAAGCAGCAGAAAGGCCACAGTGACCAAGACTGTACTCATTGGGCAGGCCCAGGTCTTGCACTCGTATGCTAAGCCTAGTAGGTAATCGTGGCCCGGTGCTTCTAGTGCTGGGCTGGGCTTTAAATAGAATGCACAATATATCGTTGGTACTACGTTGCCGTAGACAAGAAAGCTGAAGAGTGGTTGTGTGTGGAACAGAGCAGTGAGTTGTTTAGCGACATAAGGAGGAAAGGTGGGGCTAGTAATGCTTGCTTGCACTCGTGAATGAGCCCCTCCTGTAAACAAGCTGTGAATTTTTTTGAAATGTGCATTCATTTTGGTGCAGTCAAAGTTGTCCATTCCAAGAGTAGTGACAAACATGAGTCTAGCCTGACTTTGAGAGTAGCTCTGAACAAAAGCTGGCGCAGACTGATTTGAGATACATTGGTGGTTAGGACGCTACCTACAGTGAGCTTGTAGATGCGTCCATCAAGTGGCAATTTTGGATCATAAATGTATTAATGAGCTACTAAATCCCTTTTTTAAAAATATATTAATTAGGCAAGCA
The DNA here is from genome assembly GCA_949130485.1 of Agelas oroides. Taxonomy (NCBI): domain Eukaryota; kingdom Metazoa; phylum Porifera; class Demospongiae; order Agelasida; family Agelasidae; genus Agelas; species Agelas oroides. Next base: position 21,233,002 of record OX422184.1, on the reverse strand, counting down.
AGATTGCCCTAAACCAAACCCTAACCCTGAAGCTAGGAATAACACTGGTCCTGACTGTGACCCAGGTTTATGTTTTCGTTAACCTCCACTCAGAGACTTCCACCGCCACCTTAAAGCACATGATACAGCCTCATTCTCAGACCCTCACCAGGCTTCTACCTTTCATTGCACTCCACTCCTTGAGGGCTCCTAGACCAACCCACTTATATTTGTAGGGGAAGCACCAACCTAACCACATACCAAACCTTTTAGTTATTTGCTGTGAGCTATGATAAAACTTATAACGCCCTTAAGGGTCATTTGTCATTAAGCACATGTACATGTTTATCTATCTTTCACATTAAAGGGTTAAAGTACAAATATAGCCTCATTCTCATGCCCCCACCTAACATTCCATCTCTTGCAGTAGGGGAGGGCCAGGGAACTTTTATCATGAGAGTGACATCAGGGATAGAAACTATTGTGAATGTTGTGTCATACCACCTGAAGTAGCCTCATTCCTAGGCCCAAAGAAGTGAAAGTTAACTGTTCGCACTTGTGTTCACAGCCTCCGCATGCTATTTATATACTACCGTACATCTGTGACACTAAACATTGAGGCTAAACTTAGTCTGTAAGAACTGTACTTACACACTGAAGTTAAAAGGACTACTCGGTAAAGCTCACCAATGACATTGTTGAACTTATGTTTATTAATTGATGTCACTTACAAGATAAAATTCTCAGGCACCCCTGCTTTTCCATATTGAATGTGACAAGAGCTGGGTGGTGTCCTGGGAGCAGTATGAATAGAGGAACTGGTTTTGACCACTCCATTCTGTAATCTGCACTTATGCCATCTGTATGGCAAGCATTCCATTCTGTTTTCATTTCCATTCCCCGTTTCCGTTTCTGCTTCCATTCCCCGTTTCTGTTTCTGCTTGCATTCTGCTTCCATTTCTGCTTCCATTCCCCGTTTCCGTTTCTGCTTCCATTCCCCGTTTCTGTTTCTGCTTGCATTCTGCTTCCATTTCTGCTTCCATTCCCCGTTTCCGTTTCTGCTTCCATTCCCCGTTTCTGTTTCTGCTTGCATTCTGCTTCCATTTCTGCTTCCATTCCCCGTTTCCGTTTCTGCTTCCATTCTGTTTCCATTCCCCATTTTCATTTCCCGTTTTCATTTCCATGGTTCCTGGCTGTACCTTTACTACTTTCCAAATGTTGCGAACAAGTTTTCCAGAGGATTTCTAATTGAGACCTACCCTGAAGTATCATGTCACATTTGTGATACATGTAATTTTAGGCCGTCATTATTTTACGGAACGGACCGAACGGAACGGAACAGTTCCGTCACATTATTTCACGGAACGGAGCCGCGGTTCCTACCGTACTACTTGCACGACTGGCGTGCAATATCTCTTTGTGTGTTGAATTTCTCTAGTTGCTCGGCATAGTACTTGATTTAAATGAAGGTTTATATACAGGTTGAAGTGTAAATGTAAGCGCTGAGTCGACAATACGGTAGCAGTTTTACGTAGGCAAGTACTCAGTCTCATCATGCATGCATGCTACTTGTCTTTTGTTTTGTTTTGTTTTTCCGGTGGATGCATGCATGCATGCTAAACCAGGGTTCTTGACAGAGTGGCGGCAACTGGACTATAAACCAGCTCTTACAAAAGGCTCGACAATTGGCTTAAAATGTCTGTATGGTTTGTCAATGCGGCACTGTAAAAAAACCTTTGCTTACTGTTCAAGCAGTATCACGGCCAGTAACTAGAGCATTTCAACGCACAATGCGACACATATTCGAACCTGTTCCGTTCCGTAAAATAATGTGACAGAACTGTTCCATTCCGTTCTGGTCCGTTCCATAGAATAATGACGGCCTAATTTTATGCAATGTAGCATGGTATTTGGTAGTAAGGCAAGCCATCTTTTGACATGTGTAACATAGTTTGCCAGCACCATAGGATGTGTCCCATGGAAACCTTGTGTCATACCAGTGTATGTGTATACATAAGTGAGAATCTGCAATTTGTTGCTAGGGATCTAGCAGCATCATTTGGTTGCCATGTATGAAAAGGTACACCACTAACTGCATTTACCTCCCAAAGCACTTGAATCTGTTTACAAATAGCATGGCTTCAGCTATATGAATTTAAAAACCTTTGTCTTCATAAATTTTTGGGCTTATACATACATGTGTGGCAGTCCCATGTAGAAATTGAAGATCATTCCGTTGCGATTCCATCGCTGCGTTCATAGCGTTGTATCACTGATCTTCCATTAAGGTCGGGGCTCATACGCACTTCGTAGACTCAGAAGATGTTCTTGCATCTACGAAGCACATGAGCCCCGCCCTTAATGGAAGTTCAGCAATACAGCACTTCACAACACAATGGAACAATCTTCGATTTCTACACAGGACTGTCACATGTAGTAGTCTGATTGCTTCCCAGATGTTGCACTCAACATCCATTGGAGATAGTTTAAGCAGCATGAAATGTTGAAATTTTGTTCTACCTATTGCCAGCTATCAAATCAGAAGACGAACACTAAGCACCAATCCTGCCATAATAATCCACCAAAGAGTGTTGTTCACACCACGTCCCATACTAAGCTAACGATTACATAAGAGTCACTGTATCTCCACTTCACAAGGACTGAGACAGTGCTGTCATGCTTGTACACAGTAATACTGGTACTGTACTGAACCTTGACCTGAACCTTGACCTCACACTGAACCATGTCTGCATATACTGTGAGAACATGATTATTCATCAGCTGAGACTCTCCTCCCAGATGACATCAATTAGAGTTTAACAATATCTGTCTCATTGTTATGTTGCTCTAATTATCACCATGGCAACCACAAGTACATTGATTTTTATGTAAGTAATAGTTATATCCCTCCCTGGGGGATGGTCGTTTTACACATTGGTGTCGGGCGTAGCCCAACACCAATGTGCAAGACCACACCCCAGGGAGGGATATAACTATTATATAACCTGTTACCTAGACAACATCACCGTACAAGAGAGATATGGGCATCATTCTTAGATGTTGCCTGGGTAACGGGTTATATTATAACATTTTACTTGTTAACAGTAAATAGTGAGGAAGGTCATCAATTATGTTGGACAAATTGCTCTAATCACCACTATCAATGGTACCTCACAAGTACATTAATTTTACCATTTACCTGTTAACAGTAAATAGTGAGGAAGGTCATCAATTTACAAGAGCTACATAATCCACTCTGTATATTGTTATGCTTATTGAATTGTGAAATGTCTGAACTAGCTACAGCCACATTCCCAGGCCTTTCCCAATCTCCACTCTTTATCATTTTCATCAACCAAAAACTGGAGGGGTAGATATGCCTGGGAATGAGGCTAAGCAGACAGTGTTAGTGTTTATAAAACAGTGAGAATTACCAGCAATTTATTCTGCATCTCTTGTATTCACAGAATGGCCAGAGTGCACTGTACCTTGCCAGTGCAAAAGGACATCAACAGATTGTTGCCCACCTTTTGAACAATGGAGCTGATGTGAACCAACAGAAAGAGGTGAGATGATGTTGAACATGATCCTCCAGGCTACGCTGGAGCCAGTTGGTGTACCTTAAATGCAGAAACACTCAAAAGGTACTGTTGGCAATTTTCTTCCGACTTCAATTGAAAGGCACCAAAGTGTCAAGCATGCTAAGCAAGCGCTAGGCTTAGCCAGTGGCCTGATTTGCATAAAAGTGGCGTGTAACTAGGGTGGACTAGTTTATCTAAGTTACTGACCACTGCTAAGTAAGCTATTTTCTCTTGTTTGAAGCCATTTATGTGTGACTGTACTCGTAACTTACCAGCACTTTGAAATAGTGCCAATTTTCCCACTTGATACCCATAGCCCCAACAGATTCAGCCAATTTCTAAGTTATTTGAAGGTAGTACTTCTGTCATATGTGAAAACTGGAGGCCATTTGCTGCCCTCATTTGAGAAAAAGCTTCGTGTTTGGCAACCCTTGGGCAAATCACACTCACGAGGTAGTACCACCCCTTTTACTCTCGCAAGCCAGACCCAACCAACCCCAGCGCTGTGCGTTATACTGAAAGCGATCCGCACTGGGATTGGTTAGGTCTGGCTTGCGAGACTACCACCCCTTCCTGCTTTTCCTGGATAGTGATGTAAGTGAAAAGGTGTGGCCTCAACAGTTACCACTAAATAGGAAAGGAGTTACCCTCAGTAGCTGCTTGGCTTTGCTTCTTCACACGGTAAGGGCCCAAATGTAATGCAGGTGTGTAAATACACCATTCATGCTCACGGGAAGTAAAGATTAGGCGTATATATATGCCTATCACATTCAAAGGGTTAACAGGATAATCATCACATTGTTTGAGCATAAGAGCATAGAATGATATTATAGGCATAATATTCTCATGCCTACCGATTAATCTTGTATATGAACAGACCCGTTTTTTTTTGTAATGTAGCCAAGGAGATTTATGGTCAATATCCAGGGTGCAGCCTGAAGGTATGGCTGAATATATTGTGAGGGTGTAATTAACCACTTGTTTGGTGTCAATTAGAAATCTATCTGCCTCATTGTTACATTTGACAAATTGCTCTAATTATCACCATGGCAGCACACATGTATGTTAACTTTGCCCATCTATAGCCTGAGTCTATTATGCCAAGTTATGCTCTTAGGAAACTTCCGTGAAATTCACTTTAAATTATCATTCTTGCATTGCTCCCATCATGCTCCACTTGTTCCTCAGATCTAGCATTCCAATTTTGGACTAAGTCTGCTACCTTCAGGGCCTTTGCCATACTCAGGTGTATGGCACGAGTGGGAAACAAAAGTAGGAGGTTCCATAACTTTCTTTCCACTTAACATACATAATCTGAATTTGGAGAGAAAACATATCTCATTAACTTTATTGCCACGCCCACTTTGATAATCATGTGACCAATTATGACGTCACTATTTCCAAAGAGTGACTAAAACTACATTGCCAAAATAACGATTTCTTTTCCTTTAGATGTAAGGTTGAAATGGGTAAATGGTTGATATTACCAAGATCTTGCGTGAGAAACAAAACCATGCTGTACAAAATCAATTATGGCCAAAAACATCATTTTAATGGTGAGCCACAATATAAAAATCATGTTATCACGTGCGCAATGCAGTCCCGCTGGTGTGGGGCTCGCTCAGGCTCGCCCCAACTATGCACTAGAAATTGTACAACATTGTGGGGGCGAGCCTGAGCAAGCTGATACAGGATATTATGTCACTGATGAGTGATGTAACACATCAAGTCAATCATCCTCCTACATGCACATCCATTTACCATTCACAGGGGGCTTTGAAAGTGCTTTTGCTGGGTTACTTATATTTTTCATGACATATGGCAGGATTTGTCACTATAGCCAAATTTCAAAACGCGCAAGTAGCTAAGTTCTCACCCGAGATAGCCAAGTATCACATGTGCCAGCCATTTCTCCAGCCAGGGCGGCTACACATGCATGGACTAAGCTTTACGATGAAATCATGAGCTGAATTTCTGGCATTTATGAGTGCCATTCATGCCATGCATGACTGGCTCAACCACTGTCCATATTTTGTACCGCCTGTGAGCGGCCTACCGTTGATGGTCGGTAGAAGCACAGACCTGAAGTTGCCACGCTTGGTTCAACTTCAGTTGTCTTCGCTCCATGTTGCCGACGCTGGACTTGGGCAGTAACATGCTTCGCATGCGAGATCGAACTTCGTGAAATATTTGAATGCGCTCATTTAAATTTACTGTATATGGCCGCAAGCAAGCAAACAAGCATACACACTTCCGCAATGCAGTCCCGCTAGTGTGGGGCTCGCTGAGGCTCGCCCCAATAACACATGTACATTACATGCACGGATCTACCATTCTATGCATGAGTCTACCATTCTATGCATCTTCCATGTACCACTCTCCCTTCTATGCCATGCATGATAAAGGTATGTTTGTGTTGATTTCATGCTCATTAAATAGATGGAACAGGCATGTATGGTCAGCTAAAGGTTACATGTACCTTGGCTCCACAAAGTCTGTATGGGACTTGCATGAGTCTAACATTCCATGCATGGTTTACATCTATTCATGCGTGGAACAGAAATGCGTAGACAAATGATACTGTCAACAATTACCTGTGTCCACATAGTTTTTACAGCTGCAAAATTCAGCTGCTGTTCATTTACTTATAAAGTTCTGTAAGGTTTGCATGGAGGGGTCTAGCTCCAGTAGTTCTATGGTTATAATTGTTGAGTTAGCCTTGCTTAGCTTTGCTGCTGGCCTCCAATCAAGCTACAACTATTGACATGTGAGCTAGCTGCCTACAGCCAGAAATGAGGTGAGTCTGAGCTTCTTAGTTGAAGTTTTCAGTAGTTCAGGTAGTTGGATATTGCTGCATGTGTAGACACTTTACTAATGCTTACCTTATACTAGCTAGCCAGCTAATCTAAAGCGCCGCACCATGCTAGTTATTGAATAAATCAGAAGTGAGGGCAGAAGCTATAGTTGACAGTCTGTGTCGATGAAAGGCCTGATCCTGGCCTTTGTGTATATGAAGGAGTGAGCAACAATTTGTGCCTGACGTGTGGTGATAAGGAGAAGAGAATGAAAGATGGTGACTCAATCACAACCTTCCCAACTGTATTAGGTGGTATCTCTCTTGGCAATTTTGAAATAATGCGTACAGAAGATATCCACTACTTTGTGGTTAATGTAATGCTTGATTTTTGGTAGTAGTGTTACAGAGACTGCTATAAAACTTGAGCCATTCGTCAGCACTGGCTTTCCAAGTCGAACTTTTTCACTACAGAACAAAGAGTAGGCAACAAGCAATAGATGCCTTTAGCAATGTTGACAGTTTACAGCATATGGCAAATGAATGGCATGTCAAGATATTGCTTTTCACATACTGTAAACTCTGGAATAGAAGTACCCATCAATTACAGGTACCCTATGAGTATAAGTACCTATCAAAGTGTTTGCTATCAATTTCCTGAATACTAGTACCCCCTCGAGCATAAGAACCCTATGAATATTAGTACCCATCAGCCAGTAAGTGTGGATAGCAGTAGCAAACTATTTAGCTGTCCCAGGAGCAGCTGCAGCAATATACTAGAGGTCGAGGAATGGTGGAGCTCAGGCAACAATGGAGTGATGCTACTTCATGGAAGCTGGCTATACAATCGGGATGATGACAGCATTGTGCGACGAGCTGCGTATAGCTGTTGAAGCGGTTTGTCATGTGGCCATTTTCGGTCAACATGCAGTGATGCTGAAGATTGAGTGCAGACGGCAGTAGGCAGGGTTCTTGCTAGACCTTTAGTGGATGGTTTTGCACCATTTGGTTAATTGGAGCACCATTTCAATGTGGTGAATTTATGTAAGAGCACCATTTGGATCGCTTCCTAAACCCTGCCCATAGCAGTTGCTCTCCTGACTTCCCACTTAACATTTCAATAGTGGTGTGTAGAGAGAGTGTTTCATACCTGCCTATTGTGCTATACACCATTTGAAAGTAGATTTATAGCTAGTGATTGAACAAATCACAGTGCTATATACAACTGTGGAATGTACGGTTCTTCAAATTTTCTGAACACATCTTCCCTAATGTTCACCGCTACCTCATGAAGATGGTGACAGAATTGGAACTACCATGACAAATGTCTTGTCAAAGTACCAACCCTTCTCACGTCAATCCTCTGTGACAATCCATATCAGAGTCTTGCAGAATGACAGCATAATTGCCATACCCACCACTCTGAACATCCAATAAAATTGTTCCTCAATGTATGCCACATACTACTAGTAGTGTGGAATTAGTAACCATATCCTTCCTCTTACTCTCTAGTGCCAATCCCCTTCCTTACAACCTCAACCATCAGCCAAACTCATATCTCTCTAGCCTTCTCCAGAACCACCATCCCCATTATTTGACCCCACCACTGAAACATAACTAAAGCGGCATTGGTGCATGGTATGTTCATAACTGGGCCTGGTATGAAGTGGGCATCATTATTGCACATGTTCATGGAATGGTAGATCGTGCGCGTATTGTGCATAATGCACGTACGATACATGCACAGATCTACCCATTGTATGCATGAGTCTACAAGTCCATGCATGTTCCATGCATCAGTCTTCCTTCCAGGCCATACATGATACAGGCGTGGTTCTGTTCTTTTCATGCATGGAACAGCCATACATGGACAAATGATACTGTAAACAATTACCATGGCTCCACAAACTGTCAACAGCTGCAACGTACAGCTGTGGCTCATTTATTTCTAGAGGAGTCTTGCTCAAGTAGTCTTGTTTGGCTTTGCTGCTGCCTCCAGTCAAGCAACAGCTTCTGATATGCCTGAGAGCTAACTGCCTATAAAGCCAGAGACAGGGTGAGTCCAAGCTTCTCAGTTGCAGTTCCAACCTATAGTTCAGTATTTGGATATAGACACTGGTAGTAATGTTGTGCCTGTATAGCTAGCCAGGAAATCTTACAGTGCTACACAATACTTCCTAGACAGTAAAATCACAATGCCTATATATACACACTACTAGCTACCCTGTAGCCCATTAGTTTGGTTCCCAGACCCTTCCTGTAAGGGTAGGGCAAGAAAGGGGAAAAAAGGAAGGTTTGGTGAATAATTCGAAATATAAAAATTTTCTAGGGGGGGGGGGGGGGGGGGGGGGGTGGGCATGTCCCCAGAAATGTTTGAATTTCAGACCCTTTGAGATCGCTTCTGGTGCATTTTCAGACCATTTGTGGTTTTCAAATGACATGATGAGATGACCATATTTCTAGTGCTGATAAGACACTTAGCACCTATAGACCGTGTGCCTAAAAGGGCATGGTTACAAGTGGCAGTGATGTCACGGGCTGTGGCGTCATATTCTGATGACGTAATGTGGGAAAAAATGGCTCTGTGAACGGCAAGCGACGAGGTTGTGAGCTGACTGCTGAACGTTACCATGAGCTGCATCTAAAATCGACTTACATCGCTATTAGCCTTATAACATACATGAGCCACTAAGCTGAGTATTGCTGGTAGGGAGCCAACAAGGGGTTCATGTGTACATTACTGCTATTCTACTGCCCTACAAAATGGCAGTGAGTATGCGGAAAATCGTATACTTTGAAGTATAATATATGGACCACGTCCAAGCAGGCACACTGTCTGTGGATAGTGACGTTGAAGACATTGTAGATACGTGGAACAGAAAGAGTAGAAGAATAGCTGTTTAGGTTAAAAACTGTACATTCTCCTTGTGTTTAGCCTCAGGTTACCTTATGCTGTATATTCCTCGTGTTGAGTTTCAGTTTTGTATATTCATTACTTCCAATTACCCCTTGAAAAAAAGGCTAACCTAATTTCCAAAGGGAGGTGAGACTCTGGCAAGGGGGAGGCGCGATTGCACCCCCACCCCTCATATTTGAAACCCTGACTTGAGACAGGCTTCCATGTTTACATACAAGTCAGACGTTAATATGCTACAAGCCACAAGACCACAGCATGCCATGTTCTTGTGTATAATGAGAACCTTGGAATAATCATTAATGCCCACTCCATACCAGGCCCAGTTATGCACCATGCAATGCCTGCTTCCAATGCTCCTCAAATAGTGGGTTGGGCATATTTTCGAGAGTTGTAAGTTTTTGCTCGCCCAAGTCTCCTAGCATCCCATGTTAATGTGTTCAAAGCCAAGGGTGATCTTTCAATCAATAAGAAGTGCAGTTTTCATCCATCTTCTCAATCACAAACCACAGCTGGGTTTGTGTCTGCCATCCCCACTCAGCTGCTTGAGCATCCACATGACCTTAGCAAGGTTTACACAATTTTCCTATTATGTTGCCTATCTCTGTTCTGTGCATATAATGGAACCCTTGTTTCATGGCAAATGTACGTATGTGTATTCAGAGGGAGGTTCACGAATGTTGTTGCGGTTCAGTGTTATTTTCTGTGCTATACATCATTGACAACATTTGTATGTAACACAGTACATCACTAAGTGCCTACCAACACTTGAATGTGTTTACAAATAGCAGGGCTTCACCTCCAAGAATTAGAAACTTTGTCTTAAAAATCTTGTTTGCTTGTGCGTACATGTATTGTCTGGTATGTACATTTATTGATCAGATTGCTTCCCAGAGTTTGCACCCAAGGGTGTACGAGTGTGTTTTTGATGGGTTTGTGGACATTAGTGAGGTTTTACAACCTTTGACTAGCACCAAAATCGGATGGCATAGTGACTTCACTATCACTGTCTTCTTTGCTGTGCTTGCTTCTTTGCAAATGCCCTCCTAACCCCTGATTTCTTGCATAAGTATTTCTCGCTTGTGTAAATACCCCATAGCAAGTGTCATTTTTGTTTGCAATACGAGCTTACACGGGGTCCTATGTCACCACTGATGAAGCAAGTTAATTCAATACTTCTCGGCTTAGTATCAATACAAGTGTCAGTGAGTTTCCGTAGTACACTTTGGCTAAGCTGCCATTCTTCCAGAAAGTCACAGAAGCCGTTGTGATTTTGTTCTTGTGTGTAACATCTCGAGGAACCTGGTGGGGTGTGGGTGTATGAACGATACTAATTGAATATTCGAGCATTCACCTCTCAACTTTTACCTCAAAGTGGTATGTAAAAAGGGGTGGGGGGCATATTTTTGGGAGCTTATGTAATTTGAGGTGGTAATGACATAGTGGTATAATAAAAGCTGGGAAGAACACTCATGGTTAAGGAAGGATCTTGGGACAGTTCTAAGTTTGCACAGCTGGTCAGAGGTTAATAAGCTACAAAACGACAAGAGCACAGCATGGCATGTTCTTGTGTATTGAGTGGGCATTGATCATTATTACATTACATGTAGGTCTATGGAGTGTATTGTTTGTACGTCTGTGAGTAATGCCATATCCATTGGGTTAATGCTAAACTGCACATGTGCACATATAGTGTGGTAGGTCCATACATGTATCATGCATAATGCATGCACTACACGGATCTACAATTCCATGCATGTTCCATGCATCATTCTCCATTTCGTGCCATGCATGATACAGGTATGGTTCTCTTCATACATAAGTTCATGCGTACGTTCATGCAAGAAATAGATGGGACAGCCATGTGTGGACACATGTTACTCTAAAAAATTACCTTTGCTCCACTAAGTCTGCATGAGTCTACCATTCCATGCATGGAACAGGCATGGCTTACATCTATTCAGGCATGGAACAGAAATGCGTAGACAAATGATACTGTAAACAATTACCTTGGCTCCACAAAGATGTGCAGCTGCCTTTTAATACTTTCTGCAAGGTTTGCATGAGGAGTCTAGCTCCAGTAGTTCTGTGGTTATGACTGTTGAGGTAGCCTTGCTTCGCTTTGCTACTAGTCCCAAATCAAGCTATTGACATGCCTGAGGTCTAGCTGCCTAGTACCGCCAGAGATAGGGTGAGTCCAAGCTTCTCAGTTCCAGTTTTGAGTAGTTTGGCAGGGTTTAACCTACGGGTGGGAGAAGGGGGGAAACTTCCCCCAAGCAGTCTACCTTTCCTCCGAAGGGATAGAAATTTGTTTAATCACAAATTATTCTATACTAGTAGCGTAATAAACTAAGAGCTAACTTCAGCCACACCCCACTAGAAGCTTGGTGTTCTCTAATTAGCAAAGTGCAGGGAGCCAAAAGCACAGTGTCACAAAGTGCTTTGTGCTGTGCCATTTCCAAACACTTCCAATTCCAAACATTTTTTAAGATGAAAACACTGTTCAGGTAGTTGAATACTGTATTGCTGTAATGCTGTACCTATATATGGCTAGTCAGCTGCCTAGCTTCCTTTTCAAAGGAGTGAATCTTTTGAATCAGTGATAATTCTAACATCAAGGGCACATTGAGCCGCCTTTGGCAGCTTGATGAACCCTTGGTAACAAGTAGTGCAGTGGATTAACTTGCTAGCTAGCTAGCTACTGTTGTGCATCACTGTGGATTCATGGATGTGATGTGAAATGTTTAGTTCTTCAATTATCTTGAATTGATCTCCTCCACTGTTCATTGTGTTCACTGCTGAAGTGATGTCAGAATTTGAAACCTTTGTCAAGGAACCAACCATCATCACCTCAATTTCTTCCAACAATTTTATAACCCCATTTCATAGTCCCTGAAGACACAGAATGATGGCAAAATGCCCATATCCACAACTCAGAACAGCTAAATAAAACGATTTCTGTCATTAAGTTTGTCTATCTATCTGTCTGTCTATCTGTCGGTACAAAAAAACACCAGTTATCCAGATCCAGGCTAAATACCTTCAAACTGTGCAAAACATTGAAAGACTGCCTTGTCTACAGGTGCTAGATACACTCTACAAACACTTAAAATCCTGCGTTTTGAGTTGGCATCATGGGCCCGCCTATCAACCACATCCAGATACGTACCTAGCCACATGTTAATGTGCGATGGGAGAGGATGGTTTCAATGTTTGTGGGCTTCACTATACAGTGTGCATTTGTGAGACGATGGGTTGTTGCTATCTTTGTAAAGCAATTTGTTGCATTCTTGAATGATGATGGTTGCCCTGTTACTGGAGAAAATGGGCCTGTATTAACTCACAATGAGAGCACTACTCCAAGTAAGCATAAAATGAAGGCAAGACAAGCCTTTCTACTCATACCATTCGATATTTTTGCTGGCAACCTGTCTCGCAAAACAGCTGCTTGCTCTGTTGCTCAGTGCCTTAGCCCGCCCTTATTACTACAGTTTCAGTGAGTGGGAACTCTAGCAAATTACCAGCAATAACATCAGTTCTTTGTCAAACAATGTTGCCAAGTGGGAAGCCACAGAACAGTTCTATGTCAATTGCACAGATGTATCTGCTCTCAGCCCTAAGGAATCAGTTGCCGGTACGTTCACAAGTTTAAGTTAGTAGCTGACTGTTCAAATTATTGACTCAAAATCTTTCAAGGAAGATTGTTGTCCCTTCCTGTGTTGTATATAAGCCAAAATACTAACAGATGTACTATGAGGAAGTATTGGAGTTTCAGTCAACTGAATGCCAATGTTTCTTTTGATTTTATATTCACTGTTTGTTTTCATAAATCATGGTCACTGAGTTGTGTGGTAACTGGGATTGTAACCTTGTACCCTGGCCAGTTCTACCAGTTTTTACACTCAAGCTTTGATGTGTTTTTATTTTTGACTGCTCATCACATAATTTAAACAATGTGAAACTATTTTTGTTGTCGTACTTGACAGCCCTCTGACACCAGTAGTCCAACACTAGACACTAATACTCCTGTAACAACCAATACCACTAAGGAGGTTGAGGAAGACCAGGAGCAATCACTCTAGTATATATACCATAATTATGTTTGTTACTGTGTAGCGTAGTGTTTATATGTGAAGTATACTATAGTTTGTGGGAAGATGAAAGGTGCCACATGGAGTCATATACACTATCCTCATTCTGAGGTCTTGGACGTTTGTCGCTTGCAGTATGAAATTAGCGCAAAACGAGCCCAGGCCTTCTGCGCAAATTTCTTACTGCAAGTGACAAATGCGCAAGGCCTGGGAACGAGGCTAATATACACCCCTGACTCAGCAATACACTCCTGCAATTGTGACCACAGGGAGTATATTGCTGAGTAAGGGGTGTATATTTGTGATTGAGGTTTTCTTGAAATCAGAAAATTTAAGGTTGGCAAGAGAACCTCCTTGTTTTTACACAATGTATGTATGCCGGAGCCAGCTGCGAAGCCTCTTACAGTCTACCGTTATGTGATGTATACTTGCCAAGCCTTCTGTGTATTGGACATTGTGAAGGATTAAGCCGCGGCGCAACTCGAGATGTCAATTGGAGAGACTCAATTTCTAGTTCAACATCAAACAGCAAAACCCAGCTGACTTAAATAGGTACAAAACTGACATGATCTAGCTGCAATCAGGATGATACAACATCCTATATGGAAAGTACAGGAAACCACAATATAAAATATTAGGGAGCAACTGAAAAGCCAGGAAATCAGGTACAGAAACATTAAGTATTCAACCAAAAGAAATGACCTAGGTGACCAAATGATGCAACTGGAAACATTCCACAAATGTGGTAAATATAACTGACCTTGATACAGAACCTAAACCACAAAATATACAAGAAGGAAATTAGGAACCATGACTTAACCTACATGCAGAAATATACACAAATTAATAAATAAGGGCAATAGCTGTCACAGTGAGGTAATCCCTCACACTCCTCCCCCCTTCTCCTGCGACTAACATGTCGCATTTGTGGGTGACTCTACTCCCCGAGATAGTGCATCGCATTAGCATTAGCTTTACCAGCCCGATAGTGTACTTGAAACTGATAGGGCTGCAAAGATAGACTCCATCTTGTGAGGCGGGCATTATTCTCCTTAAGCCGGTCCAACCATTCCAACGACCGGTGGTCTGTCTGGATGATGAAGGGCTTTCCCAGCAAGTACACCCGAAAGGTTTGGACTGCTAACTTTATAGCCAGACACTCCTTCTCTATAGTCGAGTATCGTTCCTCTCGCGGAAGGAGTTTTCGACTATAATATGCGATAGGATGATCTGTGCCATCTTCACCCACTTGACTCAACACCGCTCCGACACCTCGGTTTGACGCATCAGTCTGAACAATAAAAGTCCTATCAAAATCTGGACTTCTGAGCACAGGTGTGTAACATAGACAGTTTTTTAACTGCTGAAAGGCTGCTTCACATACTGGAGTCCACTTGACACGATTAGGGCTATTCTTGCGAGTTAGGTCTGTCAGCGGGGCTGCAACTGTGGCATAATCTTCAATGAATTTCCGGTAGTATCCGGTCATCCCCAAGAAGGTCCTCACTTCTTTCTTTGTTACTGGAGTCGGGAACTGCTTCACTGCCTTCACCTTGGACTCCTCCGGCTGTACCATGCCATTCCCCACCACATGACCAAGGTGAACACATTTGGACATGGTGAACTGGCACTTCCTGGGCTTTGCAGTCAGTCCTGCTTCTCGCAATCTCTCAAGTACAGCACGAATCTGACGCATATGATCCTCCCAGGTTGAACTGTGAATGACCAGATCGTCAAGATAAGCACCAGCAAATGTTTCCATACCACGTATCAACTGGTCCATCATCCGCTGAAAAGTGGCCGGTGCACCCTGTAGACCGAATGGCATCACCCGAAACTGGTACAGACCAAATGGGGTGGTGAATGCCATTCTCGTGCAGGCACCTTTCGCCATAGGTACCTGCCAGTAGCCACGTGTGAGATCCAGTGTGGTGATGTATTTGGCGGTGCCCAGCCGGTCAATTAGGTCATCCACTCTTGGCATGGGATAGGCATCAGTCCGTGATACACTGTTCAACTTCCGATAGTCTACGCAAAAGCGCATAGTGCCATCCTTCTTCTGGACAAGAACTACTGGAGAGGCCCATTCACTGACAGAAGGTTCAATCACGCCACTCTCCTCCATCTCATTCAGCTCCTTTCTCACCGTCTCTCGGTAGGCATGTGGCAACCGGTATGGGGGTAGTCGGATCGGGTTAGCTGTCCCAGTCTCAATATTGTGCTCGGCCATACTTGTCCTGCCTGGTGTGGATCGAAGGACATCTGAGAACTCCCCCAGTAGGAGTTGTAGCTCGGCATGCTTCTCCATGTCAAGTTCTTTACTGACCACTGGTTGATCCTCAACCTCGTTACCTCTCCACATCACAACTTCTTCATTCTCCATGTCCATCGCATCATCATCCTCAGCAAAGAAGCTGGTGGCATTTGGAGTGTGCCACTTGCGTAGCATGTTCACATGAAAAATCCGACGGCGTTTCCGGGTATCAAACATGTCGATCTGATAGGTGACAGTACCCACACGACGTAGCACAGGATAAGGACCCTGCCACTGGGCCTGCAGTTTACTGGTTGAAGATGGTAATAACACCAGAACATGTTCACCAGGCTCGAACTCCCGTTGCCGTGCATGACGGTCATACCACCTCTTCTGGTCTTTCTGGGCCTGGGCTAGATTTTCCTGCACCAGTTCAGACATCTGGGCCAGCTTCTCCTGCACTGAGAGAACGTATGAGACAACACTCTCATTACTCCTCTTATCTGTTTCCCAGGTCTCCTTCAAGACATCAAGTGGCCCTCGCACCTGCCGACCATATAACAACTCGAACGGGGAGAAGCCTGTGGAGGCTTGAGGCACCTCCCAGTAGGCGAACAACAGGTATGGCAACAGTTTGTCCCAATCCTTGCCCTCTTCGGTGGCTGCCTTGTGCAACATCTGCTTCAAAGTTTGATTGAAGCGTTCGACTAGGCCATCCGTCTGAGGGTGGTAGGGACTCATCCGGATGGCCTGGACCTTTAGCAAATTGTACACCTCCCGCAACAACTGGGAAGTGAAGTTGGATCCCTGGTCTGTGAGGATCTCTTGAGGCACACCCACCCTGGCAAACACCTTTACCAATTCCTCTGCCACATGCTCTGCGTCAATGCAACGGAGGGGAACGGCTTCTGGATAACGGGTAGCATAATCACACATCACTAATACATACCGATTCCCACTTCAGCTCCTCGGTAATGGCCCCACAATGTCCATGGCCATTCGTCGGAATGGTTCTTCAATGACAGGTAGAGGTATGAGGGGGGCCCGTTGCCTCCTCCCAGGCGCCGCCTTCTGGCACTCGGCACACGTCCGGCAGTATTCGGCCACATCTCAAAACAGGGTGGGCCAGTAGAAACGCTGGCGGACCCGCTGTCCTGTCTTTGTCTTTCCCATGTGTCCTGCCAATGGGATTGTATGTGCCAACTGCATCACTGTTCCCCGGCATTGTCTTGGGAGTACCAGTTGCTCTACTGCCATGTCCTCTCCGTCTCTCCCTGGTGGCACCCATCGTCGATAGACCAGGCCCTCCTTCTCAAAGAATCCTGCTCCTGCTGAGCTGGCTTCGCCCCTTGCTGCCTTCCGTACCTCCACTAGTGACTCATCTTCCTGCTGCAATCTCCTCACTTCTGCAGATGTCAGATCCAGTGGGTGACAAGGGTAGGTACTCTCCGCCTCCTTCCCCTGAGAAAATGTTTCCCGGTTGGCTCGCTTCTGACTCCTGGACAACTTCACTCTCTCCTGGCCCCCTGAGAACAGCTCCTCATCAAAGGTGGCCCCCAACATATCTCCATCACTGGTCTCAACAGTGTCTGCTTCCTGGGCTCCAGTCTCCAGGTTTCCCTCCCTGGGTTGGTCCTCCTCCTGGTTCACAGTCATCAGTCCCTCAATCGCCTTGGGATGGGCTCCATCTCTCCTCTCCTCCTCCATCCGGACAGCTTCCTCCTGTTGCTGCTGTCTCTTCCGTGCTCTGGTTGTGACAACCATGGCCTCTCCTGGCTGCATCTCCCCAATGTCCTGGTCCGATTCCTGCAGTAGCACCCCCAGTTCTGGCACATCTCTCCCCAGAAGTACAGACACAGGTAGCTTGTCGGCCACGGCTGCCTCCACTGTGAGACTCCTTCCACCAACCACAATCTTGATCTCAGCTAGTGGGTAGATAACCGTATCCCCGTGTGCACAGCGGATTGATATTTCTTCTGCAGTCATCTTTTCCTCCGGGACGAGGTCACTCCTGACTAGGGTGGTGCTAGCTCCGGTGTCCAGCAGAATGTCACTCACGTTCACTCCTTCCACCACACCTTGTCGGGAGACATCCCCCTTGTGATCACGGGCCCTCGCAACTGGCCTACACCTCCTGCAACCACTCTCACAGTACATCGCAGCCCTGCTTGGGCACTTAGCTGCAACATGACCTATACGATGACAGTTGTAGTATCTCAACACCTGACCCTCTCTTCCCTGCCTCGGAGGTTGCTGCCCCGACACTGCTCCGCCGTATCCGAGCCTGGTATTCCTCGGACATTCCCTCGCTAAGTGACCCGGCTGTCCACACTTATGGCATTTCACCGGCCCTTCAGATGGCCTCTCCATCTTCCTGCTTGCCTCCCTGTTTACGCTCATTGACTGTCTCCTCGCCTGCAGGTAATCCTTTGCCAACCGTCCCGCTGCAGTACTAGTGGTTGGCTTTCGTTCACTCACCCAGACCCGTACCTGGTCTGGCAGAGCTCGCAGCAACTGTTCCTTGACGACCTCCTGTACAGTCCCACATTCCTTCAGCCACTTTCTAGCGAGGTCAGTAAGGCGCGTTGCCAATGCCGGTGGCGACTCAACTTCCCATCTTGGCCGCCCGGAAGCGTTGGCGATACGTTTCCTCGTTGATATCGTATCGCTGGAGTATAGCTGCCTTTAATGCTGGGTAGTCACCCGCGTCATCCGCGCTCAATGCGGCATAAGCCTGCTGTGCCTTTCCCGTCAGCTGCGGCGCAAGCATGAATGCCCACCGTGACTTCTCCACCTCGTAAGCACCCATCATTCTCTCGAATACGGTCAGGTATGCTTTGATGTCATCCTGCTCCGTTAACTTGGTCAATTTAATGGTATCCGCCCCCTCAGGCTTTCGTGGCTCCTCACGTTTGCTTGTCCCCTCCACGAGCTTCCGCATCAGCTCAAACTGCTCCTGCATCTCCTTGACCCTCTGGTCCGCTTCCCTCGCCCGGCACTCCTCTTCCTCCATTCTCTGCCGCAACTCATCGGCTCTTTCCTCATCCCGGCGCCTCTGCTCCGCCGCCGTCTCCTCTTCCCGCTTCCGCCGATCCTCCAGCAACAACCGTACCATCTCGGTCATACTAGCGGCTTCCGACTCTCCGTTTTCCGACAACCTCTTCCTCGACTTGGTATACCTCCTTCCCGACCTCGTGGTCATCTACTGTCTCAATGGGTCTGCCGAACAACTGTCGCACGGTGATCCCACCGCTGCCACCAAATGTGAAGGATTAAGCCGCGGCGCAACTCGAGATGTCAATTGGAGAGACTCAATTTCTAGTTCAACATCAAACAGCAAAACCCAGCTGACTTAAATAGGTACAAAACTGACATGATCTAGCTGCAATCAGGATGATACAACATCCTATATGGAAAGTACAGGAAACCACAATATAAAATATTAGGGAGCAACTGAAAAGCCAGGAAATCAGGTACAGAAACATTAAGTATTCAACCAAAAGAAATGACCTAGGTGACCAAATGATGCAACTGGAAACATTCCACAAATGTGGTAAATATAACTGACCTTGATACAGAACCTAAACCACAAAATATACAAGCAGGAAATTAGGAACCATGACTTAACCTACATGCAGAAATATACACAAATTAATAAATAAGGGCAATAGCTGTCACAGTGAGGTAATCCCTCACAACATGTACAAACATTCCACAATAATGTGTTGGTGGTGTATGCTGAATTACTTGATTGCTCAGTCTAGTCAATCTGAGTAAAACATTAGTCCACTAGCATTTGAAATTTTCATAGCATGAGCGTTGTTCACAAATGTTCATGATGTGAGTGTTAGTTGTTCACAAAAGAGTGTATTTACTCTAAGACAAATGTGCACATACGTACATACATCATACAGCCACTGCTCACATTAAACTCAATGTGTGGCTCCTCAGGCTTGACACTATACAGTATGTGACTAGCTATTATAAAACAGCAGGCAACACACAATAGACATTACTAACTGTTTATAAACTACCTGGAATGTGACTAATGAAGTTTTATTGATAAACTGATTACAGCAATGCCATGCTTCAACCTTGCCCTCCCGCCCCGTACTGCATGTTTACATACCAGGTGCACTTAGCCTCTTTTTCTCTCTTCTTGTTTCGTTTGGAACATGTTATGGAACATGTGTGAACTATGCATAGGTGTAGGAAGAGTCATTTGATTGGGGGAAAAGGAATTCCTACTAAGTTTTGGGCCGGGTGTTGAGTGGAGAAGATCTAACACTGCTATCTCTAATGTATTGGGATTGTTGGGGGAGGGAAGAGAAGGGTGGCCATTTGTCCTAGGTAACTATAAGCCCTCAAGAGATTAGTAGTAGGATCATTATTTTCTATGAATGGAAGAGTGACCTTTGGAAAGGAACAGATTGTTCTCCAGACTGACTTTATTTACCTGTTGACAATTCAGACCATACTTTGCCCCATCACAAGATTAATATATTTAAGTGGGCATGACTTCAATTTACATTATAATATACCTATAGAACAGAATTGGAGACAGCTCATGTGACTCTATACTACTGTATAGTAACAGTTGAATGCTCTCCGTGTTGCACTTCAGGCAAGAGAGAGGACAGGCAGTGTTTATCAGAGATTTTTTAATGTTTGATTTGTTTTGTCTCTTTACATAACTTTATTGAACAATTACCCATTGTAACACCTGTAGTGATAGTGAAATAGTGCCGATTTAGGTGGGGTGGGGCTCAGATGGCATAATAAAAATGCTCAGTTACCTTTGTGGGACTGTAGAACATACGTACACTATAAATATCAGAAAAGAGTTGTGTGTATAGAATGATAGTTCCTTGGTCAAATAATCAGGCTGTGACCTCAGATTCACAAATGTACTGAAGTATAACGTTTTCTTCCTTCAAATGTGCCTTGTGGACTACTGTTGTTTGTGGGATTACTTAGCCTAGTTGCCAAAGCTTGATGCCAATTTCTTACATAAGTATTTCTCCCTCGTGTAAATGCCCCATAGCAAGTGCGTTGTTGGGTGTGTTCATAAACATGTACACACAAAATCACTATAGCCTCATTTGTCAGTATAGCCTCATTTGTTGACCACTGTAAAGCTTTTTGTTGCTTGCAGTACAAGCTTACACGGGGTCCTCCTGTATCACCACTGATGAAGCAAGTTACTTCAATGCTGGTATCAACACAAGCGTCACATTGAATTTCCGTAGTACACTTTGGCAAAGCTGCCATTCTTCCAGAAAGTCACGGAAGTCATGATTTTTGTCCTTGTGTGTAACATCACGAGGAACCGGGTGGGGTGTGGGGTGCCCCATTAGGGTGGGGCTCATACGTACTTCGTAGATGCATGAATAATTGAATATCTAATGAATCTACAAAGCACATATGAGCCCCGGAAGTTCAGTGATACGGTGATTCAAACACAGCGATACGATCAAAATATGCGACGGAATAACCTTCAATTTTCTACACTGGACTGCTACACATAGTTGTGTAGTTGGCTTATGTGCGGGATAAAAATACCTCTGGAAGACTTTGCGCTGAAAAATGCGGGGGGGGGGGCTTATGCGCGAGGGGGGGGCGTATTTGCGGGACACTATGGTATTACTTAAGTAAACAGCTGGACTACATAATAAAGAGCACTCACAGTCACTAAGGCTCCTGGGACAGGCTTCCATACTTGCACAGCAGGTCAGAGGTTAATAAGCTATAAACCACAAGACCCAGCAAGTCAGAGGTTATTGGGCTACAAACCACAAGCCCACAACATGCCATACAAGTCCATGCATGTTCCATGCATCAGTCTCCCTTCCAGGCCATATACGATACAGGTAGGGTTCTCTTTTTTTTTCATAGAACAGCCATACATGGACAAATGATACTGTAAACAGTTACCATGGCTCCACAAACTGTTAGCAGCTGCAGAGTACAGCTGATCTTCATCTTAACAATTCTAGAGGAGTCTGCCTCAAGTTCCAATTAGACTTAAGTAATGTTAATCTTGTAACCTGATATTACGAGAAAAAATTTTATTTTATAAAAAGTTAATTAGTCTTTGCTGCTGACCTCCAGTCAAGCTACAGCTCATTTTAATGTTCTTGTAATATCAGGTTACAAGATTGCCAGTTAATAAGATTACTGAACTCTAATTGGCTCACATGGTTGCTGCTCCAGATGTTGTAAGAGTACTAATCAGTCAGGCCAGGCATGTGTGGCAGTCCTGGGTAGAAATCGAGTGTTATTCCATTGTGCAATTTGACCATGTTACCGCGTTTGAAGTGCTGAAGCACACAAAGTTCTTTAAGGGAAGAGCTCATACGCACAGCGAAAATGCATGAATGCCTGATAAGTCTACATAGCACTATGAGCCCCACCCTTAATGGAAGTTCTGCGCTACAGTGCTTTGAACCCGCTAACACAGTGGAGATACGCAATGGAATCATTTTCAATTTCTACCCAGGACTGCCACATGTGATGTATAATTAACAATTGAGCTGTATGTTATGCGTACGTACCCCTGCAGCAGATTAGTGGTAAAGTATTGATTAATCATTTGCTACTCTGTGTCACTAAACATGTTGACTATAATCATCTTTATTGTTGACTCTTTCACAGGATGGGGCCACTGCTCTGTATGTAGCCTGCCAGGAAGGTCATGCCCAGGTTGTTGAGCTGCTACTACAAGCAGGAGCTAGTGTGGAGCTGGAGAGAAAGGTGAGATGGAGTGTTATGGTTAGATTGTTTGTGATGCCGAACGGTGCACACATACCACAACATTGTGCCCCCTCCCCTTCTGTACACTGCTTTGAGTCAAAACGTGGGAGGAGGTGTTTACTTGAATATTCAATTTGTCTTGAGTATATGCCCCCTAGTTCAATGTTGGCTTGACAATATTCGCAATGACTGTGCCAAACAGCTACATTGCTAGTCATGTACCACAGAATATCAGTGATGGCTATTGATACTAAGTGAAGGGAACTTGCATTGTCTGTGGTGATCTGCATATGTGGTTTCGTGTAAGTCCACATTCAAAAAAAAAACTAATAATTCACTAAGCTCAACTACGTACTTCACTAAAGCTATACATGGCACGCAACATATCCTTGAAGACAGTCACTGACCACTTGCATTTAAACAGATGCTATTTCTGCTGTGACTCAGACATTTTTTGCTCCTATCAGTATCCTTGAAGTAGCATCGTGAACACAATCTTGAACATTAACCAAGCCACTATGTAGTAGTTAGGCGCTGAGTCTGAGGGATCTACACGATTTAGAAACCCAAGGGCCCAAAAATGTAGCGACCGAAACAAAGCAAGGGCACTACTAAGGGCCCGAGGGTTGCTAAAAAGCATAGATCTCATTGGACTTATATTTTATCATCATAGTACGAAGCTATACCAGAAAAGATCACAAGTTTCTTGCTGTCTGCATTGTTACGAGTGCGCAGCATGAGTAACACACTGCAAAAACACTTGGGTTACTTCAACCACATTTTAGGTTGTCTCAGTTGCTTCAGTGTGACCAAGGAATGCTACCAAATAGGATTTCTCAAAGGTTCATTTAAGGAGCTTTCTCATTACTTACATTAGCTCGTCTCATTTTCAGAAGACCTATTTCGCTACATTCCTGGCATTACCACCACAACCATTCAACCAAGAAACCGTCCAGGGGCAGATGTGTAAGATCAAAGAAAGAAACAACAAACCTCACTACAAATGGTGATTTATAGGCTTTCTGAAAGGAGATACTAATTAGGGAAGCTTCTCAACTAAACTCTTTCAAATTGTAAGCATTCCTTGAACTTTGTGTCACACACACAAAAGGAATGCAACTGAGGTGACCAAAATATGGTTGCCGTAACCTAAACGTTTTTACGGTGCAATGCCAACGGCAACAAACGAGTGATGTTTTTCCCAGTATACATTGGTACTATGGTGATAATGATTTTATCATACGAACCTTTTATTTTATTGCACATTCAGACATAGCGCACGTGACTTGTAGTACCTGATACAGATTCTCGCGTGACTTGCAGTACCTGATACGGATTCTCGTGTGACTTGTAGTAGTGATACGGATTGTTGCATGACTTGTAGTAAGAAATACGGCTTTTTATAAACTGCGTGCAGCTGCAAGGCTTCCCCATCGACTCCCGTACATTAGTGTGAGTTAGAGGTATGATTTTGTGGTGTCGGGTGGGGGAGCGCCAACACTGCTACGCACATCATAGCTCCCATTTGTTGAGGCAAGGCTCGCATAATTGTATAAATTATGTATTCTCCTAATGTGTGGGGATCATTGAGGGAGGGGGGGTGATGGCCACTTGTTCTGAATTATGCTGGGGGTGGGGCTGAATAGTTCAATGGATCCAGATAGGGATTCTTCATGCAAGGCTTCCCCATTGACTCCCGTACATTAGTGTGAGTTAGAGGTATGATTATATAGCAACAATAACTGCTGGTAGTGACACATTTTTTTTTTCGAGTTGAGTTATTGGTAACTTGCTGCCCGTTTTGTTGCTGGCTGTAGTGCTGTGAATTTGTAAAAACAAAACAGAAATGACAGACTACTACCTGCTCGCAGCTCACTCTGCCAAGTGAATTAGCTGAACTGCAATTCCCACAGGACTATCAAATGAAGCTTCTCCTCACAGGCCTCACATCAATTAAACAAATCAGGAAGAAAATTGGATATCAAACTCGGTTTTTTAAATATTTATATTAACCTTAGTTACTGTTGCTATACCATACTATCAGTTGTATAGTAGCTGTATATTGCCAAAGGGTAAGCATCTGTCATAGATGGTTACCCTGAAGTTTCTATGAGATTTTGTTACTTGCTATTGACCAATCAAATTTCAGTATTGTTGGTAGCCATACTCTAAACACAGATTGATGCTAAGTCAAGACAACAGATGACATCACAATTTTTAGTGATTTAGGTTTCTGTCTGTTTGACTGGTATCAGTTGCTGAATGTTTTAGTATGAAGCACATAATTGTGCACGCACAGTGGGTGCTGGTGGGATCTTAGTCTCAGGTCTGTGCTTGTTGTGTGTATGTATGTGTGTACATCTTTTATGTCTGTCCGTAATGGGTTTATGGATGAAGTACACAAATTTTACATAGTAGTTTATGCAACATCACTGCCATATGCACTCTTTGCAACAAAGACGAGAGTATATGGGACAGGCTAGGGTGATTTGACAGACTTAGTGTGTAACAAGCTACACAAGATGACAGGAAACATGTGTACTAGCAGCTGAATGATACACTTCTCGTTGGTAAGTGATGCACTTTTCATTAATATGTCATACAACTTGTAACCACATCCATGAGCTGGCCAGCATCATTGGAAGAAGACTCTAATATTTCTACACACACTAGACACATTTCCCACTGTCAGATGTTCCCATGAAAAACTTACTATATAAAACCACTCCCACATGACCTGCATGAGGCACAGTGCACCTGCATATACCTAGTAGTATGTAAAATTGACATAATGCAGTTACATAATAGACCCATAGTCATGCAATGATCACAAAGGGTACTACACTGAAGGCCAGTGTTTTTTTGAGCGTACGTGTCTAAATGATACTGGTAACTGATATAGCCATAACTGCCCCACCTACTTAGCAATCACTGCCTTACCCACTTAATCAGAAATGTCCAGCTATTTAATCATAACTACACATGTGTACAAAAACAAAATGGAAGTTAATTTTCAGGCCCCCGCCCAACTTTCCAACACTTGACGGTGGGAACGACACTATAGGTACTGGCTCTATTCTCCTACAGCTACACTGTCCATGATAATCTGTACATAAAACTGAATAAGTTTTTGCTCGCCCGAGTCACCTAGTATCCCATGTTAATGTGTTAACAGTCAAAGGTGATCTTCCAATCAATATAGTACAAGTTTTCATCCATCATCTCAATCGCAAACCACAGCTGGGTTTGTGTCTGCCATCCCCACATGGCCGCTTGAGTTGCATGTGACCTTAGGCAGAATTTTTTCTAGTACGTTGCCTATCCCAATTCCGTGCGTGTGTTATATAATATTATGATGGAAACCTTGTTTCACGACCAATGTATGTTTATTCAGAGGTGAGGTTCAGGAATGTTGTTGCTAATCAGCACTATTTGTTTGCATCAACATTTGTATGTAACACAGTACACCACTAAGTACCTCCCAACACTTGAATGTGTTTACAAATAGCAGGGCTTCACCTCTAAGAATTAGAAACTTTTGTCTTGAAAATCTTGTTTGCTTGTACGTACGCGTAATGCCTTGTATAAACATTTATTGGTCTGATTACTTCCCATAGTGTGCAACCAAGGCACGGTTGTGCGGAGTAAACCTTGTGCACACAAGGTGCATACATAACCATAGTCAGTGACCAAGGACAGAGTTTGAGGCATGAAGCAAGCCTATCAGAGTGTGCTTTTGATGGGTTGTGGACATTAGCAAGGTTTTGCAACCTTTGCCTAGCACCAAAATGGCATGGCATAGTAACTTTACTATCACTGTCTTTTTGCTTCACTGTGCTAGCCTCTTTGTCGTCACTCCCTTAGTGTTGCAAGGAATTGAGTGCACTCTGCTGGCCCTTGGAATCCACTTCCTCGAGCTTCTGTTTATCGCTCTACTCTGTCTAGTTCTCTGCCTTTGCTTTGCTGGTACTGGCACACGCTGGACCCGCTCTGCTGATCCCACTACTGGTATGAAACTGCAGCCGGTAGGGAACAATGAGACTGCTAGCACTGCTGCAGTGCTGGGTTGGAAATGCATTCCCAACCATGATCACTGTTGTATTCTTAAGCATAATGTTGTTTGCATTTCTACGTAAGTGTGACAGATTTTTGTGTGACAGATGTTAGCACATAACTATGTAAGCCACACCCTGCCAACCAAGAAGAGACAATGCAAGATCGGTATCCTCGCCCTAATCTGCTCGGCAAAAATCATTCACGAGTAACAGTAGATAGTGATGGAGATATTCAGTCTGCAAGAACTACACCATCCACTCTGTATAATGTTTTGCTGCATCATAGCCAAAGGGATTTATGGTCAGTAACCAAGGTGCAGCTTGAGGGACCGGCTGAATTTTTGAAAATAACCCACTATCAGAGAGTCGGTAGACTCTCTATGTAGGGATGGCGCCGACACCCAATACATGCAATACTTAAGCAAAAGCCGTATAACTTCACCACAAATGCGTATATAAGTGCCCATGCTTCCTCTTTGAGTGCCTTTGTGATCAGCAAGACTCATATAGTTGTCCAAAAGCCACGCAGAAGACAGCTAAATGCAAAAGTGTGCGGTAGCAAAAGTGCCATTTTCTTCTTTGTTCAGACCACTTGTCAAAAGACGATAAAATCGAAAACAGCTCAGGTGCTTACCTTGATTTTAACACGAAATTGATGCTCGTCAGAGCACGCAGCTTCCCAACCACTCAGTGACTTCATAGCTTCAGATTTACTGTGGTCAAAAAAGCTGTTCACAGCACTCCCCGGCTGCTGTCTGTTGCGAAGGAGGCCATTTTCTAATTTTGTACGCATGCGCACATCCAGTCTCATTCCCAAACCAATAACGACTGTCAGTGGTTTGGGAACGAGACTAGTGCACACGTGAAATTGCACACATTGACCGGCACGGTCTCTTCCCGTAGTTGTGGGGAAGGCTTATGGACACCACATATGTGATGCACTGCATTTGGTTGCTTAGCTACACTACAAAATATAGCTTTAGTAATGCCGGTCAGCTTTTATGCTCTGTCAGTACAGTTTTCTGTGCTGGTCAGTTGTCATTTGATCGAAAACCAGGACTAAAATCGGATTCACAAAGTGCTCGAAATCTGGTACGGAGAGTAGTTAGGCCTTCATCGGATTGCAGCTGGTATACTACATACTTGGAACAACTACTATAGACTGTCGATGCTGCTTCAAGTTCTAGGGTTATGGTTACACTTGAGAGAAGCCTTCTTCTTAGGCTTAGGTCTAACTGTAACTGAGGAAAAAAAGTACAGAAACAAGAGTTACAAAACATTAACCCATTACACCCGATAGCGGCCAAATGCGCCCGTGAAATTTCTTGTCCGTTACACCCGATAGCGGCCAAATGCGCCCGCACTTCGCTTCCGCTATTTATCGTGATCGCTGCGCCTTTTTGGACTTGGAGTTAGTTATTACGTGTAACAGGAAGTCAATCGAAGCAGAATTAGCTGCGGTGTCCTATAGGGACTTCCCCTCAAAATCGCGTTCGAAGTTTGCCTGCCGATCGTAGTTAGCCACAGTACAGCTTATATCCACACGCTACTTGTTCTATCGTCTATATACTATCTAGTCGTGTCAGAGACAGTTGGAACGTACCTTCGCTGAAACTGTCTGCCAACTTTAGCCGTGTATTATCGGTCATTTTCAGGTACACAGCAGGTACCTACGTTTCCACCGTTGTAGCTTCTTCGGACTTCACTAGCGGGTCTTCTGACTACGTTCTGAGTAAAGCAGGTTTGTTTTCAACTAAGCTAAGCCTAACTATCATTGCCTGAACTCAGCTATTTTACAAGATATAACGCAATGAATCAACACTTCACAAAATCGCCATTTTTTATCAGCTTCTCTCGTAACCACGCGATTAATTTCTGCGCATGCGCGTAGGGGTTAAAGGGTTAAAATTGTAAAAAGATGTAGGGATGGCATGCCAAAAAGTATGCAAACAAGGTAGGGATAATATAGTAGTGAAGGTAAATTTACAAAGCCCTATCCCTACATCTTTTTACATTACAGTTGCAAACTAGTGTGAAAATGATGCAGGGATGAGGCTTTGTAAATTTACCTTCACTACTATATCATCCCTACCTCGTTTGCAAACTTTTTGGCATGCCATCCCTACATCTTTTTACGTTTTTAATGTTTTTTTAAGTCTTGTACAATATTAAAGTTGTGGTTCAACCTTCTGGGCTGAACAACTAGTCATAAGATGTGCAGTTTTTGCTCACCCTACCTAGCAATATTGACATTTTTTGAAGCTCTAAGACTGCTCTGTTTGAATATCTAGTTTATAGTTTAAGCAGCAGTAAGCAGAAACCATGCTTTAGAACTCAGCTTGTATAAGAATTCTACATTCCAAATATCTGACTTGATTATGTTCTATTCGCAGCGATATATGTTCGAGCTCTTGCTATAAAGACTTTGGGCAATTACGCTAAAACTTGCTCCTGCAACACATCAAGCATATCTAAAATTATTACTGCGAGCGCAATTTTTGACCTCTGGTTTATATCATATATCACCGAAAAGGCCAATGCGTGCAGAATCATTTGCTGCTTGTCCGGTTCCAATCAGGGATACTGTTCCTGAGATACTTGGAATGTCGCCTGAAGTATGACAGTTCTGCACAAAAGCTGCTGCAAGTGAATTATGAATCTCGTTATCACGCAACTTAAGTGACACATCTTGTGGTTTCCTGTGTTTGTAATCCAATTTGTAATGTGTTAAGTACTTAGCATGGCTTCATTACTCGTACTTCGAGCTGCCATAGCTTCATAAGCTTCACAGTCTGGAGTTTCCTAATCAGGCTGCATGAGTGTTTGCTTCTGTCCATCTGGAATACGATATTTTTTATGCTATTTGTGACAGTATGTATTGTGCACACATATGATTCTTGTTTATATCTTTATTCTCTTGGTGATAGAGCGAAACCACTTCACTCTACATTGCTTGTCAGAAAGGCCACCAGGCCATTGTTGAACGACTTCTTCGGAGTGGTGCCAGTGTTGACAAGCAGACAAAGGTGAGGATCAGCAGTGTTGTTGCTAGGTTGTTACACATCATCATTTGTTGGCAGATTTAAGGAAAGAGATCACCTCTTGTGAATATCAAATTTTTAGTTAGCCTTATGATGTTAAATATGTTCAACTAGCTTCTCTTTGCACTTTCTTGTGTTTTCTTAGCTTCTTTCTTTCCTGAAGTACATGTACAAGCAATTCTAAGACTACAGTACTTTCAGTTGAATAACACCATTCCTATACTAATGTGCATACATGCGTATCAGAGTCAATACACTCGTCTCACTCCCAGACCCTTAGTAAGACGTGTGTATACCGTACCAAGGGTCTGGGAACGAGACTATGGTGGCACGGGTGCATAATATAAACTGAAAGCCATATAACTTCACCACAAATACAATAAATGCTTATTTAAGTGCCTAGCCTTCCTCTTTTATGATCAGCAAGGTATATATAGCTGGACAAAAGCCTCACGGAAGACAGCTAAATGCAAAAGTGTGTGGTAGCGAAAGTGCCATTTTTGAAATAGGCACCTCCATGCAGTGAGCATTCAGCAGTAGTAGCTATGGTGTCTACCTTAGAGAGGTTCTACTGTACATTATATACACACATACTGCTCTTTTAAGTTAATTAATTGATTAAAACCCTTTAAACCCTAATTGATTTTCACTTGTGACTACTTTTAGCAAATGCATACCTTTAACACACACTATATCTGTCTGAGCTCTGACTCCAAAACTGAACCCAAGTGCACTTCCAGCCTTAATAAGTAGACTTGTGACCTTAACCACGCCCACTCATTAACGAGCATGCAATAGTCAGCATTCTTGGTTCGCAAATACCTGCTCAGAGCCCAAGTCACCTTCCCTACCAGAATTTAACCCCCCAAAAGGTGGGAATAACATTTTCTATGCCTGTCCATGCAACCAGGGTGGGGAATTGGCCCACTCGGTGCTAACCATGGCTCTTTTATGGCCAAGCCTAGCAGCTGCCATGAGCACAGTACCCTGCAGGTGACCCCATCCACTTCTCCCTGTCCCACCCTTTCTGCTGACTCAGAATCAGCACCAGCGTAGTGTGATGTAACCAAAAGTGCACTGTAGGGTTTAAAGGGTTAATTAATTAACTGATTAATGTGTGATTCATTTAGGTTTGCCCAAGCTTTTTGAAAATGTGTTTACAAATATACCATAAGCTCCCGAAAATACGCCCCCCTTTTTGCACACTACTTTGAGGCAAAAGTGGGGAGGAGGAGTTTGCTGAAATGTTCAATTAGTCTCATGCATAAGTACCTCACCCTACCCAGTTCCTCATGTTATATGAGATCAACAATCACTACGACTGTTGCAGCATTTTGGAAGAACGCCATGTCCAATGTAGCTGGCCATATGTACATGAAATTTGTACATTTTGTTTCGTTGTCTCTGCCCCGACCTGTCCCATTCATTCCTGTGCCATTTCTTGTCTTCTTCATATTGCAATGGCTCAGGGGCTCTTGTAGGTATGCTCATGGTGTCCATGTTCAATACGAGTACAAGTAAACTCTCAAGAAGTCTGAAGTAGAATTGAAACAGTTCAATGCAAGCTTTTATATGTCCATGTGTTGTTTGCTTTCGACTGTATGCTGATGCTCATATTAAATTTGAGTGTGTGATGACATATGGCACAACATATGAGAAGCATTTATATAATACAGTAGAAAGTCACTTATCTGAACATGCCGGGACTAAGGGGTGTTCAGATAATTGAAATATTCTGATAAGTAAGGCAATACTATTTGTGTACGTGCAGATTACTTTCCCTTTAATGCACAGCAAAATATCTATGACTAGGAGAGTGTAGAACATTGTGGGGCGAGCGTGAGCAAGCAATGCACTAGAGCATTGACTGTTATGTACATGTAGCTAAGGCTTTACCAGTAAGTATCAGACAGTACACAGGCAATTCAAGCATGGCATGTAGCTAAAACGAAGTTTGTAACTCTACTGTCTACAAAAGTGCTCAATAGCTTAGAAAAATTGTCATGGTTGCAGAGAAAGCTTTTCGTGGGGTACTACCACACAACAGAGCCATTTGGCGATTTGTCCTACTGACACGCAGCTACTCCAATTGTTGCAATTTTAGGCTAAGTCAGAACACAGTCTGGCATGCACAGTCCTTCAAGACTTGAGGGTTCTTTGAGAAATAAT
Organism: Agelas oroides; assembly: GCA_949130485.1. Taxonomy (NCBI): domain Eukaryota; kingdom Metazoa; phylum Porifera; class Demospongiae; order Agelasida; family Agelasidae; genus Agelas; species Agelas oroides. Next base: position 21,201,371 of record OX422184.1, on the reverse strand, counting down.
AGAGGGAAGTCGCTACGCATCACCTATGAAACAAAATATCTGCCGCCTACCGTGTTCGGTAAACTGCATGAGCCTTTCTACACAACTGTTAGTCACGCCGATCTTCTTGCTCCTGCGGTGAGTTGAGAGCTCTTCTAGAATTGCTCTGGGTATTCATGTTCGAAACAAGTAACGACAAACTCTGAAGTAAAACTGTGAAGTAAAACTCTGAAGTAGGTCTCCACGTTGCAGTTCATATAGCATTTATAACTTGACTGTGTATGTGTGCACGCATTCTTTTCAATATTCTGTCCGTACGTGCATGCATGTGGCGTGTGGATTATTTGAAAAGAGTATGAACCTACATTTATGGAACGACTTACAACAGATATATATACACATATACACCTATACACATATACACATATATGAAAAATCGGCAATTCGACTCACTAGTGTGGGGCTCGCTCACGCTCGCCCCAAATATCATTAATTTTGTGGTTCAGATAAGTAAGATTCGGATAACTCAAGTTCGGATAAGTCACTTTCTACTGTAAAATTACATTATACAAGAAATAAAGAAAAAATGTAAAGGGTGCATGGCATGCCAAAAGTAAGCAAGCAAGGATAGCATAAAAGCAAAGGTCAACATAAAGGCACTGTCCCATCCCTTGGGCGCTTAAATCAGCTTTTAGAGTATTTATGGTGAAGTTATATGGCTTTTGCTTAAGGTGGCAGGGAATCCTGTGTTTTCAAGTTCAACAAACCTGGATAGAATTTGTCTTTGTAAATTTTAGCGCACAGTCCATTTTGGGAGTCTTCATCCGTTCACTGTCCGTAAAATTGGGGATTTTCCCCATTTCCTGTCAGCATTGGCATCCAATAATCAGGTTATAATTAAGTTAGTTAAGATGTGGCCTGGCGGAGCCCCTCATGTGGTGTATTTATGGTGAAGTTATATGGCTTTTGCTTAAGTATTGCATATATCAGCGCCATTCCTACATAGTCTACCGACTCTGATAATTTATGTATATATATAGACAGATAGAGAGAGAGAAAGAGAAAATCTGCTGTTCCACTCATTAGTGTGGGGCTCGCTCACACTTGCCCCAACCAGCACCTTGGAAGCCTACTCAAGCAGGCATTGGTACATACCATGTTTTGTGAACACTCAGTGGTTGTATGGGAGTCTGGTAATGTTTGCTTTTGGCTAATAGTCAGTACACAAACTGTGATCCATCTACCTGACTAAAATGTATGTGACAGTGGCAGGAAGTGTTCTAGAAATGTCGGGTATCTTACCTCTGTTTATCTATTTCTTGCTGTCCATTCTTATGTGTTCTTGCACATACATGTAGGCACTAAGACTCACCCTAAACAACCTCATTCCCATTCCCATTCCTATTCCCATTTCCCATTTCCACTCCCATTTCCATTCCCAGGCTGAACCGCAGGCAGCCTTTGGTTAGGAGATAATTAAGCCAAAGCCTGAGGTGGGGTTAGTGAGCTATCCACTTGGGCAACTTTCAATCCACCCTAGACCCTTAGTTCCCTCTATGAGGGATCTCCACCTACCTACCACAAACAGTGTATTTAGTTGTTAGAGGAAAGACTGCTGGACTCCAAGACTCTCTAACTGTCCCGTTTTCCATCTCCACACATATAAAGCCAGTTCCAACCCACCCCTGACTACTAACACAGCCCTATCTTGTGTCTCTTGTCTGCAACTATGCTGGTTGGTGTGAAGTAAACTGATGATATAAACTAAAATGGAGGCTAGCAAGTATATCCTTGGTTTCATAGGGTAGAAGTTGTCTCCAGAATTTGTTCCACAAGATGGCATGGCTCCTGTTTGAGCATCAAGCCACTAAGTCATGTGGAAAGGGAGATGGGAGTAGCTAGCACTTATGACTGTTCTCCCCTTCTTTTGAAAATTAGTGTTACTGTGAATGTGTGCTACTTATTCCTCAAGAGTAGCGCCAGTCTTTTCTGTGACTAGGCAAGTTTGTGTGAAGCAAAACCGCTGGAATACACTGGCATTGCTAGAGCAACACAATCTACAAGAAGCAGGGTGTCCAAATTTTCCTAGTGGAATGGGGAATTCCCCACTTCCTTGTGCATTTTCTGTAGCACAATTCCATTGTTTTTCAAACATGAACTTTGCTCTCCTGTCTTGATACCCTTTCTATGGACACACAGTAAAGTGAACGCAATATTTAATTTTCAAATTTACAGCCAGAAATGGGGTGACTCCAAGCTTCTCATTTAAAGTTTTCAGTACTTCAGTTAGTTGGATATTGCTTGCATGTATAGACACTTTACTAATGCTTACCTTATACTAGCTAGCCAGCTAATCTACAGCACTGCACCATGAGGGCAGAAGCTATAGTTGACAGTCTGTGTCGATGAAAGGCCTGGTCCTGGCCTTTGTGTATATGAAGTAGTGAGCAACAATTTGTGCCTCACCAGATATTGTGTGGTGATAAGGAGAAGGTAATGAAAGATGGTGACTCAATCACAACCTTCCCAACTGTATTAGGTGGTATATACCTCTCTTGGCAATTTTGAAATAACAATGCGTACAGAAGATATCCGCTACTTTGTGGTGAATATGATGCTTGAGTTTTGGTAGTAGTGTTACAGAGACTGCTGTAAAACTTGAGCCATTCGTCAGCACTGGCTTTCCAAGTCGAACTCTTTCACTAAAGAACAAAGAGTAGGTAACAAGCAATAGATGCCTTTAGCAATGTTGACAGTTTACAGCATATGGCAAATGAACGGCATGTCAAGATATTGCTTTTACATACTGTCAACTCTGGAGTGTAAGTACCCATCGATTACAAGTACCCTATGAATATAAGTACCTATCAAAGTGTTTGCTATCAATTTCCTGAATAGTAGTACCCCTCGAGCATAAGAACCCTATGAATATTAGTACCCATCAGCCAGTAAGTGTGGATAGCAGTAGCAAACTCTCCCAGGAGCAGCTGCAGCAATATACTGGAGCTCAGGCAACAATGGAGTGATGCTACTTCACGGAAGCTGGCTATACAATCAAGATGATGACAACATTGTGCGACGAGCTGCGTATAGCTGTTGGAGCGGTTGGTCACATGGCCATTTTCGGTCAACATGCAGCGATGCTGAAGATTGAGTGCAGACGGCAGTAGGCAGGGTTCTTGCTAGACCTTTAGTGGATGGTTTTGCACCATTTGGTTAATTGGAGCACCATTTGAATGTGGTGAATTTATGTAAGAGCACCATTTGGATCACTTCCTAAACCTTGCCCATAGCAGTTGCTGTCCTGGCTTCCCACTTAACATTTCAATAGTAGTGTGTAGAGAGGGTATTTCATACCTGCGTATTGTGCTATACACCATTTGAAAGTAGATTTATAGCTAGTGATTGAACAAATCACAGTGCTACATACAACTGTGGAATGTACGGTTCTTCAATCTTTCTGATCAAATCTTCCCTAATCTTCACTGCTACCTCATGAAAATGATGACAAAATTTGAACTACCCTGACAAATGTCTTGTCAAAGTACCAACCCTTCTCACGTCAATCCTCTGAGACAATCCATTTTCATAGTCTTGCAGAATGACGGCATAATTGTGATACCCACCACTCTCAACATCCTAATAAAATTGTTCCTCCATGTATGCCACGTACTACTAGTAGTGTGGAATTAGTAACCGTATCCTTCCTCTTACTCTCTAGTGCCAATCTCCTCCCTTACAACCTCAACCATCAGCCAAACTCATATCTCTCTAGTGTTCTCCATAACCACCATCCCCATTATTTAACCCCACCCCTGATGTAACCCTCCAACCCAATCCCTGCCCCCTGAAACATAACTAAAGCGGCATTGGTGCATGGTATGTTCATAACTGGGCCTGGTGTGAAGTGGGCATCATTATTGTACATGTTCATGGAATGGTAGATCCGTGCGCGTATTGTGCATAATGCACGTACGATACATGCACAGATCTACCCATTGTATGCATGAGTCTACAAGTCCACACATGTTCCATGCATCAGTCTTCCTTCCAGGCCATACATGATACAGGCATGGTTCTGTTCGTTACATGCATGAAACAGCCATACGTGGACAAATGATACTGTAAACAATTACCATGGCTCCACAAACTGTTAGCAGCTGCAAAGTACAGCTGCTGTTCATTTATTTTCAAATTTCTAGAGGAGTCTTCCTCAAGCTTTGTGGTTATGAAATGTTGAGTTAGTCTTGTTTGGCTTTACTGCTGGCCCCCACGTAGTCACGGTACAGCTACTGACATGCCTGAGGGCTAACTGCCTACAGCCAGAGATAGGGTGAGTCCAAGCTTCTCAGTTGCAGTTCAGTAGTTGGATATTGCTGCATGTATAGACAGTTGTAGTAATGCTGTGCCTATATAGCTAGCCAGGAAATCTACAGCACTACACAAACTTGCTAGCCAGCCAAATCACAGTGCTATATATACACACTAATAGCTACCGTGTAGCTCATTGCCTATACAGAGCTATAAAGCTATACTATCTAGCAAAGTTGAGCTAAGCTGCCTAACTCACTTTTCAAAGGAGTGAATATTTTGAATCATGATAGTTGTAACATGTAATGCTGTGGATTCACTGGCTAGCTAGCTAGCTACTGTTGTGTATCACTGTGGATTTACAGATGTGATGTGAAATGTTTTAGTTCTATAATTTTCCTGACTAATCTCCACTGTTGATTGTGTTCACCGCTACATCACAAAGATAATGTCAGAATCCCCCAACATTTGTCTTGCTGTTCTGGGAAACCTTTGTCAAGGAACCAACCCTCATCACCTCAATCCCCTGCGGCAATTTTATAACCCCATTTCATGGTCCCTGAAGACACAGAATGATGGCAAAATGCCCATACTTAATTCTTAGAACAGCTGAGTCCGTAACTCCATGCGTGCTGCATGGTACTAGTAGTGTAGAATTAGTTTACCCTAGCCCTTCCCCTTACCTTTTACCACCAGTCTCTCCTCTACCAATTAGCCCCATCGGCCTCACCCATATTTCTACTTGTAGCCCCCAGCAGAAGCAGCTGCCATCCTGCCCATTCTTTAACCTGCACAATTTAACCCCAACCATGAGCTCCACCCATACTTCTACATTCACCTCTAGCCTTCTCCAGAATCTTCTCTGATATTTGCTATGATAATAACTAGAGCACCTAGTAACTAGGACGGGAAGTGGTAAAGGTCAATCAAGATAGTACCTAACAAGTCTGTGTTTAATATAGCTACACAAATTGGGTGTGGGGCTTAAAGATGTTTTGGATGGGGTTGTTGAATAACTTGGTGGAGGACAATGAATAATGGGGCCGTAATTAGAGTGCCTGCAGGAAGGCATCAACAATATTTAAACATGCTGTCCTTGTCAACTCTGTCTAAAGAAGCATCTGGAGGGCTCCCTGGGATCAATACGATGTTGAAAATCCAGTTCACCTGCCCGAACCCTAACCCTTACCCTACCAATGCTCTCACTAAACCAGATTTCCAGTGCCATGTATTCCAACTGATCTACTCCCCGTCCAGTAATAGCTGTCCATTTGTCTTCTTCTTGTGTTATTGACACTACAGAATGGTAGCACAGTTCAGAGGGGCCAGTAACTTCAAATTCATCACTCTTTGAGAACCAGTGGCGTAGCTACACCCGGGCCCATACGGGCCCAGGCCCTGGTGAATTTCTGAGTGCCCTGGTAAATCATGCAAGGTCAACTTACCTGAACCGCAACAGCGTTGCTGTATATATAGAATTATGTCATGTAGAATAAAGCTGCCAATGCCGCTTAGGCCAGGCAAACTAGATTTGTTGGTTCACATCAGCCACTTGCTCGATTTTCATGCAGACGGGCGGTCGTTATTCATTATTTGTTTCTAGCAAACGCTATACACTTTCGGCAAATCCACCGCGCTACGGCCATTAAAAGTGGGCGCGTCATTGCCTGGAGGGCGATAATGACAGTTGAGGCGGCAGGTCTCGAAGGAAGTGGGCGCTGATGCAAAGCAATAAATCCGGTTTGCCTGGCCTTATCTACAATTTTAGCTTCTTTGCCCGTCAACTTCAGCAGCAAATATGAGAGACGGGTGCGAGCTACGCTGTCTCAGAAGGCCCAGAATCCACCTCAGAGCACCTAAAAATTTTTTCAAATTTCAGGGGGGGCATGCCCCCAGACCCGCCTACAGTGTGGTGGGCTTACGCCCACCAACTACCCAGGTAATTGCTCAACTCTGGCTACGCCACTGTTGAGAACTCCATTCTGCGCCTTCCACTAATGTCCATCTGTGTGGAAAGCATTCCCATTTTTGTTTCCATTTCCGTGCCCATGTTCATTGTTCCTAGTTTCACCACTTCCCAACTAGAGCACATAATCCATTCTGCGCCTTCCACTAATGTCCATCTGTGTGGAAATCATTCCCATTTTTGTTTCCATTTCCGTGCCCATGTTCATTGTTCCTAGTTTCACCACTTCCCAACTAGAGCACATAATCCATTCTGCGCCTTCCACTAATGTCCATCTGTGTGGAAAGCATTCCCATTTTTGTTTCCATTTCCGTGCCCATGTTCATTGTTCCTAGTTTCACCACTTCCCAACTAGAGCACATAATCAAATGTTGTGGACTGGGTTTCCAGAGGATTTCTCATTGAGACCCACCCTGAGAAATCACGTCATTTTTATCATATGCATATGCATTGTGGCATGGTATTTGGTATAGCAGAGCTGCTCTGAAGCACGTTAATAAGATGGAAGCATAGATAATATACACACAGAATAGTGATAGGCAATGTCCATATACAATCCATAGTGATATCATTTACGTTGTTTTGTACAATACACATTATTGTTATGTCCACACCATTACAAATTTGTGAAGCGTCTAGAGCATTTCTTGCACCTATATGTAAACACAATAACATTTATGAACTACTGTAAATTGGGAAAAATTCAGCGTTACAATATTTTTGTGGTCGTAGACATTAACAAAAATGAAACTCATGGAAAAGTCTTTGATGGCTAGTTCTTTAAAACAAGGGTTGTTTACCATCCAAAAATAAAGCTCAGGTTTCTGACTTGTCTGTGGGGTAAGTACTGCTACCAGAAAACTTTAGCGCTGAGCTCAGAAGTTCAAGGTAAATTGAATTGGATCAGTGCTGGCAGCAGTGCTAGTGCAGTGTGTTCATTTTAGATGTTGATTTCCCGCTGTCTTCTTTGCTATGCTTGCCTGTTTGCAAATGCCCTCCTAAAAATTTCTTGCATAAGTATTTCTCACTTGTGTGAATTCCCCATAGCAAGTGTCTTCTAATTATTTATTTAGTGAGCATTGTCGGGTGTGTTCATAATCATGTGTACACAAAATCACTACAGCCTCATTTGTTGACACCACTGTGAAGCTTATTGTTGCTTGCAGTACGAGCTTACACGGGTCCTCCTATGTCATCACTGATGAAGCAAGTTACTTCAATGCTTCTCGGCTTAGTATCAACACAAGCGTCACATTGGATTTCTGTAGTACACTTTCTTCCAGAAAGTCACAGAAGCCGTCGTGATTTTTGTTCTTGTGTGTAACATCACGAGGAACCTGGTGGGGTGTGTGGTGTATGAACAATGCTAATTGAATATTTGAGCATACACCTTCTCCCAACGTTTGCCTCAAAGTGGTGTGTAAAAAGGGGTGGGGGGGGGGGGGGGGGGGGGGCATATTTTTGGGAGCTTATGTAATACTAGGGTGGTAATGACATAGTGGTATAATTTAAGCTGGGAAGAACACTCATGGTTAAGGATCTTGGGACAGGTTCTGTGTTTGCATAGCAGGTCAGAGGTTAACTCTTTACCGATCGTAGCAAATTATTGCAATATTACGTGAATGACCACACAGGAATTCCGGAAGCGGCCTAGACGACATGTTGTATACTCCGTGTTATATCTCCAGTTGCAAACCAGCTACAGACTTCTGGTGAAAAACATTGGAGAGCCTTAGGCTTTGCCTAGCTTCGCTGTAGTTCTGAAGCTTACCACTAAAGAACAAGCTTGGAGATAAACCCGAACTTTTTATACCGGAAGTTGCTACCTTCGGTCTGTTCTGGTGCCTGTACCTTGGATGTTACAGTTCTGCTTCCTTTGAAATCTGTAGCGAAGTTAGAGCTTTCATTTAGCTATACATTGCTTTTTATCGCATCTTCGTAGCTTGTATACTTCTCGAGATCTGTCGCGACAAACACGGCCCGGTCGATTGCGGTAGCACAACACGCTACGGGATACGCTAAATTCACCCGGTTTGAAACCTTATATAATAGACGCCGAGACCAAGGGAACTACGCGATTTAGAAACCCGAGGGCCCGAGGCTGTAGCGTCCCAAGTGTAGCGAGGGCGCTAATAAGGGCCCGAGGGTTTCTATAAATCGCATAGTTCCCATTGGTCGAGGCGTCTAACTTATTTAGAGTATAGCAACAGCTATAAATATGACGCAAAGTCACTGAAAACGATGGATTTTGACGAAACTGTAGTGTTTCAGCTCTCAAACGGTGCAACGTCAACGGCGACGGAGTCACGTCGAACGACGGTCTCCCGCGCCGACGAGCGCACTCGGCGGCACACCACGCCCACCATAGAACTGCTGGATTCCGGGAATCACCACTCCCACTAACGAGCTCCACTTTTATCCAAGACACCGCCGGGCCTTGCGCTGCAACGAAGACACGGCTGATGCGCTGCCAAGTGTCTCTGACAGTCTATAGTAACCGAAAAACCAGTTACACACTACTACATGAGGCTGTGGTGCCAACACAGACAGAAGAATATTACAGACGCCAACAGACCTAGCTACAGCCACAGAAATTTCTGCACTGGCTAGCTAACCTGCTTAATTCAGGAACTTGAAGTGAGGAAGAAAGACGGTTCAAAGTTCAACCTCAATGTCCGTCATGCAGCTGCGCTGTTTAAACCTTGTATTTATTGTTTGTATGCAATAACAATCTACAGTTTTAATTATTGTTGATAATGTTTGCTATTATTGTTTACAGGACATTCTGTAGGAGGTAACTATCAAGTCTGATAGTTACCTCCTAAGAGGTAACTATCACATTTAGTTACCTCTCATTGACCAATCAAATTACTAGAAATGAGTTAGCTGTACTCTAAGAATAATTAATCAGTACGTTTAACCCCTTTGATACGAGTAAGCAATTGTCATGAAGAAAGCTATATCAGTCACAGAACGAGATTCACTTGCCATGTGTTGGTCTTCTCCATCTGCTACAATACTGGCACTGAGATAGCAGGTAAGGCTGTTCTGGGAGGTGCTTTGAAATGGCCATTTTGAAGCCTCTGGGCATGGAATGGATCAGCTGGCTATACATATACTGTCTATACATATTACTTTGCACGCCCTGCACTATGGGTAGCGATGTCAGAGTCTCCAGAAGTAAGCCAGTTTTCGTCTACAGAGGCCATATCTACACATTGCTACAACATATCTGCATCAAATTGAGTACAGAGGTTTCTTAGGTGCTTAGGTACATTTGCATTTACTAATTTTGTGAAAATGTCTGCCTTAGTCAAGAATGCATGCACTTTTTTCGTCATATTTCATCCTTTTTCTGTGCATTTTTGAGGTAATAACAGACTTTGTACTCCTGCTGACAATGACTTTCAATATTCAACGATGAACAACTATTTTTGCATACCGGACTGGTTGTCCAAGGGGACAGTGCAGGTTTTTGATTGCAACTTTGATCCAACTCCTGCGGAAATGCTACTATTTACAACCGAAAAACGCCGTTTTTTAAGCGTTTATCAAGCCTAGTGCAGGCATTACACAACCTTCACTGGACTGAATTGGTACTGACTAACCTTCACAGCGAGTTTCATCTCAATTGCGGAACATGTACCGGACGCATAATCATGCAAAAACGACGTATAAATTTTCTGCAAATCACTTGCATTTCTAAGCTCATACAACCTGCTATACGCACTCAAAGTTAATGATATTGGTACCGTTAGAATCGCCGTTTCATGCTCTTTTCAAAAATCATAGTTGCTAATGTGATAAATTAATTTCAATTTTTACTCCGATATCGCTACTATGGGAATTTGTAAAAACGATGGTGAACACTACAGAAACACAACATAAGTACCAGGCAAAGTTCAATTTGAGTTTGTGAATAGCAAGCCTGCCCCAAGTTGTAATGAGAGATCTTGTGAATTGTCGTAGTCTTGCCAGACTTTGTTGCGGACAGCAATAAAATTATGTGAATGTGTCAGTGCACAGACAATTACTGTTTGCTCACACTTACTCTTTGGACAACAATGTTTCTGTTGTTTGGGTCCAGCAAAATTTTGGCTTGTCAGCACAAAAGAGACAGTCCTCTTCCACTAAACAGCCTTCACACCCCTTGCCTTGTTCCCAGGTTCTCCCTTCTTGCCTATAAAAAGTAGCAACTTTTCTTAGTGAATGCATGTGTCTGTCATTAAACTGTAAAAGCATGTTGACTTCTGTATATATGTTCCGCGCTATCTGAGAATTTGCGCAATCTCGAGATTGCGTTGCGCATTCTCAGAATCCCGAGATTGCGTTCTAATCTCGAGATTGCACAGGCAATCTGGAGATTGCGTGACACATGTGCGCATTGATGCTGCTGGCACTATTTCAGTAGGACAGGGGCAGTATTTGCCTTCTTAGCAGCCTCTTTTAGGAGTGTGAAGTAGCTTATAAGTGCTAGCAGAAGTACAACTCATCAAAGTGTTATTTCACTAGACGTCCTATTTACCAACACTTGGCATTTTGCCGCCTGTGCCTCTAATGATAGCGGAAGTGTATTACAATATGATTACATTACCTTACAAAGGCAGTCTGCTTGAATATAAGCCCTGTTCCGATGGGCAGGGACTTTGTGCCTTTGTCTGTTGGTCTCATTAAGAGTACTACATTGTATGCTCATATCAAGCTAAGGGTGAGGCAGAATAGAGGCAGCAGCATCAACAGCTGATATATGGAATCCAGTGAAACCTTTACAGCTTATTAGGAAAGTCACATGCACACACTGGAGACAGTTGTTACTGCTAATAGGTGAGAAGATATCAAAATGTAGGGGGTGTGAAGGGTGTTTAGTGGAAGGTTGTGGTGACGTCCGTTTTGTGTTAACAAGCAAGCCAAAATTTGGTGGACCCGGACAAAAGTAACTATTCTGTGTAAAGTTAAAGTGTGAATCAACTATAATTGTCTGTGCACTGAGATCATAATGTAGTAACAGTAATGCCATTCGAAGTAGTACTTTTGTTTCTGGTCTGGACTTCCTGCTACTGTGCACATGGGCAGTACATCAGCAACACAAGTAACAATCATGCGTTTACCAGTACAACAAACTCATCACTGTATAAGAAAACTGTATCATTACCAGGATCACAAAAATATGCTATTTCCGTTGTCTTATTGGGGACCCGTAGATATGGGGACCCCGTCCCTAATTCTACGTCAATTTGGGGACTGCTGCGTAGATTTAGGGACCCGCTGTTAATTGATGTCAATTGATGTCAACGGTTGTACCCTGATTGAGTGAAGTCTAATAGCCCAAGGATATGAAATCTGTAGGCCGTAGGAAAAGCTATCTTCGAAGCTACATGTATCAATTAAAGCAATGGAAGCTGAAACTGAGGGGAAATTCACTTATCAACAGATCTACGGCTACATCAAACATGGAAAGTACCCCGAAACAGTCCAGAAAGACGACGAACTCGCTCTTTGGAAACAATTTTTCCAAACACAGGAGATGCATCTCTACTACATTGGAGGTATATTTTATGTCATTGTTGGGCTAGTCATCGACCGATCACTTCCAAAATTAGCGAAGGATCGATGACTTTTGGCGATTGGCTAGCAATTAACTATGATATAAACCTGCATCCTTTTCTCTTGACTAGGAAAGACAATTTCTGCAACACCGAGGCTTGTGATTGAAGACCAAGAGCAGCAGAAGAAAATCATTTCGTCCATCCATGACGAATGTCATGGTGAAAGATTCAACCCTCACCTGGTGGTGAATGTGCCAAACATCAAGCAACAGCATGGCACAAAAGATCGTGGTGTATTTGCAATTGCTTATGTGTACCATGCTGCTCTGGGAGATAACGTAAGTATAATTGTGTTTGACCAGAAGATGAGATACCATGCTTTCGCCAGAGGAAACTATCTTCTTTCCCGCACTCCATCGGCTATAAGCCTAAACAGATGCACTTCCCACCATTTCATGAAATAGAAGTGTTTAGTACCTGTCGAATGCCCGAGACATGGGACAACATGGTATGCTGTGACTCTTGCGGAGAGTGGTATATCACCTTAGGTGCATCAATCTTAGATCTATGCTCAATAGTGTAGAACAGTGGTTTTGTAGTGCATGTAATTTATTATACCTATTGCAGTTTCTTTTCCTTTTACTCTTTGATAGCATCAATGTTTATGATTGTGAATGACATAAATGATGCAGTTAAGCACAGCCAAAGCCATAGCACAACAAAAAACCCCCCGATATATAGGTAGGGGTCCCCATATCTACCATTGATATTGGGATGGGGAGTCCCGATATCTATCATAGATATGGGGACGGGATCCCCATATCTATGTAGATTTGGGAATGGGATCCCCAAATCTATATAGCTTTGGCGATGGGGGGTCCCCAAAATCGGGGGTCCCAATATCCATGACGCAGTCTTTATATAGAGCGTTTTCATGTGACATCGTTACCTTCGAGATTACGAAGAAAAACAGAAAACAGCCGCCATGTTCATGTACAATGAGATAGCAGCTTCTTCACAAAATGAGTGATATACTTATAATGTTTCTAATATGTGTTGAATTGGACAAAACACCATTGCTACATAAGTTAAAACAGCTATATAAATGCTTACCTGTGGGTTTTTTAATCGATATTGGATATACTGCTAATAGCATACTGTACAAGTTGTACACCAAGATGGCGGTTTATTTCTAGTATACAGAATTTGTTCACGTGATGAAAACGCTCTATAGGTGAACGCTTTAAAGCAGGTAGGCTGGAAATATAAGATAAACACCTGCACAGAAGTCCCTTTAAATTACAGTGAGTACTGCTTCTGCACATGCTCATTATACAGGAATTCTGAAATGCTCCAGAATGGAGGAGCAGAAACAGAAATACAACTTGGGGTGGCCTTATGTAATTTTATGCAGGCACTGCTGTCCGCAACAAAGTCTGGCAAGACTACGACAATGTCACAAGATCTCTCATTACAACTTGGGGCAGGCTTTTGCTATTCACAAACTCTCAAATTGAACTTTGCCTGGTACTTATGTTGTGTTTCTGTAGTGTTCACCATCGTTTTTGCAAATTCCCATAGTGCAGGGCGTGCAAAGTAATATGTATAGACAGTATATGTATAGCCAGGTGATCCATTCCATGCCCAGAGGCTTCAAAATGGCCATTTCAAAGCACCTCCCAGAACAGCCTTACCTGCTATCTCAGTGCCAGTATTGTAGGAGATGGAGAAGACCAACACATGTCAAGTGAATCTTGTTCTGTGACTGATATAGCTTTCTTCATGACATTTGCTTACTCGTATCAAAGGGGTTAAACGTACTGATTAATTATTCATAAGGTTTCAAACCGGGTGAATTTAGCGTATCCCGACACGCTACGCTACATTCAACTTCCGCCTCATCAAAGTACTAGTTTCAATCAAAAATGTTCACGACTAGTTTCCGGTGGGTGTAATGAATACTGTTAGACGCGTGTACAGTGTGTACTAAACCGCTATCTTCCGGGGGAAACACCCAAAGGCAGGTAAGTACTCATGACGCCGTTCGGCGTCATTGGTCATACGGGAACATTAATCTCATGACGCCGTACGGCGTCATTGGTCGGTAAAGAGTTAATATGCTACAAAACCACAAGAACACAGCATGGCATGTTCTTGTGTATTGAGTGGGTATTGATCATTATTACAGTACATGTAGTCTATGGACAATATGTTTGTGCATCTGCGGGTAATTCCTTATCCATTTGGTTAATGCTAAACTGCACATGTGCACATATAGTGTGGTAGATCCATACATGTATCGTGCAAAATACATGGACTACATGGATCTACCATTCCATGCATGTTCCATGCATCATCCTCCGTTCTGTGCCATTGCATAATACAGGTATGGTTTTCTTCATGCATAAGTTCATGTGTAAGTTTATGCATGGAATAGATGGAACAGGCATGTATGGACAAATGTTACTCTAAAAGACAGCTTGATGCACCCTTGGTAACATGTAGTGCTGCGGATTCACGGGCTAGCTAGCTAGCTAGCTACTGTTGTGTATTACTGTGGATTTGCAGATGTGATGTGAAATGTTTAGTTCTTCAATTTTCCTGAACAAACCTCCACTGTTCATTGTGTTCACTGCTGTGTCACAAAGGTGATGTCAGAATTTGAAACCTTTATCAATGACCCTACCCTCATTACCTCAGTCCTCTGCGACAATTTTATAACCCCATTTTATAGTCCCTGGAGGGACAGAATGATGGCAAAATGCCAATATTTACAACTCAGAATGGCTAAATAAAACAACTTCTGTCAGTACGTTTGTCTATCTGTCTGTCTATTGCCACAAAAAACACCAGTTCTCCAGATCCAGGCTGTTCTATTCATGCTAAATACCTTCAAACTGTGCAAAGCGTTGAAAAACTGCCTTGTCTACAGGTGCTAGATACACTCTACAAACACTTAAAATCCTGCGTTTTGAGTTGGCATCATGGGCCCGCCTATCAACCACATCCAGATACGTACCTAGCCATGTGTTTACGTGCGATGGGAGAGGATGGTTTCAACGTTCATAGGCTTCACTATACAGTGTGCATTTGTGAGACGACGGGTTGTTCCTATCTTTGTAAAGCAATTTGTTGCATTCTTGAATGATGATGTTTGCCCTGTTACTGGAGAAGATGGGCCTGCAGTAACTCACAATGGGAGCACTGCTCCAAATAGGCATAAAATGGAGGCAAGACAAGTCTTTCTACTTGTACCACTCGATATTCTTGCTGGCAATCTGTCTCCACAAAATTGCTCTGATGCCCAGTACCTTAGCCTGCCCTTATTACTACCGTTTCAGTGAATGGGAACACCAGCAAAATTACCAGTAATAACATCTTTGTCACACAATATTGCCAAGTGGGAAGCCACAGAACAGTGCTATGTCAGATGTATCTGCTCTCGGCCCTAAAGGATCAGTTGCCTATACGTTCACAAGTTAAACATCAGTAGTTGGCTGTTCCAATTAAAGACTCGAAATCTTTCAAGGAAGATTGTTATCCCTTCCTATGTTGTAAATACTATATAGGCCAAAATACTAACAGACGTACTATGAGGAAGTATTGGAGTTTCAGTCAACTGAATGCCAACGTTTCTTTTGATTTGATATTCACTGTTTGTTTCCGTAAATCATGGTCACTGAGTTGTGTGGTAACTGGGATTGTATAGCCTTGTACCAGGGCCCCTTGCACAAGAAACTGGTATAGTCAGACACTTGTAAGTAACAGAGGTCTCTGTACACTTTTCCCGTTCACAACTGATTACTTATGTATACATTCACTTTAGGTTGGCATAACGGCACTGTGGACTGCTAGTTTTGGGGGTCATACCGACATTGTGGCAGATCTTCTACACTCTGGAGCAGACCCTGACCTACAGAACAAGGTGAGGGCTGTATTTACAGTCAGCACACTGTGTCAATGAAAGGCCTGATGTGAGCCTTTGTGTATATGTCTGTATATAGGCATATAAAGGATGACCTGCATCAGACTAAGTAAGTAATGAATTTTGTGCCTGACTGTATAAAGATATTTAAGTCTTTACCACTGCCTGCCTAGATTAGCAACCATCTATGGGATGTACGTACCACCCAAAAGCTGTAACTGTCACTGCATAGGCCATGGTAGGGAGTGTTACATGCAATTGTAGCACAGTTGTCAGTGCACGTTAAGGAAACACCTGGCTATGATCAGAACAAGAGCCAAGAGCATTTTTCGCACTTGTAAACATTAGAAACACTCTCATCATATTTGCATCAACTCAGAGTGCTTGTGCTCAAATGTGTGTACTTCCACTGTACAAACAATACAATAATAATTTCATTTTTACGTGTATGAATAAATTAGAGTACATAAATTACCGTAAAAGGGGTGTACGAATTAATAGGGTGTATACAAATTATTAGAAATTGTACTGTAGCTCAATTGCAGTGAAAAGATGGAAGCCTTGTTTCATGAGCAATGTATGTGTAAAGACTTAAAAAACATTAAAAATGTAAAAAGATGTAGGGATGGCATGCCAAAAAGTAGGCAAACAAGATAGGGATAATGCATGAAAGCAAAGGTCAACATATTGGCAAAGCGCCATCCCTACATCTTTTTCACACTGCAGTTAGACAGTGCATGGGGGTCTTCCTAAAACGTACCACAAGTTCACAACCTTCACTGGCAGTTCATGGCCGTAGCCTTGTTCTCAGGCCACTTCCTCCTCCCACGTGGTCTGGGAAGGAGGCTAGTATGACCTTGGTAGCATTATGTTATATGGAACCTCTTCAACAACTTAAGCAGTTAGTTGGAGTAGACTGCAGACTAGCCTCGTCCCCAGGCCTGTTCGACCTGGAAACGAGGCTAACTGCAGACTTGTGATAGTGTCTTTAAAGTATATGGCATGGTTCTAGCCTCGTCCCCAGGCCCTTTTCTTCTCCCACATGCCGGCTCATAACAAGGCTAATATGATCTAGCAGCATTGCATCAGCTGTAGTGTGAAAAAGATGTAGGGATGGGGCTTTGCCAATATGTTGACCTTTGCTTTCATGCATTATCCCTATCTTGTTTGCCTACTTTTTGGCATGCCATCCCTACATCTTTTACATTTTTAATGCTTTTTAAGTCTTATTTCTGTACTTTTTTGATGTTATTCTCAGTTACAGTTAGACCAAGTGTAACTGCAACACCAGAACTTTTGAAACGGCGTTGACAGTTTAGTAGTGGTTCCAGGCATGTAATAATTATGTGTAATACCGGTATAGCAGCTAGAACCTGATGAAGGGCCAACCACTCTCCCTACCAAACTTTGTGAAACAAATTTCATGATTCAGTTGTCATGATGACTGACCAGCTGCAGCACAGAAAAATATCATACTGACAACTGACCATCCTAGCTTTACAGTTCTCTAAAGCTGTGAGTAGTGTATAGCTACAAGTAGGTAGCGCCTTACCTACGTGGTGTTCATAAGCCTTGCCCAATGCCGCGGGGGGAACCCGGGAAAGACCGTGCCAGCCACGCGTACTGCCCGCAGGCCATTTCGCTTGTGTACTAGTCTCGCTTCCAGACCAATGACCATGGTCTTTGGTCTGGGAACAAGACTTCGTGTTCGCATGCGTACAAAAT
This sequence comes from Agelas oroides, assembly GCA_949130485.1. Classification (NCBI taxonomy): domain Eukaryota; kingdom Metazoa; phylum Porifera; class Demospongiae; order Agelasida; family Agelasidae; genus Agelas; species Agelas oroides. The sequence continues at coordinate 21,183,919 of OX422184.1, read as the reverse complement.
TAGAAAATGGCGTCCTAAGCAACGGACAGCAGCCTCAGAGTGTTGTGAATGGCTTTTGTTGACCAGAGTGAATTTGAAGCTATGAAGTTGCTGAGTGGTTGGGAAGCTGCACGCTGTGATGAGCATCCGTTTCGTGCTAAAATCAAGGTGAGTGCTTGAACCGTTTTCGAGTTATCGTCGTTTGACAAGTGGTCTGAACAAAGAAGAAAGAAGAAAGAAAGAAAGAATACGAAAAATGGCACTTTTGCTACCGCACACTTTTGCGTTTAGCTGTCTTCTGCATGGGTTTTGGGCAACTATATGAGTCTTGCTGATCACAAAGGCACTCAAAGAGGAAGCCTGGGTGCTTAAATAAGCTTTTAGCACGTTTGTGGTGAAGTTATACGGCTTTTGCTTAAGTAGTGCATATATTGCGCGTCGGCGCCATCCCTACATAGAGAGTCTACCGACTCTGTGTATACAGAGGTGAGAGTCAGCAGTGTGTTTTCTAAGTTTCTTTACTGGTGGACAAGAGAATTCCTTGAAGACTGTCCTTACCACTACGATACACGTGCTAATTAATATCACACACCAGTACTGAAATATTATTTCTTTGTTGTTTTGAGTCCTACCGTAATGAAACATTTGATAAATATATGAAGCATAGCTATACATTATTAGCAACATAATCACTACAATATTTGAGCATAAAGGCATAAATAATAAGTTCTTGGGGAGAGTGTGAGTGAGCCCCACACTAGTGAGTTGAATTGTGTATATTTATATTGGGCGTACATCGTTCTGTATGTTTTTTACATGATATCTGCGAGTCGCATGTGGACCGTAAGTAAAAGTACAACTTCTAGCTAACTTCAAGGTGAGCGCTTGAATGGCAAAAGACAGCCTGGAAGAACAGCTGGAGCGTGCGCATCTAGTGCACAAGGGCCGGCAGGATAGCAGTTATGTTCACAGCGACATCCCGGATGGGCAGCTGGGGCCTGAGCACTACAGTATGTATACAAGGGCTAACAATTGTGTACACATGTAAAGGCTGAACGAAGGATCCATGATCCTCCTTCTTGGCTGATGTGTGACGACTGCCAGGCCATACCACTCCATGACAAGCTATTCTCTGCAGCCACGACAATCTTCTCTCAGTGAGCAAGCACTGACAAACCTTGTTTACCCACATGCCATGGCCTGGGTGCTGTTTTCTGACACTTCACTAGCAAAGCCTTAGTTGTACGACAGTTCAATGCCATAGTGTATTGCTTGCTCACGCTCACCTCACAATATTCTACATTCGCCTAGTTAGAAGAGGTCTGCTGCAGCTTGTTGAGGCGAGCATGAGCCGGCCCACACTAGTGAGTTGAATTGCGGGTTTAATGCAAAAGTAAAATTTCCACTCAGCATGCAGCAGCCAGGAGTTCTAGCGTGTCTGCATGAGTGAAAACACAAGTTAGAAGAAACGTCTAGGAGGGAAAGCTGGAGCATAAACATCTACTGTACGAAGGCAGGCAGCTGTTAGAAGAAACGTCTAGGAGGGAAAGCTGGAGCATAAACATCTACTGTACGAAGGCAGGCAGCTGTGCAAACAAAAAGGCTACTTACATAACACAGAAGGTGGCAGATAACTGTTTACTTCAACAGTTTAGTGTAAGGTTGTCTAGCTGTGTATTTAGCATGCGTGGTGATTTTCCTTTGCTATTTGTGAAATGACTATGCATGACAAACCAGCCTGTGTGTTCACAAGAAAACAGAGGTCAGCACTAAAGCCCAGAGACAGTAGCGGCTTAGGCAAGACAAATGGCTCTATTGTGTGGTAGCTACTTCTCCATACATGACAAGCTAGCTATTTAATGCATTTGGAATACTGAACCCTCACATGTTAGAAGCTTGTGGCAGACTGTAGAGACTGACAAACCTTGTGATCTGGTAATGCACTGATGAATCATTAACTTGCCAACTAACTGCATTGCTTCCTCATGCTTGCCCTGCAATGTTCTAGCTACATTCCCCTAGTATTATGAGCAATCTCATGCCTACTGATTAGTCTTGTATATGAACGGATTCGTTATTTTACGGTAGCCAAGGAGATTTATGGTCAATATCCAGGGTACAGCCTGAATGTATGTCTGTATATATTATTAAGCTATAATTAACCACTTGTTTGGTGTCAATTACAAATCTGTCTCATTGTTATATTTGACAAATTGCTCTAATTATCACCATGGCAGCAGCCAAGTTTGGTACTTTCATGGCCTTAGGCATATCCAGCGTTCCAATTTTGAGCGAAGTCTGATACCTTCAGGGCCTTAGGCACTCTTATGCAAAAGATTCACGTAAGATTTAGTAAAATTTTATGAGAAATTCCCAGTGCTTAAGTACAGTTTCTTACAAGAGATTTGGGATACTTACATAAAATTCTTAAAGTAATAAGAATCTTATGATGTTCTTATCGGACAGTCCGTAGACTCTCTATGTAGGGATGGCGCCTACGCGCAATATATGCAATACTTAAGCAAAAGCCGCATAACTTCACCACAAATGCGCTACAAGCTTGTTTAACCACCCAGACTTTCTCTTTGCCTTTTGTGATCAGCAAGGCTCATAAGGGACAAAAGCCACGCGGAAGACAGCTGAATGCAAAAGTGTGCAGTAGCAAAAGTCCTATTTTTCTTGTTCTTTCTTAATTCCTTTCTTGTTTACCACTATGTTCAACAATGATAGGCTTGCAAACGGTTTAAGTACTCACCGTCATTTTAACACAAAACTGATGCTTATCACAGCGTGGAACTCTATGACCACTCAGCATCTTCATAGCTTCAAATTCACCCTGGTCAATCAAAGCCATTCACAACACTCTGTGGTTGCTGTCTGTTGCAAAGAACGCCATTTTGAATTTTTTTACGCATGCACACACGTAGTGTCGTTCCCAGACCAAATACCATGATCATTATTCTGGGAACGAGACTAGTGCACAAGTGAAGCCCCAAGTTGACCACTTGCACGTCTGGCACAGTCTCTTCCCATAGTAGAGGGCAGGGTTTATGAACACCACATAGGTAAGGCACTGCATTCAGCTGCCGGCTTATAGCTTCACTAGCTACTCACAGGTTTAGTACTATAAAGCTATGATTGTCAGTTGTCAGTACAGTTTTCTGTGCTGCAGCTGGTCAGTCATCATGTGATCGAAAATCAGGAGATTGGTTTGTTATGAACCAACCCTCATCACCTCAATCCCTTGTGACAATTATATAACCCCATTTCTTAGTCACTTAAGATACAGAAAGATTGAAAAATGCCCATGGTCACTACCCTAGAGCAGCCGAGTCTTGTCTGTAACTCCATGCATGCTGCATAGTAACTTTTACCACGAGTCTCTCTCCTCTACCAACTAACCCCATTGGTCTCACCCATATTTCTACATGCACCTCGATCTAGCACTCCAGAAACAACTTCCCTATTCTTTAGCTCCAATCCTGATCCTAATCTTTCACATATATAGATATGTTTTCTGATATTTGATCGTTTTTGCTATAATAGTAGACCGCCTGGTAACTAAGACGGGAAGTGGTAAAGGTCAATGCTTGTCAAAATAGTACCTAACAAGTCTGTGTTTAATATAGCTACACAAATTGGAGGTGGGACTTAAAAATCTTTGGGATGGGATTGTTGATTAACTTGGGGAAGGGACAGTGAATAGTGGTGCCTTAATTGGAGTGCCTGCAGGAAGGGATGAACAATATTTAAACATGCTGTCTTTGTCAACTCTGTCTAAAGGAGCATCTGGAGGGCTCCCTGGGATCAGTACAATACTGAAGATCCTGTTCACCTGCCCAAACCCTAACCCTTACTCTACCAATGCTCTCACTAAATCAGAATTCCAGTAAATTCATCACTGTTTGAGAACTCCATTCTGCACCTTGCACTAATGCCCATCTGTGTGCAAAGCATTCCATCCATTTCTTTGTCCATTTTCATTGTTACTAATTTTGCCACTTCCCAACTAGAGCACATAATCAAATGTTTTTGGAATAGATTTCCAGAGGATTTCCAATTGAGACCTACCAAGAAATCATGTCATTGCACATGCATTGTAGCATGATATTTGGTATAGCAGAGTTGATCTCAAACACAGTGATAAGATTGAAGCATAGATAATATTCACAATAGTGATAGGCAACAGCCATATACAATGCATGGTGATATCATTTACGTTGCTTTGTACAGTACACATTATTGTTAGCCTCGTTCCCAGGCCACTCCCAGATTTTATCTCGCAGCCGTGGAGAAAACTCAGGAGAAGGCCTGGGAGCAATACTACGTAACGGACCGGAAATGGTGGACTCGGTTAGTACATAATGGGGACTTAGTTTCGTAATGATGGCAACGTGCCCACGCAATATGCTGCCAGTACAGCAAGCGATCGAATAGTAAAGCTTGCCTAGGCGTTTTGCCAACAGCTACGCACTTCGCAAGTACCAAGTCGCTAACGAAAGATGTATAGACGTAAGTGGAAGGCGTTATGCATGTACGTCGACTGAGGAAAGCAGCAGGCTGAGGGCAAGTGCATCCCTATGTGTCAAAACATGTCTCTGCACTCGGGCCACCATTCTAATTCTTTAAAACAAGGGTTGTTTACCATCCAAAAATAAAGCTTGGGTTTCTCACTTGCCTGTGGGGTAAGTACTGCTACCAGAAAACTTGCCCTGAGCTCAGAATTTTGGGATGCAATTGAATTGGATCAAGGTTGCAGTGCTAGTGCAGTGTGTTCATTTTAGATGCTGCTTTGAGCATCTACCCAAGGGGTGTCATCTGTCTTCATGAGTGATTGCAATCAAGGTACATAATGGTAGGCACAAATGCAGCTATAGTCTTTGGCCAGAGGTAGCTCATCCTCAGTCACATGCATGCACCAGAGCTTGCCTTGATGCTTCACGTAAAGCTTTCAGTGTTATATGAAATTTTGTAGAAACGACGGCCTATGAAAATATTTCAGCACGAAAAGTTACCTGCAAAATTTTAAAGCTCAAACTTTTCCCAATTTACAGTAGTATACATCACTTTATTCCCATACACAGCAAGGAATCATCTGTGAATGACTGCTATATTCTGGAGTTTGATGTTCAGATACACCTGTCCATAATAATGTGCACAAGGTTTTGCTCACCTGAGTCTCCTTGCATCCCATGTTAATGTGTTCAAAGCCAAGGGTGATCTCCCAATCAATAAGAAGTACAGTTTTCATCCATCATCTCAATCACAAACCACAGCTGGGTTTGTGTCTACCATCCCCACTCAGCTGCTAGAGCATCCACATGACCTTAGCAAGGGCTACAGAATTTTTCCTATTGTGTTGCCTATCCCTGTTCTGTGCATATGACGAAACCCTTGTTTCATGACCAATGTATGTGTATTCAGAGGTGAGGGTCAGGAATGTTGTTGCTAATCAGCACTATTTGTTATGCATCAACGTTTGTATGTGACGCAGTACACCACTAAGTACCTCCCAACACTTGAATGTGTTTACAAATAGCAGGGCTTCACCTCTAAGCATTAGAAAATTTTATCTTGAAAATCTAGTTTACTTGTACGTACATTTATTGAATGTATGTACATTTATTGGTCTGATTACTTTCCAGAGTTTGCACCCAAGATGCCTTGAAGATAGTTTAAGCATTGTTTCCACCTGTAATCAGTCTACAAGAACTACATAATGTATATTGTTATGCACATTGAACGGTGGAAAGTCTTCTCTCAGAAGAACTAGCTACAGCCAAATTTCCACACTTTCCAGCTCCACTTTTCAATCCTTGTCAACAGTCAAACACGAGAGGTGTGGATTGGCCTTGGAAAACTTTGTGTCTTACACTTGAATAGTTCTATCTGCTGTTTGCCCATTCCCCAAGTTATTTAAAAGGATTATTGTGGCTAACCCCACCTGGTTAAGCCCCACCCTCAATTTGTATAGCTACAATATAGAGATACCAAGAGGTGGACTCCTCAAAGCATCCCCAGGCAGAGAGTTGTCCCACCGTTTCAGTAGTGGACTACATGTCAGTAGTTCAAAATGGACCAAAATCTGTAGTCATGTGATAATGGAATGGGTACAACCAATGTTTTGGAACATATGTAAACAATTCCAGTAACTGATTAAGTGTACTGTCCCACACATTTAGCTACAAGCCATCTTGAGCACTGTATGTCCATGAAGATGATTGCCTCCCTGTCATAAGCAAAGTTGAGAATATGTCACTATATTCTTATAATTACGGAAGTCCCGAGTGCAAATTGTAATATCATGTTACAAGATTGCAACTTACTGAACTCTAATTGTCTCACATGGTTGCTGTTCCAGATGTTGCAAGAGTACTAATCAGCCAGGCAGGGCATGTGATATGTAATTAACCCTTGAGCTATGCATTGTGCTACATCCTGTGTACCCCTAGCAGCAGATCGGTGGTAAAGTGTTAATCACTTGCTACTCTGTGTCACTAAACATGTTAACTATCAATGTACATTGATCTTTATTGTTGACTCTTTCACAGGATGGGTTCACTTCTCTGCATGTAGCCTGCCAGGAGCGTCATGCCCATGTTGTTGAGCTGCTACTACAAGCAGGAGCTAGTTTGGAGCTGGAGACAAAGGTGAGATGGAGTGTTATAGTTGGATTGTTTGTACACACATACCATAACATTGTGCCGCCTCCTCTTCTGTACACTAAAATGTGGGAGGAGGTGTTTACTTGAATATTCAATTTGTCTTGAGTATATGCCCCCTTGTTCAATGTTGGCTTGACAATATCCACAATGATTGTGCGAAACAGCTACATCGCTAGTCATGTACCACTGAATGTCAGTGAAGGCTCTTAATACTAAGTGAAGGGGACTTGCATTGTCTGTGGTGATCTGCACAAGTTTGTACTGCAAGCAACAAAATCTGGGCATGCAGTGTTCTGTGAACAAGGCTAGTTGTTTCGTGTATGTGCACATTCAAAACAAACAGTGACTGTTCACTAAGGTGAACTACTTCACTAAAGCTATACATGAGACATACTTGGACACACCCACACCAAACACAGGCATTTAAACAAATTCTTGTGACTCTCAGACATTTTTTGCTCCTATCAGTATCCTTGAAGTAGCATCGTAAACACAACCTTAGAATTTAACCAAACCACTGTACACAGAATGATACTAAGTCTTATAAGTCTTAGATTGGGATTGGGATGTTATGACATAATTTTAGTCATTCAACGCACATGTAGGTATTTATTTTGTTTTGTGAACACATCATATTAGTCTAGTGCTTACTTGTGACTGGATCTTATGTGCTTACATCATGTGGATATGTTTCTGTCTGGGTTTGACTATGGTCATGCTAGTCTCGAACCCAGACCCCTCTCTAAAGAGGAAAGGAGGGTCTGGCGAATATAGTACATCCTCACACCATGGGCTAGCTGTTGCTATGGATTTCACTAAAAGCTACGCCTTTGAAGTCACTTGCTGGGTTTCAATTGTAGGGTGTGCTAAGTAGGTCTGTAAAGTGTGATGAGTAAAGCTACGTGGTTTTTTATCTCCAATTTAAGCCCCCCCCCCCTTGACCATACATGTAAATTTAATACTACACAATAAGTACAGAAGAACCCTGTGACTCCGACGAATGAGAGGGAGGTTAGAACTCACTGGACCAGTCTAGCTACGTAGTGGCCAGCGATACACCGACAAAGCGATTGGCTGCGCGGCAGCATGCTCGTAGCTAGCTGGTGGTTGTGCGAAAACTGCATCGTATTTTCTGACCGCACACACTCTGCACCTTCATTGATTCATGATCCTTTGCCCTGCAGAACTGAGCCACTACGAGCTTCATCGCAAACCGCACGAGACGGTGACGGACAATTCTGCCATTGCTGTTCCCCTCGCGCGCTCCACAGTGAGGAAAGGGGGCGTATGAACGAAACTAATTACCATTATAGGCCCCCCTACTTGTTGCTAAATCTAATCAACAAAAATGGGGGGCATAATGTCGAGTGAGTACGGTAGTAGTCTACGTAACATCACTGCCATATGCACTCTTTGCCACCAAGACGAGGGTATGTGGGACAGGGTAGGGTGATTTACAGACTTGGTGTGTAAAAAACTACACAACATGACAGGAAACATGTGCACTAGCAGCTGAGTGACACACTTCTCGTTGGTAAGTGATGCACTTTTCATTGGTATGTGATACACCTCGTAACCACGTCCATGAGCTGGAGGCAACCCAGCATCATTGTAAGAAGACTCTACACACACTAGACACACTTCCCACTGTCAGATGTTCTCACGAAAAACTGACTATATAAAACCACACCCACATGGTCTGCATGAGGCACACTGCACCTGCATATGCCTAGTAGTATGTCAAATTGACATAATGCAGAGTGACATAATAGACCCATAGTCATGCATTGATCAGAAAGGGTACTACACCGAAGGCCAGTGTTTTTTGAGCATACGTATTTAAATGATACTGGGAACTGATATATCCACCCACTTAACCATCACTGCCCATCACAAATGCTCCACCTATTTAATCATAACTGCCACACTCCCAGGTAACTTAAAGGCCCCACTATTTTCAGCTCCGAACCCAATTGTACACATGTACATAAACAAAATGGAGGCTGATTTTCAGGCCCCTGCCGATCTTTCCAACACTTGACGGTGGGAACGAGACTATAGGTACTGGCTTTATTCCCCTACGTACAGCTACACCCATCCATAATAATGTGTACATAAAACTGTATAGATTTAGAAGAGAAGGTTATCTGTTACCAACTTGAGCTCGGAAAATAACTTGCCGCAGTTTCGACTGAATGCTCCAGTCATCATCAGGCCAGTGTTTTTGAATATTTGCATTTTGTGCAGAAGCCAACTGAGAGGTCACTGAAAATGTATAGATTTTTGCTCACGCGAGTCTCCTAGCATCCCATGTTATTTTGTTCACAGTCAAAAGTGATCTTTCAATCAATAAAAAGTACAAGTTTTCATCCGTCATCTCAATCGCAAACCACAGCTGGGTTTGTGTCTACCATCCCCACATGGCCGCTCGAGTATCCACATGACCTTAGGAAGGATTGCAGAATTTTTTCTATTGCGTTGCCTATCGCTGTTCTGTGCATATGACAGAACCCTTGTTTCAATGTATGTGTGTACAGAGGTGAGGGTCAGGAATGTTCAGCACTATTTTGTTTGCTATGCATCAACATTTGTATGTAACACAGTACGCCACTAAGTACCTCCCAACACTTCACCTCTAAGAATTAGAGATGTTTGTCTTGAAATCTTCTTTGCTTGTACCTGTATATAAAGGCATGGTCCGTGATCTTGAGGCATGAATGAAGCATATCAAAGTGGTGCTTTTGATGGGTTTGCGGAGATTAGCGACATTCTTGCAGCCGTTGCCTAGCACCAAAATGGCATGGCATAGTAACTTCACTATCACTGTCTTTTTCCTTCACTCTGCTAGCCTCTTTGTCATCACTCCCTTAGTGTTGCAAGGCATTGACTGCACTCTGCTGGCCTCTCGGAATCCACTTCCTCGAGCTTCTGTTTATCGCTCTACTCTGTCTAGTTCTCTGCCTTTGCTTTGCTGGTGCTGGCACACGCTGGCCACGCTCTGCTGACCCCACTACTGGTATGAAACCGCAGCCGGTATGAAACAATAAGACTGCTAGCACTGCTGCAGTGCTGAGTTGGAATTGCATTCCTAACCATGATCAATGTTTTCATTCCTAAGCATAATGTTGTTGCGTTTCTAAGTGTGACAGATTTTTGTGTGACAGATGTTAGCACATAACTATGAAGCCACACCCTGCGAACTGAGAACAGACAATGCAAGATCAGTAGCCTTGCCCTAATGTGCTCGGCAATAACCATTCACAAACTACATAATCCACTCTGTATAATGTTTTGCTCATTGAACGGTGGAAAGTCTTCTCTCGGAAGAGCTAGCTACTGCCACATTTCCAGGCCTTCCAGCTCCACTTTTTCAACTGTCAAGAACTAGACATGTGGATGTGGATGGGCCTTGGAATAAGGCTAAGCAGCTATTAGTTACTAGTTACTGCATCATAGTTTATGGTCAATAACCAGGGTACAGGTTGAGGGACCGGCTGAATTTATGAAAATAACCCACTATACAAGGTTAAAGTAGTGGTTCAACCTTCTGGGATGAACAACTAGTCCTAAGATGTGCATTTTTTCCACACCCTACCTACCAATATTGGCATTTTTGTAAGCTCTAAAACTGCTCTGTTCGAATATCTCTAGTTTGTAGTTTAAGCAGAAACCATTTTTTAGAACTTAGCTTGTATAAGAATTCTACATTCCAAATATCTGACTTGTTGATGGTCAGAAAATTATGAAATAAATTGTTTATGTTGTTCAATTTGCAGCGATGTATGCTCGAGCACTTGCTATAAAGACTTTGAGCAATAGTGCTAAAAACCTGGTCCTACAGCGCATCAAGCATATCTAAAATTACTAGAAAATGTAGATCATTGTGGGGGCGAGCCTGAGCAAGCAGCTAACATGCACATGAATAGACTAAGCTTCACCCTGAAATGCGGATGAGCTGAATCGCTGGCGTTCAGCCATGAGTGTCGTTTATGCACGACCCTTACCTCAACCTTGCGTGTATAATTTTGTACAGCCTGCGAGCAGCCTGCCCCGTTGATGGTCAGTCCGTAGCTGCTGTGACAAACAAGAAGTAAGGTGCTTAAACTTGAGCCGTCTCCGCTACGGTTGCCAATGCTGCACTCTGGCAGTAGTCCAGCACTGCCTTTCACCTATTGAGGCTACCTACTAAGGGCACGAGGACGTTCAATTTTCGGGACGTCTTTGGTCCTGTCACCGATGCTGCACTCTGACAGTCAGACCTCCACTGGCCTTCACATGTTTCACGATATCGATCTTCGTGAAATATTTGAACGCGCTCATTTAATAAATGGTCAGTCCAAGCACGCAAGCAAGCAAACATACACACATATGTGCGCAATGAAGTCATGCTAGTGTGGGGCTCGCTCAGGCTCACCCCAATTACAGCGAGCGCCATTTTTGACCTCTGAATTTAAGTTATATCATACGCCACCAAAAAGGCCAATGCGTGCAGAATCGTTCGCTGCTTATCTGATTCCAATCAGGGATACAGTTCCAAGATATTTGGAATTCTGCATAAAAACTGCTGCAAATGAATTATGAACTCGTTATCACGCACTTTAGTGATACAATCTTGTGGTTTCCTGTGTTTGTAATCCAATTTGTAGTACATGTTAAGTACTCAGCATGGCTCCATCACTCTTACTTTGAACTGCCACCTTATGACTAGAAATAAGCTTCACACTCTCGAGTTTCCTAATCAGGATCAAGTGTTTATGCATGAGTGTTTGCTTGTGTACATCTGGAATACGAAATATGCTATTCATCTACATAGTCAACTCCCAGGACAAGGTTGATATAGTCATAGATGACACTATTAAAGCACATGATACAGCCTCATTCTCAGGCCCCCACCAGGATTCTGCCGTTCATTGCACTCCACTCTTTGAAGGCTCCTAGACCTACCCACTTATTGGGGCGAGCCTGAGCGAGCCCCACACTAGCCGGACTGCATTGCGCATGTGCGTGTGTATGTTTGCTTGCTTGCTTGCTTGCTTGCGGCCATATACCGTAAATTTTTAAATGAGCGCGTTTAAATTTCAATATTACGAAGATCGAGCTCATGCACTCATTAGGTGAAGGGCTATTGCCAGAGTGCAGCGTCGGTGACCCGGAGCTGAGACGACTGAAGTTGAAGTACGCATGGCAACTTACTCCTTGTTTGTATGTGCTGCGTGCTACAGATCATGAACGGCAGGCTGTCGCCACAGGCAGTACAAATTTCGATCATGGTCATTGAGGTCGCTTCCGAGGTAAGGGCCATGCGCAAACGGCACTTATAAACGCCAGAAATTCAGCTCATGATTTTAGTGTAAAGCTTAGTCCATGTATATGTATCTACACTGACTGTAGCTGTCCTACCCCATACACGAGACAAACTCCACTGACATGCATTCCCCTGGATTCTGGAGCCTCTCTAAGAACACCAGGAGACAGACAACATGTAGACAAACAAGCCTTCCCCTGGCACCCAGTACCAGGGGACAGACTACACAGAGGACAGACAAGCCTTCCCCTGGGCAGGGGACAGACTACACAAGGACATGCATAGAAGCCTTCTCCTGGCACCCATTTCAGTTCAGTGCCAGGAGACAGCCTGTATCAGCTTGCTCAGGCTCGCCCCCACAATGTTCTACATTTTGTAGTATTTGTAGGGGAAGCCCCAAATTAACCACATACCAAACCTTTTAGCTATTTGCCGTGGGCTATGATAAAACTTATGACGCCCTTAAGGGTCGTTTGTCATTAAGCACATGTAAATTTTTGATGTGTTTATCTATCTTTCACATTAAAGGGTTAAAGCACAAATATAGCCTCATTCTCAGCCCCCCACCCAACATTCCAGCTCTAGCAGTAGGGGAGGGCCAGGGAACTTTTATCATGAGAGTGACATCAGGGGTAGAAATATGATAGTAGAAACTTTTATGTCATACCACCTGAAGTAGCCTCATTCCTAGGCCCAAAGAAGAAGTGAAAGTTAGCTGTTCACACTTGTGCTTAATTGTTGTGGAGTTCCACAGCCTCCGTGTGCTATTTATATACAACCGTACATCTGTAACACTAAACTAAACTTAGTCTGTAAGAACTGTACAAACACACTGAAGTTAAAAGGACTACTCGGTAAAGCTCACCAATGATATTGTTGAACTTATGTTTATTAATTGATGTCACTTACAAGATAAAATTCTCAGGCGCCCCTGCTTTTCCATATTGAAAGTGACAAGAGCTGGGTGGTGTCCTGGGAGCAGTATGAATAGAGGAAGTGGTTTTGACCACTCCATTCTGTAATCTGCACTTATGCCATCTGTATGCAAAGCATTCCATTCTGTTTTCATTTCCATTCCCCGTTTCCATTTCTGCTTCCATTCCCCGTTTTCGTTTGTGCTTCCATTCTGTTTCCATTCCCCATTTTCATTTCCCGTTTTCATTTCCATGGTTCCTGGCTGTACCTTTACTACTTTCCAAATGTTGCGAACAAGTTTTCCAGAGGATTTCTAATTGAGACCTACCCTGAAGTATCATGTCACATTTGTGATACATGTAATTTTAGGCCGTCATTATTTTACGGAACGGACCGGAACGGAACAGTTCCGTCACATTATTTCACGGAACAGAGCCGCAGTTCCTACCGTATTACTTGCACGACCAGCGCGCAATATCGCTTTGTGCGTTGAATTACTCTAGTTGCTCGGCATAGTACTTGATTTAAATGAAGGTTTATATACAGGTTGAAGTGTAAATGTAAGCGCTGAGTCAACAATACGGTAACGGTTTTACGTAGGCAAGTACTCAGTCGTCTCATCATGCATGCATGCTACTTGTCTTTTGTTTTGTTTTGTTTTTCTGGTGGATGCATGCATGCATGCTAAACCAAGGTTCTTGACAGAGTGGCGGCAACTGGACTGTAAACCAGCTCTTACAAAAGGCTCGACAATTGGCTTGAAATGTCTGTATGGTTTGTCAACGCGGCACTTTAAAAAACCTTTGCTTACTGTTCAAACAGTATCACGGCCGGTAACTAGAGCATTTCAATGCACAATGCGACACATATTCGAACCTGTTCAGTTCCGTAAAATAATGTGATGGAACTGTTCCGTTCCGTTCCAGTCCGTTCCATAGAATAATGACGGCCTAATTTTATGCATTGTAGTAGGGTATTTGGTAGTAAGGCAAGCCATCTTTTGACATGTGTAACATAGTTTGCCAGCACCATAGGGTGTGTCCCATGGAGCCTTGTGTCATACCAGTGTATGTATGTGTATACAGAGGTGAGATTCTGCAATTTGTTGCTAGGGATTTAGCAGCATCATTTGGTTGCCATGTATGAAAATGTACACCACTAACTGCATTTACCTCTGCATTTTTGGTTGATATATGTGACCCGCTGAGCGAAAACCCGGCACTTCGCGCAAATATTGAATTTGAGTTAGAGGCAATTTTATCCGCACAGGTCGTTTCCCAGCTAAACTCAGATTATTGCACCAACGTGTCACAGGGGGCTTGCACTGTATGATGCTGAATTATAAAGGCCGGCTCTGCTACTATAACAACGATATAAGCTCGAACTCACAGGCAGGCCCGTGAAATACGGGAAGGCGTTGCTATGGACGCTTGTACGCGTTTTTCAAAAAACGCGATTTTACCAGCTTCCAGTCCGTACACGGTTGTCTTTCTGTCCATAGACACAATGTAAGCCCCCGCTTTCACAACCCCTGTCTTTCCCAACTGTCTTTGCCGACTTTCAAGCTGCTTTTTTACAAGAACACGTGTAAATTTACGTGACACGATAGTATACGGAGAAATCGTAGCAACGTAAAAACATTGCGTTTTCTCGAAAAGTTGCGTTCCGCATCCGCTACGCATTTCGCTCTGTAGCTCGGGAACCAAGCAACCGATCGCTTCCATTTTTATCCTGCCGCACAATTACACATTGGTATACCGATTTCCGGTCTTATCTCGATTTTCATAAAATGCGCGATGTGCCGGGTTTTTGCTCAGCGGGTCACATATATGTGTGTGGCAGTCCCATGTCGAAATTGAAGATCATTCCGTTGCATGTTTCGATTGCATTGCTGCGTTCAAAGCGCCATATCACTGATCTTCCGTTAAGGTCGGGGCTCATACGCACTTTGTAGACTCAGAAGATGTTCTTGCATCTACGAAGCACATGAGCCCCACCCTTAATGGAAGTTCAGCAATACTGCACTTATATGCTGTTCAAACCACGTGTGCCATACTACAATGTAAGCTACGGCTACGTAAGAGGCACTGCATTTCCACTTCACAAGGGCTGTATCAGAGACAATACTGTCGTGCTTGTACACAGTAATACTTGTACACCTTGACCTCACGCTGAACCCTATTTGATTATTCATCAGCTGAGGCTCTCCTCCGAGATGACATGAACTAGATTTTCAACAGTACCTGTCTCATTGTTATGTTGGACAAATTGCTCTAATTATCACCATGGCAACATACAAGTACATTGATTTTATGTCTATCTATTACAGTAAATAGTGAGGAAGGTCATCAATTATGTTGGACAAATTGCTCTAATCACCACTATCAATGGTACCTCACAAGTACATTAATTTTACCATTTACCTGTTAACAGTAAATAGTGAGGAAGGTCATCAATTTACAAGAACTACATAATCCACTCTGTATATTGTTTTGCTTATTGAATGGTGAAATGTCTGAACTAGCTACAGCCACATTCCCAGGCCTTTCCCAATCTCCACTCTCTATTATTTTCATCAACCAAAAACTGGAGGGGTAGACATGCCTGGGAAAGAGGCTAAGCAGACAGTGTGAGCATTTGTAAAACAGTGAGAATTACCAGCAATTTATTCTGCATCCCTTGTATTCACAGACTGGCCAGAGTGCACTGTACATTGCCAGTACAAAAGGACATCAAGAGATTGTTGCCCACCTATTGCAAAATGGAGCTGATGTGAACCAACAGAAAGAGGTGAGATGATGTTGAACATGATCCTCCAGTGCTACGCTGCATGGAGCCAGTTGGTGTAGCTTAAATGCAGAAACACTCGAAAGGTACTGTTGGCAATTTTTTTCTGACTTCAATTGAAAGGTACCAAAGTGTCAAGCATGCTAAGCAAGCGCTAGGCTTAGCCAGTGGCCTGATTTGCATGAAAGTAGCGTGTAACTAGGGTGGACTAGTTTATCTAAGTTACTGACCACTGCTAAGTAAGCTATTTCCTCTTGTTTGAAGCCATTTATGCGTAACTATACTCGTAACTTACCAGCACTTTGAAATAGTGCCAATTTTCTCACTTGATACCCATAGCCTCAACAGATTCAGCCAATTTCTAAGTTATTTGAAGGTAGTACTTCTGTCATATGTGAAAACTGGAGGCTGTTTGCTTCCCTCATTTGAGAAAAAGCTTCGTGTTTGGCAGCCCTTGGGCAAATCACAAGTAGTACCACCCCTTCTACTCTCGCAAGCCAGACCCAACCAACCCCAGCGCCGTGCGTTATACTGAAAGCGATCCGCACTGCGATTGGTTAGGTCTGGCTTGCATGACTACCGCCCCTTCCTGCTTTTCCTGGATAGTGATGTAAGTGAAAAGGTGTGGCCTCAACAGTTACCACTAAATGGGAAAGGATTTACCCTCATGAGCTGCTTGGCTTAGCTTCTTCACACGGTAGGGGCCCAAATGTAATGCAGGTGTGAAAATGCACCATTCATGCTCACGGGAAGTAAAGATTAGGCATATATATATGCCTATCACATTCAAAGGGTTAACAGGACAATCATCACATTGTTTGAGCATAAGAGCATAGAATGATCTTATAGGCATAATATTCTCATGCCTATGGATTAATCTTGTATATGAACAGATTGGTTTTTTTACGGTAGCCAAGGAGATTTATGGTCAATATCCAGGGTGCAGCCTCAGGGTATGACTGAATATATTGTGAGGGTGTAATTAATCACTTGTCTGGTGTCAATTAGAAATCTATCTGCCTCATTGTTACATTTGACAAATTGCTCTAATTATCACCATGGCACCAGACATGTATGTTAACTTTGCACATCTATAGCCTGAGTCTATTATGCTTCAAATTTTGGCCCAAGTTATGCTTTTAGGAAACTTCCATGAAATTCACTTTAAATTATCATTCTTGCATTGCTTCCATTATGCTCCACTTGTTCCTCAGATCTAGCATTCCAATTTTGAGCTAAGTCTGCTACCTTCAGGGTCTTTGGCATACTCAGGTGTATGGCACGAGTGGGAAACAAAAGTAGGTTTCCATAACTTTCTTTCCACTTAACATACGTAATCTGAATTTGGAGAGAAAACATATCTCATTAACTTTATTGCCACGCCCACTTTGATAATCATGTGACCAATTATGACATCGCTATTTCCAAAGAGTGACTAAAAATACATTGCCAAAATAACGATTTCTTTTCCTTTAGATGTAAGGTTGAAATGGGTAAATGGTTGATATTACCAAGATCCTGCGTGAGAAACAAAACCATGCTGTACGAAATCAATTATGGTCAAATACATCATTTTAATGGTGAGCCACCAAATAGAAAGTCACGGTTTTCTCCAAAAGCGAATCGATTCGTATTTTCCCATCCAGGATTCTTAGTGAAGAGGATGTGCTTTATCGCATAAGCAAGAAGAAAATTTGGTGGCTAAGATGCTAAAAATAGATTTTTGCTGAAATTGGCTTGGCCATCACTGGCTACAATATAAAAATCATGTGATCACGTGTGCAATGCAGTCCCGCTGGTGTGGGGCTCGCTCAGGCTCGCCCCAACTATACACTAGAAAATGTAGAACATTGTGGAGGCAAGCCTGAGCAAGCTGATACAGGATATTATGTCACTGATGAGTGATGTAACACATCAAGTCAATCATCCTCCTACATGCACATCCATTTACCATTCACAGGGGGCTTTGAAAGTGAATTTCGTGGTTCAGATAAGTAAGACTCGGATAACTCAAGTTTGGATAAGTCACTTTCTACTGGAAATATACATTATACAAGAAATAAAAAAAAAAGCATTAAAAATGTAAAAGGGTGCATGGCATGCCAAAAGTAAGCAAGCAAGGTAGGGATGATAGCATAAAAGCAAAGGTCAACTAAAGGCACTGTCCCATCCCTTGGTCGCTTAAATCAGTTTTTAGAGTATTTATGGTGAAGTTATATGGCTTTTGCTTAATATTGCGCATCAGCGCCATTCCTACATAGTGGAGGCTAGCAAGTATATCCTTGGTTTCATGGGGTAGAAGTTGTCTCCAGAAGTTGGTCCACAAAATGGCATGGCTCCTGTTTGAGCATCAAGCCACTAAGTCATGTGGAAAGGGAGATGGGAGTAGCTAGCACTTATGACTGTGCTCCCCTTCTTTTGAAAACTAGTTTTACTGTGAATGTGTGCTAGTTATTCCTCAAGAGTAGCGCCAGTCTTCTGTGTGACTAGGCAAGTTTGTGTGAAGCAAAACCGCTGGAATACACTGGCATTGCTAGAGCAACACAATCTGCCAGAAGCAGGGTGTCCAAATTTACCTAGTGGAAAGGGGAATTCCCCACTTCCTTGTGCATTTTGTGTAGCACAATTCCATTGTTTTTCAAACATGAACTTTGCTCTCCCGTCTTGATACCCTTTCTCTGGACACACACACAGTAAAGTGAACACAATATTTAATTTTCAAATTTACAGCCAGAAATGGGGTGAGTCCGAGCTTCTCAGTTGAAGTTTTCAGTAGTTCAGGTACTTGGATATTGCTGCATGTGTAGACACTTTACTAATGCTTACCTTATACTAGCTAGCCAGCTAATCTACAGCGTTGCACCATGCTAATTATCGAACAAATGAGAAGTGAGGGCGGAAGCTATAGTTGACAGTCTGTGTCGATGAAAGGCCTGGTCCTGGCCTTTGTGTATATGAAGGAGTGAGCAACAATTTGTGCCTTACCAGATATTATGTGGTGATAAGAGAAGATAATGAAAGATGGTGACTCAATCACAACCTTCCCAACTGTTTTAGGTGCTATCTCTCTTGGCAATTTTGAAATAACAATGCATAGAGAAGATATCCGCTACCTTGTGGTTAATATGATGCTTGATTTTTGGTAGTAGTGTTACAGTGACTGCTGTTAAACTTGAGCCATTCGTCAGCACTGGCTTACCAAGTTGAACTCTTTCACTAAAGAACAAAGAGTAGGTAACAAGCAATAGATGCCTTTAGCAATGTTGACAGTTTACAGCATATGGCAAATGAACGGCATGTCAAGATATTGCTTTTCACATATGTAAACTCTGGAGTATAAGTACCCATCAATTACAAGTACCCTATGAATATAAGTACCTATCAAAGTGTTTGCTATCAATTTCCTGAATACTAGTACCCCCTCAAGCATAAGAACCCTATGAATATTAGTACCCATCAGCCAGTAAGTGCGGATAGCAGTAGCAAACTATTTAGCTGTCCCAGGAGCAGCTGCAGCAATATACTGGAGCTCAGGCAACAATGGAGTGAGGCTACTTCACGGAAGCTGGCTATACAATCGGGATGATGACAACATTGTGCGACGAGCTGCGTATAGCTGTTGGAGCGGTTGGTCACGTGGCCATTTTCGGTCAACATGCAGTGATCCTGAAGATTGAGTGCAGACGGCAGTAGGCAGGGTTCTTGCTAGACCTTTAGTGGATGGTTTTGCACCATTTGGTTAATTGGAGCACCATTTGAATGTGGTGAATTTATGTAAGAGCACCATTTGGATCACTTCCTAAACCCTGCCCATAGCAGTTGCTCTCCTGACTTCCCACTTAACATTTCAATAGTGGTGTGTAGAGAGGGTGTTTCATACCTGCCTATTGTGCTATACACCATTTGAAAGTAGATTTATAGCTAGTGATTGAACAAATCACAGTGCTATATACAACTGTGGAATGTACGGTTCTTCAATTTTTCTGAACAAATCTTCCCTAATCTTCACCGCTACCTCATGAAAATGATGACAGAATTTGAACTACCCTGACAAATGTCTTGTCAAAGTACCAACCCTTCTCACGTCAATCCGCTGAGACAATCCATTTCATAGTCTTGCAGAATGACAGCATAATTGCCATACCCACCACTCCCAACATCCAATAAAATTGTTCCTCCATGTGTGCCACATACTACTAGTAGTGTGGAATTAGTAACCGTCTCCTTCCTCTTACTCTCTAGTGCCAATCTCCTCCCTTACAACCTCAACCATCAGCCAAACTCATATCTCTCTAGCCTTCTCCAGAACCACCATCCCCATTATTTAACCTCACCACTGAAACATAACTAAAGCGGCATTAGTATTGGTGCATGGCATGTTTATAACTGGGCCTGGTATGAAGTGGGCATCATTATTGCACATGTTCATGGAACGGTAGATCGTGCGCGTAATATGCATAATACATGTACGATACATGCACAGATCTACCCATTGTATGCATGAGTCTACAAGTCCATACATGTTCCATGCATCAGTCTTCCTTCCAGGCCATACATGATACAGGCATGGTTCTGTTCTTTACATGCATGGAACAGCCATACATGGACAAATGATACTGTAAACAATTACCATGGCTCCACAAACTGTTGGCAGCTGCAAGGTACAGCTGCTGTTCATTTATTTCTAGAGTAGTCTTGTTCAAGTAGTCTTGTTTGGCTTTGCTGCTGCCTCCAGTCAAGCAACAGCTTCTGATATGCCTGAGAGCTAACTGCCTATAGAGCCAGAGATAGGGTGAGTCCAAACTTCTCAGTTGCAGTTCCAACCTATAGTTCAGTATTTGGATATAGACACTGGTAGTAATGTTGTGTGTGTATAGCTATCCAGGAAATCTTACAGTGCTACACAATACTTACTAGCCTGCAAATCACAATGCTATATATACACACTACTAGCTACCCTGTAGCCCATTAGTTTGGTTCCCAGACCCTTCCTGTAAGGGTAGGGCAAAAAAGGGGAGGAAAGGGTTTGGTGAATAACTTGAGATTCAAATTTTTTTTCTAGGGTGGGCATGTCCCCAGAAATTTTTCTCTGAGATTGCTTCTGGTACATTTTCAGACCATTTGGGATTTTCAAGTGACATGTGAGATGACCACATTTCTGTAAGATACTTAACACTTAGAACGCGAAGCGCCAATATATTGGCGCACGGGCTGTACACGCATAGCACGATGCGCCAATATATTGGCGCGGGAGAGTTTACGCGGTAAGTAGCGAAGCCAAGCGAGCTTTCGGGGTAAATCCCTTCCTGTTGAGTAGTAATAAGTGTAGACCACACCTTTCCACTTAGATCACCTCGCAGGGAAGGCGGAAGGGGCGGTGCTAGTTCGTGATCGTTCGTGAATTTTAAGAAGGGCCGTTAAAGCGAAGCTTTTTCTTCAAAATATGGAGCAAGCGGCTTCCAGATTTCACATAAGGCTGGAGTACTAGCTTCAAATAACTTGGAAAAGGGCTTAGTCCGTCGGAGTTGTACGTATCAAATGAGAAAATCGGCACCGTTTCAAATTGCTGGTAAGCTACGATATACACCTACAGATAATGGCTTCAAACAGGTACAAATCGCTTACCTAGCGGTGATCAGCAATTTAGATGAACTAGTCCAGCCTTGTTACATGCCACCTATGCAAATCAGGCCGCTGGCAAGGCCCAGGGCTTGCTAAGCAACGCTTGTCACTTTGACCTCAGACAGATAATTTTAATTTCCGCGTTAATAAACAGTGACGTGTATATAATTTCCGCGTGCAAAGTGTTAACTCTTTGCACGCGGAAATGGTTTGTACATTACCGTTTATTAACGCGGAAATTAATGTTATCAGTCTGAGGTCAAAGTGGCAAGCATTGCCTAGCACGACCCTGGGCAGTGCCAGTGGGCTGATTTGCATAGACAGCGTGTAACTAGGCTGGACTAGTTTATCGAAGTAGCTGATTAGTGCTAGGTAAGCAATTTGTACTTGTTTGAAGCCATTATCTGCGGCTTTACATCGTAGCTTACCAGCGATTCGAAATGGCGCCGATTTTCTCACTTGTCACCTACAGCCTTGACAGATTCAGCTAATTTCCAAGTTGTATAAAGGTAGTACTCCAACCTTGACTGAAAACTGGAGGCCGTTTGCTCCCCGTCTTGAAGAGAAAGCTTCGCATTTAGCAGCCCTTGGTCAAATTCACAATCTACTCGCGAACTAGCACCGCCCCTTCCTGCCTTTGATGAGATCAACGTAAGTGGAAAGGTGTGGCCTAGACTTATTACTACTCAATAGACAGGGATTTACCCTAACTTCTTGTTTGGCTTTACTATTGCGCGGTTCTGCTTTTCCCAAGATCCCGTGCAGATTTATGTGCACTTCGCGTAGGCTAAATTAATCACGTATGCATATAAATCTGCACTTCGCGTGCAAACAGTTAAGGTTACGGGATACAGTTTGCTCATTAATATTCATAAAAATATTACCTTCCTTTTCTTCGTGCAAGATCCAGGCATATGCATGAAGTTCCTCCGAGCCGTAATCCTCTCTGAAGACAAAATGTGACGCCAAAAGTCACGAACTTTGTCATCGCCGCTCGCCTTAGTATGCTGTACATAACAATTAATACTATACTGGTTAAAAGGCACTCATAGTACTGTTATATGTCACTTCTATTGCGTGCTGTACACTGGTTCATGCACGAAGAAAAGGAAGGTAATATTTTCTCATGAATATTAATGAGCAAACCGTATCCCGTAACCTTAACACCTATAGACCATGTGCCTAAATGGGCGTGGTTACAAGTGGCAGTGACATCACAAGCTGCGGCGTCATATTCTGATGACGTAATGTGGGGCAAAAAAATGGCTCTGACCAGCAGGTTTATACAGTGATGAGGTTGTGAGCTGGCTGCTGAACCTTACCATGAGCTGCATCTAAAATCGCTGCAGTATGACTTACATTGCTATTAGCCTTATAACATACATGAGCCACTAAGCGATCCAGTTGTGTGTATTGCTGGTAGGGAGCCAACAAGGGGTCCATGTGTACATTACTGCTATTCTACTGCCCTACAAAACGGCAGTGAGTATGCGGAAAATCGTATACTTTGAGTATAATATACAGACCACGCCCATGCAGGCAAACAGTCTATAGATAGTGACCTTGAAGACATTGTAGATACGTGGAACAGAAAGAGTAGAAGAATAGCTGTTTAGGTTAAAAACTGTACATTCTCCTTGTGTTTAGCCTCAGGTTACCTTATGCTGTATATTACTTGTGTTTAGTTTCAGTTCTGTATTCATTACATCCAATTACCCCTTGAAAAAAATGATAGCCTAATTTCCATGGGGAGGTGAGACTCTGGCAAAGGGGGGGGGGGGGGGGGGGGGGGGGCACGATTGCACCCCCACCCCCCGTATTTGAAACCCTGACTTGAGACAGGTTTCCATGGTTACATACAAGTCAGATATTAGTATGCTACAAGCCACAAAACCACAGCATGCCATGTTCTTGTGTATAATGAAAACCTTCATATACACATACAATAGTAAACTGCTGAGCTGGATAATGTTTTTGACATTGTCTACAAGAGATAATGCCCCTTCTCTCCTCTCTTCCTCCCAGCATTGTCTGAAATTTCTAAAATTCTCATCAACAGCTACACTATTTTCAAGATTTAACAATTCTCATTTAGCCTCTTCCATGCACACTGGAATAATCATTAATGCCCACTGCATACCAGGCCCAGTTATAAACATGCCATGCACCATGCAATGCCTGCTTCCAATGCTCCTCAAATAGGGGGTTGGGCATATTTTCGAGAGTTGTAAGTTTTTGCTCGCCCAAGTCTCCTTGCATCCCGTGTTAATGTGTTCAAAGTCAAGGGTGATCTTCCAATCAATAAAAAGTGCAGTTTTCATCCATCATCTCAATCACAAACCACAGCTGTGTTTGTGTCTGCCTTCCCCACTCAGCTGCTCGAGCATCCACATGACCTTAACAAGTGTTACAGAATTTTCCTATTATGTTGCCTATCTCTGTTCTGTGCATATGACAAAACCCTTGTTTCATGACCAATGTATGTGTATTCAGAGGTGAGGGTCAGGAATGTTGTTGCTAATCAGCACTATTTGTTATGCATCAACGTTTGTATGTGACGCAGTACACCACTAAGTACCTCCCAACACTTGAATGTGTTTACAAATAGCAGAGCTTCACCTCTAAGACTTTTGTCTTGAAAATCGTGTTTGCTTGTGCGTACATGTATTGTTTGGTATGTACATTTATTGATCAGATTGCTTCCCAGAGTTTGCACCCAAGGGTGTACAAGTGTGTTTTTGATGGGTTTGAGGACATTAGTGAGGTTTTACAACCTTTGACTAGAGCTTACACGGGGTCCTATGTCACCACTGATGAAGCAAGTTACTTCAATACTTCTCGGCTTAGTATCTATACAAGTGTCAGTGAGTTTCCGTAGTACACTTTTTAAAAGCTGCCATTCTTCCAGATAGTCACAGAAGCCGTCGTGATTTTGTTCTTGTGTGTAACATCACGAGGAACCTGGTGGGGTGTGGGGTGTATGAACAATGCTAGTTGAATATTCGAGCATACACCTTCTCCCAACTTTTACCTCAAAGTGGTATGTAAAAAGGTGTTGGGGGGGGGGGGGGGAATATTTTTGGAAGCTTATGTAATTCGAGGTGGTAATGACATAGTGGTATAATAAAAGCTGGGAAGAACACTCATGGTTAAGGAAGGATCTTGGGACAGTTCCAAGTTTGCACAGCTGGTCAGAGGTTAATAAGCTACAAAACCACATGAGCACAGCATGGCATGTTTTTGTGTATTGAGTGGGCATTGATCATTATTACATGACAGTAGGTCTATGGAATGTATGTCTGTAAGTAATCCATATCCATTGGGTTAATGCTAAACTCCACATGTGCACATATAGTGTGGTTGATCCATACATGTATCATGCGTAATGCATGCACTACACGGATCTACAATTTCATGCATGTTCCATTCATCATTCTCCATTTCGTGCCATGCATAATACAGGTATGGTTCTCTTCATACATAAGTTCATGCGTAAGTTCATGGAAGAAATGGATGGGACAGCCATGTGTGGACACATGTTACTCTAAAAAATTACCTTTGCTCCGCTAAGTCTGCATGAGTCTACCATTCCATGCATGGAACAGGCATGGCTTACATCTATTCAGGCATGGAACAGAAATGCATAGACAAATGATACTGTGAACAATTACCTTGGCTCCACAAAGATGTGCAGCTGCCTTTTATTAATTTCTGCAAGGTTTGCATGAGGAGTCTAGCTCCAGTAGTTCTGCGGTCATGACTCTTGAGGTAGCCTTGCTTAGCTTTGCTACTAGTCCCAAATCAAGCTATTGACATGCCTGAGGGCTAGCTGCCTAGTACCGCCAGAGATAGGGTGAATCCAAGCTTCTCAATTGCAGTTTTGAGTAGTTTGGCAGGGCATGGTTTAACCTACAGGTGGGAGAAGGGGGGAAACTTCCCCCAAGCAGTCTAGCTTTCCTCCGAAGGGATAGAAATTTGTTTAATCACAAATTATTCTATAATAGCAGCATAATAAACTAAGAGCTAACTTCAGCCACACCCCACTAGAAGCTTGGTGTTCTCTAATTAGCAAAGTGCACCGAGCCAAAAGCACAGTGTCACAAAGTGCTTTGTGCTGTGCAATTTCCAAACACTTCCACTTCCAAACATTTTTTTAGGTGAAGCACTGTTCAGGTAGTTGAATATTGTATTGATACTTGTAGTAATGCTGTGCCTATATATAGCTAGCCAGCTGCCTAGCTTCCTTTTCAAATGAGTGAATCTTTTGAAT
Source organism: Agelas oroides (assembly GCA_949130485.1). Lineage (NCBI taxonomy): Eukaryota > Metazoa > Porifera > Demospongiae > Agelasida > Agelasidae > Agelas > Agelas oroides. Next base: position 21,158,376 of record OX422184.1, on the reverse strand, counting down.
CAGTGATAATTTAACATCAAAGGTGCATTGAGCCGCCTTTGGCAGCTCGATGCACCCTTGGTACCAAGTAGTGCTGTGGATTAACTTGCTAGCTAGCTAGCTACTGTTGTGCATCACTGTTGATTTACGGATGTTATGTGATGCGAAATGTTCAGTTCTTCAATTTTCAAGCCCCTTGAGTCCGATGGTGATGCTCAGCAAGTCTGTTCATGGGTACTGATGGTAGTCCACACAACAGACTGTGGCAGTAAATGGACATGGTAACTCGTAACAAAAGCGCGGGTGGTAACGTGCAAAAAAGACGATGAAAGTGGTACTAAAGACCTCTCTAATCCACACCGGATACTTCCGTTTAGCTCCCTACGAATTTTCGGACACTTCAATTTTGAATTAATTTTTACTGTCTGCTGTTTTAGAGAGAATAGTCTAATAAATTAAATTTCGTGCAAGATAGCAAGATTCTTGTAAGACGTCCGAGATTAGTAGCAAGGAAGGAAAATTTCTTGACATAAAAAGTTGCAAGTTCTTTCCAGTCAGTTCTACCTGGAATTACTAGAGAGATGGTATGCTTTGCCATAATCTGAGGCATTATCCCCAAGAAAATGTGAAATTAACCCCTTCTAAAACAGCTTCTGGTTGCTTCCAGCCAGAAGCCAACAAAGGCACCTGGCAACTTTGGGCATGCCTGGTAAAATCTGATGCTCAGGTTTTTTTGGAAATTCACCAACCTACAGCAGCCATTCAATTGATAACAAACATGTTTTCAAACATTTGAACTTTAAACCTTGCATGTGAGTGGCAGCACAAAAATGCAGCAGCTCACAAATATCAGTATGGTCATGGCCATACCAGCCACAGTGCCTCCTATAGCCTTGTTGTGCGTACTTGATGGAGACCAAAGTGGTTTGTTTAACAAACATGACTAGTTTGGTGGTACTGCCTACACCACACCCACAATGACATGTTGCCATTCAGGGTGTTAAGTGTATCACCACCTGAGGTTAGAAGGCTGACATCTCCATTGTAGCTGTTGTTCATCCAAGAACTTACCTTCAGCTTGAGGGCTTTTCAGCATAATGACACATGGGACGTCTTTTGTGGTTAAATGCAGAAATACTTGAAAGAACACCCACCCTTTTCCTCGTCAAACTTGTAAAGTGTACCACCCGTGGACGTGCTACCATGCTGGTCCAGTTGATCCTGGGAGTCAACACTAATGAGATCCCGCCACTGCCTCACCCCAATCAATGACCAAATAATAAGCTCGTATGACTTAAAAATGATGTGCATGTGACCAGTGGAGAGTGACACATACTATCTAGGATTCACTTGTGCTTGAGCATAATGTAGGGTGGATATCATTTGTTGGTATTATAAAGAACCAGGTAGAGCTTCGTGGTTACTAAGGACCTTGGGACAGGCTTCCACATTTACATAGTACGTCAGAGTTTACTTTGCTCTGCTTGCCTCTGCTTGCCTCTTTGCAAATGCCCTCTAACGCCCAATTTCTTACATAAGTATTTCTCCCTCGTGTAAATGCCCCATAGCAAGTGCGTTGTTGGGTGTGTTCATAAACATGTATACACAAAATCACTGTAGCCTCATTTGTCAGTATAGCCTCATTTGTTGACCACTGTAAAGCTTTTTGTTGCTTGCAGTACAAGCTTACGCGGGGTCCTCCTGTGTCAGCACTGACGAAGCAAGTTACTTCAATGCTGGTATCAACACAAGCGTCACATTGAATTTCCGTAGTACACTTTGGCAAAGCTGCCATTCTTCCAGAAAGTCACGGAAGTCATGATTTTTGTCCTTGTGTGTAACATCACGAGGAACCGGGTGGGGTGTGGGGTGCCCCATTAGGGCGGGGCTCATATGTGCTTCGTAGATGCATGAATAATTGAATATATAATGAATCTACAAAGTGCATACGAGCCCCGGAAGTTCAGTGATACAGCGATTCAAACACAGCGATACGATCGAAATATGCGATGGATTAACCTTCAATTTTCTACACTGGACTGCTACACATAGTTGTGTAGTTGGCTTATGTGCGCGATAAAAATACCTCTGGAAGACTTTGCGCTGAAAAATGCGGGGGGGGGGGGGGGGGGGGGGGTGGGGGGGCTTATGCGCGTGTTTGCGGGACACTATGGTATTACTTAAGTAAACAGCTGGACTACATAATAAAGAACACTCACAGTCACTAAGGCTCCTGGGACAGGCTTCCATACTAGTTTGCACAGCAGGTCAGAGGTTAATAAGCTATAAACCACAAGACCCAGCAAGTCAGAGGTTATTGGGCTACAAGCCACAAGCCCACAGCATGCCATGCAAGTCCATGCATGTTCCATGCATCAGTCTCCCTTCCAGGCCATATACGATACAGGTAGAGTTCTCTTTTTTTTTTATAGAACAGCCATACATGGACAAATGATACTGTAAACAGTTACCATGGCTCCACAAACTGTTAGCAGCTGCAGAGTACAGCTGATCTTCATCTTGACATTTCTAGAGGAGTCTGCCTCAAGTTCCAATTAGACTTAAGTAATGTTAATCTTGTAACCTGATATTACGAGAAAAAAAGTTTTTTTTATAAAAAGTTAATTAGTCTTTGCTGCTGACCTCCAGTCAAGCTACAGCTCATTTTAATGTTCTTGTAATATCAGGTTGCAAGATTGCCAGTTAATAAGATTACTGAACTCTAATTAGCTCACATGGTTGCTGCTCCAGATACTGTAAGAGTACTAATCAGTCAGGCCAGGCATGTGTGGCAGTCCCGGGTAGAAATCGAGTGTTATTCCATTGTGCAATTTGACCGTGTTACCTCATTTGAAGTGCTGAAGCGCAAAATTAAGGGAAGAGCTCATATGCACAGCGAAAATGCATGAATGCCTGATAAGTCTACATAGCACTATGAGCCCCGCCCTTAATGGAAGTTCTGCGCTACAGTGCTTTGAACCTGCTAACACGTAGAGATACGCAATGGAATCATTTTCGATTTCTACCCAGGACTGCCACATGTGATGTATAATTAACCCTTGAGCTGTATGTTATGTGTATGTATCCCTAGCAGCAGATCAGTGGTAAAGTACTGATTAATCATTTGCTACTCTTTGTCACTAAACATGTTGACTATAAATGATCTTTATTGTTGACTCTTTCACAGGATGGGACCACTGCTCTGTATGCAGCCTGCCAGGAAGGTCATGCCCAGGTTGCTGAGCTGCTACTACAAGCAGGAGCTAGTGTGGAGGGGGAGAGAAAGGTGAGATGGAGTGCTATGGTTAGATTGTTTGTGATGCTGAACGGTGCACACATACCATAACATTGCACCCCCTCCCCTTCTGTACACTGCTTTGAGTCAAAACGTGGAAGGTGGTGTTTACTTGAATATTCAATTTGTCTTGAGTATATGCCCCTAGTTCAATGTTGGCTTGACAATATTCACAATGACTGTGCCAAACAGCTACATTGCTAGTCATGTACCACTGAATATCAGTGATGGCTATTGATACTAAGTGAAGGGGACTTGCATTGTCTGTGGTGATCTGCATATGTGGTTTCGTGTAAGTCCACATTCAAAACAAACTAACAATTTGCTAAGCTCAACTACGTACTTCACTAAACCTATACATGGCACGCAACATATCCTTGAAGACAGTCACTGACCACTTGCATTTAAACAGATGCTATTACTGCTGTGCTCTCAGGCATTTTTTGCTCCTATCAGTATCCTTGAAGTAGCATCGTAAACACAATCTTGAACGTTAACCAAGCCACTATATAATAGTTAGGCACTGAGTCTGAGGGATCTACACGATTTAGAAACCCAAGGGCCCGAGGGTTGCTAAAAAGCATAGATCCCGTTGGACTTATATTTTATCACCATAGTACGAAGCTATACCGGAATATATCACAAGTTTCTTGCTGTCTGTATTGTTACGAGTGCGCAGCATGAGTAACACACTGCAAAAACACTTGGGTTACTTCGACCACATTTTAGGTTGTCTCAGTTGCTTCAGTGTGACCAAGGAATGCTACCAAATAGGTTTTCTCGAAGGTTCAATTAAGGAGCTTTCTCATTAGTTACATTAGCTCGTCTCATTTTCAGAAGACCTATTTGGCTACATTCCTGGCATTACCACCACAACCATTCAACCAAGAAACCGTCCAGGGGCAGATGTGTAAGATCAATGAAAGAAACAACAAACCTCACTACAAATGGTGATTTATAGGCTTTCTGAAAGGAGATACTAATTAGGGAAGCTTCTCAACTAAACTCTTTCAAATTGTAAGCATTCCTTGAACTTTGTGTCACACACATAAAAGGAATGCAACTGAGGTGACCAAAATATGGTTGCCGTAACCTAAACGTTTTTACGGTGCAATGCCAACGGCAACAAACGAGTGATGTTTTTCCCAGTATAGCTTGGTACTATGGTGATAATGATTTTATCATACGAACCTTCTATTTTATTTCACATTCAGACATAGCGCACGTGACTTGTAGTACCTGATACAGATTCTCGCGTGACTTGCAGTACCTGATACGGATTCTCGTGTGACTTGTAGTAGTGATACGGAATGTTGCATGACTTGTAGTAAGAAATACGGCTTTTTATAAACTGCGTGCAGCTGCAAGGCTTCCCCATTGACTCCCGTACATTAGTGTGAGTTAGAGGTATGATTTTGTGGTGTCGGGTGGGGGAGCGCCAATACTGCTACGCACATCATAGCTCCCATTTGTTGAGGCAAGGCTCGCATAATTGTATAAATTATATCTTCTCCTAATGTGTGGGGATCATTGAGGGAGGGAGGGGGTGGGGGGTGATGGCCACTTGATCTGGATTATGCTGGGGGTGGGGCTGAATAGTTCAATGGATCCAGATAGGGATTCTTCATGCAAGGCTTCCCCATTGACTCCCGTACATTAGTGTGAGTTAGAGGTATGATTATATAGCAACAATAACTGCTGGTAGTGACACTTTTTTTTTTCCAGTTGAGTTATTGGTAACTTGCTGCCCGTTTTGTTGCTGGCTGTAGTGCTGTGAATTTGTAAAAACAAAACAGAAATGACAGACTACTACCTGCTCGCAGCTCACTCTGCCAAGTGAATTAGCTGAACTGCAATTCCCACAGGACTATCAAATGAAGCTTCTCCTCACGGGCCTCACATCAATTAAACAAATCAGGAAGAAAATTGGATATCAAGCTCGGTTTTTTAAATATTTATATTAACCTTAGTTATTGTTGCTATACCATACTATCGGTTGTATAGTAGCTGTATATAGCCAAAGGGTAAGCATCTGTCATACATGGCTACCCTGAAGTTTCTATGAGATTTTGTTACTTGCTATTGACCAATCAAATTTCAGTATTGTTGGTAGCCATACTCTAAACACAGATTGATGCTAAGTCAAGACAACAGATGACATCACAATTTTTAGGGATGTAGGTTTCTGTCTGTTTGACTGGTATCAGTTGCTGAATGTTTTAGTATGAAGCACATAATTGTGCACGCACAGTGGGTGCTGGTGGGATCTTAGTCTCAGGTCTGTGCTTGTTGTGTGTATGTATGTGTGTACATCTTTTATGTCTGTCCGTAATGGGTTTATGGATGAAGTACACAAATTTTACATAGTAGTTTATGCAACATCACTGCCATATGCACTCTTTGCCACAAAGACGAGAGTATATGGGACAGGCTAGGGTGATTTGACAGACTTAGTGTGTAACAAGCTACACAAGATGACAGGAAACATGTGTACTAGCAGCTGAATGATACACTTCTCGTTGGTAAGTGATGCACTTTTCATTGGTATGTGATACACCTCGTAACCACGTCCATGAGCTGGAGGCAACCCAGCATCATTGTAAGAAGACTCTACACACACTAGACACACTTCCCACTGTCAGATGTTCTCACGAAAAACTTACTATATAAAACCACTCCCACATGACCTGCATGAGGCACAGTGCACCTGCATATACCTAGTAGTATGTAAAATTGACATAATGCAGTTACATAATAGACCCATAGTCATGCAATGATCACAAAGGGTACTACACTGAAGGCCAGTGTTTTTTTGAGCGTACGTGTCTAAATGATACTGGTAACTGATATAGCCATAACTGCCCCACCTACTTAGCAATCACTGCCTTACCCACTTAATCAGAAATGTCCAGCTATTTAATCATAACTACACATGTGTACAAAAACAAAATGGAAGTTAATTTTCAGGCCCCCGCCCAACTTTCCAACACTTGACGGTGGGAACGACACTATAGGTACTGGCTCTATTCTCCTACAGCTACACTGTCCATGATAATCTGTACATAAAACTGAATAAGTTTTTGCTCGCCCGAGTCACCTAGTATCCCATGTTAATGTGTTAACAGTCAAAGGTGATCTTCCAATCAATATAGTACAAGTTTTCATCCATCATCTCAATCGCAAACCACAGCTGGGTTTGTGTCTGCCATCCCCACATGGCCGCTTGAGTTGCATGTGACCTTAGGCAGAATTTTTTCTAGTACGTTGCCTATCCCAATTCCGTGCGTGTGTTATATAATATTATGATGGAAACCTTGTTTCACGACCAATGTATGTTTATTCAGAGGTGAGGTTCAGGAATGTTGTTGCTAATCAGCACTATTTGTTTGCATCAACATTTGTATGTAACACAGTACACCACTAAGTACCTCCCAACACTTGAATGTGTTTACAAATAGCAGGGCTTCACCTCTAAGAATTAGAAACTTTTGTCTTGAAAATCTTGTTTGCTTGTACGTACGCATAATGCCTTGTATAAACATTTATTGGTCTGATTACTTCCCATAGTGTGCAACCAAGGCACGGTTGTGCGGAGTAAACCTTGTGCACACAAGGTGCATACATAACCATAGTCAGTGACCAAGGACAGAGTTTGAGGCATGAAGGAAGCCTATCAGAGTGTGCTTTTGATGGGTTGTGGACATTAGCAAGGTTTTGCAACTTTTGCCTAGCACCAAAATGGCATGGCATAGTAACTTTACTATCACTGTCTTTTTGCTTCACTCTGCCTCTTTGTCATCACTCCCTTAGTGTTGTAAGGCATTGAGTGCACTCTGCTGGCCCTCGGAATCCACTTCCTCGAGCTTCTGTTTATCGCTCTACTCTGTCTAGTTCTCTGCCTTTGCTTTGCTGGTACTGGCACACGCTGGACCCACTCTGCTGACCCCACTACTGGTATGAAACTGCAGCCGGTAGGGAACAATGAGACTGCTAGCACTGCTGCAGTGCTGGGTTGGAAATGCATTCCCAACCATGATCACTGTTGTATTCTTAAGCATAATGTTGTTTGCATTTCTACGTAAGTGTGACAGATTTTTGTGTTACAGATGTTAGCACATAACTATGTAAGCCACACCCTGCCAACCAAGAACAGACAATGCAAGATCGGTATCCTCGCCCTAATCTGCTCGGCAAAAATCATTCACAAGTAACAGTAGATAGTGATGGAGATATTCAGTCTGCAAGAACTACACCATCCACTCTGTATAATGTTTGCTGCATCATAGCCAAAGGGATTTATGGTCAGTAACCAGGGTGCAGCTTGAGGGACCGGCTGAATTTTTGAAAATAACCCACTATCAGAGAGTCGGTAGACTCTCTATATAGGGATGGCGCCGACACCCAGTACATGCAATACTTAAGTGACACATCTTGTGGTTTCCTGTGTTTGTACTCCAATTTGTAATGTGTTAAGTACTTAGCATGGCTTCATTACTCGTACTTTGTACTGCCATAGCTTCATAAGCTTCACAGTCTGGAGTTTCCTAATCAGGCTGCATGAGTGTTTGCTTCTGTGCATCTGGAATACGATATTGTTGACGAGCAGAAAAAGGTGAGGATCAGCAGTGTTGTTGCTAGGTTGTTACACATCATCATTTCTTGGCAGATTTAAGGAAAGAGATCACTTCTTGTGAATATCAAATCTTTAGTTAGCCTTATGATGTTAGATATGTTCAACTAGCTTCTTTTTGCATTTTCTTGTGTTTTCTTAGCTCCTTTCTTTCCTGAAGTACATGTACAAGCAATTCTAAGACTACAGTACTTTCAGTTGAATAACACCATTCCTATACTAATGTGCATACATACGTATCAGAGTCAATACACTCGTCTCGCTCCCAGACCCTTAGTAAGACGTGTGTATACCGTACCAAGGGTCTGGGAACGAGACTAGGATGGCACGGATGCATAATATAAACCGAAAGCCATATAACTTCACCACAAATACAATAAAAGCTTATTTAAGTGCCCAGCCATCCTCTTTGAGAGTTCTTTTATGATCAGCAAGGCACATATAGCTGGACAAAAGCCTCTTGGAAGACAGCTAAATGCAAAAGTGTGTGGTAGCGAAAGTGCCATTTTTGAAATAGGCACCTCCATACAGTGAGCATCCAGCAGTAGAAGCTATGATGTCCACCTTAGAGAGGTTCTACTGTACATTATATACACACAAAATGCTCTTGTTTAAGTTAATTAATTGATTAAAACCCTTTAAACCCTACATTTTTTTCACTTGTGACTACTTTTAGCAAATGCATACCTTTAACACACACTATATCTGTCTGATCTCTGACTCCAAAACTGAACCCAAGTACACTTCCAGCCTTAATAAGTAGACTTGTGAACTTAACCATGCCCACTCATTAACGAGCATGCAATAGTTTGGTTCGCAAATACCCGCTCAGAGCCCAAGCCACCTTCCCTACCAGAATTTAACCCCCCAAAAGGTGAGAATAACATTTTCTATGCCTGTCCATGCAACCAGGGTGGGGAATTGGCCCACTCGGTGCTAACCATGGCTCTTTTATGGCCAAGCCTAGCAGCTGCCATGTGCACAGTACCCTGCAGGTGACCCCATCCACTTCTCCCTGTTCCACCCTTTTTGCTGACTCAGAATCAGCACCAGCGTAGTGTGATGTAACCAAAAGTGCACTATAGGGTTTAAAGGGTTAAGTGATTAATGTGTGATTCATTTAGGTTCGCCCAAGCTTTTTGAAAATGTGTTTACAAATATACCATAGCTCCCGAAAATACACCCCCTTTTTGCACACTACTTTGAGGCAAAAGTGGGGAGGAGGAGTTTGCTGAAATGTTCAATTAGTCTCATGCATAAGTACCTCACCCTACCCAGTTCCTCATGATGTTATATGAGATCAACAATCACTACGACTGCTGCAGCATTTTGGAAGAACACCATGTCCAATGTAGCTGGCCATATGTACATTTCGTTGTCTCTGCCCCGATCTGTCCCGTTCATTCCTGTGCCATTTCTTGTCTTCTTCGTATTGCAATGGCTCAGGGGCTCTTGTGGATATGCTCATGGTATCCATGTTCAATACGAGTACAAGTAAACTCTCAAGAAGTCTGAAGTAGAATTGAAACAGTTCAATGCAAGCTTTTATATCTCCACGTGTTGTTTGCTTTCGACTGTATGCTGATGCTCATGCATTAAATTTGAGTGTGTGATGACATATGGCACAACATATGAGAAGCATTTATATAATACAGTAGAAAGTCACTTATCTGAACATGCCGGGACTAAGGGGTGTTCAGATAACTGATATGTAAGGCAATACTATTTGTGTACAAGCAGATTACTTTCCTTTTAATGCACAGCAAAATATCTATGACTAGGAGAGTGTAGAACATTGTGGGGCGAGTGTGAGCAAGCAATGCACTACAGCATTGACTGTTATGTACATGTAACTAAGGCTTTACCAGTGAAGTATCAGACAGCACACAGGCAATTCAAGCATGGCATGTAGCTAAAACGAGGTTTGTAACTCTACTGTCTACAAAGGTGCTCAATAGCTTAGAAAAATTGTCATGGTTGCAGAGAAAGCTTTTCGTGAGGTACTACCACACAACAGAGCCATTACATAGCATGTTTTGTGAACACTCAGTGGTTGTATGGGAGTCTGGTAATGTTTGCTTTTGGCTAATAGTCAGTACACAAACTGTGATCCATCTACCTGACTAAAATGTGTGTGACAGTGGCAGGAAGTGTTCTAGAAATGTCGGGTATCTTACCTCTGTTTATCTATTTCTTGCTGTCCATTCTTATGTGTTCTTGCACATACGTGTAGGCACTAAGACTCACCCTAAACAACCTCATTTCCATTCCCATTTCCACTCCCATTTCCATTCCCAAACTGAACCGCAGGCAGCGCTTGGTTAGGAGATAATTGAGCCAAAGGCTGAGGTGGGGTTAGTGAGCTATCCACTTGGGCTACTTTCAATCCACCCTAGACCCATAGTTCCCTCTACGAGGGATCTCCACCTACCTACCACAAACAGTGTATTTAGTTGTTAGAGGAAAGACTGCTGGACTCCAAGACTCTAACTGTCCCGTTTTCCATCTCCACACATATAAAGCTCTTAGCCAGTTCCAACCCACCCCTGACTACTAACACAGCCCTATCTTGTGTCTCTTGTCTGCAACTAGGCTGGTTGGTGTGAAGTAAACTGATGATATAAACTAAAATGGAGGCTAGCAAGTATATCATGGGGTAGAAGTTGTCTCCAGAAGTTGGTCCACAAAATGGCATGGCTCCTGTTTGAGCATCAAGCCACTAAGTCATGTGGAAAGGGAGATGGAAGTAGCTAGCATTTATGACTGTTCTCCCCTTCTTTTGAAAATTAGTGTTACTGTGAATGTGGGCTAGTTATTCCTAAAAAGTAGCACCAGTCTTCTCTGTGACTAGGCAAGTTTGTGTGAAACAAAACCGCTGGAATACATGGCATTGCTAGAGCAACACAATCTGCCAGAAGCAGGGTGTCCAAATTTACCTAGTGGAAAAGGGAATTCCCCACTTCCTTGTGCATTTTGTGTAGCACAATTCCATTGTTTTTCAAACATGAACTTTGCTCTCCTGTCTTGATACCCTTTCTGTGGACACACACACAGTAAGTGAACACAATATTTAGTTTTCAAATTTACAGTTATAAATGGGGTAAGTCCGAGCTTCTCAGTTGAAGTTTTCAGTAGTTCAGGTACTTGGATATTGTTGCATGTATAGACACTTTACTAATGCTTACCTTATACTAGCTAGCCAGCTAATCTAAAGCGCCGCACCATGCTAGTTATCGAACAAATCAGAAGTGAAGGCAGAAGCTATAGTTGACAGTCTGTGTCGATGAAAGGCCTGGTCCTGGCCTTTGTGTATATGAAGGAGTGAGCAACAATTTGTGCCTCACCAGGTATTGTGTGGTGATAAGGGGAAGGTAATGAAAGATGGTGACTCAATCATAACCTTCCCAACTGTATTAGGTGGTATCTGTCTTGGCAATTTTGAAATAACAATGCATACAGAAGATATCCGCTACTTTGCGGTTAATGTGATGCTTGATTTTTGGTAGTAGTGTTACAGAGACTGCTGTAAAAGTTGAGCCATTCGTCAGCACTGGCTTTCTAAGTCGAACTCTTTCACTAAAGAACAAAGAGTAGGTAACAAGCAATAGATGCCTTTAGCAATGTTGACAGTTTACAGCATATGGCAAATGAACGGCATGTCAAGATATTGCTTTTACATACTGTAAACTGTGGAGTATAAGTACCCATGAATTACAGGTACCCTATGAATATAAGTACCTATCAAAGTGTTTGCTATCAATTTCCTGAATAGTAGTACCCACACGAACATAAGAACCCTGTGAATCTTAGTACCCATCAGCCAGTAAGTGTGGATAGCAGTAGCAAACTGTTTAGCTGTCCCAGGAGTAGCTGCAGCAATATACTAGAGGTCGAGCAACAGTGGGGAGATGCTACTTCAAGGAAACTGGCTATATAATCGGGATGACGACGAGCTGCGTATAGCTGTTGGAGCGGTTGTTCACGTGCGCCATTTTCGGTCAACATGCAGCGATGCTGAAGATTGAGTGCAGACGGCAGTAGGCAGGGTTCTTCCTTTAGTGGATGATTTTGCACCATTTGGTTAATTGGAGCACCATTTGAATGTGGTGAATTTATGTAAGGGCACCATTTGGATCACTTCCTAAACCATAGCAGTTGCTCTCCTGGCTTCCCACTTAACATTTCAATAGTGGTGTGTAGAGAGGGTGTTTCATACCTGCCTATTGTGCTATACACCATTTGAAAGTAGATTTATAGCTAGTGATTGAACAAATCACAGTGCTATATACAACTGTGGAATGTACGGTTCTTCAAATTTTCTGAACAAATCTTCCCTAATCTTCACCGCTACCTCATGAAGATGATGACAGAACTGGAACTACCCTGACAAATGTCTTGTCAAAGTACCAACCCTTCTCACGTCAATCCTCTGCGACAATCCATATCATAGTCTTGCAGAATGACAGCATAATTGCCATACCCACCACTCCCAACATCCAATAAAATTGTTCCTCCATGTATGCCACATACTACTCGTAGTGTGGAATTGGTAACCATATCCTTCCTCTTACTCTCTAGTGCCAATCCCCTTCCTTACAACCTCAACCATCAGCCAAACTCATATCTGTCTAGCCTTCTCCAGAACCACCATCCCCATTATTTAACCCCACCACTGAAACATAACATATATCCTACTGCACCCTTATATATCGTAGGTAACAGGAGTGGGTTAAAAGTGATAAACCCCTCTCATAAACCCCTCTTCATGTACTTTTTAATTGACATTTACATGATTACTTGTATACAGTATACATGCATGCATAAGCAACATAACAGCATTCATCATAGTAGGTTTAATAGAAGTCTTAAGAAGTCCGCATACAGTGTAACAACTGGTGTAGTGTTTTCAGGGGACAGAAGTCAATTCGACCATAGATAATGATTCGACTTTTGCGCGCTTCTAGCACGAACCTAGAAATGTGCGTGTTGAGCGTAGCCTAGTCATAATTTGGGTCGTCGCTCTTGGCTTACTATTAAAGTTCATCCAAGCAGCAAAATTGGTCAAAGCACACCTTGCACACTTGTCCGTACCGGCTGGAACTACACCCTGTGAAAGTGCAGCGAGTTTGTCATCGTCAACGAAGCCTTCGGAGTTCGCCGTCGTGAGATTGAGGGTGTGGCAACTTCATCAACTGGTTGAGCGTGGTCATATTAGCAGTCGTACTGCTGGCTTCATCCAGGGCAGTCAGTCCAGTCGTACTAGTCTCGTGTAGCCAGACTCTCGCAGGGAGGGAGAGTCTGGTCAACTGCCCATATAAGACTTGTTCCAACACACACCCCAACTTGGGTGGGCGATAAGTAGCTGCGCACCACAGAGTTTACATTGCTTCGCGATAATTGCAGCTTGTCTATGTGTGAGTGAGGCTTCGTTTACTTGACACGTTGCTATTATAGCTGCATAATATAAACGCTATGGCCGCGAAGACACTTATCGCCCACCCCAGTTGGGGTGGGTGTTAGAATAAGTCTTATATGGGTAGTTGACCAGACTCTCCCTCCCTGCGAGACTACAGTCGTACATGCCGAGACAAAAGTTAAAACAACGACAAGCCATTACTATAAGCTGTTGCTAGGTTGAATGTAGTATCTATGGATGACGTATGGCGCATTGACCAATGAGGTAGGATATATAACAGATATACCATGGTTGCTAGGGATTTATCGTTTGAAAACCACGCCCTCTCCCTCAGGCTGCGCCCTTGGGTTCGGGGTGGTTTTCGACGATGAATCCCTGCAGCCATGGTATAACTATTACTAAAAAGGCATTGGTGCATGGCATGTTTATAACTGGGCCTGGTATGAAGTGAGCATCATTATTGCACATGTTCATGGAATGGTAGATCCGTGAGCGTATTGTGCATAATGCACATACGATACATGCACATACGATACATGCACAAATCTACCCATTGTATGCATGAGTCTACAAGTCCATACATGTTCCATGAATCAGTCTTCCTTCCAGGCCATACATGATACAAGCGTGGTTCTTTACATGAATAGAACAGCCATACATGGACAAATGATACTGTAAACAATTACCATGGCTCCACAAACTGTTAGCAGCTGCAAGGTACAGCTGCTGTTCATTTATTTCTAGAGGAGTCTTGCTCAAGTAGTCTTGTTTGGCTTTGCTGCTGGCCTCCAGTCAAGCAACAGCTTCTGACATGCCTGAGAGCTAACTGCCTATAAAGCCAGAGATAGGGTGAGTCGAAGCTTCTCAGTTGCATTTCCAACCTATAGTTCTGTATTTGGATATAGACACTGGTAGTAATGTTGTGTGTGTATAGCTAGCAAGGAAATCTTACAGTGCTACACAATACTTACTAGGCAGTAAAATCACAATGCTATATATACACGCTACTAGCTACCCTGTAGCCCATTAGTTTGGTTCCCAGACCCTTCCTGTAAGGGTAGGGCAAAAAAGGGGAGGAAAGGAAGGGTTTGGTGAATAACTTGAGATTAAAATAATATTTCTGGGGACATGCCCCCAGAAATATTTTCAGACCATTTGAGATCGCTTCTGGGGCATTTTCAGACCATTTGTGGTTTTCAAGTGACATGTGAGATGACCATATTTCTGTAAGATACTTAACATCTATAGACCATGTGCCTAAATGGGCGTGGTTACAAGTGGCAGTGATGTCACGAGCTGTGGCGTCATATTCTGATGACGTAATGTGGGGCAAAAAATGGCTCTGACCAGCAGGTTTATATGGCGATGAGGTTGTTAGGTGGCTGCTGAACGTTACCATGAGCTGCATCTAAAATCACTGCAGTATGACTTACATTGCTATTAGCCTTATAACATACATGAGCCACTAAGCGATCCAGCTGTGAGTATTGCTGGTAGGGAGCCAACAAGGGGTCCATGTGTACGTACATTCCTGCTATTCTACTGTCCTACAAAATGGCAGTCAGTATGCGGAAAATCATATACTTTCAAGTATAAGATACAGACCACGCCCATGCAGGCAAACGGTCTATAGATAGTGAGGTTGAAGACATTGTAGATACGTGGAACAGAAAGAGTAGAAGAATAGCTGTTTAGGTTAAAAACTGTACATTCTCCTTGTGTTTAGCCTCAGGTTGCCTAATGCTGTATATTCCTTGTGGTGAGTTTCAGTTCTGTATTCATTACATCCAATTACCCCTTGAAAAAAATGCTAACCTAATTTCCAAGGGGAGTTGAGACTCTGGCAAGGGGGGGAAGCGATTGCACCCCCACCCCCCATATTTGAAACCCTGACTTGAGACAGGCTTCCATGTTTACATACAAGTCAGATGTTAATATGCTACATGCACACTAAACCACAGCATGCCATGTTCTTGTGTATAATGAAAACCTTGGAATAATCATTAATGCCCACTGCATACCAGGCCCAGTTATAAACATGCCATGCACCATGCAATGCCTGCTTCCAATGCTCCTCAAATAGGGGGTTGGGAATATTTTCGAGAGTTGTAAGTTTTTGCTCGCCCAAGTCTCCTTGCATCCCGTGTTAATGTGTTCAACGTCAATGGTGATCTTCCAATCAATAAGAAGTACAGTTTTCATCCATCATCTCAATCACAAACCACAGCTGGGTTTGTGGCTGCCATCCCACTCAGTTGCTTGAGCATCCACATGACCTTAACAAGTGTTACAGAATTTTTCCTATTATGTTGCCTATCCCTGTTCTGTGCATGTGATGGAACCCTTGTTTCATGACCAATGTATGTGTATTCACAGGTGACGGTCAGGAATGTTGTTGCTAATCAGCACTATTTTGTTTGCTATACTCAGGCGCGTTAAGGACTGGGTCCAGCTGTTTTGCGCGCGCTGCCTAAATTACCCTTGAGGCGGGCGTTATCTTACCATGAACAGGAAGGCGGTTGTATCTATGTAAACAATGCGGAACCTTGGAATGCAATTAAGTACCTTCGCTATCACTGTACAGATGGACCGTTCAAGGCGTGTACTCTTCCTAACGGTCTTGTTCTTACCTCGTTCGACTAAACGTGATGCGATACGCACGTCTGTAACACTAAAAGTCATTCTAGAAAGCACTTCCAGCAATTTTCAAAGCGTCTGTAGTGGAGTCACGTGCACCATGTACGGTAGCACGTGCCAGCTACTCTTGAATAAGCCGCATAATGGCCACTTGGCAGCTCTTTTTCCGGAAGTAACTCATGCGGAATTCTACAGAAGAGAGCTGGAGTGTACTATTGGGTTTGATGGAGAAGAAATCTAATTGTCTTTGATTTCACCGTGGGAAAAGTTCGTAGCTTACCGCTAACGGTACGAAGTGAAGCTTTAAATGCCCGGTGGGCGTGGCATATTTACCAGTTCTAGCGCTCTAGAAAGCGACATCGACTATTCCCACGGATAAAAAGTTGGGCCAGTTGAAATAGAACGTATTGGTGCAAAAAGAATCGTGAAATTTTGCTCGCGCGAATTCCGCATATCACGTTTATTGCATTGATATACCCTGAGGGAGGGGCTTGGTACAGCTAAGTTGTTTGTGGGTGGGGCCTAAAATTATGTCCCAGTAAACAATAAGGGTGGGGCTACATGTAACAATACTAAACAATTACTTTAAGCTTCTTCATTTGTCATAAAGTTGATTCAAATTTTGCCATAATATAGCCTCAGAAGCCCTGGACCCAGTCCTTAATGCCCCTGAGTACATCATTGACAACAATAAATGTACATACCAGACAATACATGTACACACAAGCAAACAAGATTTTCAAGACGAAAGTTTCTAATTCTTAGAGGTGAAGCCCTGCTATTTGTAAACACATTCAAGTGTTGGGAGGCACTTAGTGGTGTACTGTGCAACATACCTGTGTTGATCAGATTGCTTCCCAGAGTTTGTACCCAAGGGTGTACAAGTGTGTTTTTGATGGGTTTGTGGACATTAGTGAGGTTTTACAACCTTTGACTAGCACCAAAATCGGATGGCATAGTGACTTCCCTATCGCTGTCTACTTTGCTGTGCTTGCTTCTTTGCAAATGCCCTCCTAACCCCTGATTTCTTGCATAAGTATTTCTCGCTTGTGTAAATACCCCATAGCAAGTGTCATTGCTGTTTGCAGTACGAGCTTACACGGGGTCCTAGGTCACCACTGACGAAGCAAGTTACTTCAATGCTTCTCGGCTTAGTATCTATACAAGTGTCAGTGAGTTTCCGTAGTGCACTTTGGCTAAGCTGCCATTCTTCCAGATAGTCACAGAAGCCGTCGTGATTTTGTTCTTGTGTGTAACATCACGAGGAACCTGGTGGTGTATGGGGTGTATGAACGATGGTAATTGAATATTTGAGCATACAATCCCCAACTTTTACCTCAAAGTGGTATGTAAAAAGGGGTTGGGGGGGGGGGGGGGGGGGGCATATTTTTGGAAGCTTATGTAATTCGAGGTGGTAATGACATAGTGGTGTAATAAAAGCTGGGAAGAACACTCATGGTTAAGGAAGGATCTTGGGACAGTTCCAAGTTTGTACAGCTGGTCAGAAGTTAATAAGCTACAAAACCACAACAGCACAGCTGGCATGTTCTTGTGTACTGAGTGGGCATTGATCATTATTACTTTACATGTAGGTCTATGGACAATATATCTGTGATTAATTCCATATCCATTGGGTTAATGCTAAACTGCACATGTGCACAAATAGTGTGGTATATCTGTGCATGCATCGTGCGTAATACATGCACTACACGGATCTACAATTCCATGCACGTTCCATTCATCATCCTCCATTCTGTGCCATGCATGATACAGGTATGGTTCTCTTTATACATAACTTCATGTGTAAGTTCATGCAAGAAATAGGTGGGACAGCCATGTGTGGACACATGTTACTCTAAAAAATTACCTTTGCTCCACTAAGTCTGCATGTGTCTACCATTCCATGCATGGAACAGGCATGGCTTACATCTATTCAGGCATGGAACAGAAATGCATAGACAAAGGATACTGTAAACAGTTACCTTGGCTCCACAAAGATGTGCAGCTGCCTTTTATTAATTTCTGTAAGGTTTGCAAGAGGAGTCTAGCTCCAGTAATTCTGTGGTCATGACTGTTGAGGTAGCCTTGCTTAGCTTTGCTACTAGTCCCAGATCAAGCTATTGACATACCTGAGGGCTAGCTGCCTAGTACCACCCAAGATAGGGTGAGTCCAAGCTTCTCAGTTGCAGTTTTGAGTAGTTTGGCAGGGTTTCACCTACAGGTGGGAGAAGGGGGGAAACTTCCCCCAAGCAGTCTAGCTTTCCTCCGAAGGGATAGAAATTTGTTTAATCACAAATTATTCTATACTAGTAGCTTAATAAACTAAGAGCTAACTTCAGCCACACCCCACTAGAATCTTGGTGTTCTCTAATTAGCAAAGTGCACCGAGCCAAAAGCACAGTGTCACAAAGTGCTTTGTGCTGTGCAATTTCCAAACACTTCCACTTCCAAACATTTTTTTAGGTGAAGCACTGTTCAGGTAGTTGAATATTGTATTGATATTTGTAGTAATAGCCTATATATAGCTAGCCAGCTGCCTAGCTTCCTTTTCAAAGGAGTGAATCTTTTGAATCAGTGATAATTCTAACATCAAAGTTGCATTGAGTCGCCTTTGGCAGCTTGATGCACCCTTGGTAACCAGTAGTGCTGTGGATTAACTTGCTAGCTAGCTAGCTACTGTTGTGCATCACTGTGTGATGTGATGCGAAATGTTCAGTTCTTCAATTTTTTTGAACTAATCTCTTCCGCTGTTCATTGTGTTCACTGCTCTGTTGCAAAAGTGATGTCAGAATTTGAGACCTTTGTCAAAGACCCAACCATCATCACCTCAATCCCTTGCGACAATTTTATAACCCTGTTTCATAGTCCATGAAGACACAGAATGATGGCAAAATGTCCATACTCACTTCTCAGAACAGCTAAATAAAATGATTTCTGTCATTAAGTTTGTCTATCTATTTGTCTGTCTATCTGTCGGCACAAAAAACACCAGTTATCCAGATCCAGGCTGTTCTAAATACCTTCAAACTGTGCAAAATGTTGAAAAACTGCCTTGTCTACAGGTGCTAGATACACTCTACAAACACTTAAAATCCTGTGTTTTGAGTTGCCATCATGGGCACTGCTATCAACCACATCCAGATACGTACCTTCGTAGCCACATGTTAATGTGCGATGGGAGAGGATGGTTTCAATGTTCATAGGCTTCATTATACAGTGTGCATTTGTGAGACGATGGGTTGTTGCTATCTTCGTAAAGCAGTTTGTTGCATTCTTGAATGATGATGGTTGCCCTGTTACTGGAGAAAATGGGCCTGCATTAACTCACAATGAGAGCACTACTCCAAGTAAGCTTAAAATGAAGGCAAGACAAGCCTTTCTACTCATACCATTCGATATTTTTGCTGGCAACCTGTCTCGCAAAACAGCTGCTTGCTCTGTTGCTCAGTGCCTTAGCCCGCCCTTATTACTACAGTTTCAGTGAGTGGGAACTCTAGCAAATTACCAGCAATAACATCAGTTCTTTGTCAAACAATGTTGCCAAGTGGGAAGCCATGCACAGAACAGTTCTATGTCAATTGTACAGATGTATCTGCTCTCAGCCCTAAGGAATCAGTTGCCGGTACGTTCACAAGTTTAAGTTAGTAGCTGACTGTTCAAATTATTGACTCAAAATCTTTCAAGGAAGATTGTTATCCCTTCCTGTGTTGTATATAAGCCAAAATACTAACAGATGTACTATGAGGAAGTATTGGAGTTTCAGTCAACTGATTGCCAATGATTCTTTTGATTTTATATTCACTGTTTGTTTTCATAAATCATGGTCACTGAGTTGTGTGGTAACTGGGATTGTAACCTTGTACCCTGGCCAGTTCTACCAGTTTTTACATTCAAGCTTTGATGTGTTTTTATTTTTGACTGCTCATGACATAATTTAAGCGATGTGAAACTATTTTTGTTGTCGTACTTGACAGCCCTCTGACACCAGTAGTCCAACACTAGACACTAATCCTCCTGTAACAACCAATACTACTAAGGAGGTTGAGGAAGACCAGAAGCAATCACTCTAGTATTTATACCATAATTATGTTTGTTACTGTGTAGTGTAGTGTTTATGTTCCGCGCAATCTGAGAATTTGCGCAATCTCGAGATTGCGTTGCGCGTTCTCAGAATCCCGAGGTTGCGCTGGCAATCTCGAGATTACGAACATGCGTGCGCAATCTCGAGATTGCGTAACACGCATGCACAATCTCCAGATCGCATGCGCCTGTACGCCCAACAACGAGTGATCTACTGTGTAGCTCGCAGGATTTAAGACATCCTGTCACGTTAAATTTGGACCCCCGTAAAATACGTTCCCCCCGAACGAATATTTCAGAACAACCGCGAAATATTTGGACCTACCCTGAAAAAATCGTTCCCCCTTCCATATGTGCAAATGTTCCACTGTACCAAGCTGGAAAGCCGCTTGTTTAACTTGTGCCGATTGTGAGTAGATGTCCTATGTCTATTTCAAGAATTGATGTGATATCTGTAGCCCTGCAACAATGCCAGAGGCTACAATAACATCGGCATCTGATTCGGTAGCGTGGAGATCGCCAAGAAGACGACACAATTGAACTAGTGATTCACCAGATTCAGAAAGGAAGCTACCTTCCTGGCTTTAGTCATACAGGTGTTTCAGCCTTCATGATTGCATGATGAGACTGAGCAGTGCCTTGTATCAGTCTTCACCAGACGTGGACACTTCATAACTTGTTCAGATCTACGGGGGTCCGAATATTTCATAGGGGGTCCGAATATTTTTGAAAAATAAGTTCCAGGGGGTCCATATTTTTCGGCTTTTACTGAAAATTAATTCCAGGGGGTCCATTTTAGGGGGGGGCCATTTTTATCATGACAATCCTTGAAAAGCGGCGTCTGCCTCCATAGGATGCATACTTGAGCAATGCTGTGTATCGATGGGCAACTACAGAGGAGTAGGTCGCGTTCGAAGTCCTGTCGATCGTAGTTGGCCACAGTCAGCTTATATGCCACACACTACTGGTTCAATCGAGTGTATACTATCTAATTGTAGCAGCGACAGTTGAATCGTACCTTCGCTGAAACTGTCAGCCAACTTTTGCCGTGTATTATTGGTCATTTTCAGGTACACAGCAGGTACCCACGTTTCCAGCGTTGTGGCTTATTCAAACTTTACTAGCAAGTCTCCTGACTACGTCCTGGGTAAGGCACGTTTGTTTTCAACCAAGCTAAGCCAAACTATCAGTGCCTGAACTCAGCTACTTTACACAAAGTTGCCATTTTTAGTACCTCTCGTATTAACCATGTGAGGGTTTCTGCACATGTGCGTCGAGGTAAAAGATTGCACACTATAGTTGCGCAATCTCGAGATTGCACAAGTGTATTGCGCAATCTCGAGATTGCGCAACTATAGTGCGCAATCTCGGGATTCTGAGAATGCGCAACGCAATCTCGAGATTGCGCAAATTCTCAGATTGTGCGGAACATTTATATGTGAAGTATACTATAGTGTGTGGGAAGATCAAAGGTGCCACATGGGGTGATATATGGTATATACACTAGCCTCGTTCCGAGGTCTTGCACTTTTATCACTTGCAGTATGAAATTTGCCTCAGAACGAGCCAAGGCCTTCTGCGCAAATTTCTTACTGCAAGTGACAAACGTGCAAGGCCTGCATGGGAACGAGGCTAATATACATCCCTGACTCAGCAATACACTCCTGCAATTGTGACCACAGGGAGTATATTGCTGAGTCAGGGGTTTATATTTGTGATTGAGGTTTACTTGAAATCAGAAAATTTATCCAATTTTAAGTTAGCAAGAGAACCTCCTTGTGTTTACACAATGTATGTATACCGGAGCCAGCTGCGAAGCCACTTATAGTCTACCCTTATGTAATGTATACTTGCCAAGATCTTCTGTGTATTGGACATGTACAAACATTCCACAATAATGTGTTGGTGGTGTATGATGAATTACTTGATTGCTCAGTCTAGTCAATCTGAGTAAAACATGAGTCCACTAGCATTTGAAATTTTCATAGCATGAGCGTTGTTCACAGGTTTCACGATGTGAGTGTTAGTTGTTCACAAAAGAGTGTATTTACTCTAAGACAAATGTGCACATACGTACATACATCATACAGCCACTGGTCACATTAAACTCAATGTGTGGCTCCTCAGGCTTGACCCTATACAATATGTGACTAGCTATCATAAAACAGCAGGCAACACACAATAGACATTATTAACTGTTTATAAACTACCTGGAATGTGACTAATGAAGTTTTATTGATAAACTAATTACAGCAATGCCATTCTTCAACCTTGCCCCACCCCCTACTGCATGTTTACATACCAGGTGCACTTAGCCTCTTTTTCTCTCTTCTTGTTTCGTTTGGAACATGTTATGGAACAAGTATGGACTATGCATAGGTGTAGGAAGAGTCATTTGATTGGGGGAAAAGGAATTCTTACTAATTTTGGGCCGGTGTTGAGTGGAGAAGATCCAACACTGCTATATTTAATGTATTGGGATTGTTGGGGGAGGGAAGAGAAGGGTGGCCATTTGTCCTAGGTATATAAGCCCTCAAGAGAATGGTAGTAAGATCATTATTTTCTATGAATGGAAGAGTGACCTTTTGAAAGAAACAGATTGTTCTCCAGACTGACTTTATTTACCTGTTGACAATTCAGACCATAGTTTGCCCCATCACAAGATTAATATATTTATGTGGGCGTGACTTCCACTTGCATTATATCATATACCTATAGAACAGAATTGGGGACTGCTCATGTGACTCTATACTACCGTATAGTAACAGTTGAATGCGCTCCGTGTTGCACTTCAGGCAAGAGACAGGACAGGCAGTGTTTATCAGTGATTTTTTAATATTAGATTTGTTTTGTCTCTTTACATAACTTTATTGACAATTACCCATTGTAACACCTGTAGCGATGGTCATATAGTGGGGTGGGGCTCAGACGGTGTAATAAAAACGCTCAGTTACCTTTGTGGGACTGTAGAACATACACTATAAATATCAGAAAAGAGTCAAATAATCAGGCTGTGACCTCCGATTCGCAAATGTACTCAAGTATAAGGTTTTCTTCCTTCAAATGTGCCTTGTGGACTACTGTTGTTTGTGGGATTACTTAGCCTAGTTGACAAAGCTTGATACGTGCAACAGTAAGTACAGGCATTGTGCTGTTAGGTTAAACCTGTTTTGTACTTGTACTTAGCAGCCAGGAACGAGGTTAGGCCCATCTATTTAGGGAAAAGGGCAAGGCTCACAAGCTAGCGCAGTCTCAAAGGCCATCTACGGTACTGCTAGCACTTGAATACTTGGATTCATACAAAACTATTCTTACCAATCGATGTTTTAATGCTGCAAGTTTAAAATAGTGATTTGTAATGGCACAGCCATTCCCCCTACATTTTGTACAAAACATGGATGTGCATCACAATCGCAATATCTCCAATCCCGTTCTGTAGGTATATATTATTTATGCTTATATTAAATTCACTATGGGAAAGTGTATCATTCAGTACAGCTCACCAAAACCTTTTTATTTCGTATGTAGACATATATAGGCATGAAAAGTTTGTCTTTTTGACAACATGCAACTGCACAGCACATAATTTTCTTTTTGGGTACATACACTTAAACTTTGACAATACCTGGAACTAGCTCTTCATAAGGTAAATTTTGAATGTTCGGAATCTCTACTACAAGCAATATTTATGTTAGCTACGTTGATGTCTGGTCATTGGAATGCAGTTGGTAAGATAAGAAAATATCAAGGTATCCAAATAGCTCAACTTTCCATTCGCTACACTCTACACTCTATGCCTGGATGTCATATGAAGTGTGTAGCCACATTCCATGATTTTCTTGAGTTATGAACACTTTCTGATGTAATGCTAATGTACAGCAGTGTTGCGGGTGTCACCAGCCAACTGAGGCCTTAACTACATGAGAGGTACCAGAGGAGAGGATCAGCAGTGTTGTTGCTAGGGATGTAGCAGTACCTTTTGGTTGCTATGCAACACTGTAAATTTATATAGTGAATCATACACTACCCTAAACTACTTGACTCTGTTTACACTCAACAGTTGCTGATAGGGTTTCCCTATACTTTAGCAATTGGACGCCTTGATGCCAACAAGCGGCAAGTCAGATTAGGAGGAGCATAAAATCACCTCACATTTCCTGAAATCAGTAGATCAGTTTCCATGTCACAGATTTGAAGTCAGTGGTGGTTGTACAAATGGCTGACATCAAATGTTTCAGTTCTTTAGCATTGATTGCTGTTTCCTGACAGCTGATACCACTAAGGAGGCTTTTGAAGACCAAGAGCAATCACTCTAATGTGTTGTACCATACTAGATGTGTAATAAGATGAATTTGTACTGCAGTGTGTGTATATGTGAATCACTACACATGCATAGCTGAATGGATTGTGGGGGCAGGGTTTCATACAGGATTTTGAGTTGGGGGGGGGGGGGGGGGGGATTCCAGGGTCCCCCCCCCCACCCCCCCTCCCCCTCTGTATGAAACCCTGGGGGGTATAAACATAGAAATTTGACAGTAACTATAATGATTGTTACAGTTGACCAAACGATGTAGTTATCACCATGGCAAATGAAGTTACACACCACAATGTTCCATTTACATCCATGTGTATGTATATTGATGCTGGATAGTGAGGAAGGTAATCGGTCTACAAGTGTGTTGTCTCATGAAAGACCTGCCATTGAGCAGTGCACCTTGCATGTTCACCAATGAGGGGAGTGGACACTCAAGTGTTCTCACATTCATCCACAAAAGATGGTCACCTAGTACACTTGTGTTTACCAGTAGCTCCACGTTAGCAGTAAGCAATTTCTGCTAGACACCAAATGAACATCACAGTTGAATAGTCAATGAGAAGTATTTCTCAGTGGCAGTGAGTAGGAGACAATGAATCAATTGATTCTTGCTGGTTGTGTTGTCCACCTTGCAGGATGGCTGGTCTCCATTAGGAACTGCATCCGAGAAGGGACATATAGATGTATGCAGACTACTCATCAAACAAGGTGCCCACATCAACTCCCAGGACAAGGTGTGTGTACGATGCTCACGTGTATTAAGGCATGGGAGGAAAACAAAAGTAGGAGGTTTCCATAACTTTCTTTCTGCTTAGCACACATTGTCCAAATTTAGAGAGAATATGTAGCTCATTAACAGGAATTGCCACACCTACTCTGGTAACCACATGACCAATTATGATGTCACTATTTCCAAAACGGACCTAAAAATACATCGCCAAAATACCATTTCTTTTCCTTTAGATGTAAGTTTAAAAATGGTATGAGGCAAAAGTAAACAGTTGAATCACCAAGATCCTGCATGGGGATCAAAACCATTCTGTACAAAGCAAATTATGGCCAATAACGTCATTTATTTGGTGTGCACTAATTAGAAAGTCACTGTTTTCTCCAAAAGCAAATGGATTCATATTTTCCCATCCAAGATTCTTAGTGAAGAGGATGTACTTTATCACATTAGCAGCAAAAAAAATTGGTGGCTAAGGTACTAGAAATGGTTTTTGGCTGAAAGTGGCTTGGCCATCACTGGCTCCAATATAAAAGTCACGTGATCACCACAGTGGGCGTAGCCTCATAATTTCATTAGTTCTAGTGCACTGTAAAGTTTGGTGGCCAATGTGATCATACTTTTTGAGTTATTCAAATTTTGCATTTAAGGCACTGTTAACCCTTTATACCCGAATGACGACTATAGTCGTCATGAATATAGGTACGTTAATTCCGAATGACGACTATAGTCGTCATGGCCACTATCGAGCGGTTAGCGCTCTATACCCCGCGGCTACGTAGTATATAGTTAGTATGTGCCGCAGGAAGTCGAATAAAGCATAATTAGCTGGGCCGTCCTATAGGGAGTTTCCCCAGAAATCGCGTTCGAAGTTTACCGTTCGATCGTGTTGTACTTAGTACTGCCACAGAACAGCTGGTTTCCCACGCGCTACTGGTCCTACCGAATTTGTTCTCGCTAATCATCTAAACAACAGTGAAAACGTACCTTCACTGGAAGTTTTGCCACGGATTTCCAGTCATTTTCCAATACGTAGCGAATACCCGCGCTTCCACCGCTGTATCTTATTCGGACTTCACTGCCAACTCGTATGACTACTTCCCGAGTAAAGCAGGTTTGTTTTCAACCAAACTAAGCCTAACTACCGATTGTTGAACTCTGCTAGTTCACAAGATATAACGCAATGAATCAGCATAGTACAAAATCGCCATTTTTTTATCTTACTTCTCTCGTAATCACGTGTTTATTGTGCGCATGCGCATCGGGTGTAAAGGGTTAATGAGCTGCCCATGCCTTAATGCTGCTGAGTGTTGAAAACATCTGTTTATGTGTACATGCTTAAACAAAATTAACCTCATTCCCAGGTCCTCACCCAGCTTTCCATCACTTGTAGTTGGGAGAGCCTGGACACACTATCTGAATGACATCAGAGATAGAAAGACTATGAAAAGTGCACCTTGTAATGTACCACTTGAAAGTTAGAGATCTCGAAGCACTTGAGTAAAGTCCATACAGAACACTCATAACCAATGTACACTCTAGTCATATTAAACACATGACAGTTTTAGTCATCTTGAGATTCTATGTGGCAGTCCAGGGTAGAAATCGAACATTTCAAGCGCATTACCGCATTCGTAGCGCTGTACCACAGAACTTCCGTTAAGGGCGGGGCTCATATGCATGGTGTAGACGTGTCAACTATTTGTGCATCTACGCAGCATGTATGAACCCCACCCTTAAAGGAAGTTCTGCGCTACAGCGCTTTGAACATGGTAGCACAATTGAAATATACAATGGAATAATGTTTGATTTCTTCCTGGGACTGCCACATATGTATGTAGTTAGGCCTACCTTACTTAAGGTAACCACTAGTACTAGTGAACAGTACAGTTCTATATAAGATTTTAATGAGTCCAGATTTTTACGCAAAGCAGCAACGTGCTATACGGCAATTCATCACTAGATTTTATGTGTCAGAAGTCAAACATAGTGCAGCGTGTCAGACTACTGCAATTGATGAGGACGTGTTTGTCATGACCAATCTCAAAAAAGTATACAAGTTACAAAAATGCAACATAAAGCAGCCTATAGCTAAACGAAAGCTCTAAACTTATGTATAATTATAAAATCTTTTGGAGGTCAAAAGGGGGTCCGAGCGAACCCCCTCGAACCACCCTTGCCTACGGGCCTGAGATTATTACTGAAGCAATACTTGACATAAAATGTGACGCGCTGAGCGAAAACCCGGCACTTCGCGCAAATATTGAATTTGAGTTAGAGGCAGCGGGTCACAAATGTTAAATGAACATTGGGACACGATCAGGTTGTTGCACTACTCTTGAAGAGTGAAGCTGATGTCAACCTTCCAGACAAGGTGAGATGATGTATATGCTCCTCCAGGGCTACACTGAAGCCTCAATGAACACTTGGTGTATGACGTGATGACATTATCCCACAACAAAAATGATGTCATCATGTGCTGCTGGTGTAGGTGCATAGTCAGATGAAAAGCCTGGTTCTGGCCTTTGTGCATGTGTCTTGAATGTCGGCTCCACCAAAGTAAGCAACTCATTTGGTCCCAGTGGACAGAAAGTTGTTGTCATTATTAGAGAAGCTAACATTTACTTACTCGTTGTTTAGATAGGCTTACTTTGGATGAAAACTATACCTGCTTGCTTATACAATGTAAAGTGCAAATTTGATTTGTGGGGAAAGCCCCTAGAGACACTTCAGCTAAATTGGATTCAATTCAATTTCTGTGGTAAATATCTAATGGTCATGCATTAAGGCAAAGAATTTGGTGAACCTCCTTGACTTGTACAAACCTTAGTGTCTATTATCAACTGTAGCACGTTGTTGCAATATTACGTGAATGATTGCAATACCATATTCTGTCTAAAACAGCGGACACTCTAATAAGCCAGTTTCATGTAAGGACTAAGGTATGCAATAATTGCAATAATACATCCGGAGTCCAATCCCGGCGCCATTTTGTGCCCTTAAGTATGGCCATATATAGGATTTCCAGGTTTTTTTGATTGCATCTAACTTCTGCATTCTACCGTGTAATCCATTGTAGCACATATTGTAAGAAAACTGAGTCTTTGTGCTATTGAACAGTGTAAAACCCAAGGCAATTGGACAAAAGATGAGGGAGCTACGTGGTAAAGAATATGACGGTATTTGACAAGAAAACTAGCAACTTCTTCGTTTTCTCAAGCTAGGTAAGCCAAGCAAGGTCCAGAAAAAGAGTTGGCTAAATGTTTTGTGCGTGGGGCTCAAGTTGAAAGTGACATGGTGAGTCACATTGCTTAAAAGCTAACTTTACCAACACTAAAATGATAGCAAACCTCAGTGCGGGCGTTTGTGACTACTCGCACCATTTTCGTCTCCTAGCCATACACGCACATCCACAACAACTGGTTTTTATGCCCTTCTCGGCCTGAGAAACAAAGAGAGCAGTAGAAGTTGCTAGTTTTCTTGTCCTGTACCGTCTGGGTTCGCGACAGAATAGCTCGCTCATCTTTGGTCTGATCGCTTTGGTTTTTACACCGTTGACTAGTACGAAGACTCTATTTTCTTACAGTATATGCTATAAATGGTTACCCGGTAGAACGCGGAAGTTACACGCGATCAAAGAAACAGGAAAATCCCATATGTGGCCATACTTAAGGGCCACAATATGGTGCCTGGAAAGCCGCTGGATGTGACGTCACGTACTCATCCCACGTTCCTTACATAGTTTAGCTTACGTGAAACTGGCTTATTCTCCAGACACCTCAAATATAAACTTTTCGTTGCTCTAATTAAACCGGACAGCAGAAAAATTGAGGGGTTTCCTCTCTCTAATTCACGTGGACACTTGCAAGGTCGAGATGTTTTGGAGCTAGTCAAATGAAGATCCAGAGAGTGAATCAAGGAATAGATAGAGGCTCTACAAAGTTATTTTGAGCCTATACATATGTTGTTCTGATGTAATGTCACCGATTTACGGGGAAAGCTTACATGCTGCATGTTGTGTGTAGCCGGTACCGTCTTTGGCTTTTCTAGTTAATAGCAAGGTGCAGGTCCCAAAACTGTCTAGCATTTAAAAAGCTCATGGATCACTGCATAGTTAGTGTTGTACTTCAGCTTAGAGGCATTGTGAAGAAACCATGGCCAATCTGTCGGTTTTACGATTGAAGCAATCGACAATGACCCAGGCTTCATTCACTATGCTTTGCCCCTTGAGTCAGATGGTGATGCTCAGCAAGTCTGTTCATGGGCACTGACAGTAGTCCACACACACAGACAGTGTCAGTTAATGGACATGGTAACTCGTAACGAAAGCACGGCTGATAACTTGCAAAAAAGACAATGAAAGTGGTACTAAAGACCTCTCTAATCCACACCGGACACTTCCGTTTAGCTCCCTACGAATTTCCGGACACTTCAATTTTGAAGTAATTTTTACTGTCTGCTGTTTTAGAGAGAATAGTCTAATAAATGAAATTTCGTGCAAGGTAGCAAGATTCTTCCAAGACGTCCAAGATTAGTAGCAAGGAAGGAAGAAAATTTCTTGACATAAAAAGTTGCAAGTTCTTCCAGTCAGTTAGTTCTACCTGGAATTACTAGAGAGATGGTATGCTTTGAGGCATTATCCCCAAGAAAATGTGAAAATAACCCCTTCTAAAACAGCTTCTGATTGCCTCCAGCCAGAAGCCAAGGCACCTGACAACTTGGGGCATGCCTGTTAACCCTTTAAGTCCGAATGTTGCAGATCTGCAACATTTTGACATTCAACTATTTTGTGGCTTCTCTCTTTGCAACGCTTTTTGCCCAAGCGCTGACATTATTACAGTTGGTTTATTAGTACTTCCTCTCTCTCAGGCTCTAGTAATAAAGGCGGGCTAGGGTCCTGTACACCGGAGCAAGCAGCTGTCAAAACAGAGACGGTGTACCTGTGATAACGTCGATCGAACTGTACAAGTAAAACGGCCTTTGTTCCGAGCTTACCTGGAGTAGTGCTCCTGTTGTGAGTTACTATGAACCTCTTCTCTCAACCAGTGAAGTGATTAGCAGCAGGAAACGTGAAAACAAACAGTTTCAGAAAGCTACGACTAACACGCTTACCGCGTGGCTACCTCAGAGATGGCCCCGCCCCTTGCATCCCACCTCTTCCTGCCCAGAGCAATAATCATTATAAATAACTGTCGGGGTATACCCCCGAGGCTGTTGAATGCTGTAATTATCGTCGTAGGGTGTATTGAGCAGCGCTACATGCTGTTGAAACACAGTCTGTCAGCAGCTATACCGCGTGGAGTAAATTTTGCAAGTAATTTTAGGACCTAAAGGGTTAAAATCTGACGCTCAGGTTCTTTTAGAAATTCACCAAAGCGCCATATCGCTGAACTTCCGTGAAGGGCGGGGCTCATACGTGCTTCGTAGGTGCATGAATATCTAATGAGTTTACAAAGCGCATATGAGCGCCGCCCTTCACGGAAGTTTAGTAATACGGCGCTTTGAACGCAGCGATGCGATCGAAATACGCGACGGAATAGCCTTCGATTTCTACACGGGACTGCCACAGGTTAATTTTAACCTGTGTAAGTGGTTCTGAAGCATAGCAGTACCGGTTTGTGTGCAACACTTCTGGGATAGTTGTGTGTAGCGTCTTTGGCTTTTCTTGTTGACAATGAGGTGCAATCCCAGAACTGATTTGATAGGTATGAAGCCTAATGTCCGCTGCACCTTTGTAGGTAGCGTTGTGTCTCTGCTTACAGGCGTTGAAAGAAAACGTGGTGAATGAGTCACTTTTGTGATCGACCTGATCAACCACCATCATGGCTTCTTGGTTTCACTATGCTCCTCTCCTTGAGGGCTTCTAGATCAAACCCAACATATTACTAGGGGAGGCCCCAACCTAACCACAGACCAGATATCAAAGGTGTTGCTAATTGTCTACGGCTGTGATGAAACTCAACTGCTGCTGTGACGTGTATTTGCGTCTATCACGTATAATCGATTAAGCTGTATGAAACTTTGTAACTGTAATCAGCTATCAAATCAGGAGTCCAACACCAGGCACCCATCATACCATAAAAATCAAGACCATTTCCAAAGGATGCTGTTCAAAGTATCCAAATAAGTCAACTTTCCATTTACTACACTCTACACTCTATGCCTGGATGTCACATGAAGTGTGTAGCCACATTCCTAACCTCGTACCCAGGCCACGTGGGAGGAGGGAAAAGTGGCCTGGTATCCACTGTTTGCGCATGTGCGAACGATTCCGGAAATCTTCTGCAAAAGAGTCCCATTATGGACAAGTTACATGTGGTTGTTATGCGAGAAATAACCAAACTAGATATACGGCTTGCAGTGTGGCAGCTGTGTTTACGCGGCGATGGCTTCCATTATCAGAGACACAAAGGGTGACACGACAAGGACTACACTACAACCACCGCCTGTTCCACCGTCACTGTGCTTGTAGTTGAAAACAAACGGCAGAGTCTCGTAGCAGATGGACTTACCAAATCCCGTGGGTAGCCACAGGAATACGCCTTTACCATCATATATACATTTGATCGCATCCATCTGCTCTGCTTTCAACGTGAAATCTCCCTTTCCAATACAACAAAGAACGAACTTGAATGCTTTATCAAAGTCCTTGCTTTTACCTGCCATGTTCACGGGATAAGCTCGAGACAGATGTGCTTCGGAGCTGTATGCCAGTATACGGTAAAGATTAACAGTTTGTAAACGATGGTATATGATACCCCATGAAATCATGTTTTTTTTTGCGCATGCGCAAACAGTGGATACCAGGCCACTTTTCCCTCTTCCCACGTGGCCTGGGTACGAAGCTACCACATTCCATGAGTTTCTTGGGTTACAAATGCATTTGGATGTAATACATGCAAGTGTAAACAGCAGTGGTGTGGGTGTAAAACAAACCTCCCTT
The DNA here is from genome assembly GCA_949130485.1 of Agelas oroides. Taxonomy (NCBI): domain Eukaryota; kingdom Metazoa; phylum Porifera; class Demospongiae; order Agelasida; family Agelasidae; genus Agelas; species Agelas oroides. The sequence goes on along the minus strand of OX422184.1, from coordinate 21,126,354 downwards.
ACATGACATCTGGCAAGTATGTTATGCTCAGCACATCATTGTCGAGCTAGCCTGTTTGCACATGTGCTTAATTTCCCTGGGAATTTGGGATAAGACTCATTTAATCGTGCACTGCATGTTAACAATGGTTATTTGTGTGTAAGACCTGGATTCTGCCACGTTGTATGTCTTCTTGCAAATATGAGGTGGAGCAATGGTGCTGAAACTCGAAAAGAAAGCATCTTTGAAGCGTACATTCCTAGGGAAATATGGCTGCTTATGGGTTTGGCTAGTTATGATTTGTGTTAGAAAGTTATAGCGTACATTTGTGGTGTCAAAATTGTCCTACGTCGACACCACAGTTCAAGTGATAAGCACTGGGGTTAGAAGGTGTGTTGAAAGATCTAGGGGAGCAGCACTCACTTGTTACCAATATATTGAATATGAAAGCCGATGTATGTCATTTGACACATTCATACGTTGTTTTTAAGTGAGCTTTACACACTAATTGCACATGCGCAAACAGTGGATATCAGACCCATTTTCACCAATTTTTGGAATGGGTCTTGGAATGAGGCTGTCATCAAGCCAACTGAGGCCTTAACTACATGAGAGGTACCATAGGAGAGGGTCAGCAGTGTTGTTGCTAGGGATATAGCAGTACCTTTTGGTTGCTATGCAGCACTGTAAATTTATATAGTGCATCGTGCACTATAAAGTACTTGACTCTGTTTACACACAACAGTTGCTGACAAGGTTTCCTTATAATTATGTAGATTTTTAGCATGTGGAAACCTCCATGATAACAAGAGCAAGTCAGATTAGGAGGAGCATGAAATCACCACACATTTCTTGAAACCAGTAGATCAGTTTTCCATGTTTACAGATTTAAAGTTAGTGGTGGTTGTACCAATGTTTATAGTTGGTTGCTATTTCCTGACAACTGATACCACTAAGGATGCTTTTGAAGACCAAGGACAGTCACGTACCATACTAGATGTGTAATAAGATGAATTTGTACTGCAGTGTGTGTATATGTGAATCACTACACATGCATAGCCAAATGGATTGTGAGGGTATAAACTTGTAATGGTTAGAAATTTGACAGTAACTATAATTATATGATAGTTACAGTTGACCAACCGATGTAGGTATCACCATGGCAAATGAAGTTACACACCACAATGTTCCATTTTTAGTCATGTGTATGTATATTGTGGTAGATAGTGAAGATCGAAGGTAATCAGTCTGCAAGTAGTGTTATCTCGTGAAAGACCTGCCATTGAGCAGTGCACCTTGCATGTGCACCAATGTGGGGAGTGGACACTCAAGTGTTCTCACATTCATCCACAAAAGATGATCACCTAGTACACTTGTGTTTACCAGTAGCTCCACGTTAGCAGTAAGCAATGATTATTGATTCTTGCTGGTTGTATTGTCCACCTTGCAGAATGGCTGCTCTCCATTAGGAGTTGCATCTCATGAGGGACATATAGATGTATGCAGACTACTCATCAAACAAGGTGCCCACATCAACTTCCAGGACAAGGTGTGTGTACGATGTTGAAAACATCTGTTTATGTGTACATGCTTAAACAAAATTAACCTCATTCTCAGGTCCTCACCCAGCTTTCCATCACTTGTAGTTGGGAGAGCCTGGACACACTATCTGAATGACATCAGAGATAGAAAGACTATGAAAAGTGCACCTTGTAATGTACCACTTGAAAGTTAGAGATCTCGAAGCACTTGAGTACAGTCCATACAGACCACTCACAACCAATGTACACTCTAGTCATATTAAACACATGTACAGTTTTAGTCATCTTGAGATTCTGTGTGGCAGTCCAGGGTAGAAATCGAACATTTCAAGCGCATTACCGCATTCGTAGCGCTGTACCATAGCACTTCCGTTAAGGGCGGGGCTCATATGCATGGTGTAGACGTGTCAACTATTTGTGGATCTACGCCGCATGTATGAACCCCACCCTTAAAGGAAGTTCTGCGCTACAGCACTTTGAACATGGTAGCACAATTGAAATATACAACGGAATAATATTTGATTTCTTCCTGGGACTGCCACATATGTATGTAGTTAGGCCTACCTTACTTGAGGTAAGCACTAGTGACCAGTACAGTTCTATATAATATTTTAATGAGTCCAGATTTTTACGCAAAGCGGCAACATGCTATACGGCAATTCATCACTAGATTTTATGTGTCAGAAGTCAAACATAGTGCAGCGTGTCAGACTACTGCAATTGATGAGGACGTGTTTGTCATGACCAATCTCAAAAAGTATACAAGTTACAAAGATGCAACATAAAGCAGCCTATAGCTAAACTTCCTACAGATCTTGATTTCAAAGAAAGCAGACAGTGTAACAGCCAAGTTACATGCATCAAAACATACCGAAATTAGCAACTTCTGATATGAAAGTTTGGGTTTATATCAAAACTTCTCTTTCAGGAAAGCTAGGCAAAGCCTAAAGCTCTCCATTGTTTTTACCAGAGCTTTATGTCTAGAGATATAGCAGATCAAAGTTACAGTGAAGTAGAGTGAAGTAGAGTCAAGTAGAGCCATGGTAGAGTGAAGTAGACAATAGTTCATCTAGAAATGACCCTTTAAAGTTGCCTTCCAAAATATAAAACGAAGACACTTTCTCAAGGTCCTAAGAGTACACGTGTGTAATGTGTATGTATATGACCTATCTTGTGCATACACTTGTTTATGTGTATGTATATGTACAGCATGATTAGAAGTGAGATTTGGGATAAATCACATGAGTAAGGAATGACAAATTGCACAACGCGAAGCTGTGGGGAGGGTGAGGCACAAAGTGGGAAGATTGCTTCTGCCCCCTGGAAAGAAACTTTGAAATTTAGGTGTTCAGAGAGGTCTTTTGAGGCCATCAGAGACCACCACATCAACACAAACTTTATGGCCCCTAAAAGAAATAGCATAATCCAATGTGATGTTCTACATGGTATACAGATTGTTACTGGAGCAATACTTAACATAAAATGTTACATAAACGTTGAGCAGAAAAACATTTTTTTCTGACTAGAGCCTTTGGTTTATTCCCACTTCGTCAACATTGCCTCAAATACAAGAAGAGATTGAGTTCAGGGGAGATTGGACTTGAACAGCCCCTTAGGAGGACTTCCTTCTAGTGGACACTGGGCAAAATGATCAAAACTGCCTTGTTCCCTTTGCAACAGTTGGCAATTTAGAGAAGTTCGAATTCTGCGAAGCTGAAACCATCTACATAGATAGAACTTTCAAGGCCAGTTGTTCTATCAGCTCTTCACGGTGCATGCTGTGTATAATGGTCAGCACATCCATCACACAGTCAACCACATCCCAACATCTAGTTCATATAGACAGCATCAATTTTTAAAAATATACTTTATCAATTCCCACTTTGTCAACTTCCCACTTCGTCAATTCCAAGTTTGTCAATTCCCACTTTGTCAACATTGACCAAATGGGAATTGACCAAATGGGAATTGACGAAGTGGGAAGTTGACCAAATGGGAATTGACGAAGTGGGAATTGACAAAGTGGGAATTGACGAAGTGGGAAGATACCGAACCTCATTCCCAGGCTTTTCCAACTTTAGCTTTGATTATTGTCAATGATCAAAAATGGAGGTGTGGAAATCCTGGAAAGAAGTTAATCAAAACAGAGTGAGGTTTTGTAAGTCAGTGGAAGTACCAGTATTCATTATTCTACTTCTCTTCTATTGATAGAACGGCCAGACCTCTTTGTTCAATGCAAGTATGATGGGACGCGATCAGGTTGTTGCACTACTCTTGAAGAGTGAAGCTGATGTCAACCTTCCAGACAAGGTGAGATGATGTATATGCTCCTCCAGTGCTACACTGAAGCCTCAATGAACACTTGGTGTATGACGTGATGACATTATCCCCACAACAAAAATGACGTCATCATGTGCTGCTGGTATAGGTGCATAGTCAGATGAAAGGCCTGGTTCTGGCCTTTGTGCATGTGTCTTGAATGTGGGCTCCACCAAAGTAAGCAACTCATTTGGTCCCAGTGGACAGAAATTTGTTGTCATTATTAGAAAAGCTAACATTTACTTACTCGTTGTTTAGATGAAAACTATACCTGCTTGCTTATACAATGTAAAGTGCAAATTTGATTTGTGGGAAAAGCCCCTAGAGACACTTCAGCTAAATTGGATTCAATTCAATTTCTGTGGTAAATATCTAATGGTCATGCATTAATGCAAAATATAGTGAACCTCCTTGACTTGTACAAACCTTAGTGTTTATTACCAACTAGAGCACATTGTTGCAATATTACGTGAATGATTGCAATAACATATTCTCTCTAAAATAGCGGACACTCTAATAAGCCAGTTTCATGTAAGGACTAAGGTATGCAATAATTGCAATAATACATCCGGAGTCCAATTTTGTGCCCTTAAGTATGGCCATATATGTGATTTCCCGTTTTTTTTTGATTGCATCTAACTTCTGCATTCTACCGTGTAATCCATTGTAGCACATATTGTAAGAAAACTGAGTCTTTGTGCTATTGAACGGTGTAAAAACCAAGGCAATTGGACAAAAGATGAGGGAGCTACGTGGTAAAGAATATGACGGTATTTGACAAGAAAACTAGCAAATTCTTCGTTTTCTCAAGCTAGGTAAGCCGAGCAAGGTCCAGAAAAAGAGTTGGCTAAACGTTTTGTGCGTGGGGCTCAAGTTGAAAGTGGCATGGTGAGTCACATTGCTTAAAAGCTAACTTGACCAACACTAAAATGATAGAAAACCTCAGTGCGGACGTTTGTGACTACTCGCACCACTTTCGTCTCCTAGCCATACACGCACATCCACAACAACTGGTTTTTATGCCCTTCTCGGCCGGAGAAACGAAGAGAGGAGTTGCTAGTTTTCTTGTCCTGTACCGTCTGGGTTCGCGACAGAATAGCTCACTCAGCTTTTGTCCGATCGCTTTGGTTTTTACACCGTTGACTAGTATGAAGACTCTATTTGCTTACAGTATATGCTATAAATGGTTACCCGGTAGGACGCGGAAGTTACACGCGATCAAAGAAACGGGAAAATCCCATATATGGCCATACTTAAGGGCCACAAAATGGTGCCTGGAAAGCCGCCAAATGTGACTTCACGTACTCATCCCACGTTCCTTACATAGTTTAGCTTACGTGAAACTGGCTTATTCTCCAGACACCTCAAATATAAACTTTTCGTCGCTCTAATTAAACCGGACAGCAGAAAAATTGAGGGGTTTCCTCTCTCTAATTCACGTGGACACTTGCAAGGTCGAAATGTTTTGGAGCTAGTCAAATGAAGATCCAGAGAGTGAATCAAGGAATAGATAGAGGCTCTATGAAGTTACTTTGAGCCTATACGTATGTTGTTCTGATGTAATGTCACCGATTTACGGAGAACGCTTACATACTGCATGTTGTGTGTACCGGATACCGTCTTTGGCTTTTCTAGTTAATAGCAAGGTGCAGGTCCCAAAACTGTCTAGCATTTAAAAAGCTCATGGATCACTGCATAGTTAGTGTTGTACTTCAGCTTAGAGGCGTTGTGAAGAAACCGTGGCCAATGAGTTGGTTTTAGGATTGAAGCAATCGACAATGACCCAGGCTTCATTCACTATGCTTTGCCCCTTGAGTCCGATGGTGTTGCTCAGCAAGTCTGTTCATGGGTACTGACAGTAGTCCACACACACAGACAGTGTCAGTTAATGGACATGGTAACTCGTAACAAAAGCGCGGCTGATAACTTGCAAAAAAGACAACGAAAGTGGTATTAAATACCTCTCTAATCCACACCGGACACTTCCGTTTAGCTCCCTACGAATTTCCGGACACTTCAATTTTGAATTAATTTTTACTGTCTGCTGTTTTCGAAAGAATAGTCTAATAAATGAAATTTCGTTTAAGATAGCAAGATCCTTGCAAGACGTCCGAGATTAGTAGCAAGGAAGGAAAAATTTTTGATATAAAAAGTTGCAAGTTCTTTCCAGTCAGTTCTACCTTACTAGAGAGATGGTATGCTTTGCCATAATCTGAGGCATTATCCCCAAGAAAATGTGAAATTAACCCCTTCTAAAACAGCTTCTGGTTGCTTCCAGCCAGAAGCCAACAAAGGCACCTGACAACTTTGGGCATGCCTGGTAAAATCTGATGCTCAGGTTCTTTTGGAAATTCACCAACCTACAGCAGCCATTCAATAGATAACAAACATGTTTTCAAACATTTGAACTTTAAACCTTGCATGTGAGTGGCAGCACAAAAATGCAGTAGCTCACAAATATCAGTACGGTCATGGCCACAGTGCCTCCTATAGCCTTGTTGTGTGTACCTGATGAAGACCAAAGTGGTTTGTTTAACAGACATGACTAGTCTGGTGATACTGCCTACACCACACCCACAATGACATGTTGCCATTCAGGGTGTTAAGTGTATCACCACCTGAGGTTAGAAGGCTGACATCTCCATTGTAGCTGTTGTTCATCCAAGAACTTACCTTCAGCTTGAGGGCTTTTCAGCATAATGACACATGGGACGTCTTTTGTGGTTAAATGCAGAAATACTTGAAAGAACACCCACCCTTTTCCTCGTCAAACTTGTAAAGTGTACCACCCGTGGACGTGCTACCATGCTGGTCCAGTTGATCCTGGGAGTCAACACTAATGAGATCCCGCCACTGCCTCACCCCAATCAATGACCAAATAATAAGCTCGTATGACTTAAAAATGATGTGCATGTGACCAGTGGAGAGTGACACATACTATCTAGGATTCACTTGCGCTTGAGCGTAATGTAGGGTGGGTATCACTTGTTGGTATTATAAAGAACCAGGTAGAGCTTCGTGGTTACTAAGGATCTTGAGGCAGGCTTCCACATTTCCATAGCAGGTCAGAGTTTACAAGGCCACACACCAGTATGGCATGTTCTTGTGTATAACTAGCACCTTGGAAGCATAACAAAGCAGGCATTGGTGTATGTTATTTTTAACTGGGCCTGATATGAAGTGGGCGTTCATCATCAATACATTGCAGGTAGGTATATGTAATACCATGGCTAGCAGTGCAATTTGGGATTAATTGCACGAGTAAGGTTTGCAATTTCACGAGGCGAAGCGGAGTGAAATTACTAACCTTACGAGTGTAATTTATCCCAAATTGCACTGCTAGTCATGCATGGTATCACATATTAATCATATAGGTTCTCTTTGTTTCTTCACCTATTACACTTTTACTTTTGACAGTGATAGTAACATGCATAATCATATGACTATATCACAGTCCATACTTAAGTTATAGTTATTAACCGCTCACGAGGGCTTTAGTAGATATATAAGCACACCGCCAGGGCGCAGCCCGAGGGCGGTGTTGCTTATATATCAACTAAAGCCCGAGGGTGCGGTTAATAACTGGCTTCTAGCCCGTTTGCGCATGCGCTTCAATGTGTTGCTATGTCAGCGGTATGTTTATTTGTGAACGCAGCTGTTTTTCGAAGGTTGCACTAGTAGTCTAGCTAGCTTACAGGTACTCAGTTACTTGTAGTAACAAACCAGTTTTGTCGTGGCTGCAAATATTACGACTTTGAAACCGTTCAACACTGCGATGGGCGACGACAGCCAGTCCGGAAACGGGCCCGAGTGGCGAAGCCTTATGAGAATTGACGGCTATGCCGTGATGCTTTCTGCTGTTTTACAACAGTGCTGTTGAAAAATTGTGTTTCTCAAGGCATCCTAAGTCCACGAAACAAGCCTCAAAGCTAGCTTCGTAGCCATCGTGAGCACAGAGCGTTACCGGTTTGATTTTCGTCTCTTTGGGCTTGTTGAGGCTTTTCTGCGCAGCTTGTTCTCGGACTGGATATCGCTGTCGTCGACCCATTCTGTTATCGCAATGCTGAGCGGTTGAGAATGCACATAAAAAATTCTGCGTAAATCCAGGCAAATAAAGTTACCTGTACTTGATGCCCGCGGGATACAAACTACAAGGCTTTATCAATATAATGCACTCTATTACATAGCAACCACATAGTAACGGGCTAGAAGCTCCATTAACAACAGTGCAATAAATGCCAAATAGTGTTTTTTCTTGTACATGTAAACAGTGCAAAAAGTGTAATAGCTCACTGATTGGCTAAGCAACAGTGCAGAAAGTGTAATAGCTCTCTGATTGGCTGAAGAACAGACTGTCAACAGTGCAAAAGTGTAATAGCTCTCTGATCGGTTGAAAAACAAACTGTCAACAGTGCATGAGTGTAGTAGCTCACTGATTGGTCAGTGACTTGTAAGTAACAACAATTTGTTGTAAACTATCTAATGTACTATAAACTTGTAAACTTGTAAGTATCAACAATTTGCTGTAAACTATACAGTGTACTGTAAACTTGTATACAATAAACTTGGCTATCTCATACATACTCATACTTATTGTAGTGTACTGTCAACTTGGCCAAGTTTATGATTAGCAATCAATAGCATGTTTTCTCCTACAATTTGGGATTAATAGCACTCGTGAATGGCATAATTGCACTCGGCTTCGCCTCGTGCAATTAATAGCCATTCACTCGTGCTATTAATCCCAAGTTGCACTCGAAACCATGCTATTAATTATACCTACTGCATGAGAAAACGAACTGAAACAACTTTCCAGCGAGTACGAGAGGAGGGCGGAACGACTAGTTAGCGCTAGTGCAGTGGGAAGAGTAGAAGGCGTGGCTAATGACCGTTCGATCCACGAAGCGTATAGCCTCGTATTCAGCGTGGGTACCAGGCCACGAAGCATGCGAAGCGGCATAGCAAACCTGAATGATGTTCACCAAGAAACACAGAGCAATCGGCTAGGAGAACAGGCACAACCTTCAGCCACCTACCGGTAATTCTCCGCCAGGCTCCGGTGACCCGAAAGATTTGAAGGCGTGGTAATGGCCGTTTTATTTCAGCTTCAAAGTTGAAGGAGTAGCGATTTTCGTCGACAATTCACAAGGAGAGCAGCTAATACAACCTTCTGCTGTTGTTTTCTTTTGCGTTTGAACATTTTACAACGCCGTTGCTACGTCTATCCAGGCGCCTGCGGTATTACTATTGACCAATCAGATGCGGATTTCACTTTTTGCTCAGCTGAGCTGTGCAAAAAGTGAAATCCGCATCTGATTGGTCGATAGCCGTGCAATTTGGGATAAATCTGCACAGTTGGTATATAGCCTTACAATACATACTTTAAATACCTATATGGTTATGTATGTAATTTAATATTCATTGGGTTGATGTTGAACAGCATAATGTGCGTAACAAATTTTCAAGCGAAATTCGTTACGTTGATGTAATGGAGTAGACATCATGGTTCTAGTTGGCATTATAACATGTTACCCAGGCAACATATAAGAATGTTGCTCGTATCTCTCTTCTATACAGTGATGTTGTCTAGGTAACAGGTTATATAATAGTTATATCCTTCCTTGGGGTGTGGTCTTGCACATTGGTGTCAGGCTACGCCCTACGCCAATGTGTAAAACGACCACCCCCAAGGAGATATAACTATTACAGCTGGAATACATAATAAAGAGCACTCACAGTCACTAAGGCTCCTGGAACAGGCTTCCATACTTGCACAGCAGGTCAGAGGTTAATAAGCTATAAACTGCAAGACCCAGCAAGTCAGAGGTTATTGGGCTACAAGCCACAAGCCCACAACAAGCCATACAAGTCCATGCATGTTCCATGCATCAGTCTCCCTTCCAGGCCATATATGATACAGGCATAGTTCTGTTGTTTTTTTTCACAGAACAGCCATACATGGACAAATGATAGCTGCTCTTCATCTTAAAATTTCTAGAGGAGTCTGGCTCAAGTTCCAATTAGACTTAAGTAACCTGATATTACGAGAAAAAGTTTTTTATAAAAAGTTAATTAGTCTTTGCTGCTGACCTCCAGTCAAGCTACACCTCATTCTTTACCCCCAACGTGCATGCGCAGAAATCAATCCCGTAGCCACGAGACAAGAGATTGAAAAAATGGCGATATTGTATCATGATGATTCATAGCGTTATATCTTGTAAACTAGCTGAGTTCACAGGTTGATAGTTAGGCTTAGTTTAATCAAAAACAAACCTGCTTTACTCAGGAAGTAGTCATACGAGTTGATAGTGAAGTTCGACTAAGCCAGAATGGATGAAGGGCGGGTACTCGCTATCCATTGGAAATGACGGGAAATCCGTGGCCAAACTCCCAGCGAAGGTACATTTTCATTGTTGTTTAGATGATTAGCTAGAAACAATTCTGTAGAACTAGTTGCGCGTAGGATACAAGCTGTTCTGTGACAATGCTAGGTTCAACACGGTCGGCAGCCAAACTTCGAACGCAATTTCCGGGGAAAGTCCCTATGGGACACCCCGGCTAATTATGCTTTGATCGACTTACTATGTACTAACTCAAAAACGCGCAGCTGAGGCGATAAATAGCCAGAAGCTAACTTGGGCACATACGGGTGCTATCGGGTTTAAAGGTTGTAAAAATTCCGGGCGCATACGGGCGCTATCAGGGTAAAGGGTTAATGTTCTTGTAATATCAGGTTACAAGATTGCCAGTTAATAAGATTACTGAACTCTAATTGGCTCATATGGTTGCTGCTCCAGATGTTGTAAGAGTAATAATCAGCTAGGCCAGGCATGTGTGGCAGTCCCAGGTAGAAATCGAGTGTTATTCCATTGTGCAATTTGACCGTGTTACCACGTTTGAAGTGCTGAAGCGCAAAAATTTCATTAAGGGAAGAGCTCATACGCACAGCGAAAATGCATGAATGCCTGATAAGTCTACATAGCACGTATGAGCCCCGCCCTTAATGGACATTCTGCGCTACAATGCTTTGAACCTGCTAACACTGTGGAAATACACAGTGGAATCGTGTTCAATTTCTACCCAGGACTGCCACATGTGATGTATATTTAACCCTTGAGCTGTATGCTATGTGTATGTACTCCTAGCAACAGATCAGTGGTAAAGTATTGATTAATCATTTGCTACTCTCTGTCACTAAACATGTTGACTATAAATGATCTTTATTGTTGACTCTTTCACAGGATGGGGCCACTGCTCTGTATGTAGCCTGCCAGGAAGGTCATGCCCAGGTTGTTGAGCTGCTACTACAAGCAGGAGCTAGTGTGGAGCTGGAGAAACAGGTGAGGTGTTATATAGTTAGATTGTGTTTGTGATGCTGAACGGTGCACACACACCATAACATTGCGCCCCCTCCCCTTCTGTACACTACTTTGAGTCAAAACGTGGGAGGAGGTGTTTACTTGAATATTTAATTTGTCTTGAGTATGTGCCCCCTAGTTCAATGTTGGCTTGACAATATTCACAATGACTGTGCCAAACAGCTACATTGCTAGTCATGTACCACAGAATATCATTGATGGCTATTGATACTAAGTGAAGGGGACTTGCATTGTCCGTGGTGATCTGCATAAGTTTGTACTACAAGTGACAAAATCTGGGCATGCAATGGTCTGTGAACAAGGCTAGTTGTTTCGTGTATATCCATATTCAAAACAAACAGTAACTGTTCACTAAGCTGAACTACTTCACTAAAGCTGTACATGCCACATGAGACATACTTGAACATACCCACACCGACCACTTGCATTTAAACAGATGTTATTACTGCTGTGACTCAGACATTTTTTGCTCCTATCAGTATCTTTGAAGTAGCATCGTAAACACAATCTTAGGCTTTAACCAAGCCACTATACACAGAATGACACTAAGTCTTAGACTGGGATTGTAATGTTATGACACTACAACAGATGAAATCACATTTTTAGTCATTCAACGTACATGTAGGTATTTCTTTTGTGTTGTAAACACATCATATTAGTCTAGTGCTTACTTGTGACTGGAAAGAACTTGTCTTACATAGTTTTGAAATTGAACATTACCTATCATGTAGATAGGTTTCTGTCTGGGTTTGACTATGGTCATGCTAGTGTGAGGATGCACTATGTAAAGCTGGTTGGGGGTTAGCCTCATTCCCAGTCTCTATCGTCAAAAATGGGGGGAGGAGAGAGCCTGGTAACATTCGTGAGAAAAGTTGTTGACTTCCGGCGTGTCATCATTCATGTGATCAACTTAGGATGCTCCCACTTAGTAATAATCATGTGATTTCATCGGTACTATTCCTGGTAGCAGCGCAAGCTATTTCGCTCCTCGTCTTCGAGGCATCTACAGTTGTGTTGAGTTCTGTAATGCACTTTGCACATGTAAACTCGGAGCTGCAAAGTATGGTGAGTGAGTCAGTCCCGCAAACCAGCTACAGCAAACTTCAATCTTGGACTCTGTGGACTTGCGCCTCTTCAGCACATCCGAAAACTGTTTTTCACCACCCTTTGAGGAGTAGTGTATGCTTGTAAGTTCATTTTTGAGTTGACAATTTCTTGTTAAGTGGATAAAATGTCACGTGTACACGTTCTTTCGTTCTGCAATCTGATTGGTAGCCATAACTGCCCCACCTACTTAGCAATCACTGCCTTACCCACTTACTCAGAAACGTCCAGCTATTTAATCATAACTACACATGAGTACATAAACAAAATGGAAGTTAATTTTCAGGCCCCCGCCTAACTTTCCAACACTTGACAGTGGGAACGACACTATAGGTACTGGCTCTATTCTCGTACAGCTACACCGTCCATGATAATGTGTACATAAAACTGAATAAGTTTTTGCTCACCCGAGTCACCTAGTATCCCATGTTAATGTGTTCAAAGTCAAAGGTGATCTTCCAATCAATATAGTACAAGTTTTCATCCATCATCTCAATCGCAAACCACAGCTGGGTTTATGTCGGGCCATCCCCACATGGCCACTTGAGTCGCATGTGACCTTAGGCAGAATTTTTTCTAGTACGTTGCCTATCCCAATTCCGTGTGTGTGTTATATAATATTATGAAGGAACCCTTGTTTCACGACCAATGTATGTTTATTCAGAGGTGAGGTTCAAGAATGTTGTTGCTAATCAGCACTATTTGTTTGTTATGCATCAACATTTGTATGTAACACAGTACACCACTAAGTACCTCCCAACACTTGAATGTGTTTACAAATAGCAGGGCTTCACCTCTAAGAATTAGAAACTTTTGTCTTGAAAATCTTGTTTGCTTGTACGTACGCGTAATGCCTTGTATAAAAATTTATTGGTCTGATTACTTCCCATAGTGTGCAACCAAGGCACGGTTGTGCGGAGTAAACCTTGTGCACACAAGGTGCATACATAACCATGGTCAGTGACCAAGGACAGAATTTGAGGCATGAAGGAAGCCTATCAGAGTGTGCTTTTGATGGGTTGTGGACATTAGCAAGGTTTTGCAACCTTTGCCTAACACCAAAATGGCATGGCATAGTAACTTCACTATCAACGTCTTTTTGCTTCACTCTGCTAGCCTCTTTGTCATCATTCCCTTAGTGTTGCAAGGCATTGAGTGCACTCTGCTGGCCCTCAGAATCCACTTCCTCAAGCTTCTGTTTATCGCTCTACTCTGTCTAGTTCTCTGCCTTTGCTTTGCTGGTAATGGCACACGCTGGACCCGCTCTGCTGATCCCAGTACTGGTATGAAACTTCAGCCGGTAGGGAACAATCAGACTGCTAGCACTGCTGCAGTGCTGGGTAGGAATTGCATTCCTAACCATGATTAATGTTTCATTCCTAAGCATAATTTTGTTTGCATTTCTAAGTTTGACAGATTTTTGTGTGAGCACATAACTATGTAAACCACACCCTGCGAACAGAGAACAGACAATGCAAGATCAGTAGCCTCGCCCTAATCTGCTCGGCAAAAATCATCCACAAGTAACAGTAGATATTGATGGAGATATTCAGTCTGCAAGAACTACATAATCCACTCTATATAATTATTGTTAGGCACATTGAACGGTGGAAAGTCTTCTCTCAGAAGAACTAGCTATAGCCACATTTCCAGACTTGTTCAAGCTCCACTTTTTGATCCTTTTCAACAGTCAAGAACTAGACGTGTGGATGTAGATGAGCCTTGGAATAAGACTAAGCGGCTATTAGTTACTAGTTACTGCATCATAGCCAAAGGGATTTATGGTCAGTAACCAAGGTGCAGCTTGAGGGACCGGCTGAATTTATGAAAGTAACCCACTATACAATATTAAGGTGGCGGTTCAACTTTCTGGGATGAACAACTAGTCGTAAGATGTGCATTTTTCCACACCGTACCTAGCAGTATTGGCAATATTGTAAGCTCTAAGACTGCTCTGTTCGAATATCTCTAGTTTGCAGCTTAAGCAGCATTCAGTGAGCAGAAACCATTTTTTAGAACTTAGCTTATATAAGAATTCTACATTCCAAATATCTGACTTGATGATGGTCAGAAAATTATGAAAAAATTTTTTTTTATGTTCCATTTGCAGCGATGTATGCTTGAGCGCTTGCTATAAAGACTTTGGGCAATAGCGCTGAAAACCTGGTCCTGCAGCGCATCAAGCATATCTAAAATTATTACAGCGAGCGCAATTTTTGACCTCTGCCTTATATCATACGCCACCGAAAAGGCCGACGCGTGCAGAATCGTTCGCTGCTTATCCGGTTCCAATCAGGGATACCGTTCCGCGATATTTGGAATTATGAACTCGTTATTACGCACTTTAGTGACACAATCTTGTGGTTTCCTGTGTTTGTAATCGAATTTGTAGTGTGTTAAGTACTCAGCATGGCTTCATCACTCTTACTTTGAACTGCTACCTTAAGACTGGAAATAAGCTTCACACTCTTGAGTTTCCTAATCAGGATCAAGTGTTTATGCATGAATGTTTGCTTGTGTACATCTGGAATATGAAATATGCTATTCATGACATAGTCAACTCCAGGACAAGGTTGATATAGTCATAGATGACACTCTTAAATCACATGATACAGCCTCATTCTCAGACCCCCACCAGGCTTCTACCGGTCAGATAGAAATCAAATATTATTCCGTCATGTATTTCAAGCGCATCACTGAGTTTGACGCGCTATAGTGCCTGAAATTCGGCTAAGGGTGGGGCTCATATGCACTATGTAAATGCATGAATATCTGATAAGTCTACGAAGCATGTACGAGCTCTGCCCCTAGCGCAAGCTTCACGCTACACTGCATCAAACTCGGTGATGCACTTGAAATACGCAACGGAATAATATTCGAGTTCTGCCACATATATATACAATGTCTTTTCTACAGGGTCAGATTACTGTGTTGATGGTTGCCAGCTACCGTGGTAAAATTCAGGTGGTGAAGGAACTATTAGCAGCTGGTGCTCGTACAGACGTACAAGATAATGTATGCCACATGTAGTTTTGTATGAAACTTGTATTGAAATGCAACAATTTAACACTTTCACAGCTAGTATGACGCATGAGTGGTTTTTACATGCAAATAAATGACTTGATCCAAGGTATTAGAGGTGGCTTGTTTGGCATTCCATAAACTTCAGCAACACTCTTTTCATAACTAGAAAATTTTGGATGGCCATTTTGTTTTATAACACTTCAAAACTAGTAGAAAACGAAAGATGTAGCAATTCATAATATATGGCAAGGTCTTCCTAATTTATGCACTTGGTGATGTATTTACTCTTGCTACATACTTTTTCACTCTAGATTGGACGATCTGCACTTAGTTTAGCAAGTCAACAAGGTCACGATGACATTGTGTCACTCCTGGCTGACAGTGGGGCCCAACTAAACATGAAAACTCGTGTATGTGTACACAAACATTTTTGTGTGACCTAATGCCAGTCATGTCCTTATAAATCCTTCCACGTAATCCTACACCATATGTGACTCTCAGTAGAGAATGTCATTTTCAATGTTCTATAATTGTTTTGTTTTGGTCAGTGATGAACAATGCACATTAAACATTCTGTAGATAGGAACCATTGTGTATGTTGACCAATCTTGAATGTTTTACACCTTGTGTCGATAACAGGGAAACTGTAATCTCTGTTCCTCCTACAGGAGGGAAGGACTGCTCTAGCTCTTGCCAGCTGGGATGGACACATGAGTGTAGTCCAAGTGCTTGTAGCAAAAGGAGCAGATGTCAATGTCCAGGATGAGGTGTGTGCATTTACGTTAACTTCATATAATGTTTCAGTTATTTAAACTGCCTGCCATGTCAAATATCATAGTAGGAATATTTTATAATTATTTTCTCTTCAGATGTGGCAAAACTATTTCAGGGCAATAGTTGTATTGACTAACATCTTGTGGCTATTGAAAATTGACCATGTCACTAAGAATCACAGCACCTAGTGATGGCAGCGCCAGATCATTCTCAGATACTGTAGGCAACACCAAATACTAGAGAGTTCTGAGTGTCGTATTGGCACACCTATAACACATTTTGTGTATAGTGGGCAATACAGGGGTTGCACTAGCCTCGTTCCAAGGCCCTCCCAAACTTCACCTCCCAGGTGTGAAGAAAAGGCCAGTAAACAATGTTAAGATCACCTCAACCTCATTTCTCCCAATTTTTCCCCATTGATGTGAGACAAAGTCTAGGTGTGGCCTGAGGCTAGGTTTGGAGATGGCGTTTGCACTCCTTCCTCAGCAGGGTTAAGGCATGAGCACCTACATATAAGGCCAGGCAAACTAGATTTATTGTTTCTCATCAGCGGCCACTTCCTCTGAGACCTGCCGCCTCAACTGTCATTGTCACCTTGCAAGCAATGTAATGGCTGTAGTGCCGTAGATTTGACGAGTGTATATAGCATTTGCTAGTAATAAATAATGAATAATGACTGTCCGCCCGCATGCGAATCATGTAAGTGGCTGCTGCAAAACAATAAATCTAGTTTGCCTTGCATAATGCATTTTGTTCCGAGGCCCTCCCATGCAGACTTCATCTCGTAGTTTTGGAGGAAAGGCTGGTAAACAATGTTAAGGATATCACCTTATTTCTCCCCAACTTTGTCATGGCTTTGTGATGAAGTTGGGGCGTGGCCTAGTAAGAGGCTAGTTTTGCAAATGGGGTTTTCATCTCTTCTAGGGACACATCACAAGTAAACAAATGCTTGCTTTGTCGCACAATGATTAAATCTCATGCTCTTCAAAGTGTACAGTAAAACCTCCAAATAAAGGACACATTGGGGACGGGTTAGTTCTATGGTGAAATCAATCGGGAGCAAGTGATCTGTCTGCTGTAGAGAGGTAGTCCGCTTTTCGGAGGGTCCGTTATTACAGATTTTACTGTATACCTAGATTGTACATATCACCACATTACAAAGTTGAAAGGGTTTTTCCAGTTCTGTGCCTTACCCACCTCAGTTCACCCACAGATTGTAGCTGTCATGAAGTAATAATTATCTATCTGGTAATATCTAGGAGATACGCACGCTGAAGGAAATGATTCTGCTAGCATGGCTAACGAAGTTAGTGCATCCTTCTTGACTTCATAAGATTGTTGATTTAGTGTTAACATGTCAGTTGGAACTTGTTGTCAGCGTCTGATTCCATCTTTCAAATCTTTAGGAGGGTCTGACTGCTCTGATCCTTGCTATCAAGCAAGGTCACACTGAGATTGTCCAGGAGCTGGTACACCATGGAAGGGCTGATGTTAATATTCAGGAAAGGGTAATTCATCTTCACTCCTTGTGATAAATTATGAAAGTGCTACTTTGTTGCATGATATTTGTTATTCATGTTACTCTTGTTCATCACCTAGCAAACCAATAACTCATCACTTTATTTTTAGTTTCCCACAATATCTGACTTGATGATAAGAGGATAATCTATTATTTTTTTCTTTCCCTTATGCAGTCCACCCAATGGACTGCTCTGTTCTTTGCTGCCAAGGATGGTAACCTGGGCCTCACTAGGCTATTGGTTCAGGGTGGAGCTAACGTGTGGCTGAAAGACAAGGTATATTGATATTTTACATTTAACAAGTAGTGTATCTTCAGACACAAGATACATTACACTTATAGTGAAGACATCCATTGACTTATTGTGAACACTTAAAGTATGACACATTTCCACCTTTTTACATGTCCTAATCATGTACTGCTATAGTTGATAGCACAGAGGTCAATGTACAAATTTTGTGACTGCTCTGAATCTGGCTAATTAGCCCCCACCAAGAGCAAAGTAACAGGCCGTTTTACACTAGTGCTCTGGGTCGAAATGGTTCGACTCGGTTTGAGTTATCGCATAATGTAAACGCGAACCGAACCGCACCAAACCACTCCAAACAGGGCCTACAAACCCTGTCGAACTGGAGCGATCCCACTAGTACTGCTACGTAGTGTAAACGGGCTGTAAGTCTCAAACATTTACATCAAACATGTGTCAAGTGATGATTATAGTTTGTGTGCATTGACCACACTGAAAATTTAGTGCATACCATTGGTGTAAGAAGTTCTGCAGGCAAGTGAAATACAGCAGCTAACACACGATGCCTGTTGGAATACCACTCAGCAACTGCCAGAGTTGCCATAGTGGGTAGTGCGTAGGTGAAAGTGTTACAGAATGACTCGTGTGACACTACTCCTGTAACAGTGAAAACTGAATTTCTTTCATCCCATTTTAGAGTGACGTCACTGCTCTGGACGTTGCAAAGGTCTTTAATCATGAGGATGTCATCCAAGAACTAACATTACAGATGAGCCGTGGAAGACAGCATGAGCGTCAGAGAACCACCATGGTAAGTAACAGCAACTATTGGTGAAATCATCATTTGTTTGTAGCAAAATCAACAGCACTTGACGTGTTAGGTATGTGAATGAACTTTGACAGAGTCGCTGAATACATGATTTTCCGGTGTCCATACATCACAACTGTCACTATAGACCATGAACCAGTATTTTACAATGATATCACTGCACATTGACAACAGACTGATGAAGCAAACATTGAATATGGTTCTCTAGCTGACATTGTGCATACATCACTCTTGAGACTATTCAGTGTAGAAAAGCAATTGATGGTGCTCTCATGTTTGAATGGGTGTATTCATGTATGAGAAGTGAGTACTGACTGAGAGCCTGGTCAGTAGCCTCACTGGAACAATGCCACTAAAAATACTGTCACTATCAGTATGAAAAAGACACCTACTTGTCTCTGCATTCTGTAATTGTGTACGTATGATGGATTGGCCTACATCTCCACATTAGGAAATGAAGGAACTGGTGTTGTCTGCACGCAAGTTTCTACAAACCATGTTCAGTAGAGTTGAGAGGAACATTCTGAAGACACGCACACTGAAGAGGGAGATGGCTGGAAACATCTCACACTCTGCACACGAAGAACCCAATGTAACATCAGAAAAATAACTTATTCTAAACCCCCCTTTGCTTGTGATTAGGGAAACAGTCCAATTTGAGTATAGTGAAGCTGTGAAATTTAGTAGCTTAATTGTTATTGTTTACTTAGTTTTGAAAGTGGTTGTTGTGTACATCTAATAACAACTAATATTATTAATAGTATACGTATCTGGTTGTAAGCTTTGCCATTGCACAGTTACACAATCTTTGTGTAATAGTAAATTGATCCACCATACTAATTTTTTGTAAAAATTAATGTTTTATTGTTAGCACAGTAATGTGAAAAAGCAGTTCATACTGTAACAAATATTATTTTAAGTAAAGTTGGTCAGGATAATATATTATAATACTCAGAGCATCTTGCCTCATGCTGGAAATAAAGTGTATAGTGCTCTGCCACGTACTGCATGAGCCATATGCATGACAGCCGGACAACCACCAACCTGCAATCCTGTATATATATAATGTAGTACTGAATGCCTCAGTTGCACACCTGGCAGAACTCCTTAGGGGTTGATGGGAAAATTCTTTCCACCTGTAGACAACACCTGCTGAGTGGTTTTCCCACTCTAAAATTAATGCTCAGGGCATCTTGCCTCGTGCTCAAAATAAAGGAATGATGTTATGAGGCAAAAATACAAGTGAAAAGGCTGGGAGTCAAACCTAGGACACCTCTGGCTTCCTTCAGCTGAGATACAAAATGAGTGACAATCTAGTTGGCAGCCAGATCATGTGCATCACTGCCTTCCCATGGCCCGATAAGCTCTAATTGACTGAATCACATGATGACAGTATAATTATACACTGGTCAGCAGAACAGTAACACAAAAGCACAACATTAATAAACAACACTTAGTGCAATGCAAATTGATTTGTCAATACAACATTCGGTCAGACTTCTTTTTTTTTTTCCCTTGCTATATTATTCTGAACCAAGGGTGCAAGGGTGGCCGGCTTGATAAGCCTTTGTTCTGAAGCTAGCATCCACATTTCGTGTGTGTGTGTGTGTGTGTGTGTGTGTGTGTGTGTGTGTGTGTATGTGTGTGTGTGTGTGTATGAAAGGTAAACATCCAGTGACAGCAGTATAACTCGTGGCACCCCTCCGCCAACTTAGATATAGACAGAGGGAAGAGGTCCTGACCCCCCCACCTCTCCCCTTCCCCACCCCACAAAGAACAAAAAAGAAACCACAACTCTTTTATACTGAATAATGAGCATTAAGTTTTCTGTTTCACAATCATTCTCAGCTTTAGCACTTGGACAGGCACTACACAAAAAGGGCATATATACCCAGTAATTGCAATTATATCATGAGCACCAGATGTTGTGAACTTAGGGGCATATGGAAAAGTAGGAAATGGAAGTGAAACGGAAACTGAAAATGGAAATGGAAATGCAACCTCTTAACTGTTGTAGTCCTAGCAAGATTTGCACGTTGCCGTTCCTAGGCATCCCAGTGCTGTCCCTGCCTCCAGTTTTTGGTTTGCTAGCCTAGCTAGCCTAGCCTCTTGCCTTCCCTTCGCCTGCCCCAGTTGTAGTGTAATGCGTGATTGTTTAGTATTTCTCACTTGGGTGGTACAAGTCATTGTTTATGTTCTCAGCAGTAGCTATTCTATCTTTGGTGTTCCATACTTAGTAACTAGCTGATTCTGTATAAATATGCCCTGTACATGTCCTGAGATTAATGTTTGAATCAGAACACTACACCAGTATTTCTACATTGGCAAGTATTGGGGGGGGGGGAAGGCAATGGTTGGGATGGGACTATTGTACCCAGGGCCTGGGTATGAAGCCATAATTTGCTTCACACACTGCAAGCAATCAAAACTGGAAGTAGGTCTAGGAACGAGGCTGCAAGAGTAGGAATGCTGGCCTTGTTCCAAAACGAAGTAGGTTACTCTCATGGTCAGATTGCAACTAGTCTTGTGCTGAGACCCTCTCACATGTGAACCAGACTAGATTGCAACATTGCTTGCCACATGAGATAGTCAATCACACTAAAAGCAGTAATCACAAAGCACAGTACAGGAGTAAAGGCAAAGCACATGACTCATAAAGCCAGTCCTATAACCATTGCTAAGTAGAACACAAGAGTAATGACTAAGCACACCATTGCACCAGTGATTGGTGCGTTTTCGTGTTCCCATTTCCGTTTCCAATTTCCATTTCCAGTTTCCATTTCCAGTTTCCGTTTCATTTCCATTTCCTGCTTTTCCATATGCCCACACAAAAAGGCTTCAAGCTCAGACCTCTATTAATTTTCCTACATCATTGACATTGGTATTGACATCGCTCATGAGATAAATGCTCCCAGGCCTTGCCCCTCCTACATCATTCACATTGGTATTGACATCGCTCATGAGGTAAATGCTCCCAGGCCTTGCCCCGCCTATATCATTGACATTGGTACTGACATCACTCGTGAGGTAAATGCTCCCAGGCCTTGCCCCGCCTACATCATTGACATTGGTACTGACATCGCTCGTGACGTAAATGCTCCCAGGCCTTGCCCCTCCTACATCATTGACATTGGTACTGACATCGCTCATGAGGTAAATGCTCCCAGGCCTTGTCCCGCCTACATCATTGACATTGGTATTGACATCGCTCATGAGATAAATGCTCCCAGGCATTGTCCCTCTATTTCAGCATATAGTAAGTGGCCCAAAAACCTGACACGGGAAAGGCCTAGGCTATATCCCAGACTCTTACCAGTATCAATTACTTAACTTGCCAATTTCTACCCCACCCCGCCCCTCTATCTCCTTTTCCTCCTCTTAATCTCTTTATTCTCTGGCTGGGGATCAACATGTATCCGGGAGCACCCTGGCCTCCAGGCACAAGACTAAGCAACAAAAGTGTCACAAGACTAAGCAATAGTGTTGACTCACGGGTTGTTATTGCTGCTAGTCTGTCGGCACAGTTAAATAAACAGCAAGCTTCGAAGTTTCATCTTCTCCCACGCCATAGTTGTGATCTCAAGGGCAATCTGGTTCACATCTTTCACCTGCAACACACACACAGATATTAACCATATAAATGGTTCTGACATTTCAACTGCTGACCTTTGACCTATAAAATCCTTTAATTAGCACATTCCATGTAGGTGGCCCAATAATAATGTTGTCGCTTAGCCTACCAGGAAGGTGGCCCAACATGTACAACTCATCGCTTACGGCTTACGACTTTGAGGGTAGTAGTAATAAGAAGTAATGAAAGCTAGACCACACCTTTTGACTGACATCATTGCTCAGGAAAGGCAGGAGGGTTCGTAGCTTCGGTATAAGGTTTGTGGGTGAATACGAGCTTGGCCAAGGCAGCCAGACACAAAACTTCTATTGGAACACAGGGTGCTGGTAGGAGTCTTACCTATTACTGTTACTACTGGAACACAGGGCGCTGGTAGGAGTCTTACCTATTACTGTTACTACTGGAACACAGGGCGCTGGTAGGAGTCTTACCTATTACTGTTACTACTGGAACACAGGGCGCTGGTAGGAGTCTTACCTATTACTATTACTACTGGAACACAGGGTGCTGGTAGGAGCCTTACCTATTACTATTACTACTGGAACACAGGATGCTGGTAGGAGTCTTACCTATTACTGTTACTACTGGAAGCACAGGGTGCTGGTAGGAGTCTTACCTATTACTATTACTTGAAAACCGGCTCATATATTGGCATAGCCTCGTTCCCAGGCTCTCGTGCGTGGGCAGAGAAAAAAGAGCCTGGTACACACTGTTTGCGCATGCTCAGTTCCCCTAGGATTTCTGGGTATTTGGAAAATTCCGTAAAATACGCTCCGTTACACTAACCTCCGTCAGGCACGCTGACTTCTCCGTATAAAAGATGCCTGCCACTGACTACGCATTTGTCCATTCTAGCTAAACGCTGTGACATGTGAATAATGCAATCTTTCCCTTTGAAGTTCACCGATCGCCTCGAACGAAGCAATGCAGACCGTTACTGTCAAAGCAATATTGTTTTTGACCTCAAAACCGACTGTATGTGTCCCACAGGGAGTATAACCATGCAGTGCGGTCTTTCAGCAGGTAAACAGAAATTGACCGTAATTTTAGTGTAGTGGAGTAGTATGCAGGTTACCAATGGAACTTGGCGCACGCGCGAACAGTGTGTACCAGGCTGTCTTTCCTCCTCCCCCACACAAGAGCCTGGGAACGAGGCTAATGTTGGCACTGTAAGTATCAAGTGATACAATCGGGTCGTTTCAAATCACTACTTACGCTACGCTCACTTACTACGTACAGTTCCGACAAACTCAGTACATTTCCAAGTTACCGTAGAATTTCTAATAATTCGTACACCCTATTAATTCATACACCCTCTTTTCCAGAAAAAGGGCCTAATTAATTGTACACGTAAAAATTAAATTATTATTCTATGGTACATACAGCAAAAACTCAAGCACAATGAGATGGCGCAAGTATGGTGAGATGGCGTTTCTGACGTCCAGAAATGCGAAGAAACATGTTCTTGGTTCGATCATACAGCCAGGGCCGCCATGAAGGCTAAATTCACCAGGGTTCCATCCATGTTCCCCTGCTACATAGGTCTAGTATCGCCAAGCCTCACAGGATGAGCGAATGCTGTACAACTTGCCATTAAAGTTTGTTTCTCGCTCTTTTATGTTGACTTGACTCAGAGTATTAGTGCGACTGACATCTGGTAAACTGTGGCACCACAGAAACTAGCAGCTCGCTTAGTGTACAGATATACATAGAAGCTAAGGCTACTTGCTACTAGTTGCTGTGCACTACGGCAGCTACCTGAGGGTAGATAGGTACCCGCACAAAGTTGTCAATCGCCCTTCCAACTTGCATGTTTTCTTTCTAATCACGTCATACAGATCCTGTATTTATTAGTACACCCCCCAGTTCTTGGAATAATTTATGTACTCTAATCAATTCCTACAGCTAAAATTGAATTATTTCATTTTGTACGAAACTATACGGTATTTGAAGCTACATGTAGTATTCCTTCCTTAAGCAAAATCCGGAAACCGTTTTGTTCAAGAAAAGCTTTGCAATTGATAGCCCTTGGCAGATTCATAATCGATCATGAACTAGCACCGCCCCTTCCTGCCTTCCCCACCAGTGATGTAAGTGGAAGGATGTGGCCTACACTTATTACTACTCAATAGGTAGGGATTTCCCCTAAAATCCAAAAATCTTGCTTGGCTTTGCTACTTTAGTGTGTGTGATCTCCTGCGCCAATATATTGGCACATCACATCCTAAGTTATAATAACTGGCTTTATGTCCAAATGATACAAACTGCTTGTACTCTACTGTATAACTGGCAGTCTTTACATTTGGTGATTTGACCCTAAACCGGACATAAAAAATATTGGCGGAATTTAAATCTGGCAGTGGCACCCCACCAGCGTATTACATCATCATAAGAATTGTGTGTGCAATCACAACATATAAGTGAGCAGCTGCACTGACTGTCAGAGTGAGGATCAAAGTGGAGAGATAACTGAGTGGAGTTGTATTAGAGGACACCAGGTTGTCATGTGTATAGTCGTTGTACACTCATCTGACCCACTGTCACCACCTCCACCCAAGAGGTCCCAAGAGATGGTTAATTTCACATTCACACCCCTCCACACACACACATGCACACACACACACACACACACACACACACACACTTGTCCCTCGTCGGTGTCTTGCCCTACTGCATTGCAGGCTGTCTTTCGCGCGCTTATTTGCTAGTTGGATCTCTTTGTCAGTGATGGGCAGGTCCGTTTATCAGGAAGTGCTGCCATCTCTTGCTTGTGGTATTTGAACGAAGCCATGAGTTTGCAAACTTACACAAAGTAACACTGGCAGCATGCTAGTGCTGAGCTAGCTACATGTACAGCTAGTGTAGAGGGGTGGGGCCCAGAGCTACTGCATGCAAAAGGTTGTTACGTGTTGCGGGGAATTAATACTGACGGATTTTAATTTGGTGATTTCAACCCCAACTGCCAAACTGTCAAATTTTTTCCCTGTCAAATTTTCCGGCTATATGGTATATTACACACAGCAACCACCTAACAACGGGCTCAAGTATGAAAGCACTGGATGTGCCAGAGCTAGTCACAACACATACCTTAGATTTGCGGTCTCCCATGTACTGCAGAACCAGCTTAAACAACTCCACTGCATCTTTCTTCTGCTGTTTGTCTCGAGTGAGCATCATTGGTTGTTTGATTGGGTTCTGGGAGGGTGGGAGGGAGAGTGGGAGGAGGGAGCATCCTGGGAGGGTGGGAGGTAGAGTGGGAGGAGGAGCATCCTGGGAGGGTGGGAGGTAGAAAGGAAGTGGAGGGAGAGCGAAGGGAGAGGGGGGGAGGAGAAAAGGAATGGGAGAGACACAGGATGTTGGACATTGTATGCTCCCATACATAAGAGATGGAATCATGGAGCAGGCCAAAGAAAGTTTGCTGGTAGTTCTGTTATGACATACAGAAGCTGATCCCTGCCAGATTCCCAACCTAAACTCAAACAGGATAGCAGAAAACAGTTTTAGCATGCTTAAGTGGCTCAGGAATGTAATTTTAAGGAAACTGGATGGCAGGAAGGGCTGAGAACAAGGATATCCTGACCTCTCCCAAGCATCAACTTCTAAACTTTCCAATATCCCTCCATCTTGTCCTCCCTCAACCTTCTCCTCTCAAATCATCCCCTTGTTCTCACACACACACACACACACAGGGCTGCCGACAGAGCAGAGAGGCCTTGGAAAAACATTTTGCAACTAATTTAGTTGGCCAATTAACTGTTAATTAGTGAAACGTCCCACATGTCTACATGTGTCAGAGTATTTTTTTTTTCCCATCCTTGACTGAAAGCATTACCGATTGTTCTACCAAGAGTTTAATGATTGAGTCCAGACAATGCAACGGAAATATGTCATGGTGCTAAAAAGCGAAAGAAAACGAAACGGCACGAAGATGCAGCTCAGAAAGGTAAAAATAAAAATAAATTTAAAAAGCCTCATGGGGCCCCTTTTCTGGAAAAAATTTGGGGGGTGTCTAGGAACACACACACACACACACACACACTCCTCCCTACTCACCCCTTTATTCTCTGGCTGAGGATCAACATGTCCCCAGAGGTACCCCTCCAGATACGACCGGAACTTGAAGGAAGGAGGGAAGAATGCTACTGCAATGGTGAACAACTCCCAGCCTCGAGCCAGACTGCTCCTGAAAGGGGAGGGTGAAGAAGTATGACTATCGCAGACACCCTTGATACCACTACAGGGCTGTTACCAACCATATCACCACAGGTGATTCTCCTTCCTATTTCTCTTTAAAGGTTTTGTTGCTAAGCAACAGATCAACAGCTAGATGTACATGAACATATATGTACCATATACAACAGTACAGTATATATATGTACAGTTTATGCACTGGGGATATACTACCTACATGTATATGAGGAAAATGAACATAGATATACTCTGCTAGACAGTTTACCCAAGGCATAGCCGAGGGTAAACAATCTAGCACTAGTATATCCCATTTTCTCACGTGAGTGACGTCAGGATAGAAAGGATGGTAGAAAGGGTTTAATTGTGCGTGGGTGCACAGGGCCCAGAACAGCAAATAAAGCCAACGTAGCAGGTAACTTACCGCACGTATCTAGCTAGCGGAGGGCAATTGCCGTATACACCGAGCGTTGAGTGTGTAGTCAGTTGAACAATACGCGAAACGCAGCCTGTTTGTTATGAAAATTTTCGCCATTTTCCGATTACGTCATGCTCACATGAGAAAAGATACCAGGCTCTCCCCGCTTTTCCGTACTGCAAGCGACGGAAAGCTGGGTGGGGCCTGGGAACGAGGCTACTCAAAATATGCAACAGAGTTATTCAGTTTCTAGCTGGCTACATGCTGACAGTATGTCTTTTAAGGTTACGATGAACAAGCTGTGCGCGCGCTTATTTATAAATTATATTCATGACGTATACCAGCAAGTCTGAATGCATTCCTACCGTTACTAACTTTGTGTCAATTTTAGCGAACTACTTTTATTTATGTGAAGGCTTTGTTCTGGATAGTGTGGATTATAAGCTGCTTGAGCTGTTATGACCAAAAGAGCATTGTGTATAGCCTGGCCTTCGGTATCTCCATAGGCTTTTGAAGCGCTAAAATACCTCCAAGCACTCTAGAGTTATAACGCTGACATTCAAGCGCATTTATTGAATTCTGAGATAGGACAGGTTGTTCATCGTAACCTTAATGATTCAGACATTTGTACAGCTGCATCAATACATGTGTATACTGTACACACATACACATGCACAAGATGTGTGTTGACATAAGAAACAGGTATACACACACACACACACACACACACACACCTCCCTACTCACCCTTTTGTTCTCTGGCTGAGGATCAACATGTCTCCAGAGGTACCCCTCCAGATAGGACCGGAACTTGAAGGAGGGAGGGAAGAACGCTAGTCCAATGGTAAACAGCTCCAAGCCTCGAGCCAAACTGCTCCTGAAAGGGGAGGGTGAAGAAGTATGATTATTGCAGACACCCTTAACACCAACTGAACCACTATAAATGCCTGATCTTTACTTCCTGTGAGCGGGATAGGCGTATTTATACGCCTGTGTTACATTCGGGCCACTACCGCACAAAGAAGCGAAGCCAAGCAGCTCCTGAGGGTAAATCCCTTCTTATTTAGTGGTAATTGTTGAGTCCACGCCTTTTCACTTACATCACTATCCAGGAAAAGCAGGAAGGGGCGGTACTAGTTTGTGATCGATTGTGATTTGGCTAAGGGCTGCCAAACATGAGGCTTTTTCTCAAACAAGGAAGCAAACGGCCTCCAGTTTTCAGAAGTACTACCCTCAAAAAACTTGGAAATTGGCTGAATCTGTCGGAGCTGTAGGTAACAAGTAGGAAAATCGGCACCGTTTCTAAGTCCTAGTAAGTTACGAGTATAGGCACCCATAAATAGCTTCAAACAAGTACAAATAGCTTACCTGGCTGTGAACAGTTACTTAGATAAACTAGTCCACCCTAGTTACGCACTATTTACGCAAATCAGGCCACTGGCTACGTCAAGGGCTTCCTAAGCAATGCTTGACACCTTGATCTCCGAGTGGTAACACTGGTTGTGCACGCAGTTAATTAACGGTGATTTAAAATTGCTGTCATGTTCAAAGGGTTAATTTTGTGAATTTCGCGAATTTGCAACAGTTCACAAAAGTATTTCAACAAAAATATTTGACACATGAACCAGTTTTCATGCTGACTGCAAGAACATTGATGAACAACATCCCGGGGGCTAAGCCACCGAATCCACAAGGAATGCTCTTCAAAGAGATACCATTGCAGTAGGCATTGCTTTGCTAACAGCTGCAAGCTGTATGTACAATTCTCTTACAAAACACGCCAGCTGTTTACACATGCTGTTCAGATCCTAAATCCAGATTGCAACCTGGGTTCAATCCACATCCGGAGGTGGGTTACGTACACAACCCGGATTGCAATTTGGATTGGAGCGTTTACACAAACCTAGATTACTTTAATGTGGATTGGGACCCAAGTTAACTCTTTAACAACCGTAGGCTATTTACTGGAAGTATTTATTAGGCTATGAATACTTTCCATGGTCCATATTTTCACTTCTGCTTGGAGCTAGCACTGGAAACTTGACTCAAAGCTTTATTGACATGTTCTCTGTAGGTTCATGACCTTGGACACACCCACTCATTAGCGAGCGTTCAATAGTCAGGGCCCACCAACCAGAGAACGCTCCGGACTAAAAGCTGCCTAAAATGCCAGAAATGGAGTCCCTACAAGGTGAAAGGAGCGTTTTCTACACCCGTTTGTGCAAGAAAGCAGACAAATGGCCCACCCGGCATTGACCAAGGCTTTTCTACAGGCAGCTGCAACCGCCACCATGCACTGTCAGCCAGAGCGGTGCACCCACCCACCTCCCCCTGTCCCACCCTTTCTGCTAGCGCAGAATCTATCTTCAAAACAGATTGCGCCAACTGATAACATGCGGCCAAAATCTGACGATGCCATATGGCGTCATCGGTTGTTAAAGGGTTAAAGGCCTAGTGTAAATGGGACTTGGATCAATGTTCTCTGCTGGGAGGTGTGGATGGTCATGCAGGCACAAGACCAAGGAACAAAAGTGTTTCAAACAATGGTGGTACTCACGGGTTGCTATTGCTGCTTGTCTGTCTGCACAGTTGAATAAACAGCTCGTCTCGAAGTCCTTTCTTCTCCCACGCCATGGGCGTGATCTCAAGTGCAATCATGTTCACATCTTTCACCTGCAACACACAGACAGTGAGACAGACAGTGAGGCAGGCTGGCAGACAGTAAGACAGACAGTGAGGCAGGCAGACAGACAGACAGACAGACAGTGAGACAGACAGTGAGATAGACAGACAGTGAGACAGACAAACAGACAGTGAGACAGACAGACAATGAGACAGACAGACAGTGAGACAGACAGACAGACAGACAGTGAGACAGACAAACAGTGAGACAAAGACAGACATAAATGCTTCTGATATTTGGACTGCCGACAATTCATCCTTCGTAATCCTTCCACTTACCTTGCATTCGTGTATGTCAGAGTCAACTGAGAAGCCACCTAACTATTGTTTACATTTACACAGTTATTACCCAATTACAAGGGCTTAAGTACATGTACACTGCACACAGGAAGCAGCCCCAAGACAGTTTGTGTAAACTACGATTTCACTACAGCTGTAATTCAGTTGCGGCAACAAGTCGGGTAAGTCCCCGGAAAATCCTGGCACATTACTGAACAGATTTATGATTTTGCTCGGCCATAACTGGCTTAGTACTACTATAGTAGCACTAAGTTATATGGAAGTGGAAAAGAATGTGTACAGAAATTTACTCAGTTCTCCGACACTCTGTCCATATTTATACCAACAACTGAAAATAGCTCACAGCTGAAAGTGGTCCTACGGGCAATCACAAATGCACTCATATCTCGAGGTCTGTGTAGACTGAGAGCAAAGTGCTCACAATGTACTGAAAGCCTGAGGCTTACTATAACTGGCTTTATGCACAAATGATACTAACAACTTAAACAGAGCGTACTGTTCAGAGAGGATTATAATTTTTTTAGGTGATCTGACAAATGTCAGAACACATTGAATGTCATTTGTCATATTTGGTCGGACATGGTATATTTGTGTATTGAAACATTAAAGTTGTAATATTGACAATACATACAAGCAAAATCACTCTTGGCATGATCAACGATGTTACTCGTTCAGTGGTTGTTGGATCCAGATATCCAAGCACTAGAAAAACTCTTTAGTCCATGGATATTAGCTTCAAATCTGGTACAAACAGCACACGTCAAAGTGTCAACTAACGATGGATCATGCTCGTCCGTCATATAGCGGAACCACGACAGTGACTGATACTCCTTTTCAGATTCAGTTTGCCACTGCTTGAAAGTGGCAACTGAAACATGCCGTCTTTTCTTCTTGTCAGAAAGAATCGCTTGAACTTGTGCTTACTCTTTACCGTTTTGTAGCCATGCTTCGAGCTTCACAATCGCTCGAATACGTTGTACTTATGCCACGTGGCAATTATTGCCACACCCACCTTTTAACCACACCCTTCATCACACTTGCTGGAAGGCCGGCCACTGTGTCAGCTCGCTCGTTGAACTGTTCGGCCCTTGGTAAGTTTGGCTCGGAATTTGGCCGATGACCGACTGTTATAATCCACTCTGCTGTTACACATAGCAACCACAAAGCAACAGGCTGAAGAATGAAAACATTGTGCCAGTTCTAGTCAAAACATACCTTAGATTTGCGGTCTCCCATGTACTGCAGAACCAGCTTGAACAAGTCCACTGCATCTTTCTTCTACTGTTTGTCTCAAGTGAGGATCATTGGCTGTTTGATTGGGTCCTGGGAGGGTGGGAGGGAGGGAGGGAGAGTGGGACAGGGGGAGGGAGAGTGGGACAGGGAGAGGGAGAAGGGGAGGGAGAGTGGACGGAGGGAGGGAGAGTGGAGAAAATGAAGGGCCAGAGGAAGGAATGGGAAGAGAGGAGAAATGGGAGGGTTAGAAGGTGGGAGGAAGAAAGGGAGATAGTGAACAAAGCAGGAAGATTAAGAATAGAAAATGGAGGGCAACAGGGAGGTAGGAATGGAGAGAGAGGGGGAAAGGGGAAGTGGAAGCAGAAGGGAGGGGAGAATGAAGAGAGAAAGGAATGCGAGAAGAAGAGATGAAAGAGGAGAAAGAGATGGAGTGAAATGTTCACAATGTGAAAGTGAGCAACTTGTACTCTGAAAATGAAACCAACATGCAAGCAAATTGTACAGGAAAGAATTCTTGCAACTTGAAAATTGTTGTCATACAGTTTGTGTAAGTTGATCTGAAGAAACCTCATGACAGGCCAGACCATCAAACTTTCCCTCCTTCCCTCCTCCCTCCCTTCCTTCCTCTCTCCCTCCCTCCTTCCCTCCTCCCTCCCATCCCCTCCCTCCCCCCTCCCTCCCCCCTCCCTCCCTCCCCCCTCCCTCCCCCTCCCTCCCCCCTCCCTCCCCCTCCCTCCCTCCCTCTCCCCTCCCTCCCCCCCTCCCTCCCCCTCCCTCCCCCCTCCCTCCCCCCTCCCTCCCTCCCCCCTCCCTCCCTCCCTCCCCCCATATATATATAAACATCTCCTTTTGCATGTGAGGGGTACTACATACAAGGAGGCCTAGAGATACGGCCATTGTCTACATGCTGAGCTATTGCATGGCACAAATAAATTGGCTGTCTCTAGGGCTAGAATAGAAAGATAGAACAGTTTAGAAGTTAGGATAAGGTAAATAAAGTTATATTAAAGAGTTTCTCAATGTCCAAATTCGGTGTGACCCGAGTATGGCCTTCCTGCTCACGTCTTGTAGAAAATGGTGTCTGTTTTTACTGCTGCAACTCTCGAGGTTTGAAAACAGGTGCTTGAAGCCCTCCGGGTTTAGAAAACCTCGGCTGCCAACTTCGAGCGTTACAGTGCTTGTATCATAGCCATTTCTCCTTCCTGTCTCAACCAGATCCTCGTACTTATTTGCTTTCCGCCTGTGTGCATCTTCAAAGTTAGTTTCGTGGCACACTGTCAGCTCCATGAGAACAGCAAATTTCTGAGCAAGGCTCCATAGCACAACATCAGGTCGAAGGTCAGTTGGGGCGATACAGGTTGGGAATGTGTAGTCATAAGCTGGTAGGTCTGTGATGGCCTCTACACCTGGCGGACAGTTCTCCCTCACAAACTGGTCTATCACCTCCAGAACTGCATCATGTCTTGCATTGTACCTCCTAAGATTCAACGCCACCTGACAGTGGTTGAGGACGTGCACAAGCGTCTGCCTCTCCCCACACAACTTGCAGTTACTAGATAAACCCTCACTTCGCCTCCATATTGCCAGGTTCGCATTGTGTGGCAGAGTGTCCTGAGCAGCATTCAAAGCAAATTTGAGAGCTTCTGGAGGTAGCTTTTGCACTGTATCTGACCACAGGGTGGCAGCATCCCCTTCCATCAGCCGATGCAGTTCCCCTTGGCGAGGCAGGCTCCGGGAATGCTCCAGCCGTTCTCCCTCCCCCCCTCCCTCCATCCCTCTCTCCCTCTCTCCCTCCTTCACACACACTCTCCTCCCTTCCTTCCTCTCCCTCCTTCCTCCCACCATCATTATCCATTCTTAT
The DNA here is from genome assembly GCA_949130485.1 of Agelas oroides. Classification (NCBI taxonomy): domain Eukaryota; kingdom Metazoa; phylum Porifera; class Demospongiae; order Agelasida; family Agelasidae; genus Agelas; species Agelas oroides. Next base: position 21,093,327 of record OX422184.1, on the reverse strand, counting down.
TCCCTTCCATCTGACGGTATCTATCACTCACTTTCGTCCATGACAGCATGTTGGCGATGGTGACCTTCTTTCTGAAGAAACCTCTGCGATGCTGGACTAAATCTTTGAAGTGTTCCAGGGACTCGGCAGCCTTGCTGCTGACAGTGGCTGGACGTGTTGAAAGTTTAAAAGGGGGAGGAGCTGGAGGAATGTCACCCTTGGAGGGCTAGTGTGTGTGTGTGTGTTGTGTATTGTCAGTACATGTGCACATGACAGTATGAACTGCACGCTGGAATCACCACTAGGTCTATTCTGAAGAGCACTGTGCCCTTTGGAGCTTCTAGTGCATGTGCCCTTTTGGTCTACTCCAAACCAACCTTCTCAGGAGCCACTTGAACCAGTTGAAGTTAAAAAGCTGACAGGAAGTTCTGTTTCATATAACAAGAGCGCATAAGAACGGGCGGCTTGAGTAAGAGCGTGTAACTCCAATAGAAGCCCGTAGTCTAGGCAAATTATTGAGCTGTACTAAAAATAGGACTGGTCACGTGCTTAGCAACAAAGTCTACGCAGCATGTGCAGTACGTGTTACTATTTTTAGTACTGGCGATAAATTCTGACCAGTCTCAAATTTTATAGAGTTACATGCTTTTACTCTAGCCGCCTGTTCTATGCACTCTTGGTATAATTATACCACAGAAAGTTGTAAAATGATGTTCCCTATAAGCTTCCTTGTTTACAGTGTAAACTACTCTGTATGTTTACTAATAACATACCTTGTTTACAGTGAAAACTATCTTGTATGTTTACTGATAACAACAAGGACCAATCAGGTTGGAGAATGTAACACATAATGCATGTTAGTCTGGGATTTATGGTTTACAATAACCACCCTCATCCTCAGGCTCCACATGTATGTACACACCTTCTTAGCAGCACCGTCTATGGTGACGACTGGGGTCTCCATCAAGGTCTTTGCCTTCAGGAGGGGAGGAGTAGGGGCGGAGGTCATTGGTACCCTACAACTTGGGGACCTTGCTGGCTTGGAGGCTACCGCAGGTGGTTTGGGGGCAGGATGGGCCGGTCGTACTGGGACAGGGTTTGAACCTAGCCTAGTTCGTGATTTTCGATTTGGTTTTGCCGGCATTTCAAGTGTGCGAGACTTTCTTTCGTCTTTCGTAACTCAAGTTTTGTGAGTCCAAGTGGTCCATGGCGCTGCCGTGAGAGGGGGAGAGGGAGTGTCTCGAGCCTTGTTCTTCTCTGAGCTGATCTTGTTGTGAGTCAAACACACTCTCATCTTGATCAGTGGGTGAAGGTGAGGTTTGGTGAGGAGCGTGATTGTAAGAATCTAGATCAGTTTTTCTACTGCTTGGACCCTTGGCACCGAGGGTTGGGTCTTGCTTGTCGTACAAATGTCTTCTAACGTCAGTTGCGTTTACGCCAGCACTGATGTGTTGTTGTTGATGAGTTGGTTGTTGTGAATTGCCTGAAGGGAAGAATGCTTGTTGTTGACTTGAAAACGTTTCACCCCCAACTTCAAAACTGAGGGGACTGAGTGTTTCCAGTCTCTTGGAGAAAATGTCTGATTTACGATCGCTTTCATCATCCTGACCATTCTGTATGTCTGTGTGTGTGTGTGTGTGTGTGTGTGTGTGTGCGTGCGCATATGCATACATGGTAGTCCCCAATAAAAGTTGAATATTTTTCGTATGCATATTTAGAGTGCATCAGTATGTTTCAAGTACGGTACGTATCACTAAACTTTCATAAGGGTGGGGCTCAAACACACTTCACAGACACATCAGATATTCATGAAGCATGCATGAGACGCACCCTTAATGCCGTTCAGTTGTGTGTGTGTGTACAGTAGGCGCCAGATTTACGTTTTGTTTTCATTCTACGGTCGTTCTACGGTGCGAAACGTTACGTTCCATTTTCAGGGAATCCCTCGTTCTTACGCTGGGATGATTGCTGATTCAGCAATCATTGGGTACCGAACGTAACAGCTAAATTTCGTTTGAATTTATCTCCAGTTATAAGTACACTATCGACACGGGATAAAGACCAACATTTAGCTAAGATCTGTTGATAAAACATATCCTCCTGGGAATACATTGGTTTCAAGCGCTATAATTATAAGTTGGTAGGTGGGGCTTCCACAGTGATCGCTTGATTACTGCCTGTATCTCAGGCTCTTGGACAGTTACAAACACGGGATAAGCATTGGCAGGGAGGGAGACTCGAGGCCTAAGACATATCCCAGTTTGAGTAGCGTTGTGCATAGGATGCAACGGTTATAAACGTTCAAGTATTTTGCCCGTCTGGAAATCGTACAAACGGCGCGTACTAAGCTTTTGTAGTAAAAACTTCACACCGTTTTTTTTTGAGGAACGTTCTCACCGTAGAACAATCGTAGATTGGAAACGGAGTGTAAACTATTATTTGGCCCCTACTGTACATGTGCATGCCATATAAGGACAGTCACATCATGGATATGTTTGTGCATGTACAAATTAAATTGCATATGAGCACTTCACATGTAGCAGATGTTCAGCAACACAGTGTTTTTAGGGTTGGTGATATGCAACAGAGCAATATTCAGTTTCTAGCTGGCCATACACTGACAGTATGTCTTTTAGACATTAAATTTTGTACATCAGTACATGTGTTATACTGTACACACATGCACATGCACAAGTTGTGTGTTGACATTAGAAACAGGTGTACATGTACATATGTATACACCAACACACGTGTACAGTATGTGTGTCAACACAGACGAAACATGTACTTGAACTTGTATTGAACCAAGTGAGTCGATCTACCTTTACCTCCCCAGCATCAGGAGGTAGAGCATAGTCTGATTCCTCCGACTCCTCCTCTTCTCCTCCTCCTCCACCTCCCCCTTCATACCCTCCCTGTTGCAGAGGTGTGTGAACATCTTCATCAGATACTGGGACATTCTGGAGAGGAGGAGGGATAGAGAGAGAAGTGGAAGGAGAGAGAGAGAAGGGAGGAAGGAGATACTTAACAGGAGAAGAGAACAATGAAAGATGAAAGTGAAGACAGAGGGGAAATGAAGGGCAAGGAAGAGAGTGGGAGCTAGAGAAGAATAAGATTTAGTTTACTGTTAGTAGCATGTACATGCAGTCTGTGTGTACTATGTGAGCTACCAACCTGTATCTTTGTGAGGGAGATGATATCAGCGTCTTTGTTTGGTCGGTTCCAGACTGTCTCTCCCGTGTGAGCATTGTAGTAATAGTTTTTGTCTGAGCCACTGTCGTACAGTTCCCACCACTGGTTTTGGGTCATCGGCTTACTGAGTGTGTGTGTGTGTGTGTGTGTGTGTGTGTGTGTGTGTGTGTGTGTGTGTGTGTGTGTGTGTGTGTGTGTGTGTGTGTGTGCAGTGTGTGTGTGTGTGTGTGTGTGTGTGTGTGTGTGTGTGTGTGTGTGTGTGTGTGTGTGTGTATGAGTGTGTGTGTGTGTGTGTGTGTGTGTGTGTGTGTGTATGTGTGTGTGTACACAGTGTAAAAAGGGTATAGTCACTTCACAATAGCCAGACTTGATCGATCACTGTACTATACATAAGAAGACAAAAGTGAATTGAAAGTGAATCTTGATGAGACGTGTGTATCAAGTCAGGTGACTGCATGGTGTTAGAGTAGTGTTACAAGTGTGTCCATCAGATATAACACTTGTGTACTGCTTTCATGATGGTGGTCAATTTAAGAAACATCGTGAACGTCTACAACTGACAGTCGTGTTGATGTAGGCTGGTAGCTTAGGGTACAGTGACCATGTGTGTCTATAGCCACTAAACCTTGGATCCAACCCAACACCAACAGTAGCCACATGAACTACTGTATATACTTGACAAAAGAGAGCAGAAGAACGGGTGGCTAGAGTAAGAGTGTGAAACTCCAATAGAAGCTTGTAGTCTGGGCAAATTATTGAACCGTACTAAAAATAGAACACCCAGTCATGTGCTTAGCAACAATGGCTTCTGTGTATAGTACGTGTTACTATTTTTAGTACTGGCCGTAAATTCTGCCCGGTATTACACTTTACAGAGTTAAACTCTCTTACTCTAGCTACCTATTCTTATGCACTCTTGTTGACATTAAGAGCTGATTGGCCTCTGATACAGAACTTACATTGTATCAAAATCTAAACTCTTTTTACCAGGTGTGGTTAACAAGTAGTAGTTGGCACCAACAATTAGAGTAACACCAAGGATAATGATATTACATGATGGCTATTTTGCTGTGCACTAAATAGAACTGTTCCATTTATTATTTTACTAATCTGAATGAATAAATCTTTAGACTATTCAGATTAGCGAGAGGCTACTGTACACGCACATGTAACATGAGCTAGGTCATGAAGCATTAATTGCACATACATACAGGTGGTGAGAAATCTGCCATAGTCCATTCCCAGACCCTTGTATGGTACACACATGCGACAGAGGAGGGTCTTATCCACATAGGCTAGCATTGAGCCTTTGAAGTTGGTTTGCTGGGCTTCAGTAAATTGGAAGTGTGCTAAGTAGGTCTGTAAAGGTGTGATGAGTAAAGCTAAGTACTAGTGGCAGGAAGCTAAGTACTTGTGGTCAGGAAGCCCAGTATACACAAGATGTATTGGCCAATGAACCAGTACCTTCAAAATTCCTAGGTGCTCAATCATTTTGTAACTATATTATATACTATGATTGTATTTATATGAAGTTGAGACTCTGTCAAGTGACATGTACCAGGTGTCCTTACTTCAGGGTGTTCTTTAAGAGGGGTTCCACTGTAATATCTATTGTCTTCAAATAGCAATACTATAATGTTTTATAGCAGTTGCAACTTCTATGTGGCCAAAATGTAACCATGTCTTGGAATAAGGCGGTGACAAAAGCTGGGAATGAGGCTAGCCAAAATTTGATACATTTGACAAGTTATTTATTACGGCAGGCCTACTTAATGTTTTGTTGCTCGAGCCAGGCGGGTCAAAAATTTTCCGTTTTCGAAATAAATGAAATTTGATTATGTGATTGAATTAATGCACGTGCACGTGGCTTCGTCACAGATGGCTCATTTATGGCTCAGCGTGAAAGTCGTTTCAGGCTGTACTGTGCTATTCGGGTCCAGAATCATTAACTGTTTCCGCCAGTATGCTATTTATGTGGTAGCCCTAAGGAAACGTTGGCTGAAGATGAATGCGTATACGAACATTGAAGACACAGTATACTGTTGTGCATCCTATCTGTTTTCTCTGTCGTTCTGATTGGAACCGCCTAGTCTCGTCCCCAGACCCCACCTCTCATGAGGAGAAACGGTCTGGTGAACCAAGTCGAATTTCTTGAGCTAGCGCACACTTTTGCGACAATGCAACCTAGCAACGATCAAAACATTTCGTGGCCAACCCGCTCAAAAAAGGTACAGATACTTGAATGGAGACGAACAAATTTTACTGTTGTAAGGGAAGTGCTACGTAATAATTACCGATCTCGCAATCTCATTGGTCATTACCACTTTTGAGTAATACGCCTAAGAAATTCGACTTCGTTCACCAGACCGTTTCTCGCCGGGAGGCGTGCGTGGCAGGGGCACAAGACCATAGATAGTATAGCTCTACTATCTATGACGAGACTAGGAAGCGCCCTGCAACATGGGGAGCATCGAATGTGGCAAAGTGTTCCAAGCACATGCGATGTCGTGTAATTATTTGCATTTCTTTTATTACAATGTCATGTGGTGGTTCTAATACAATTGTTTTATTCATCATGTGACTTTTTTTCTTTATTTTTACCGGCTACCCAGGTCTACTTTGTCATTAAGCTAGCTCAAGCAACAAAACATCATGTAGGTAGTGATTCCGGACGGTTTTCCAAACTTTTACATAAACTATTGTAGTAATACTTATCGGATTCAGCATTCAATTTTGAGTACAACGGTTTTTGTTTCACGCGAATCGGTGCAGTAGAAGCCGAGATGTGCATCATTATTGCAAAGTGGTCGGTACAAAATTTTGGGTTACTTTTAAATAGACAAAGTGGTACATTCGGTAATCATCACATGCGTGCACGGAAAATCCAAACTTGCATATATCTCGGGAACGGTTAGGCGTACAAAGATGGAACTTGCACCAAACTGTTGCGCACGGAGTGGTCTATCTCATGAGAGTGTCATCGTGTACAGAGCTCTATGGCCTTCAGGAAAAGCATGCAGAAATCTGAAGATATGAGATCCAAATAAAGCCTGAGAATGTATAAATCAGTCTGAAGCAACAGCAGTGATCAGCAACGGAGTATGGGTATGTTATTGCAAACTGTTTTCACCAATGCACCCCGGGTAGGGTAGGCAACAATGAAGTATAGTTGCCTGTCTCCCCCCGGGTCTGTTTGAATGGCATAGTTCAATGAATCCAAAGTACCTACACTAACCTGCAACTGTATGACAGGATACGGTAAATGAGCCTCATTCCCAGAGTTTTGTAGCTGGAGAGAAGAGGCCTCAGGTGCACATTTATTTTGTGCATGTGCGAGGTCTCTTTTGTACTTGCATATTAGTGTGAGGTACTCTGGATGGTTTTGAAGTCAGAACTAATGTCCTGAGGAAATTGTTAGACACTCGAAAGTTATTAGCCTCGTAACCAGGCTTTCTCACCCTAGTGTTTTCCATCTGTAGCACCTACTAACCTTCGTGGTACGGCAAATGGTGTGGCGATAAAACCTGAGTATGAGGCTAAACACGCAAGCACAAGCCGAACGCAGCAATACAGCACTTGCCAACCACTAAATTTGACTGCTGAAAATTGAACATGTGTATACCAGGACAGCCTGGGAATTAGGCATGTGTGCATGTTTGAGAGGGATTGGATGATCTGATTATGATGGGATTTCATGCAGCCTCTGGCCTAGTGTCTGTCATTTCTGCAAGTCATAGTAGAGATTATTGTTTTGTTCTGCTATTTACTGTTTTGTCAGCAATTCAAACCTATATGTATATATAGAAGACGGGAATACTCTAACTCAGAAGAGTCGAACCCTGTGCAAGTTGCCTTTTGCAATTGAGGTAGCCACAAAGGGGCACAATCAGGCTTTTTACAAAGCACACCACAGGGCTATTCCTGCTTAGCAATAACAAATGATGTTGTCCACAACACTTTTCACCTCCTCTTCATTGAGGCTGAAGATTGCACTTGAAATCTGCGTTAGAAGCCATTGATATTTGTATAGGAATGAAAATGGGTAGCTATTCACATTACGTTGTGTGTTTATCCTTCCTTACAGGTGATGGTCATCCTACACCTATGTAAAGTTGCTGCTTTTGACTGGATGTGTTCACATTGCATGCCTTAATTTTCCGAAAGCTTGATTGTGTAAGAACAGAACATTATTCTCACTAATTACTCTATGATTGGAATTGCAAGCATTACAGTTCACATACACTGTATTACCGCTCCTGTACTGTGAAATATTTAGTTTCAGCAGCAGTGGTAGAAGGGGGTTCTTGGTGCAAGGAATGCGATTATGTCACTTTCGAAGTCGGGCATCTCACCGATCAGCTGGTACACGGAAGTTTTCTCCGGTTTTCACAAAGAAGCACTTCAAAGTTACAGTAAAGTGAACGAAAGACCAACCAATCGATTCTCCGATCAAAGAGGATTCGAGAAATATATATTTTGTCGGGGTATGTAGCTACCGTGAGAAGCGCCGAGGTGAAAATGTAAACATGCACGCGATACCATTTCCGCAGTTTAAATTTTGCCAGCGGAAATTACGTATGAATACTGAACTTCCGGAATCACTAATGTAGGCCTGGCCTTACTATTACGCGCAAGGTAGCTATAAATCAGACAAGCTGTTAATGACAGTACGTTTACTATCTGTATGCTATACTGTATTTATACCAGCCCTAACCACACTCTAACCATATAAATCCCTGTATAGCATACGGATGGTAATGTACTGTCGTTAATGGGAATCTAAATCAAAAGTTACAGACAAATTATGTCTCACATGTCCATCCCCCGGGACCAATGGCTTTCTGCAACTCTTAACAATTTTTAAACACCTCCTTGCGAAGGTATGGTCGAGTGAACTAGTCTTGAAAATCACAGTCATGCTTCTCAAACACAACTATGATGCTACAATATGCTACAAGGCATACTTATTCCCTTGAAATCATGTCAATGTAACATACCAGGATTAATCTGCAACCTTCAAACAAAGTTGGGACGCGTTCACAAGATGCATACCGCACATGCATAGTTCCGTGCAGCTGGTTTGTTCATGTTGCTGTCGGTACACACTCCGCCCACTTCCGCATAGTGGTTCGTGCCTCAGACCATACATGTACGCAGTTTGGGAATAAGGCTAGACCTCGAGCTGAGACACAAATGCGCGACAATCCAGTCTGCAGACTGGGTATTTGGCAGGTGTCACAACCCATAACCACCGCTTGCAAACTTTACCATCAAGTATGCATACTGCCTTCCCATGGCCCGATAAGCTCTTGACAGAATCAGATGATGACAGTAGACTCTGATCAACACAGAACAGTTAACATCGAAGCACAAAATTAATTAGGATAAAACAACACTTTCAAATTGGATTTGTCTACACAACATTTTGTCTGACTTCTGCTATTTTGCTCTATTCTGAACCAAGGGTGCAAGGGTGGTTCGAAAGCCTTTGTTCCAAAGTTAACACATCTGAGCCATTTCCTCCACACGCTTGTGATAATACTGTGCATACCTCCACTGGTACCTGCGTGTGTGCATGTGTGTGCGTGTGTGTGAAAGGTAAATATCCAGTCACAGCAGTACCCCTAGCCTCGCTCCACCACCAAAAAAAAAAAACAAACAAACAAACAAACAAACAAAAAAAACACCATTCTCTGGAATAATGAGCAGTAAGTTTTCTGTTTCACAATCATTCTTTGACGCTTGGACAGGCACTACACAAAAAAGGCTTGAAGCTTGCTCAGACCTCTACTTCCTACATCAGTGACATTGGTATTGACATCAATAAATGTTCCCAGAACTTGTCCCTCCTACATCATTAACATTGGTATTGACCAGAGGAGGTCCGACACTTGTGATGTCATATACATCAACACGTGATCCCTGATTGTCAAGTTAATTACTAACCTCCTGCATTCCATTGCTTCACGAGCGATTTCTGGGCATCAGAAGTTTCTAGCGTGCTGGATTCACTCGGGTTGGGGGGTATTTTCAACCACACTGAAGCTGTCTATTAGGTCGAGATCGATCACTGCAGCTCATCTAGCTCTCAACAGCCACATAAATGCCGTTTGGAGGTCACAAAGGTATGCAATGTTACTTCTGACTGGCAAGACACTTTCAGCATCACGAAAACGCCCCTAAACCCATCGTGATCTTTGTCGCACAGCGTTTCCGATTGTTGTGTCGATGGTTTTTAGTCCTTGGAATATTCATTAATGCATAGCGCACGTGACTGTGTCGGACCTCCTCTGGGTATTGACATCACTCATGAAACAAATGCTCCCAGGCCTTGCCCCTTCTACATCATTGACATTGGTATTGACATAGCTCATGAGAGAAATGCTCCCAGACCTTGCCCCTCCTACAACATTGACATAGCTCATGAGATAAATGCTCCCAGACCTTGCCCCTCCTACATCATTAACATTGGTATTGACATCGCTCATTAGATAAATGTTCCCAGACCCTGCCCCTCCTACATCATTGACATTGGTATTGACATCACCAAGAGCGCATAATGACGTCATTTGTATTTGGGAGGGAGGAGGAAGAGCGTGTAACTTCCTATTCTGGCCGTGGTGAAAGCAGAATCTTTTGCGTGTACTATAAATAGCACATCCGGTCGAGTTGTAGCTAGTGTGCAGGTGAAGTGTGAGTAAAACCAGCTGCCAAACAATCGAGTTAGAGGCTTATCCATTGGATAAGGACCGCGTGTTACCCAAGGAGATGCTCAAGAGTTTGACTGAAAGGCTATACGGCCCTCTTCGACTGTCAGGCGTGGATAGCATCGTAACACAAAGTTCCTCGCATCAGGAAGGGCCGACAACCGTTCCTGCATAGGTAGAACTTGACAGGTAAGCTTCGAGCATTCTCATCTTGTTGACTACGAGGGTAGCACTGCGTTGTGAGGTCGTAGACCGTGAAACTGCGAACTTGTGCGAAGGTGTGTTCTATTTTTAGTACACGCGGGAGATTCTGCCTGATTCGAAACTTTGCCAGTTACACACTCTTCCTCCTCCTTCCCAAATAAAAATGACGTCGTCATGCGCTCTTGACATTACTCATGAGATAAATGCTCCCGGGCATTGCCCCTCTATTTCAGCATACGGTAAGTGGCCAAAAACTGGACACGGGAAAGGCGTAGGCTATATCCCAGACTCTTACCAGAATCAATTCTTTAACTTGCCAATTTCTACCCCACCCCCGCCCCTCCATCTCCTTTTTCTCCTCCTAATCTCATTATTTTCTGGCTAGGGGTCAACATGTATGTAGGAGTACATGTACCCCAGCCTCCAGGCACAAGACTAAGCAACAGAAGTGTCACAAGACTAAGCAACAGAAGTATCATAAGACTGTTACTCACGGGTTGTTATTGCTGCTAGTCTGTCGGCACAGTTAAATAAACAGCTCGCCTCAAAGTCTTTTCTTCTCCCACACCATAGTTGTGATCTCTAGGGCAATCTGGTTCTCATCTTTCACCTGCAAACACGGACAGATATAAACACTTCTGACATTTCAACTGCTGACCTTTGACCTATACAACCCTTTTGATTCACACGGAGGAGGCCACGTAAGTAGCCCAATAATTGTCACTTAGTCTACCAGGAAGGCCACATATGTGGCCCGATATGTACAACTCATCGCTTACGGCATATAACTTGAGGGTAAGCCTTAAGGAGTGGTAAAGCCAGACCACAGCTTTTGACTGACATCATTGCTCGGGAAAGGCACGAAGGTTCGTAGGTTCGTACATGCAGGTTTGGTACAAGGTTTGTGGGTGAATGCAAACTTGGCCAAGGTAGCCAGACACGAAGCTTTTACTTGAACACAGGGTGCTAACTACTTGAAACCAGCTACACTCACTTACTACGCACAGTTCCGACAAACTCAGCAGATTTCCAAGTTACCATAGAATTTCTCCTATTAATTAGTACACTCCCTTTTCCAGAAAAAGGTCCTAATTTTCGTACTCTAATTAATTCGTACACGTAAAAATGTCTTACAGCAAAAACGCAATCACCTAGAGATGGTGTAAGTATGGTGAGATGGCGTTTCTAGTATCGCCAAGCCTCGCAAGACAAGCAAATGCTGTAGAGCTTGCCACCAAAGTTTGTTTCTCGCTCTCGCTCTTTGATGTTGACTTGACTCAGAGTATTAGTGTGACTGACGTCTGATAAATTGTGCAACTTGTGGCACCACAGAAACTAGCGGCTCACTCTTTGATGTTGACTTGACTCAGAGTATTAGTGTGACTGACGTCTGATAAATTGTGCAACTTGTGGCACCATAGAAACTAGCGGCTCACTCTTTGATGTTGACTTGACTCAGAGTATTAGTGTGACTGACGTCTGATAAATTGTGCAACTTGTGGCATCACAGAAACTAGCGGCTCACTTAGTGTACAGACATACATAGATAGAAGCTAAATACCCGAGGGTAGATAGGTACCCGTACAAAGATGTTGATCACCCTTGCACGCATTTTTCTTCTAATCATGTCGTACAAATTATTGCATTTCATAGCCCTTGGCAAATTCACGATTGATCCTGAACTAGCACCACCCCTTCCAGCCTTCCCCACCAGTGATGTAAGTGGAAGGGTGTGGCCTACAGTCAATAGGTAGGGATTTCCCCTAAAATCCAAAAATCTTGCTTGGTTTCGCTACTTAGTACTGTGCGGGGTCTCCGTGCCAATATATTGGTGCATCGTGTCCTAAGTAATAATAACTGGCTTTATGTCCAAATGATACAAACTGCTTAACACAGAGTGTACTATACTGTATAACCGGAATATTGGTGGTCTTTACATTTGACGATTTGACCCCAAACCGGACATAAAAAATATTGGTAGAATGTAAATTTGGCAGTGGATGGTACCCCACCAGCGTATTACACCATCATAAGAATTGTGCACGTGATTGCAACATGTCAAAGTAGGCTGAGTGTAGGTGAGCAGCTGCACTGACTGTCAGAGTGAGGATCACAATGGAGTGCTACAAAGCAGAGTTGCATTAGAGGACACCAGGTTTATCATGTGTATAGTCGTTGTACTTGCCCCTCGTTGCGGTGTCTTGCCCTGCATTGTAGGCTGTCTTTCATGCGCTTGTTTGCTAGTTTGATCTCTTTGTCAGTGATGGGCAGGTCTGTTTATCAGGAAGTGCTGCCATCTCTTGCTTGTGGTATTTGAACGAAGCCATGAGTTTGCAAACTTACACGAAGTAAAACTGGCAGCGTGCTAGCACTGAATGTAGCTACATGCACAGCTAGTGTAGAGGGGTGGGGCCAAGAGCTACTGCATGCAAAACGTTGTGTTACGGGGAAAAATGATATTGGTGGATTTTAATTTGGTGGTTTCAACCCCAACTGCCAAACTGCCAAATTTAGTTCCCTATCAAATTTTCCAGCTATACAGCATATTGCACATAGCAACCACCTAGAAATGGGCTAAAGTATGAAAGCACTGCATGTGCCAGTTCTAGTCACAACATACCTTAGAATTCCCATGTACTGCAGAACCAGCTTGAACAAATCCACTGCATCTTTCTTCTGTTGTTTGTCTTGAGTGAGGATCATTGGCTGTTTGATTGGGTGCTGGGAGGGTGGTAGGGAGGGTGGGAGGTAGAGTGGGAGAGGGTGGGAGGTAGAAAGGAAGTGGAGGGAGAGCGACGAAAGACAAATAAAAGTATAGTATAGTATAGTAATGTTGAGAAAGCCCACAAAAATGCATATTTATGCCAAATGCCGAGGGGAAAGAGTGGAGAAGAGAGAGAGCAAGAGGATGTCGGACATTGCATGCTCCCATACATAAGAGATGGAACCTTGGAGCTGGTCAAAGAAGTTCACTGGTAGTTCTGTTATGACATACAAAAGCTGATCCCAGCCTGATTCCTGAGCTAAATTCAACGGGATAGCAGACAATACCAGTTTTAGTGTGCTCAAGAATGTAATTTTAAGAAAACTGGAAGCAAGGATATCCTGACCTTTTCCCAGCATCAAGTCCTTACATGTAACTTTCTGATTTCATTCCCTCCTCCACTTCCCTCCATCTTGTCCTCTTTCTCTTTCACACATACATGTACACAACCTCCCTCAACCTTCTCCCCCCTCCCCACCCACACACACACTCATACTCACACCCGCACACACCCACCGTCAGAGCAGAGGGGCCATGGGAAATCGAGTTTTTAGGGGGTCAATTAATAATTAACTGTTAATTAGTAAAACGTACCACATGTCTACACGTGTCGGAGTGGGTTTTTTTCCATCCTTCACTGAAAGCATTACTGATCGTTCTGCCCAAGCGTTTCATTGATTGCAACGCCTGGTGCCAAAAAGTGATAGAAAACGAAACGGCATGAAGGTGAACCTCCAGAAAGATAAAAATAATTAAAAGTCTCATGGGGCCCTTTCTCTGGAAAAAAAGATGGGGGGCACCGGCAAAGTATCCCCTGCTCCCCTGCCCTGTCAGTGCATGTGCACACACAAACACACACACACACACACACATGCACACACACATGCACACACACATGCACACACACATGCACGCACGTGCACACACACGTGCACACACACGTGCACACACACACACACACACACACACAAACACACACACATACTCTCCTTCCTACTCCTTGTTCTCTGGCTGAGGGTCAACATGTCTCCAGAGGTACCCCTCCAGATAGGACCGGAACTTGAAGGAGGGAGGGAAGAACGCTAGACCAATGGTAAACAACTCCAGGCCTCGAGCCAGACTGTTCCTGAAAGGGAAGAGTGAAAGTCGAAGAAGTATGATCAACACAGACACCCTTTATACTAACTGAACCACTACCGCTTGTTTACTCATATTAACTGGGTTAGTTTAAATCATACCATACAGCACAAAATTTTCGCTGCTTGTTTAATTTTGCGAATTTCAAAAATTATTTTAACGAAAATACTTGCCCCGTAAACCAAATTTTCCCGCTGACTTCAAGAGTGTTGATGGACAACATCCCAGGGGTAAGCTGCCAAATCCTCAAGGAACGCTCTTCAGAGATACCTTCGGAGTAGGCATTGCTTTTGCTACAGCTGCAAGCTTAAGTGGACGATGGTACATGTGACAGTGCATGTTAGATAGAACTAGACTTGTGTGCCACACCCACAATACATTATGAATGTGGCGTGCGTGTGGTTTAGACAGCAAATTCCCGAAAAATTTTAACAAAATCTTCGAAAACCATTTTATTCCTGTCTGGTGACATTCAGCCAATTTAATGAAGCCCGAGGAATCAGCTGAACTAGAACAGCTGAACAGGCCTCTTGTTTCAGGTGAGTATGGGAAGACACTAGTGGCTGAGGGGATGGATTACTTTTAGTGAATATACGTGATAAATCTTCAATAGGCAGCAGACAGTCCACTTACAAACCACGCCAGCTATTTACACGTGCTGTTCAGATCCTAATCAGGATTGTAACCTGGGTCAATCCACGTCTGGAGGTGAGTTACATAACCCGGATTGCAATCTGGACAATAACCACCCTCGTCCTCAGGCTCCACATGTATGTACGCACCTTCTTAGCAGCACCGTCTATGGTGACAACTGGGGTCTCCATCAATGTTTTTGACTTCAGGAGGGGAGGAGTAGGGGCGGAGGTCATTGGTACCCTACAACTTGGGGACCTTGCTGGCTTGGAGGCTACCGCAGGTGGTTTGGGGGCAGGATGGGCCGGTCATATTGGGACAGGGTTTGAACCTAGCCTAGTTCGTGATTTTCGATTTGGTTTTGCCGGCATTTCAAGTGTGCGAGACTCTTTATCGTAACTCAAGTTTTGTGAGTCCAAGTGGTCCATGGCGCTGCCGTGAGAGGGGGAGAGGGAGTGTCTCGAGCCTTGTTCTTCTCTGAGCTGATCTTGTTGTGAGTCAAACACACTCTCATCTTGATCAGTGGGTGAAGGTGAGGTTTGGTGAGGAGCGTGATTGTAAGAGCCTAAATCAGTTTTTCTACTACTTGGACCCTTGGCACCGAGGGTAGGGTCTTGCTTGTCGTACAAATGTCTTCTAACGTCAGTTGTGTTTACGCCAGCACCGCTATGTTGTTGTTGATGAGTTGGTTGTTGTGAATTGCCTGAAGGGAAGAATGCTTGTTGTTGACTTGAAAATTTTTCACCCCCGACTTCAAAACTGAGCGGACTGAGTGTTTCCAGTCTCTTTGAGAAAATGTCTGATTTACGATCACTTCCATCGTCCTGACCATTCTGTGTGTGTGTGTGTGTGTGTGTGTGTGTGTGTGCGTGCGCGCGTATGTGTGTGTGTGTGTGTGTGTGCGTGTGTGTGTGTGTGTATACACGTGTGTATGTGTGTGTGTGTGTATGTGTGTGTGGGTGCATGTGTGTGTGTGTGTGTGTGTATGTGTGTGTGTGTGATAGATGCATGCAAAATATAGATGTGTGCTGGGTATCAAATTTTAGAGACATACATACCATGTACGGCTTTCATTAAAACTTCAAACACACTTCACAGACACATCATTTATGAGCCCCACCCGTAAAGGAAGGTAATATTTTTATGAATAATAATATTTTCAGCTTCGTGTGTGTGTTTGTACATTTACAAGTCAAATCGCATACGAGCACAACAGTAAATGCGTGCTGAGTATCAAATTTCAGAGAGACATATGACAGACGCCTTTTGGTTGCATAATAACTACATGACTTGTAAACCGTATAGCTGGAAAATTTGACAGGGAATTATATTTGGTGGTTTGGCGGTCGGGGTTGAAACCGCCAAAATTAAAATCTGCCAATATCATTTTTGCCCGGGCCCGCAACGCGTAATGATGTAATGCATGCAGTAGTGCTCTTAGCCCTGCCCGGCGCACCACTATCGAGCTGTACATATAGCTAGCTCGGCGCTAGCACGCTGCCAGTCATATTTCTTGTAAACTTGCGAACTTACGGCTTTGCTAAACTACCTCAAGCGAGAGGATGACTGCTGACGGCAATGCTCCCTGATAAACACACTCGCAATGTCAATCGAAAGATCACAGGTTCAAGTCCCACCAGTTACCACAGGAGAAAAAAAACAAAAACATCTTTCTTTCTCCACTTGGCACCCAACCCAGGCCCAAGTAAAATAGTAAATTGGGAACCTGGCTTAGGCTGGGGAAGGACAAGACCACTGGCTGTGCCTAATTCCACTGAGGTACAGGTGGGACTTTGGGTGCCCACACCACAGTGGAGGGGCATAGTCAGTGCTCCTGCGAGTGCTTGGCCTGGCTTCAGGAGTTTGTCTAGCGCTAGGCCCAGTGTTCCCTGAAGTAGCGCACAGGGGTCCCAGCCTTAATTGGTCTGGGGGGGGCATATCCCCTTTAGGGGAGCTCCTTACGTTTGTCCTTTGTCCTTTGTGTGTGTGTGTGTGTGTGTGTGTGTGTGTGTGTGTGTGTGTGTGTGTGTGTGTGTGTGTGTGTGTACACAGTGGGTATAGTCACTTCACAATAGAAGAAACATCGTGAACGTCTACAACTGACAGTCGTGTTGATGTAGGCTGGTAGCTTAGGGTATACAGTGACCATGTGTGTCTATAGCCACTAAACCTTGGATCCAACCCAACACCCACATGAACTACTGTATATCACTAGTGTCTAAATATTTCAGTAGAAGGCGTAAGAAAGCCATTTCTTTGCGAGTATTTTGAAAAATTAGGGTGTGGTCATCTGAGGGACAGCGGAGAAAGTTAGGTGCCCACACCATGGCTATGTTTTCAACACCCATCTTGGTGGCTTCTATGTTCTCTTGGGTTATGAATATCTGTGTGTATGCATAGATGTGTATTCATGATGTAAAATGCTTATGTGCATGCATAAATTTGATGACCTTGTAGTGTGCATGTGTGTGTGTTTGGAAAGTCTTCCTTAACAAGGAGGGTGGCAGGGAACGTGTCCATTGCACCATGAGTCAGTGAAAATGAGATAATTGATTTTATTTACTTATTCCTTTTGGGAGGACTTGTATGCGTGTGATACAGCGTGCCGAGTAATGTAATGTTAAGCTTATTATTGTGGGGGTATCACAGTAGTAACTACATATGTGGCAGTCCCGTGTAGAAATCGAAGGTTATTCCGTTGCGTATTTCGATCGCATCGCTGCGTTCAAAGCACCATATCGCTGAACTTCCGTTAAGGGCGGGGCTCATACGCGCTTCGTAGACTCATTAGCTATTTACGCATCTACGAAGCGCGTATGAGCCCCGCCCTTAACGGAAGTTCAGCGATACGGCGCTTTGAACGCAGTGATGCGATCGAAATACGCAACGGAATAACCTTCGATTTCTACACGGGACTGTCACATATTTGACTGTTCTGCTGTTTCCAGTTCACAGTTTCTTTTGCTGGTCGTCAGGGGAGTTCCCAGTCTGATCTTTGCACAAACACAGGTTTCGGCTCCTTTAAACTCCCGACCTGTGGATGGCTACGGAAAGGGCGGAGCCACTCCCATATGTACATGGAGTCCAGCTAAATCTGGTAGTTGGGACATGCTGCATGTGGGCTTGGAACATGTACATGTAGGCTCACTACATGCGATCTTACACATGCTTTGAGTCACGAGTCTTATGGTAGCTAAATGACTATAGACTGTCACAGCTGTTTGGCCTTTAAGTTGAATCTCTGAGAATCAAATGAGTACTTGAGCTATTTTTTTTTTGTTTTGTTTACAGGCCAGCAAAATGAAAGTAGTAGCAATGCTAAAAGTATACTTCTATGACTTATCTCTTAGGAAGGCAATGGATGCTGCTAGATTCTTCTCTTTAGTTGATCTCTCTTCTTTCTCTTCTACATGTGACTGACTTTTTCTCATGATGTCATAGGTAGGCTATGATATGATTGCTAATTGGTTGGGTGTCGATCAATAATTGTTATCTACAAGTTGTCTAATTTTGGTTAATGTTATTATGTGGACTCAGAGAGAGTGTGTGTGCATGTGTGTGTGTGTGTGTGTGTGTGTGTGTGTGTGTGTGTGTGTGTGCGTGTGCACGTGTGAGTGTGTGTGCACGTGTGTGCGTGCCTGCATGTGTGCATGTGTGCGCACACACTCTGGGAACAGGTAACTGACCTTGTTCCCAGGCCTGTGGGAATGAGGCTAGAGAGTAGCTTACCTTGAGGAATCTGATGAGGTAGAGCAGTAGCCTCTTGTTGAGGTTGGGCAGGGAGCCAATCAGGGAGATAGCATTCATCTTGTGATCACAGTTGTCAACACACTCCTGACTGAGCGTTGTCAAGGAATATGTACTAAAGTTGGAAGTGTATATAGTCTCGTGGCCAGACCCCACCCTCTCATGAGGAAAAGGGTCTGGTGACCATTGAGCCCTTTCTTGGTTGTGCCGAGTCATGCAGTATCAGTTCTGAACAAGCCAATGAATTATATAGCGCAACGTCATACAAGCGTTGATGCTAGCCAATGAAACAGCACTACATCATAAAGATATTATACCATTCACTTGTTCAAATATCAAGATTGCTGACTCGGCACAACCAAGGAAGCGCTCAATAGTCACCAGACCCTTTTCCTCGTGAGAGGGTGGGGTCTGGGGACGAGACTAAAGTGTACACTACTGCACAAAACCTGGTTAGTATTATTTTACTATACCCATTTAAGCGCATTCTGTTTATAAGCGAATATATGCTGGTTTGTGCTCCATTACGCAGTACAATGTAAAGCACACATGGGTGCTTTTTGTTGATTTCCTTCCTATGGAGATACAAGCATATGCGCTTAACAATGCATGAGTAAACTGACATTTCCTAAGCCATCACACACACAGTCACACACACACACACACACACACACACACACACACACACACACACACACACACACACACACACACACACACACACACACACACACACACACACACACCACATCTCCACACGGAAGATACTAGTAATCTTCGGGTATTAGTGGGTCCTCTAGTTCCCTGAACCATAGTTTCAGGAGGGAGGCAGGAATGTGGGGATCAGTCAGCGTCGTCATCGGAAGAACACCTTTGTCCACTTGTAGCTTGAGAGCATTCACTTCGTCAATATCACCGGCACTCTGCATGTGTGTGTGCATGTGTGTATATGTTGGGTTAATCTTGTCCCCAGACCCCACCCTCTCATGAGGAGAAACAGTCTGGTGGATCAAGTCAAATTTCTTGGGCTAGCGCACGCTTTTGCAACAATGTAACCTAGCAACGATCAACACATTTTGCGGCCAACCCACTCAAAAAAGGTACGGATACTCGAATGAAAATGAACGAATTTTACTGTTGTAAGGGAAGTGCTACGCAATGATTATCAATCTCGCAATCTCATTGGTCCTTACCACTTTTGGGGAATAAGTGCAAGAAATTCGACTTTGTTCACCAGACTGTTTTTCGCCAGGAGGCACACACGGGCTGGGCACGAGACTAATGTTGGGGCTGCCTCAAAACCAACGATGTGACTATTGGGCCCAACCCAACACCAACAGTAGTCACATGAACTACTGTATACACTTGACAAAAGAGTGCAGAAGAACAGGTGGCTAGAGTAAGAGCGTGAAACTCCAATAGAAGCTTGTAGTCTGGGCAAAATTATTGAACCGTACTAAAAATAGTCTAAGAACACCTGGTCACATGCTTAGCAACAATGGTTTATGTGCATGGAACAGTATGTGTTTTCAGTACTGGCCATAATTCTGCCCAGTACAAAGTTGAACTCTCTTACTCTAGCTGCCTGTTCTTATGCACTCTTGTTGACATTAAGACCTGACTGGCCTCTGATACAGAACCTAAACTCTTTTTGCCAGGTGTGATTAACAAGTAGTAGTTGGCACCAACAATTACAGTAGACTTCTTACTTATCCAAATCCAAACACCAATTAGACAATTAGAGTAACTGATATTACCGTAGTGTCACGTTAATACGCCCCCCCATTTTGTACACTACATCCCGCCTAAAGTGGGGGGGGGGGGGCTTATATTCGAGGATGGAATTAGTCTCGACTATAAGCCCCCCCCCAAAAGATTTTACGCAAGTGCTATGTACGCAATTAGGACACTTCCAACTAACTATGGCGACGACTTTCAGGATCGAGAGTACTGTTCGCGGACATCACGTTTACAAAGCTGCGTGGTCTCCCTACATCGGAGAAGAGCTGCCAATTCAACGCAAGGTCAATAACATTCACGACGACTTCGCTGTAGCTGTCCTCAAGAACGGCAACACTGTCGGTCATGTACAACGGGAAATTTCCAGAGTCTGCTGGTATTTCTTGCACAAGAGTGGCAGCGAGATGACTTGCATCGTCAATGGTGACAGAAGACGTTCTGAAGTTGATGGGCCCACAGGCAAAGGACTCGTGGTTCCGTGCGTGTACATCTTCAGAGGGAAACAAAAACACCTTGACAGACTGATAAACCTGTTTGCTAAACTAGCAGCTTAAAACTTGGAACATCTAACCGGCTTTTCTAAAAGCCACAAAACTTACAAAAGATTCACCGACTACTATAGTCTTACTGAACGCACTTGCAACGTATAGCAAGCACGTGTAGTTTTGATGTTCCAGAAGACGCTCACCGGGGGGCGTTATAACGAGTCAAATTACCCTGTGCAGGAACTTTGGCAGAAAAGAGGGGGGGGGGCGTATTTTCGAAGGGGGCGTATTAGCGGGACACTACGGTACATGCATGGCTATTTTGCTGTGCACTAAATAGAACTGTTCCATTCAAAATTTATTATTTTACTAACCTGCATGAATAAATATTTAGACTACTCAGATTAGCGAGAGGCTACCTTACACGCACATGTTACATGAGCTAGGTCATGAAGCATTAATTGCACATACATACGGATGGTGAGAAGCCTGCCATAGTCCCATTCCCAGTATGGTACACGCACGCAACAGAGGAGAGTGTGACATAGGCTAGCATTGATATCGAATTGCTAAGTCTTTGAAAATGCTTTGCTGGGCTTCAGTAAATTGGAAGTGTGTAGGTCTATAAAGGTGTGATGAGTAAAGCTAAGTACTTGTGGTCAGGAAGCTAAGTACTTGTGGTCAGTAAGCTAAGTACTTGTGGTCAGGAAGCCCAGTACATACAGTCAGTGAGACTGTTACATGTTATAGTTGTACCATGGCTTCTTAATGGGTATGGGGATTGTACCATCTGAGGGTTGATGATGTACTTCCGAGGGCGAAGCCCGAGGAAGGACATCAATAACCCGAGGAAGGACATCAATAACCCGAGGATGGTACAACCCATATCCATTAAGAAGCCATGGTACAGCTGGCTTGTATCATAATTAGTCTGGTGTGAGGCTTCTGCTATGTGAACGG
The DNA here is from genome assembly GCA_949130485.1 of Agelas oroides. Classification (NCBI taxonomy): domain Eukaryota; kingdom Metazoa; phylum Porifera; class Demospongiae; order Agelasida; family Agelasidae; genus Agelas; species Agelas oroides. The sequence goes on along the minus strand of OX422184.1, from coordinate 21,071,779 downwards.
GCTGGACTGTTGCTTAGCAACCTAGTTGTACCATATGAGACAACTAGGATCACAGGTGCCGCCACGGTGTACATGGGATTTGTACCCTGTGGCGGCTTCTTTCAACTTCCCACGCAGTATGATACAAGTACTTGTGGCAGGAAGCCCAATATTCCTCCAAAATTCCTGGGTGCTCAATCATTTTGTACTATATTCACCAGACCCTCCTTCCTTCTTATTGTGGGTGTTGCTGAGGGTCTGGGACCGAGACTAAGCCTGTCATAGTTACCTGTAGAAGAACTTTGTACTAGGGCAATATTGATATGGATGCCCTGGTGTACGATGGTGAGAATAGCTAGCACCATGATTGAGTGACAGTGCCAATAAAATGTCCGATCTTTGAGTCCTCCAGCGCATAATTACGAAAGTGGTCAACAAGTGTCCGCATCACTGAGTGAATTTTGTACAGTTCAGGGATTGGTGAGAATGGGCAACCTGTCTCTTTACAGAATATCGAGGAATCTATAAATCAGGAGATGATTTGTACAAGTTTATATAGGAAGCATTTTGGACCATGCATGCCCATTACTCCACATATAACTGTGAAGTCTGCAATTCAGGGAGTCTGGAATACCGCAGATCGGGAAAATTTCACTGCTAAAATAATATCACAGTTGATTTCAACCATGAAAAATTTAACACGCGAATAAAAATATTTACGTGGCGACGATCAACAAATAAGCGTGCTCACACGTCCACACCTCCTGAGGTAAATGTTCGATTGACGACTACTCCTGACATCCACAGCATTACAGCCAGATACCTGGTAGTAGACTAAACGCTCGAAACGTTCCAGGTGCTTGTCCATATTGCACCCCTGTTAAAAAAGACTTTCGTGGATCGAACAAGCCATGAAAATATAACATATTTTTTATGCGAATTATTTTTAATGTGAAAATTTCCCAATCTACAGTAGGGGGTTTCACTGTACTGGTAACAATGACTGTGGAATGATACCTAAAAATTCCTTCCGTCTGTGGCCCGTTCAGTTTCAGCACAGCATCTGTGAGGGCCTCAATGACCCAGGGGAGGGTGTGGTCTGGGAACTTGGCACTCTGTAGCTCCATCACGTCCTCCAGGGTTGTGCCAAACATAGAGGGATTGAATGGTGCATCCTGTGAGGGGATGAGGAGGGGAGGGGGTGAGGAGATGAGAAGGGGAGGGGATGAGGGACGAAAGAGTAAGCGGATGAGGAGGGGAGGGGATGAATAGGGGAGGGGGTGATGGGATAGGGGTGAGGATGTGAGGATATGATGTGAGGGGATGATGGGATATGGGTGAGGATATGAGTGTGTGAGGAGAGAGTGTGAGGAGTGAGGATATGAGTGTGTGGGGAGAGAGTGTGAGTGAGGATGTGAGTGTGTGAGAGAGTGTGAGGAGTGAGGATGTGAGAGTGTGCGGGGAGAGAGTGTGAGGAGTAAGGATGTGTGTTGCATATGAAAAGATAGACTAGCAAAATACATGTGGCGGAAAGGAAATACGGTATGCATCAACAAAGCTCCACATGTTTATAAAATATGTACTTGCTGTGCATGGCTGCTTATAATTTTCAGTACTCTTGCTTTGATCGAAATATAAATTCAAAATACATAAGGGAGATGTGGTTCGTTGATCATGTACAAGGCTTCATGAAATGTGATAGTGCTACTTTGAAATTTATCAGTTCAAACGAACCATCAAGCAACACACACACACATGCTAGTAAGGAATGTTGTGCCAAGCATAACTCTTTAAACTAATTATTGTCATAACCTTTTTGCCACTTATGTACAATGATGATGTCATCTTACATACCGCGTTCGAAGCACTGTAGCGCAGAACTCTGCATAGACGAGTCAGGTATTTCATGCATTTACGCAATGCGTTTAAGCCCCACCCTTAAGGTTACGGGATACAGTTTGCTCATTAATATTCATGAGAAAATATTACCTTCCTTTTCTCCGTGCAGGAACCAGTGTACAGCACGCAATAGAAGCGACATATAACAGAACTATGAGTACCTTTTAACCAGTGTAGTATTAATTCTTATGTACAGCGTACTAAGGCGAGCGGCGATGACAAAGTTCGTGACTTTTGGCGTCAGATTTTGTCTTCAGAGAGGATTGCAGGTACAACTTTTCAACACCTACGGGTAATACTCAACTTACTTGAGGGTGGCTCGGAGCAACTTCGTCGCTGTGTGCCAGGGGAAGCGAGTGACACGCGTTTCTATCCAAAACCCCGGTGGTTTTCGACCGACCAAGCGACTAAATCTAGGCGTATATCTAAAACGGTAAGTCGTCTCGGCGAAAACTCTTCGAGCCGCCCTGTGCCTGTCTTCGTAGAATTCAAATACAGTGTAATATACGGTAAGATGTTCTTCCAACAGGAAATAACTGACGCCGAATTCAGTAGTTCGTACGCGGATTTTTAACCGCAGGCACTGCTATCAAATTGCATGCTCCGCCCACCCAACCAGCACAGCTGTTACATGCAGGCTAATGCAACTTTTCTAGCGGTAAAGTTAAGCGCGTGCATGCCTGGATCCATATATCCTGTACGAAGAAAAGGAAGGTAATATTTTTTCATGAATATTAATGAGCAAACTGTATCCCGTAACCTTAATGGAAGTACTACACAACCCAAATACCGTAAAGTGATCGAAATACACAACAGAATGTTTGATTTCTACCCAGACTGCCACACATGATGTCAACAGTAAACTAGGGGGGGGCCCTGGCCCCTGTGGCTCCCCCTATTCCTACGCCCCTGAATGCATTTAAGCCCCACCTTTAATGGAAGTTCTGTGTTACTTGAACACCGTAATGCAATCAAAATACATAACAGAATAATGCTTGATTTCTACTATGGACTGCCACACATGATGTCATCCTACATCTTTAGCCTACACCACATGACATCATTTTATATCTTTAGCCTACACCACATGATGTCATCTTAAATCATTAGCCTACACCACATGATGTCATCTTACATCATAGCCTACACCACATGATGTCATCTTACATCATAAATACTGTACATGTGTATCACACTGTACTACCTTGGCATGTGCAATCTCCTCAATGGTTGGTTTTTTCACTCCTTTCTTGGCTCCGGTCTGCGTCATTTTCTCCACACGCTTGTGACAGTACTGTGCATATACCTCCACTGGTAACTGTGTGTGTGTGTGTGTGTGTGTGTGTGTGTGTGTGTGTGTGTGTATGTGTGTGTGTGAAAGATGAGTAGGAAGTGATAGCAAAACACATCCTCTCTTCGGCAGACTGAGGAGAGACAGGTCTCACACATTTATTGTTCTTCAGCATCAACAGTGAGTGGCACATGTACACAGTGAAACAACTCTAAAGTGGACACCGTTGGGACCACCGCTGGGACCATGCACTGCTGTGTGTCCGTAATATGGAGGTATCCATGTTTCAGGGGTTTCAGTATAGCCTCGTTCCCAGGCTCCCCCATTCTGGAACACGAACACTGAAGTTGTACAGGCAAGGAGAGCCTGGTACTTTTTCTCAAAGGTAGAACGACCTTAATTGTGGGTGGGCGTACCCGAAGACTCAGAACAGGAAAAAGAGCGACAGTGGATGAAATTACAGTCGGACATCGGACATTTTCCGAGCATTTGTGGCACTTGTCCGAACAAAAATCGATATGTTCTTCCAAACTGTCCGAACGACAAATGCGCGTGCGAACGCGCATGTGTAATCGCGTTAACAGCCAGCGTATTCGTTGCATATTTTGACCATGTTACCGCATTCAAAGCGCAGAACTTCCATTAAGGGCGGGGCTCATACGCACTACATAGACTTATCAGGTATTCATACATCTTAGCTGTGCACGTATGCGCCCCGCCCTTAATGGAAGTTTTGCGCTACGGCGTTTTGAACGCGATAACGCGGTCGAATTGCGCAAAGGGATTATGTTACGTTAATAAGAATTTTTGATGGCAGATAAAAAGTGGAGAATGGTAGAACAAAATTGATTGTGCTCGGACAAATTGTCCACACACTTTTTACATCTAATCTCATCCACTGAGCAAAGACAGCAGACAACCTACTACATGTAATATAGAGGTATCCATGTCTCAGGGGCTTCGGTATACTTCCTGGTAATGTGTTCTCAGGCGGCTGAGCACAACGAGGCTGCATTTTCCGTCACTCCAAAGTGGACACCGTTGGGGCCACTGCTGGGACCATGCACTGCTATGTGTCCGTAATATGGAGGTATCCATGTTTCAGGGGTTTCGGTATAGCCTCGTCCCCCAGGCTCCCCCATTCCGGAACACGGACACTGAAGTTGTACAGGCAAGGAGAGCCTGGTACTTTTTCTCAAAGGTAGAACGACCTTAATTGTGGGTGGGCGTACCCGAAGACTCACAACAGGAAAAAGAGCGAAGATAGCAGACAACCTACTACATGTAATATGGAGGTATCCATGTCTCAGGGGCTTCGGTATACTTCCTGGTAATGTGTTCTCAGGCGGTTGAGCACAACGAGGCTGCATTTTCCGTCACCGTACGATGTTGAGAAAGGTGAGCGACAATGCTAATACGAAGGGCTCAGAACCCGAGTGGGCTAATCAAAAACAAATCACATCACAGGTATCATACCTACAAATGTTGGACATAATAAGTATCACCATAGTACCAAGCTATATATCACGAGTTTGTTGCCGTCTGTATTGTTACGAGTGCGCAGCACGAGTAACAATGCCAACGGCAACAAACGAGTTATATTTTTTCCGGTATAGCTTGGTACTATGATTTGATCATACGAACCTTTCATTTCATTGCACGTTCAGACACAGCGCACGTGATTTGTAGTACCTGATACGGATTCTCGCGTGACTTGCAGTAAAAAATACAGCTTTTTATAAACTGCATGGCTTCCCCATTGACTCCCATACATTAGCGTGAGTTAGACGTATGATAAATACATGTATCCTGTGGCAGCTATACCTTAGAAATGTTATGTTCACATTCTGTGAGGGGTTTTCATGCACCTGGGTACACATCTTGTAAAGGGTATATAACGACTTCTAGCCCGTTACTATGTGGTTGCTATGTAATAGAGTGCATTATATTTCAGATAAAGCCTTGTAGTTTGTATCCCGTGGGTAACTTTATTTGCCTGGAGTTACGCAGAAATATATATTTTTATGTGCATTCTCAACTGCTCAGCATTGCGATAACACAGAATGGGTCGACAACAGCAATAGCCAGTCCGAGAACAAGCCGCACGGACAAGCCCCAACGGGCCAAAAGAGATGAAAATCAAACCGGTAACGCTCTGTGCTCACGGTGGCTACGAAGCTAGCTTTGAGGCTTGTTTCGTGGACTTACGATGCCTTGAGAAACATAATTTGTCAACAGCGCTGTTGGAAAACAGCAGAAAGCATCACGGCATAGCCGTCAATTCTCATAAGGCTTTGCCACTCGGGCCCGTTTCCGGACTGGCTGTCGTCGCCCATCGCAGTGTTGAACGGCTTCAAAGTCGCAGCTACGACAAAACTGGTTGTTACTACAAGTAACTGAGTACCTGTAAGCTAGCTAGACTACTAGTGCAACCTTCGAAAAACAGCTGCGTTCACAAATAAACACACCGCTGACATAGCAACACATTGAAGCGCATGTGCAAACCGGCTAGAAGCCAGTTATTAACCGCACCCTTGGGCTTTAGTTGATATATAAGCAACACCGCCCTCGGGCTGCGTGCTTATATATCTACTAAAGCCCTCGCGAACGGTTAATAACTATAACATATCCTGTGGCAGGTATACCTTAGAAATGTTGGCTACATATTCTGTGAGGGTTTTTCATGTACACACCTTGTGAAGGATACAGTAGGCGTCAATAAAACGTTACCGTATCGTAATCGTAGTACGCGCGTAGTACGGTGCTAACTGTAGCGTATTCATACCGTAGCACTATCGTACTAAAAATCCGTACCGTTATTACGAAGCGTAGTACGAAGCGTAGTATGGACATGCCTCAGGTAGCATTGGAGACTGTACAACGAGTGTTCTGTTAGTGAGAGTAAGCTAGAACTAGTGTCTGTTGTGTATCGTCACTGAAAGCACGCAAGAACGGTGGCGAACCCTACACTATCATCTTTCTTACGATCGTCGTGCATGTCATTATCGGTCCTTCGAGGGTCGGATGGGGTCTGGTCTTCACGATACTCACGCTGATTTGCTTCGAGAAAGGTAAAACTGCGTAGACACTTCATCTCCATGTCAGCCATGGAAAGCTTCGATCGACACGTGGCTGCTTAGATACCGAAAATTCTAAGCGTAAAGTTTTCATATTACGCCACTACGTACCGTACTATGTTCTGCGCGGAGTGTAATGATTGCGTACATCCGGCGTACTTTTCATTCCGTACCAGCGTACTACGCACATAGTACGACTACAGTACGGGAACGTTTTATTGACGCCTACTATAGGTACACATTCATGCTCCCACTGGGGTCCCACTGGGGTCCCACTGGGGGTCCACTGTGTATGTTCTGAACTCCAGTATTTTGGCAACAAAAGGTTTTCAGTTCACTTGGACCTCTCCCTCCGCCTCCGTCTACCTAGGTACACATTCAATACTCCCAGACCTTCACCCTCTGTTTACGCATACTGGAACTGACCAAAAACCTGGATGGCAGGAAGTCCCGGCCTCTCCCCGGCATGACTTTCTTAACTTTCCTCCCCCTCCACTTCCCTCCATCTTGTCCTCTTTCTCTTTCACGCATACATGTACACAACCTCCCTCAACCTTCTCCTCCCCACTCTAGCCTCGTTCCCAGGCCCAGTTCAGCCCCGTTCGAAATATCAGAGCCCGTTCAAGAAAAGGGCCTGGTATCCACTGTTTGCGCACGTGCTTATATATTTCCCAATATTCCGGGAATTCCAGATAATACCGTGTTACCTCCGTGTGCCACGATGTCAGGTACGTGTATTTTGCTGTATATCTAATCGTACACAGCCGACAATGGCTATTTGTGTGCAAGGCCTGGATTCTGCCATGTTGTATGCCTTCCTGCGACTTCGAGGCGAAGCGACGGCATTAAAACACGAAAAGAAAGCATCTATGAGGCATTTATGCTGGATGCTTGTGGGTTTTGGCAAGTTATAATTTGTGTTACAAAGTTATAGCTTACATCTGTAGCATGAAGATGGTCCTGCGTCGACAGCGCAGTTCAACGATAAGCGCTGGGATCAGAAGGCCTGGGCAAAGGGGTAGGAGAGCAGCGCTCACCACTTTGTTGATATGATATAAAAGCCGATATAAGTAACGTCATAGTTCATAACCAAATGATATTGGCTGTCATTTGACACACCTTTGCACAATTTCACACGAGCTTTACGCGCTAATTAAGCGCATGCGCAAACAGTAGACACCAGGCCCTTTTCTCTGATTTTTTTTAATGGGCCTGGGAACGAGGCTACTCCCCACTCAACCCCCTTGTTCTCACTCACACACACACACACACACACACACACACACACACACACACACACACACACACACACACACACACACACACACACACACACACACACACACACACATACACACACAACTCCCTACTCACCCCTTTGTTCTCTGGCTGAGGATCAACATGTCTCCAGAGGTACCCCTCCAGATAGGACCGGAACTTGAAGGAGGGAGGGAAGAACGCTAGTCCAATGGTGAACAGCTCCCAGCCTCGAACCAAACTGTTCCTGAAAGGGAAGGGTAACAAGTATGAATATTGCAGACACCATTGATACCAACTGAACCACTACAGCCTGTTTACTCATATTAACTGGGTTAGTTTAAACCATACTGTATAGCACAACATTTTCTCGAGTCTCTGATTTTTTTAATTTTGTGGATTTTCAACAGTTCACAAAACTACATATATTTCAACGAAATATTTGACAGACAGTTTTCATGTTGACTGCAAGAACGTTGATGGACAATATCCCGGGGGCTAAGCTGCTGAATCCACAAGGAACGCTCTTCAAAGAGATACGTTTGCAGTAGGCATTGCTAGCTTTGCTGACAGCTGCAAGCTGTACGGACAATTCACTTACAAACCATGCCAGCTGTTTACACGTGCTGTTCAGATCCTAATCCAGATTGCAACCTGGGTTCAACCTAGCCTCGTCCCCAGGCTCTCTCCTCAAAAACGAGGGGGGAGGAGAGAGCCTGGTAACATCCATGGGAAAAGTTGTCGACTTCTGGCGCCTTGCTCTGGCGGTACCAATCAGATTGCAGAACGAAACCACGTGTACACGTGACATTTTGCCAACTCAGCAAAAAATTGTCAACTCGAAAATGAACTTGTAGCGCAGACTACACCTCGAAGGTTGGTGAAAAACAGTTTTCGAATGTGCGGAAGGGGCGCAAGTCCAGAGAGTCCAAGATCGAAGTTCGCTGCAGTTGGTTTGCGGGAGCGACTCGCTCACCATGCTTCGCTGCTCCGAGTTTACATGTGCAAAGTGCGTCACGGAACTCAACAGAGCTGTGGATGCCTCGAAGACGAGGAGCGAAATTGTAAATAGCTTGCGCTGCTACCAGGTATAGTACTGATATTGCATGGGAGGTTATTAAATCACATGACAATTATTAATAAAGTGGGAGCGTCCTACGTTGATCACATGAATGATGACGCGCCGGAAGTCGGCAACTTTTACCGCGGATGTTACCAGGCTCTCTCCTCCCCCCGTTTTTGAGGAGAGAGCCTGGGGACGAGGCTAGGTTCAACCCGGAGGTGGGTTATGTACACAACCCGGATTGCAATTTGGATTGGAGCGTTTACACAAACCTAGATTAGTTTAATGTGGATTGGGACCCAAGTTAAAGGCCTAGTGTAAATGGGACTTGGATCAATCAGTGCTCGTGATAACGTCCGGTCATCGGACAATTTCCGGGTAATTATGCCACGTGACCGATCAATCTCGTAAGCGTGCGGACAAAATGTCTGGACAAAAGCGTGCAGCCTTGCTCTGACGAAGTTCCACCGGCGAAGAAGCGAGGGGTATCGGTGAAAACGGTTCAGAAGTGGATCACAGAGAGCGACAGAGAGATGAGTACGTCTGCATGGCTTAAGTACGAGAAGGCTGATCGCGACTACGTGGCGATGCTGAAGTGCTCTATGTTCAACGAGAAGCTGCGAGGCATGCGTAACTACAACCCTGCGTTGTAGTTGGTTCGAAGAACCTGCGAGCGTCCAGCTACAAAGATCATGCTGCTACCGACATGCACAAGCGAGCAATGCTTCTTTCGAAGAAGCAGAGCTCCAGTGATGTCACTGAATACGCGCCGATAGCTACAATCTTGAAGGTGACGCTACGCTGAAGGTGAAGCGAAAGTTCGACATTGCTTACCTGATAGCTAAGCACAACCTAGCTTTCACCAAGATGGGTCCTCTGTTAAACTGTAACTTTTTTTCAGACTCTGTCAATCACTGTTACATGTTTATAACCTCTGATTCATTATGTCGTGTAATTTATGCAAATACATTAACTTTTGTGATGATTACTTATTAGGTGACAAAGAGTTTATTGGTTTTCCTAGGCTGTGAGAAGGGCCCGGTATGCATTTGAACTGCATTTATTTCATATGTCGGATTGTCCGGGCATGAGTGGTACTTGTCTGATCAAACTTAATGATGTTCTGACATTACGTCAGAGCAACTTCGAGATGTTATCGTGAGCACTGATCAATGTTCTCTGCTGGGAGGTGTGGATGGTCATGCAGGCACAAGACTAAGCAACAGAAGTGTTTGAAAAAATGGTGGTACTCACGGGTTGCTATTGCTGCTTGTCTGTCTGCACAGTTGAATAAACAGCTCGTCTCGAAGTCCTTTCTTCTCCCACGCCATGGTCGTGATCTCAAGTGCAATCATGTTCACATCTTTCACCTGCAACACACACACAGACATGCAGACAAAGACAGGCAGGCAGACAGGCAGACAGACAGACAGACAGACAGACAGACAGACAAACAGTGAGGCAGGCAGACAGACAGACAGACAGACAGGCAGACAGACAAGCAGACAGACAGACAAACAGTGAGGCAGGCAGACAGACAGACAGACAAACAGACAAACAGTGAGGCAGGCAGGGGCAATGAGAAAGACAGACAGACATAATCCATATAAATGCTTGATATTTGGACTGCTGACAATTTGACCTTCATAATCCATTTAAACCTTGGCATTCATGTATGTCAAAGCTGAGAAGCCACCTAACTATTGTTTACATTTACACAGTTATTAACCAATTACAAGGGCTTAAGTACATGTACACTGCACACAGGAAGCAGCCCCAAGGCAGTCTACACACAGGCTTCTCATACAGTTTATTCTACCTCCAAAATTAGATTAATACGAAATTACAAGCAGACAACTAAAAGTACAGTTTGTGTAAACTATGATTTCACCACAGCTGTAATTCAGTTGCGACAAGAAGTCGGATAAGTTCCAGGAAAATCCTGGCATATTACTGAACAGTTTTATGATTTTGCTCGGCCATAACTGGCTTACTACTACTACAGTAGCACTAAGTTATATGGAGGTGGAAAAGAATGTGTACAGAAATTTACTCAGTTCTCCGACACTCTGTCCATATTTATACCAACAATTGAAAATCGCTCACAGCTGAAAGTGGTCCTATGGGCACTCGCAAATGCGCTCATATCTCGAGGTCTGTGTAGACTGAGAGCAAAGTGCTCACAATGTACTGAAAGCCTGAGGCTTACTATAACTGGCTTTATGCACAAATGATACTAACAACTTAAATAGAGCGTACTGTTCAGAGAGGATTATAATTTTTTTAGGTGATCTGACAAATGTCAGAACACATTGAAGTTAGTACTGTCATTTGTCATATTTGGTCGGACATAGTATATTGAAACATTAACCCTCTGAACGCGGTGACCATATATATATGGTCACATTAAATTTCCCGTCGTCGCGGCGACCATATATATATGCTCACGATAAGTTCGTGTGCTTTCCACGCAAAGCTAAGAAGCTTAATGAGATTTGAGGGTAGGCCCCTCCATGATAAGTGCTAATGAAGCTAGGCCACACCTTTGGACTGACATCATCGTCTGGAAAGACAGGAAGAGGCGGTACTTATTCGCGGGTGATCCTCAATGAGCTGAGGGCTGCCAAACACGAAGCTTTTTCTCGCCCTCAGGGAGAAAGCGTTCTCCATATTTCACTTCAGGTAGGAGTAATAGCTTCAAATAACTTGTAAATCGACTGATTTTGTCGGGGCTGTGGGTATCGGGTGAGAAAATCGGCACCGTTTCCAACCGCTCGAAGCTACGATGCATAGTCAGCACAAAATGACTTCAAACAAGTAGAAATAGCTTACTAGGCACTTATCAGCCATTTAGATAAACTAGTCCAGCCTATTTACACCCTATCTACACAAATCAAGCCGTTGGTGCAGCCAAAGACTTTATTAGCACGCTTGTCACTTTGACCTTTCGAGTTGATAAAGGTGGTAATGAAACAACTTCCCCGTTAATAAACTGTCATGAATAAAATTACTTCCGGGTTCAAAGGGTTAAAGTTGTAATATTGACAATACATACAAGCAAAATCACTCTTGGCATGATCAACGATGTTACTCGTTCGGTGGTTGTTGGATCCAGATATCAAGCACTAGAAAAACTCTTTAGTCCACGGATATTAGCTTCAAATCTGGTACAAACAGCACACGTCAAAGTGTCAACTAACGATGGATCGTGCTCGTCCGTCGTACAGCGGAGCCTTGTGACGACAGTAACTGACACTCCTTTTCATATTCAGTTTGCCACTGCTTGAAAGTAGCGACTGAAACTTGCGGTCTTTTCTTCTTGTCAGCCACGGAAGAATCGCTTGAACTTGTGCATACTCTTTACCGTTTCGTAGCCATGCTTCGAGCTTCACAATCGCTCGAATACGTTGTACTTATGCTACGTGGCAATTATTGCCACACCCACCTTTTAACCACACCCTTCATTGCACTTGCTGGAAGGCCGGCCACTGTGTCAGCTCGCTCATTGAACTGTTCGGCCCTTGGTAAGTTTGGCTCGGAATTTGGCCGATGACCGACTGTTATAATCCACCCTGCTGTTACACATAGCAACCACATAGCAACAGGCTGAAGAATGAAAACATTGTGCCAGTTCTAGCCAAAACATACCTTAGATTTGCGGTCTCCCATGTACTGCAGAACCAGCTTGAACAAGTCCACTGCATCTTTCTTCAGCTGTTTGTCTCGAGTGAGGATCATTGGCTGTTTGATTGGGTCCTGGGAGGGTGGGAGGGAGGGAGGGAGGGAGGGAGAGTGGGACAGGGAGAGGGAGAAGGGGAGGGAGAGTGGATGGAGGGAGGGAGAGTGCGGCGGGAGGGAGAGTGGGACAGGGAGAGGGAGAAGGGGAGGGAGAGTGGATGGAGGGAGGGAGAGTGCGGCGGGAGGGAGAGTGGAGAAAAGGAAGAGCCAGAGGAAGGAATGGGAAGAGAGGAGAAATGGGAGGGTTAGAAGGTGGGAGGAAGAAAGGGAGAGAGTGAACGAAGCGGGAAGATTAAGAATAGAAAATGGAGGGCAACAGGGAGGTAGGAATGGAGAGAGAGGGGGAAAGGGGAAGTGGAAGGGAGGGGAGAATGAAGAGAGAAAGGAATGCGAGAAGAGATGAAAGAGGAGAAAGAGGAGAGATGGAGTGAAATGTTCACAATGTGAAAGTGATCAACTTGTACTCTGAAAATGAAACCAACATGCAAGCAAATTGTACAGGAAAGAATTCTCGCAACTTGAAAATTGTTGTCATACAGTTTGTGTAAGTTGATCTGAAGAAACCTCATGACAGGCCAGACCATCAAACTTTCCCTCCTCCCCTCCTCCCTCCCTTCCTTCCTCCTTCCCTACTCCCTCCCTCCCTCCCTTTCCATTCTCTCCTCCCCTTCCCTTCCCTCCCCTCCCCTCCCCTCCCCTCCCCTCCCCTCCCTCCCTCCCTCCCTCCCTCCCTCCCTCCCTCCCTCCCTCCCTCCCTCCTCTCCTTCCTTCCTTCCTTCCTTCCTTCCTTCCTTCCTTCCCTCCCTCCCTCCCTCCCTCCCTCCCTCCCTCCCTCCCTCCCTCCCTCCCTCCCTCCCTCCCTCCTTCTCTCCCTCCTTCACACACTCTCCCTCCTTCCTCCCACCATCATTATCCATTCTTATTCCCTTCCATCTGACGGTATCTATCACTCACTTTCGTCCATGACAGCATGTTGGCGATGGTGACCTTCTTTCTGAAGAAACCTCTGCGATGCTGGACTAAATCTTTGAAGTGTTCCAGGGACTCGGCAGCCTTGCTGCTGACAGTGGCTGGACGTGTTGAAAGTTTAAAAGGGGGAGGAGCTGGAGGAATGTCACCCTTGGAGGGATAGTGTGTGTGTGTGTGTGTGTTGTGTATTGTCAGTACATGTGCACATGACAGTATGAACTGCACGCTGGAATCACCACTAGGTCTATTCTGAAGAGCACTGTGCCCTTTGGAGCTTCTAGTGCATGTGCCCTCTTGGTCTACTCCAAACCAACCTTCTCAAGAGCCACTTGAACCAGTTGAAGTTAAAAAGCTGACAGGAAGTTCTGTTTCATATAACAAGAGCGCATAAGAACGGGCGGCTTGAGTAAGAGCGTGTAACTCCAATAGAAGCCCGTAGTCTGGGCAAAATTATTGAGCTGTACTAAAAATAGAACTGGTCACGTGCTTAGCAACAAAGTCTTATGTCTACGCAGCATGTGCAGTACGTGTTAGTATAGGTAATAGCACAGTTTACTGTGGTATTTGGGATTAATAGCACGAGTAATGCCCTAAATAGCATGAGGCGAAGCCGAATGCTATTTAGGGCATTATAAGTGCTATTAATCCCAAATTCCACAGTAAACTGTGCTATCACATGCTAATAGTAAACTATATTCTTGTATAGTATAAGCTATATTTGTATACTATAAACTATGCCATAATGTTTACAGGAAACAATATCAGTGTAGCTATAAACTATGCTATAATTTACAAGTAAACAATATCAGTGTACTGCTGTGCACATTGACCAATCAAATCACTATTACAACTTTTTCTCAGTAGACAGCCATGTGAGCAATCTCATTGGTTGTCCCAGATGCCTATTACAAAAATAATAGGTATAATAGACATAGGCACTTTATACTGGGACTAAACTAAGTATACTATTACTATTTTTAGTACTGCCGATAAATTCTGACAAGTCTCAAATTTTATAGAGTTACATGCTTTTATTCTAGCCACCTGTTCTATGCACTCTTGGTATAATTATACCACAGAAAGTTGTAAAATGATGTTCCCTATAAGCTTCCTTGTTTACAGTGTAAACTACTTTGTATGTTTACTAATAACATACCTTGTTTACAGTGAAAACTATCTTGTATGTTTACTGATAACAACAAGGACCAATCAGGTTGGAGAATGTAATGCAGGTTAGTCTGGGATTTATGGTTTACAATAACCACCCTCGTCCTCAGGCTCCACATGTATATACGCACCTTCTTAGCAGCACCGTCTATGGTGACAACTGGGGTCTCCATCAAGGTCTTTGCCTTCAGGAGGGGAGGAGTAGGGGCGGAGGTCATTGGTACCCTACAACTCGGGGACCGTGCTGGCTTGGAGGCCACCGCAGGTGGTTTGGGGGCAGGATGGGCCGGTCGTATTGGGACTGGGTTTGAACCTAGCCTAGTTCGTGATTTTCGATTTGGTTTTGCCGGCATTTCAAGTGTGCGAGACTTTTTATCGTAACTCAAGTTTTGTGAGTCCAAGTGGTCCATGGCGTTGCCGTGAGAGGGGGAGAGGGAGTGTCTCGAGCCTTGTTCATCTCTGAGCTGATCTTGTTGTGAGTCAAACACATCCTCATCTTGATCAGTGGGTGAAGGTGAGGTTTGGTGAGGAGCGTGATTGTAAGAGTCTAGATCAGTTTTTCTACTACTTGGACCCTTGGCACCGAGGGTTGGGTCTTGCTTGTCGTACAAATGTCTTCTAACGTCAGTTGTGTTTACGCCAGCACCGCTATGTTGTTGTTGATGAGTTGGTTGTTGTGAATTGCCTGAAGGGAAGAATGCTTGTTGTTGACTTGAAAATGTTTCACCGCCGACTTCAAAACTGAGCGGACTGAGTGTTTCCAGTCTCTTTGAGAAAATGCCTGATTTACGATCACTTCCATCGTCCTGACCATTCTGTGTGTATGTGTGTGTGTGTGTGTGTGTGTGTGTGTGTGTGTGTGTGTGTGTGTGTGTGCGTGTGTGCGTGTGCGTGTGCGTGCGCATATGCATACATGGTAGTCCCCAATAAAGGTTGAATATTTTTCGTATGCATATTTAGAGTGCATCAGTATGTTTCAAGTACGGTATATATCACTAAACTTTCATAAGGGTGGGGCTCAAACACACTTCACAGACACATCAGATATTCATGAAGCATGCATGAGACCCACCCTTAATGCTGTTCAGTTTTGTGTGTGTGTACAGTAGGCGCCAGATTTACGTTTTGTTTTCATTCTACGGTCGTTCTACGGTGCGAAACATTACGTTCCATTTTCAGGGAATCCCTCGTTCTTACGCTGGGATGATTGCTGATTCAGCAATCATTGGGTACCGAACGTAACAGCTAAATTTCATTTGAATTTATCTCCAGTTATAAGTACACTATCGACACGGGATAAAGACCAACATATAGCTAAGATCTGTTGATAAAACATATCCTCCTGGGAATACAAGCGCCATAATTATAAGTTGGTAGGTGGGGCTTCCACAGTGATTGCTTGATTGCCACCTGTATCTCAGGCTCTTGGACAGTTACAAACACGGGATAAGCATTGGCAGGGAGGGAGACTCGAGGCCTAAGACATATCACAGTTTGAGTAGCGTTGTGCATAGGATGCAACGGTTATAAACGTTCAAGTATTTTGCCCGTCTGGAAATCGTACAAACGGCGCATACTACATGTAAGCTTTCGTAGTAAAAACTTCACACCGTTTTTTTGTTAGATTGGAAACGGAGCGTAAACTATTATTTGGCCCTACTGTACATGTGCATGCCATATAAGGACAGTCACATCATGGATATGTTTGTGCATGTACAAATTAAATTGCATATGAGCACTTCACATGTAGCAGATGTTCAGCAACACAGTGTTTTTAGGGTTGGTGATATGCAACAGAGCAATATTCAGTTTCTAGCTGGCCATACACTGACAGTATATGTCTTTTAGACATTAAATTTTGTACATGTACATCAGTGCATGTGTATACTGTACACACATACACATGCACAAGTTGTGTGTTGACATTAGAAACAGGTGTAC
This sequence comes from Agelas oroides, assembly GCA_949130485.1. Taxonomy (NCBI): domain Eukaryota; kingdom Metazoa; phylum Porifera; class Demospongiae; order Agelasida; family Agelasidae; genus Agelas; species Agelas oroides. The sequence goes on along the minus strand of OX422184.1, from coordinate 21,055,398 downwards.
ACGTACATATGTATACACCAACACACGTGTACAGTATGTGTGTCAACACAGACGAAACATGTATATGTGTACTTGAACTTGTATTGAACCAAGTGAGTCGATCTTACCTTTACCTCCCCAGCATCAGGAGGTAGAGCATAGTCTGGTTCCTCCGGCTCCTCCTCTTCTCCTCCTCCTCCACCTCCCCCTTCATACCCTCCCTGTTGCAGAGCTGTGTGAACATCTTCATCAGATACTGGGACATTCTGGAGAGGAGGAGAGGAGGAAGGGAGGTAGGGTTAGGGAGGGAGGAGGAGAGAAAGAGGGAGGGAGAAAGGGGGGGCAGGTAGGAAGGGGAGGAGAGGAGTGGAAGGGGAGAGAAGGAAGGAAGGAGATAACAGGAGAAGAGAAGGAGAACAAAGAAAGATGAAAGTGAAGACAGTGGGAGATAAAGACAGAGGGGAAATGAAGGGCAAGGAAGAGAGTGGGAGCTAGAGAAGAATAAGAGTTAGTTTACTGTAAGTAGCATGTACATGCAGCCTGTGTGTACCATGTGAGCTACCAACCTGTATCTTTGTGAGGGAGATGATATCAGCGTCTTTGTTTGGTCGGTTCCAGACTGTCTCTCCCGTGTGAGCATTGTAGTAATAGTTTTTGTCCGAGCCACTGTCGTACAGTTCCCACCACTGGTTTTGGGTCATCGGCTTACTGAGTGTGTGTGTGTGTGTGTGTGTGGGTGTGTGTGGTGATAGATGCATGCATAATGTAGATGCGTGCTGAGTATCAAATTTTAGTGAGACATACGACAGATGGCTTTTGGCTACATAATAACTACATGACTTACATATACAGTGGAACCTCCCTTAACGGACATTCTCTATAGCGGACACCTTATTATACAGGACAAAATGCTGCAGTCCGGATTGAATTTGCATTAAGTGTAATACTATACAGCTCTCTGAAATGCGGACACCTCGCTATTCCGTAAAGCGGACAGATTTTGCGGTCCCGCTAGTACATGTACCTGGACTGTACAAAATTCACTTGATAATGCGGACGCTGGCAGGCCTCTCGCACAAGATTGTCTGGCACCACTGACTGATTCACTAACTGGACATTACACTAACACTGGTACACATAGTTCTAGTCTCTGGTTATCCTTTCTTGCCATCGTACAGCAAGGGAACACGCCTTTGTAGCTCTCAACGGCACGAGTATGGATTGCCACGCCTACCAGAAATATACCAGAAGCCTCCGAAGTAGGGACACCTCTTTACTCAGGACACTTTAGATGGCACCAGTGGTGTCCGCATTATAGAGGTTCCACTGTATTTCTTTGATCAGAGGCCACAGCTACTATTGTTTTTCGCTGCTTGTTTATGTGCGGCTACTATTCGAGGGCGGCATCAATTTTTTGGAAAACCCGTAGACATCAGACAACAGCTAGATAAGGTACGTACGAACGATATAGTGATGACTGTTAGACACTGTCAGTGGTACGCCTCTCAGTCCTGCTGTCAGCCGTGGAAAGGAGTTGTACAACACAAACAGCCCTAGTGCTAGGGACAGAAAGGCAGTCTGTACTCACACTTTCACTCCCTCGGGAGGTGAGAAGAGGAGCTCTCCGGTGACTGGGTTAGCGTACATCCGCTCATGAGACTGAGGCTCCAGAATCTCCACCCACTCATACACACCATCACTGTGTGTGTGTGTGTGAGTGTGTGCGTGTATGTGTGCATGCGTGTGTGTGCGTGTGTATGTGTGTGAGTGTGTGTGTGTAGCATGTGTGTGTGTGTGTGTGTGTATGTGTGTGTGTGCATGTGTGTGTGTGCATTTGTTGGATGTTGCTTAGCAACCAAATCTTTGAACTTGAATAACACGAAGTGGAAGGGGTGGAGGTGATAATGGGTGTGGCAGTGGGTTGCTAGGGGTATCATCCAACAAATTAGTTACATTCCCCAGACAGAACAGCATTCGCCCTTCGGGCTCATGCTGCTCCGTCTGGGGAATGTAACTATTATGTGCATGTGAGTGTGAGTGTGTGTGTAGCATGTGTGAGGGTGTGTGTGTGAGGGTGTGTGTGTGCATGTGTGTGTGAGTGTGTGTGTGTGTAGCATGTGTGAGGGTGTGTGTGAGGGTGTGTGCATGTTGTGTGCATGTGCATGTGTGAGTGTGAGTGTGTGTGTGTAGCATGTGTGAGGGTGTGTGTGTGAGGGTGTGTGTGTGTGTGTGTACATGTGCATGTATGTGTACATGCATGTGTGTGTGTGTGTGTGTGTGTGTGTGTGTGTGTGTGTGTGTGTGTGTGTGTGTGTGTGTGTGTGTGTGTACGCAGTGTAAAAAGGGTATAGTCACTTCATAATAGCCAGACTTGATCGATCACTGTACTATATAAGGAGACAAAATTGTATTAAAAGTGAATCTTGATGAGACGTGTATCAAGTCAGGTGACTACATGGTGTTAGAGTAGTGTTACAAGTTTGTCCACCTGCTAACACTTGTGTACTGGTTTCATGATGTGGTCAATTTAGATCACTAAGAAACATCGTCAACGCCTGAAACTGACGGTCGTGTTGATGTAGGCTGGTAGCTACATGTACATGTAGGCTACAGTGACCATGTGTGTCTATAGCCACTAAACCTGTGTATGAACTAGCTGGTGGGTGTGTTATCAACAACCATTTCACAGCAGTAAACAGCTGTTACCAGACAAACGATCAAACTGGGAAAGAAGACGGTAATAGCTATTTCAAACTAGTCTAAAGCAAGCAGGTGACTCCATATCAGTTGGTACATAGTTGGGTAGTAGTTAGCCTCGTTCCCAGGCCCTGCCCAGCTTTCCGTTGCTTGCAGTATGGAAGAGCGGTAAAAATATTTTATCATGTGAGTGACGTAGATGGTAAAGAGAAGGTAGAGAGGACTCAAAATCAGTTGGTACATAGTTGGGTATTGGTTACATGAATTCAAGCTTATTGCTCTCCTCCTCACAGTTCCAGTGAAGGTCCAACATGTGTCCTACTTGCACAAGAGAAAGCTTGCTGGTGTGACAATACTTAACTAGGTCACGGTCAAGATGGGAACCATATTTCTAACATACTATACCACCAGGAGCTCCTCCGGGGAGGAAGGGAGAAGGAAGCAAGGAAGGAGAAACTAACATGTAGTCAGTTGTAGTCTGAAGTAGAAACAGAACCACTGTTAAACACATGAACATGTTCTAGTCTGTTGGTGGGCTCTTCCTACATTTGATTGCAACAATGTGGAAAAATTTTGGCATCCATTTGGGGTGGGCGCTTGATACATACTCTGTGGTACACTGTGCAAGCTCTAGCCGTGAATTTCATATACTTGTTTATCACAGAGTTGGTAGACTCACTATGTAGGGATGGTGCAGACACACAAGCAAAGCCATTAAACTCTACCACAAAATAGGTTAATATTGTTTGCGCAAAACATTTTCGTTGTGTTAAATTTTTGCAGCAACCGTACTGTGCATCAAACAAATGATTTTGAATACTGTAGATATGAAAAGCTTGATTTGATCTCCAGTAGGGGCAGCTACCTCATGGCTAGTTGACTACATGTTTGTTTTCATAATCCACACTCAGGGGTGGGAGCTTGATACATACCCTAGTTCACTGAGTATACATGTTTATCAGAGGGACGATAGACTAACTCTATGTAGGCACAGCGCAGATGGTGCTAGTCTCGTTCCCAGACCCTCGGTACACGCACACGCACACTTGTGGTCAGGAAGCCCAGTACATACAAGATAATTGGCGAATGAACCAATAAGATTGTTACCTCCAAAATTTCCTCTGTTGTCAAACATTATATTTACCAGACCCTCCTTTTGCAGTGCGCACACCATACTGATGGTCTGGGAACGAGTTACTAAGGATGGTGCAGATGTGCAATACATACAAGCATAACCATGCATTAAACTTGATGGACCACAAAATACGTTAAGGCTACATGAACATGCACTCAACCTTCATCTTTGAGTGTTTTAGTGTACACAGCTAGTGTGTGTATTATACACGTGCTGCTAGGATACTAATACAGTTTGGCTAGCACTGTACTGTGACTTAGACATCAAACAAAACTAACATGCTATAGTTCACTGATTTTGTACACTGTACATTTGAAAGACTTCATATTCATCTCCAATGGGCGTAGCCGTCTTGTAACTAGTTGAAAACATGTTTTCATAACCCTCACTCCTACAATAGCAGGATGAACAAGATATGCAAAACTTGCAATCTAATTAAAGCACACCAAAGTGTTGGAGAACTGTAACGTACAATAAAATTGAGAGAGGAGAAATGTGAAAAAAGGGGAGGAATGAAGTGGCTACGAAAAATAATTTGCTATCTTTTGATGAAAGAGAGTGTGAATGGAAAGGCAGGTTCTCTGATACCAACTTAACATCAGAAAGTTCAAACTTTAGCGGACTGAATGCTCCAGTCGTCATCAGGGCTATCTCTCGACAAAAGATAAAGGTTAAAGAAAAGCGACTGATAACCAGCTGGTAAGTGAATACAAAAACCTGGGAGTGGCCTGGGAGTGAGGCTAATGACAATCTTCTTCTTCAGTGACATGGAGCTACGTGTACTTGTAATGAATGTTACTGTGCATGACGTCAAAGTGCTTGAAATGTTTGTCAGCAGTGATGATGCAGTGTTTGTACACAGTAATCATGTCTTATTGACGCTACCGAAGCTTAAGTTAGCAATATTGGGCCATCAGGTAAGTTAAAGGCATGGAAGGTGGTCACCTATCATTGGGACCTATAAGATTTTAGCTCCCTCTCTCCCACCCTCAAAAGGTGAAAAATAGTGCTAATTGTTCTTTCAGTTCTATAAATTAGTCACCATAAACAACACTTGAACTGGACTTGATCACAACACTAATCCCTTCTCTCCCCCAAGCGCCTCTCTCACAGAGTGTGTAGTGTTTGTACACATAAACCATTCTCATTGAGGCTATCAGATAACTAACAACAATTGTGTACAGTCAATTTGCCGGAAGGTTTAAGTTTTCAGTGTCAGAATAAAATTCGGAGCCTCCTAGCATTCCACATCTCTCTCTCCCACTATTAACAATTTCCATAACGACAGTACATTAGCATGCATATTCCACACAGTGATCTATATGGTTAGGGTGTGGTTAGGGTTGGGTTAGGGCTGGTAAAAATACAGTATAGCATACAAATGCTAACGTACTGTCGTTAATGGCTTGTCTATTAACACCCTCAAAAAGGCAAATATATTATCTCCAAGCCCGATCAGCTTCAGGAACTGGCCACTCAAGGGGAGGCAGGGTAAAGAAGCACTCAAATTCACAACTTCTGGTACACAGTCAAGTGCTTTTACCACTAGGTCACAAGCCTAACCCTCCCCCCAACCCTCCAGGCCCCTCTCTCATTGTCCTCCCCAAGCCTTACAGTTACCTTGCCGAGGTCATGATGACTTGTGTGCTGCACTTCAGCCGCTTCCGTAATCTTGTTGAGTCTTCTCTCGCCTATCTGGAATCACCACCCCCCTCAAAGGGTCCACCTTCACAACAAGCTGTCAGCTAGGCCTAGTTAGACTGTTCTGTTAGTCTTCACCGCAACTAGTTGTAACTGCTCGTATCTGTTAGAGTTCTTGTGCTAATGCTGTAATGGCGGCAAACCGATCGCGGCAAACACAGAGATTCTCGTCTGGCTTCGTTCTGCCATTTTCAGGAGGCGCACGTGATAATGATGTCATGCATTTAGATTACATTAGGACAACGCCCACCATGGACCTCAGTCTCGTTCCCAGACCCCACCCTCCACACGTCTGGGTCCGAGACTAGTAAATCATGTGATGATGTAAACAGTATAAATCTAGGGCGTGTCCAAGTAAGATGGGTGAGTGTGCCAAGCAGTAATACTCTGTATGATGCATTAGTAGGTGTTCTGACTACAAAACACCAGAATAACTTTCATATGCTGTAATCAAAGCACAGAGTAAGAAATCAAGCTGGAAATGCAGTTTGTTTTGTCCGTATGCTAGTAAAGAAGCATCTTGTGCACAGTGAGAGATTTTAAATCAGCAGCAGAGCCAATATCTCGTGCACTTCAGATCTAGTTTCAAACCAGACCCACTTCTGCAAAAAAAGGGAAGGATCTGGTGAACTTTGTCCCACTGGAATGCAATTAGCTAAATGATGTAACCAGTTGAAATAATGCACTGTTGAAATGCTTGTTCCGAAGTGCACACGCTCTCCGAGAAGTATGTTTTTACAGCTCTTGTAGTAGCTCTCTGTCGCCATTTTCAAGGCTGTACTGTTATTGCTATTCAAACAATGATGTAATGTGTCATGTGACAAGATACTGCAACGTGATGGGACCGCACTGTACTGTGTGGTAGGACATGGCTTGTATAGACCTTATGCAATACCTCACGTAATTAAACGTGAAACGGACAGTGGACGGAATCCGGATACTACGCCGCCATTTTGAGTGGCAAGGAAGACCGTGGTCTATGGAGCTTAAGTACGGTGAAGCACTTTGCGAGCTCGCTGCGTCAACGAGGCATGCAGGTAAGCTTATTCGCTTCGGTGAGCGTTAGGTCCTGTTGAGGCCTTGTACATTCTCGGTGTTAATGTAAAATCACTTCCTGCGCTGGTGAGAAAAGAGCTCGCAAACTGCTTTGCTGTACTTAAGCTCCATAGACCGCGGTCATTTTTGCCACTCAAAATGGCGGCGTAGTATCCGGATTTCCGTCCACTATCCGTTTCACGTTTGTTTACGTGAGATGATGACGTCAAATGCATAAGGTCTATATGCACTTCACCAGACCCTTCCCTTTTTTTGTGGAAGTGGGTCTGGCTTGCAGTCTTGCAAGACTACTTAATACCTTATGTTTGACTCCTCAGCTTGTATCACTTTCATTTGCCTAAACACATGTTGTTGCCAAACAGTGTAAATGTAGGTTTTGCTATGATTTGGTGTATAGAAAATGCCTGCAATAGGTCAAGTGGGCTGAAATGAATATCTGAAGCCTATGCCAGGTTTTCAAAATCATGTGATTTCTTATTTTATCAGTGATTTTGCGCTGATTTTGTCAAGGCTGATTTCTGCTGTAATTTTCATTGTGATTTCATCAGATGGCATACTAGATTTGTCCTATGTCTGAGTTTGCTTTTACATCAAGGGTGAACGCCATATTCTACAGCTTGGCTTGCAAGAGCTGTTTCACCCTTTCCACAGTATAGTTATGGCTTTAAGATATTCATGAAGGTGGATCTCTTTTGTAGCTAGGGGATGTAAGTAACTTCATGAAGCTAGCAGAGAAGCAGTCGTTATTATGCACTTACCTTAAAATTTTGATATTGATTGTTGACCGCACACAAGTTGAGCTGTAGCCTACAGGGGTGTACATCTAGTTTATGTAGAATGGGCAAAGCTTAGCCTCGTTCCCAGGCCCTCGCGAAATTCGTACTGCAAGCGACGAATGCGCAGGGCCTGGGAACGAGGCTAGGCAAAGCTAGCCTCATGAACCAGACCTACCTTGTAGAAATGTGTCTGCCTGCAAGACTAGGACAGAACAAGCAATTTTAATGGTATATATTTACATTGAAGGCCATGAAATTAAAGGGCCTTTGAATATTGTCAGCTATAAAGCATGTTTTGTCACACCATCAATGACTGTGTCTTCTCTCTCTGTAGCTGCACAGAGTTCCTCCGATGTCATTGATAGCTCAGGCGTTGATTCCACTCCACTAGGTAATTGTGGCTACATAGATACGTACTTGACATTTGTGGCCTATACTTTCTATTTCAGTAATTGGCTGTGGATGTTGTCCATCTATGATAATAATTCATGTTGAAAAAGGAGGACACTGATAAGTGTGTATTCTAACCTGATGGATGATGTCATGCATGAATTTGTTCCTTTGTTTTTCTGTTTCAAAATAAGTAGCTGTGGCTACTATACACAAGACATGCACATGTATGTGAGAAATCTGTGACGACAATCACCGGGCTAGCGCCTGGGCTGTTTGTGTTGTACGACTCATTTCAATGACTGACAGCAGGACTGTGAGGATGTGCGCACTACTGATAGCGTTGTCACTGTATTGCTCGTATGTGCTTTATCTAGCCATCGTTAATGTCTGTGGGTTTTCCAAGGAAATAAACACTGCCCTCAAATAGTAGTTGCACGAAAACGAGCAACGAAAAAATAGTAGCCACGAGTTCTGACGATAGCCTCGTACCCAGGCTCCTCCCCTGCAGAAAAACGGGGGAGCCTGGGTACGAGGCTATTCTGACGATATATACATGCAGAGTGAATGCTTGGTGGTGCACCTGAGCCATGCAGTTACCACCTGTGCAATTTATGTATAGATTTGAGGGCTGGTAGTTTCCTGGGATTAATTTCTGGGATTTTTGATTTACTTTTCTCTATTTCTCCTCATACCGTAAATATGCATTATACTTCATGAACATATTTAATGTATATCAACAATTATTCCACCGACAATTTAGATATCGATGATCTTTTTGATGCGCAAAGTGAGGTTAACCCCATTTCTTCAAATTGGAAGAGTTTGGGGTTGGCTTTGCGGCTGAAACCTGATCTCTTAGAGACCATTGAAGCTGCGAAGACTGGCAACCCTACTGCTTGCCTGAGTGCGACGCTGAAAGAGTGGCTGAATAGGAACTACAATGTGATGAAATTTGGAGAACCGACCTGGCAGCGTTTGGTGGAGGCAGTGAGCCACCCTGTAGGTGGAGCAAATGTGGCTCTTGCAACAAAGATTGCCGAGAACCACAAGGCTAGAGGTATGTAGAGTGGATATACTTTTGTTAGTGCTGGTGAAAGGTAATTTATGACAGTAATGGGAGTAACAGCTTCTGACCATGTACACTATGATACCATCATGATAGATCCAATCTAGTGGAAGAAATGTAATTTTTGCGCGATTTTTGTTAATCCAATTATGCGGAAGGTAGCTGGACTGATTTGAATCCAATTTAGCAGAAAAGCCTGTAGTAGTAGTAGACACCACAAAGTCTTCTTAGCAAAACAAAATGGGTGAAATACGGCCTGCCGGCGAGTCTGTTCAGTGCACCAGGAAGCATTCTTATTAAAACACCACTTGTGAAGTCACTGGTAGAGACGTTGTAATGCACTGTGTTCTTATCAAAACAAGTATGGACAATAGCCACTGGGATCCTCAGCCGATTGACGTTCCTGGAACTTATACACTTCTGGGAAAGCCTAAGGTAATTTAGTACTGCAAGCAACACTGCCTGGGGTAAAGAGGCCTCCCTGCATGTGGCTAGTGATTTTCTTGGAAAATGTGCTTCCAATAGAACCTCAGATCTATCTAGTGGAAGCCAGATTTAATTTCCTAATGTTCTATTACAATAACACAGATGAGTAAGTGTAGCAGAGAATTGTTTTTCTCCTGAGCTCACAATGGTCTGTAGAGCAGCTCATTGCTGTTGGTTGTCTTCTGGCAGGTCCACCCTCTTCCCTCTCCAAACTGTCCGACCACTCCTCCCCTCCTCCACCCACCCTGCAACCTGCTGTAGGTCATGGAGTAACCTTCCCTCCCCCTCACCAAGCACACTCAGATAACATACACAGTAGCTAGCTGTCTTGACAATGTTGTTGAAAAAGTAATTCCATCCTTTGGTGAACATTTTCAGAATGAGTAGGTTGCGTCGTAATGTGACCATGCTGCACCGCAATTACCTATACAGTATGTACTGCAGGTGATGATAAATTGGATGGTGTGAAGGTCTGGGGATGAGGATATGTGTAGTAGGAAGTCTACTGTAATATATAATTGTGTGATCACTGCTGTTCTACCTCATTTATACATTTTCACATAGCTATTGTTTATGAGGTAGCCTGAATTTGTGAAACTAAAAACCGCAAAAAGCACTACATGCATCGGTATTCGGCTTGCACACCACACTATTGCAATTAAAACCAATGAAAATTTGTGTGCCAAGCTTTTTCACTGCTTTTGCAAAATATTATCAACATTATCTCCCGCTCTCACCCCAGACCTAGCACTGGCACGACCATCAATGGCCACTGTGGGTTACAGCTCCTCACCTATCGGTAAGACACTCTCATACGTATATCATCCTTGTACTGTTCTTGGATAGGTTACTTATTTCATAATACATTACATTTGGTATTGTAGAGAGTGACAAATTCTTCTGTTGGCTATGTAATCTACTAGTATATGTTGCAATAGTCGATTCAGGCTTAGAGTAGCGGAATTTTTTTCGTGAGAATCCAATTGTGCTGGAGGCTACAAATGTTTTGGAGGATGAGAATCCTCATGCTAAGAAGTGTTTATTAGCAACAACACTATGACAATGCTCAATGGCAGGTAAAGACAATGACTGTGATGGTAGTATTGTAGCAAATCCATAGTATATACATGTGGCAGTATTTGCTTAGAAAACTTGTGTCCATTACAACCATGCATCCAGTTTAATGGAATAAGTTGTGTTCTTGGGATTTAACCACTCTTGTCTGTATCCACTGTTTACACATGCATGTACATAATATCTTGGGCAATTACATTATAGCACATACTATTTGCCAAACTCCTTAGTGTGAGGCTCATAATCATGCGGGCGCGGTGGGTGCTAGTGGGGTCTTAGTCTGAGGTTGTGCTTGTATGTATATCCGTAACAGGTTTATGATTGAAATACACAGGTTTACGCATAGTTTACATATCTTTCTGGCACGTGCCGCTCATGGTGCCATCGTAACTGAGGACTCAGAGGATTGCTGGCTCATCAGAGGACTCAGAGGATTGCTGACTCATCATGTACAGCCAAGAGGTCTGATCATGGATAGTGCATTACTTACATGGATTGAAAACGTTTTCGTAATCTACGTGTAACGGAAATTCAATCCTTGATAAGTGCGTATACGCTTACGTTGCGCATCCTAGTCAAGCAAGTCGAATTGTTTGCGTTAGATTATCTTCGTGTAGAAAAGATCTGCAAAGTATTCACAAGAGTAGGGTTCAATTTATTTTAATAGCTGACGATTTCATTGAAGCCTTCATGGACACATATATGCCCAGTCTCACAAAGGGTGTGGCTCGCAGCACAAGTGCGTCATTGTTTATCAAGGTTTCAAAGAAGCGCCAGTCAGATAATAGTACAATGTGGAGTGTAGTTTTTGTTATTCCATATCGAACACGTGCTTATAAGTCAGGTTTATCATGATAGGTTAGCATACAAAGTAGACTAAGGGAGCGCTGCTGCTTAGTTGGGTAGTTTTGAGTAGTGCTACTTATAAGCAGCATTTGTAGCACCTTCTTCAGTACTAGAGAAGCTTAAATAACTCTGAATTTGTTTCACGTACACACTACTACATTGTGAAAACTAAGCTTTTAGCTTGGAAGACAGGAAGTGCTACAGCTTTGGGAACCCCCACAACAGAAGTACTAGCCCATGAACAAAGTGCATGGTGGCTGCACCACCTTGTTGCTGTGTAGCCAGCTCCACAACATAGTCTCGCAAGCCACACCCTTCGCAGAGATGAAGGGTCTGGTCACGCTGCAGCTGACAAGTTGTCGTCGAGGAACGCAATCATCGAACATAGCGGTTAGATAATGAGATGCTGACATCCGCTCACCACGTGATGTAACTGCTACTTCATGTCAACAAGATGCGATCTTCGAAGAGCATGAATCTCATTGGTCACAGCAAGTTTCTGCCCTGGCAACAACTCGATAGCCGCAGCGTGACCAGACCCTTCCTCTCTGCGAAGGGTGTGGCTTGCGAGACTACTGCATAACACTATCCTGTAGCTATGACATGTGTACACGTCTACGGGATATAGAGGGTAAATAGCTTGCTATGGCCCTGTACTGTACCATCCATGATTACTTACTCTTCTGTGCCCCTCCAGTGGCTAGATACCTCAGATATGAGTCTCTAATCAGCCTTGTTTCAAGGGGAAAGACCTGCACATATGGCTATAGCTATGGGAAAATCTGTGTGCTACAAAGCATTATGCAGTTATAGACTGTAAGTTATCAAGCTGTGATAGCAAATCAGGGTAGTACATAGCACTAAGTGTAGTGTAGTTGTTCTGAGGACATCTGACTGTTTGGCTACATTCCCCTTCCCTTCACTTGATCACATGTTAAATAAGTAGTTAATTACTTCCATGACCAGTGGATCCAAGGGCTCATGTTTTCTCCCCCAAGAACCTGTGTATGAAGCATGTTTTTGCTGTTTCTTAGTAAGTAAATGACAGGCTCGAATGGAGAGGACGTTGATGTAATGAATTTATGCAAGTTTAGCAATTGTAACTCCACAATTACCTGTCCATGAATGTAGCATTTTGCAGTGCTCACCTGCAACTCACATAACAAAATGGTGATATGTATGCATTATCAGAGAGTCGGTAGGATCTGTATGTAGGGATGGTGCGGATGTGCAATGTATGCAATACTGAAGCAGAAGATTGACATATAACTTCACCATAAATACACAAAAAGCTTATTTAGGCACCCGACCATCTTCTTTGAGAGCTTTTATGATCAGCAAGATTCATAGAGTTGCCCAAACGTCTCACGGAGGACAGCTAAATGCAAAATTGTGTGTTAGCGAAAGTGCCATTTTTGTTATTCTTTCATTCTTCTTCATTCAACAACAATAACTCAAGATTATTTCAAGTAGTGACCATAGTTTTAGCACGAAACTGCCTCTTAACCCAGTCTGCAGGTCCACGAATACTCATTGTCTTCTTAACTTCAACCGAAGCCAAGCTCTACCAGCACACTGCAGCTGGTGCCCGTTGCGTAGAACACCATTTCTAATTGTGTGCACATACGCACACGTGGTCTCGGTGGTATGCTGGTGGTGCCTATCCCAAGCGCCCTGGGTGCACGGCTGCAGGTTCTGGGATACTGTACTGCAGCACCCATCTGACTAAGCTGGCTTGCTGGCTGGCCTGCTCCACTTAATTATAGACATAGACATTTTCTTAACCACGTGGTGGGAGTTTTGACAAGGTGGAAGCTTCTGATTATGTTTGTTTCAGTCATACGTACGACAAAGGTGGCAGCTCTTGAGGAAGACGGAGGCACTTTGACAAGTGTCTTTGCTGGTGACAGGTGGTGTGCTGGTGGTGTCTATCCCCAAGTGCCCTGGGTGCACGGCTACAGGTTCTGGGGTACTGTACTGCAGCATCCGTCTGACTGAGCTGGCAGGCTCATTCGCCTATTCACTTAGACATTGACTGTTAAGGATTGGAGAAGACTCTCTCAGGTGAAAGACTCGCGCTATACTGTAGTAGCTGAGAGACCCCTAACAAAGACACCTCAGTCGGCTTGTGTCTGTACTCCTCTCTTTCTCCTCCCTCCCTGACCAAGAAGAGTAGCCAGTTGAACTGTACACTATAGCTCCAGGGCAGTGGTCATATCAGAATACAACTTGTCTAAGGTCACAATATCTCAGTTTACTGCTGCTCTTTCCTGACATGACAGTTACAGGAAGTGAACTTGTACCATGGACGTGTGTGCATATGCACGTTCCTGCTATGTTGTTGTAATTATCTACTTGTACCATTCCTCCCTGGGGTTATTCAACGATGATACTCGTTCTAAGACCACAAATGACTACATTTGGTCTGGGAATGAGTCTAGCGTACACGATTTCTGCAAGCATTTGGTAGCCAGTTTCTACCAGGCAGCAGGTAGTCTTGTTCCCAGACTATTTTTCTGCAATGCCTATTTGTTGTCATTTGGCTGTCCACTATGGGTGGTAATTTGTAGAGGTTTATATAGGTAAACCATGCATAATTCATTCGGATGCTCACAAACTCTACAATTCAGGGAGTCCAGAACTGAGGGTTCCACTGTAGTTTGTTGGTTGAAAGTTGAAAATTACTATTCCAACCGATCTCTTTGTTCTCTGACTATTCACTATCTGCATTGTAGTGTGCCAAGCCACAGCATAACCTTTATTTTAACAGTTTTGTCATTCTTTCTTGCTACATTGGAGAAATAGTAACCATGGTTTATAATTTTGAAAGTAGTTGAAGAATTTTTCACTTCCACACAAAGTAGTTTGAAAGCAGGCTTTTGAATCACCATGTATAGTATCTAGAACTCAAACAACTATGCACGTAGAAGATATTTATAAAGAATTGGTTGGGAACACATGCACTTTCTGTCAGTTTAGTACATGTGTTACAGCCAGATTTCAAAACTTTGACCGTTTTTTAAACCGTTCAAACGGATTATAAGCTGATCAGCCGGATTTAAAACCGGTCAGGTTTACAAGAAGTCAAAAAGCAGGTCAATAAGCCGGCATGCATGGTCAAAAAGCGGGCCCGCGCATGCGCTGGACGGCTTACCATCTCATGCGTGTGGTCAACGGTCTTTCACGTGTCCCGCTAAAAGCTACTGGAAAGAAGCTGCGAAGCACAATCTGGGAACAAGGCTAGTCAGTTGTTTTTCATGTTAGACTTAGCTTTACTTTAGTCTAGCAAGCAAGACTCAACCAACACCAGCTCGGATCGGATACTGAAAGCGATCCACGCTGGCGTTGGTTGGGTCTCCGGCTTAGAATTGCTTGTGTGCTTCTGTACATCGTTGGCCAGCTTTCATGCTGTTCAAGCCACAAGCTGTTTGTTCGGCAAGTTTGTACAGCTTTCATGCCGTTCGGGCTGCTCGTAAACCTTTCAATGCGCTTCCAAGCCATTCAGCCAGCTTTCAAACCATTCAGCCGGGTTTCTAAACGGGACCACTTTGCTTTGTATATTGAAAGCGGGCCAACCAGTTTAAAAACGGGATGACCAGTTTATAAACTGGTGGCCCGATTACAAACTGGTCAAGTTTGTAATTGGTTTGCAACATATGTAAATGTATCACTGGCTATCATAGTGTCACCACAAATGTAGTCATCTTGGTGAAATTTACCTGTGAAACTCACCATTGAATAGTCAACAAACAAAACTTTTAAGTTGTAACCGAGCAATTGACCTAGTTCTAGCCCTCGTAGTATCCATAAAGGCTGATAGTGGTTGGGGAAAAAATGTGTGAGTATAATTTAGTGCTTCTGTATCACTGTTGATCTTTGCACACTGTTTGTAATGTCTCAAGGTATAGAGCAAGATGAGGAGGCTGCTGAAGTCACAGCTCAAAATAAACGAAACATCACTGCAAAGTACGCCACACTACTCACCAACATTTATGACAGGCTAAAAGAGAAACAAACTGATGTCCAAGGATTTTGTCTGTTTGTAATTGCCCGCTTCCCACCAGGTGACTGCATTCCACAATCTTCAGACCTTTGTGAGCTCTTCCAAGCCATTACACGCAATCGCCTTTGGGACTTCTTGAACTACCAGCCACTTGAAGACATTGTTCAGCACTTTGGAGCAGATGATGAGCAAATGAAAGATTGGATGAAGGAGTACAAAGCTCACTTGGCAGGATTTAAGGCCTGTACAAAGATCGTCCACTACCTGTCTGAGGTTGAGTCAGACAGTAGTTTTGATGAGTCAGACTCAGAACAACCTACCCAACCAAAACCTGCTAGATACGACCGTCGATACTACCACAAGCTTTCACTGAAACTGAAAGTGAAGGTGACTGATCAGAGTCTGTCATACATTGATGACATCTGGAGGTCGGTTTCTGAATACCTCTTGCTACCACGTCTTTCGATCCTCCTCGACCACATTTACAAGAGCAGCATTACCGTGGTGTGGCTCATACCGACAGGTCTGGTACCACGGCTACTCAAGCAAATCCGTCATGCTGGTGATTTCTTTCAGCAGCACCATATCTCATCTGTGACACTAGATGACCGATGTGTATACGATGAGGAAGCCGGCACTGTGGAGCACATACAAAGTGTTGTGGTAAGTAGTCGTACTGGAAGCTGCTACATACCTATCATGTATTTATTCAAGAGTGCATAAGAACGGGCAGCTAGAGTAGGAGCGTGTAACTCCGTAAAATTTGAAACTGGTTGGAATTTACCACCAGTACTAAAAATAGTAACACATATTGGGCATGCTGCATAGACATAAGGCATTGTTGCTAAGCACGTGACCGGGTGTTTTTTTTAGTACGCTTCAATAATTTTGACCGCACTACAGGGTTCTATTGGAGTTACACACTCTTACTCAAGCCGCCCGTCTTATGCACTCTTGATTTCTTATTTTATGAATCTTTAGCTTTCCTTCTCCATGAATTGATTGTTTTCTTGTGTTGTTCTCACCAGGACCCACAGGAGCTGTTACAGGCTTGCAAGCAGGGTGATCTGGAGGCGGCCTTGAGATCACTAGCTGCTGATGTTGATGTTGACATCAAATTAGATTCTGTGAGGCTTGTGTTTGTGGTGGAGTCACACTTCCATATATAGTCAGGAGTACAAACCTCTATTATTACAGTTACCCTGGCATCACACTTTGTACCCCAATCAGCATCATCCAACCCTCATCCAGGCATTTCAGCTCTGACAAAAGTAACATTGCATTATCAAGGTTTTCACATAGTATCTATCAAGTCCATGAGTTCATGGGGTGCATGATTTAATAGCCACTTGCATGCGACTGACTCAGTAAAATTCAGGCAGAGCACAAACATCACCCTTGGCAAATTCATTCTCGTAGCATCGTAAACCTTGCCAAGATGAGCTACGTAATTTGATGGGTATCTTTAGAAAATACTTTCTACAAGCTGAGCTACATTGAGAGCCACCAAATGGAACGTCAGCTTACATCATGTACATCACATGCATATTGTTATGTAAGCTTAAAGACCATTGTGAAAACCTCCACTTTGAACTAGAAATGTGTGCAGGAAAGTTTGGCAGGAGATGCCTCCTCCAATGCATGGCAAAGTGTGTGGCTTGTTGTGGTTAAAGGGAAAGTATACGGGTGGATCTGACATTTGAAATAGAACTGAGAAACTGCTTTTTCATGTATCTCATGTCAAACAACACTCATGAATTGATTGGGTAAACACAGAATACAAGCAACCAGTTGTTAAGTCCTCTGTGAAATGAATACAACTTGTTAGTGGCTCTTGCATTTTCAGCTTCTTTTTACTCTGTAGATTGGAGGAACACCTCTCATTTTGGCGAGCTACAATCAACAGCTGAGCATTGTCAGCCTGTTAATTGGCTGTGGAGCTACTGTGAATGCACAGGATAAGGTATGTACTTATGCAACTCAAACCCAATGGTTTTACTGGCCTTGCTTGCAGGACATGATAGGAGAAGAGAAAGACTTGCATAGTACATATGTCAAGTGCCAGTATGATATAATGGAGAAGCATATCACAGTGATGATGATATATACACAGTACCATACTACATATGTAAGGTTTTGAGGCCAGAAGACATTGAGGCAACAATTGTTTTGTCTGATGTATTGTTCTGCAGGAGGGATGGACACCCCTGTTGGCGGCATGCTACCAAGGAGATTCAAGAATTTGTATGCTTCTGCTTGCCAATCAAGCCAATGTGAATGCACAGCTAGCGGTAAGGAGTACGTAGCAATGCTGTACACGTAAGTATTTAAACTGACAGTGTACTACTATCATGTTTAGCAATGAGTATTCTGGATAGGACTAAGTGATTAGCCTCATTCCCACAATAAACCCCTCCTTTAGAGGGGAGAGCCTTGGAACAAAACTTTAAGACCATCTACTACCGAATGTTGATTCCCAAACTATACATTGTGTAACAAGTTTCTGCCGAAGTCGTAGCTGCCAGTTGGGGTCAGTGTGACAGTTGTCAGATAGGTTAGGCTCCACATGTTGGTGTATGAATAAGGATGCACAAGTTGAGGGGGTCTGAAGGCATGACCCCTAGGAAACGTTTTTGCTCTGGGGTTGCTTTTGAGACCATATTTGGACCCAAATGCCACTAGTCTGACTAGTCTGGGCCGAAGTGTTTTTACAGTATTATTGCTGCTTGTCATGACACACATTAGTCGTCACGATGTGTTTTTGTAGCACTGAGGTTATTATTGTTTCAGTCACTGGTTGTCAGCTCTGTACTACACGTTGAGGGTCTGAGTAGGTTGTTGATATGGAGCAAGTACAAGTTCATAAGCAAAGTTCCCAGGTCCTGTGATGGTATACGTATGAGTTACTGACCATTAGAGCACGGATTGTGATTTGTCCAAAAATAAAGATTTGAGGTTAAAAGAATGTGAATTGAAAGTTGGGTATATTCAAACACAGTTCTTGCACTTTGTGGTTTTGTTTTACATTAGCTTTGAATATGTTTGACCTTGTTAATCAGCTCTCATAATACAAAACAGTTGCCATATCAGGTCCACATCTAAGGAGCAAAGATTGTGCAAACCTTGCCATTTTAGACACATTCTTTAGACACACGCATTTTCCCCCCAATATGTGGTATATAGAACCGAAGTTGAATCTCTAAAGGTGTGTGTGTGTTGTGTGTATGTGTGTGTGTGTATGTGTGTGTATGTGTGTTGTGTGTGTGTGTGTGTGTGTGTGTGTACGAGGCACAGTATTCAACCCACCCAGGCCCGCAACCCCGTCCGCAGGGGATCTCCACCTAGCTACCACAGGGTATTTAACTGCGAGAGGAAGGACAGCTGTAGTCAAAAAGACCCCGTCTTTATCCATCTCCACATAGATACATGTGTATAAAGTATAAAGCCCTTATCCTAACACACTCACACTCGTAATTTAAAATGCGAATGAGCTTCACACCCATAACGTAACAGTAGTAACTCAAGTGTGAATGAGTTTCACACTCGTAACGGTAAATGAGCCTCACAGTAGTACATGTAACTGAAGTGTGAATGAGCTTCACACTCATAATTTAAAAATGTGAATGAGCTTCACACTTGTAACATAACGGTGAATGAGCCTCACAGTGGTAACTCAAGTGTGAATGAGCTTCACACCTGTAGCGTAACTGTGAGTGAGCCTCACACTCGTAATTTTTAATGTGAATGAGCTTCACACTGTGAGTGAGCCTCGCAGATAACACAGAGCAGCCCCAACCCAGCCCTAGCCCTAGCTCAGCCTTACGGAACCGACTACAGCCCTAGGCATACCGTTACTATAGTAAAGCACACGCCATAACTAGCGTAACAATGCCGTTACTAGGATAGGTACGCCGTTACTAAGAGAAGCACGCTCCCATTTAAAGCCCGTCGACCGAGTATCACACACACACAACTAATAATACTCACCGTGAGATGGTCGCCGCAGTACAGACCCGAATTATCTTCGGTACAGGAGCGCCTACCAGCGAAGAACAAGCCTCCCAGACGTTCCACCAAGACGACACGATAGCGAGCCAGAATCCCGTACGTTAACCGTTCGCCCATCCCCCTAGTTATTATAAGTTAATATGATAACTCCACCCATTGAGCCCCACCCCCAATTTGTTTAGTAATTTGAATATTTATAGCACTGTGAATGCCCATAGCACTATGTGCCAACCAAAAGCTGGGCTCCTCAAAGCAAACCTTAGGTGGGGAGTGGTCCCGCCCTTTCTGTAGTAGGCCACGGGTCGGGAGTTCAAAGGGACCGAAACCCGTGGTCATGCGAGGACCGGAAAGGGTACTCCCCTGAAGACCAGTATTTTTTTGAGCATATCTCCCAAAAACAGTAACTAACCGCCCCATCCATTTGAGCCATAAATGCCCCATCAATTTGAGCCATAAATGCCCCACCCATTTAAGTCATAAATGCCACACCCATTTAAGCCACAAAATGCCACACCCATTTAAGCCATAAATGCCCCACCCATTTAAGCCATAAAATGCCCCATCCCCATCTCCCTTTATGTTTTAACTTCACACTTTGTGTGAAATTTTGAACATCGATGTGCCAGCGGTGTTGGTGCTCCCCCACTCTACACACTACTTCTAAGGCCTGTATCTAAGACAATGCTGTCATGCTTGTACACACTAATACTTGTACTGTATTGAACCTTGACCTCACACTGGACCCTGTCTGTGTATACTGTGAGAACATGATTATTCATGAGCTGAGACTCTCCTCCCAGATGGCATCAATTAAAAATTCAACAATATCTGTCTCATTGTTATGTTGCTCTAATTATCACCATGGCAACACACATGTATGTTAACTTTGCATATTTTACTTTTATGCTTCAAATTTTGGCCCAAGTTATGCTCTTAGGAAATTCCGAGAAATTCGCCTTATCATGCTTCCATTGCTCCCATTATGCTCCACTCATTCCTCAGATCTGGCATTTTTGAGCTACGTATGACTCCTTCTGGGTCTTAGTCATATCTAGCATTCCAATTTTGAGCAAATCCAGGAATGAAACTGTAATCTGCTCTGGAGTGAGCACACTGTAGATACTTATCAGAGAGTCAGTAGACTCTGTATGTAGGTATGGTGCTGACACGCAATATATGCAGTACTTAAGCAAAAGCCGTATAACTTTGCCACAAATATACTCAAAGCTTATTTAAGCACCCAGCTTTCTTCTTTGAGTGCTTTTATGATCAACAAGGTGTAGTTGCCCTAAAGCTTTACGGAAGACAGCTAAATGCAAAAATGTGCAGCAACAAAAGTGCCATTTTTGTTATTCTTTCTTTTTTCGTTACGACCGCTTTGTTCAAGCAACAATAACTCAACAACGATTCAAGATCTCACTGTAATTTTAGCACGAAACTGATGCTTACCACAGCATGGAGCTCTATGACCACTCAGAGTTATCATAGCTCCAAATTTACCCTGGTCAGTAAAGATGTTCACAGCACTCCCCGGCTGTTGTCTGTTGCGTAGGACACCATTTTCTAGTCTTGTACACATGTGCAAAGCAGTCTCGCTCCCAGACAAAACACCACGGTTATTGATCTGGGAGCGAGACTAGTGCACATGGGAAATTGCGTGTTGACCAGTGTTGGGCAGTAAGCGTGGCTGGCACTGTCTCTTCCCATGGTAGTGGGAAAGGCTCATGGACACCACGTAGGTAATGCACTGCATTCAGTTGCTTACTTAAAACTACACAAATAAATACAGCTTTAGTAAAGCTGGGATGGTCAGTTTTCATGCTCTGTCGCTACAGTTTCTGTGCTAGTCAGTTGTAATGTGATCAAGAATCAGGAAATCAGCTTCACCAAAGGCTTGAAATCTCATATGGAGAGTGATTGGCTCTTCATCAGATTCCAGCTGGCATATTGCATGCTTGAAACCACTACTCAACTGTCAAATGCTGTTTCAAGTACTAGGGTTGTGATTACACTTGAAAGAAATATTCTTCTTAGGCTTAGGTCTTACTACAACTGAGATAATAAGGACAGCTAGAAACAAAAATAAAAAAAAAACGTTCAAAATCTAAAAATATGTAGGGATGGCACACTAAAAAGTATGCAAACAAGGTATGGATGATATAAAAATGAAGGTAAATGTACAAAGCTCTATCCCTACATCGTTTTACACTACACTTGTACTCTAGTACTTTAAAGGCTATCTCAACTATGGACTTGTAGACAAACTTCACGGCAGACTACTTACAGATGGTACACACGGTGGCTGAAGTTGCTTCAGATAGGGGCCAGGTACAAACTACACTCCAGAAATTTAGCTCTTCACGATTTGCTTAGTCCATGCATGTGTCCTAGCTTAGTCCATGCATGTGTAGCCATAGTTGCTGCCCTGACGGACAGCGGACAGTCACAAATCCTCTTGCTATTCATGGTTTGTGTACCATGACATAAATCAGCACAATGTCCTGCTTGCTCAGGCTTGTTTACATCGCTCATGAAGTTTCCAGTTATACCAAGTTCATCTTACTCCCCCTTTGTTTTCACCTTTAACCCAATACATGCGAAATTGAATAGAATGCAATCAACCTCAAAACCCGGAAATAAATTAACTTTGCGTGATGGCAATTGGTTAATGCTTTTTTCCCCAAGAACTAAAGCGTCAGGAAAGCCAAACGAAACGCTGCGGAGCGAAAGGAGTGGATAAAGGCTTTATAAAGTTATTTTGAGCCTAGGTAAGCTTTTCAGAAGCAATATGTAACCGTTTACAAAGGACGCTTACCTACCGCGTTTTGCTGGTGGCGTCTTTAGCTTTTCTCGCTGATAAAATTGTGTAGCTCCAAACTGGCTTGATATTTATAAGCTCAAGGGCTGCTGTACCTTCGTAGCTAGTGTTGTGCTTCTGCTTAAAGACGTTGAGAAGAAAACATGGTCAATAAGTCCTTTCTATGATCAAGATGATCGACGTCTACCGTTTATTGTGCTCCGCCCCTCGAGGGCTTCTGGACCAACCCGCTTGTATTAGTAGGGGAAGCCCCAACCTAACCACAGACCGGATACAAAGCTTATAGTTATTCACACTGGGCTGTAATAACGCTTAGCCGTACCTTGACGTCTTTAGACGTCATTCGTGATTAACGCATGTAAATTTTTGATGGATTTGTCCGTCATTCGTGTATAATGGGTTAATTAATTAACTCTTTAGGGCCTATATTATTTTGAAAAATTTCTCAACATGATATAGCTGCTTGCAACTGTACTCAAATTGCACGTAGCAATCTCTATTGTGCCCTACAGCAATAGTTGGAGCTTGCCCAAACCTCGGGGGTATGTCCCGGTAGTTGTTTGTAAAGATTGTTATCCTAGGCAGGAGGAGGTGGGGTGTAAGGGGTGGGACGATCATTGAGATAGCCACACGGTAAGCGTGCAAGTCACTGTTCGATAGATTGATCTGTTTTTTTTGTTCACCACTCGTGTTAGCCTTGCTGCTGAAGAGAACGAGGTTACAGTAACTCTCATCAGGAGCGTTACTCCAGGTAAGCGTAAAACAAAGGCAAGATAAGCCTTCCTACTTCTACCATTCGAGCGATATTCTTGTTGGACACTTACCTCTGTTGAAACAGCTTGCTCTGATGCTCAGTACGTTAGCCTGCCCTTATTACTACAGTTTCAGAGAGTGGAAACACTAACAAATTACCAGCAATAATGTCAGTACTTTGTCGCACATGGCTGCCGATTAACTGCAGTAGTTGCGCAGATAAATCCGCTATTGGCCATAAAGGGTTAAATACATGTGTAACCTGTCCGCACCCATTCCATTAATGTACTTTGAGTAATGAGTATTGGGCATTTGGAATGTTTGCTTGTACCTAGTCATGTGACTGCTTGAGTATGTAAGTGCATATAGGTGTGTCCAGGTCAGAGCAGGACTTGATTGGGTTGTATCATTTCTAGAGAAGATACACACTGGAATTCATGGTGTACGGCTACGTACAGCCATGATGACAGGCGTCCCCAGTGTCGAAGTCAATTGGGTGGGTTTTTTGCAATAATAATTTTGTGAAGTGCCAAACATGAAATTTGTAAGAGTTTTCTCCCTTGAAAGAAACCCACTATACCGTAGACTCTGGTTAATAAGCCATGCGCTTCTAAGTGTAAGTGGTAGGCAAATATGTGCCTAATAGAGGATATGCGCTAAATAAGGGATGCAATGAAAGCCACGCCCTATAAGCGGCTTGACGACTGTAATATGCAGTGCTATGATGCAGTAGATCGTTAGATGCGTTCACCTGGCGAGTATCGATGTAAAATCAGAAGACTTCATCCTCCTCAAGGGGACCGTGATTCGCAGCCATTGTATATTCAGGGCTTCATGCTTCGTGTGGGAAAACTTTCTACTGCTATCAGTCGAGTCTCGTAAACCGAGAAGGATGTGGCTTGCAAGCTTTGTGTCTGCCAAAAGCAGGAAAAGCTTGTGTATCTCTTCTTTAGTTGACTTCAGGATGACCACCAATGTGTGCTGTGTGCTCTTGATGCCATGGTTTTCACTCGATCTCTGGCAGCCATCATGTAACATACTCTATTTAATGCACATGCACTTAATAAATGATGCCATGTACTGGGAAGGAAGCATGCACCTAATAAAATAGATAGCAATGTGCGCCTAATAACCAGAGTTTACGGTACTATAGTTACATGTACATGAATAGTTGTAATAAATAGGATGTTTAATGGTGTGGGTTGGTTTACCATGATGATATTTACATGGTCAAAGTAGGTTTCCAGAGGATTTCTAATTGATGCCAACTGTGATCTATCCTCAAAAATTATGTCACATTTGTTATACATCAGGCTTCCATCTCATCACTGCACTTGAGATTGACTGAACTATACCAAATATCATGCTGCAATGCATATGTGTATGTGTATAGAGAAGTGAGGGTCAGCAGTGTTGTTACTATAGGGACCAGTTGGTGTAGTCAGGAGAGATTGTTATCTCTTGTACTATGCTAGAAGAGGCAAAAATTTTAACTGGTCTACCATAGAATAGTTTTTAAGTTTTAATTCAATTTGCACTCCTATCTTTGTTCACTATGTACACTGCTGTTTCAATACATTTTGACCATGCACTGTGTAGTGTGAGAAGTAGGAGAGGAGTAGCTAGCACTCATAGTTACTAAGGCTCTTGAGACAGGCTTCCATGTTTACATAGCAAGTCAGAGGTTATTGGGCTATAAACCACAAGCCCACAGCATGCCATATTCTAGTGTATGATTAGCATGTTAGAAACACCCTCAAGCAGGCATTGGTACATGACATGTTTATAACTTGGCCTGGTATGAAGTGTACATTAATCATTGTACTATGCTAGAAGAGGCAAAAATTGTGTGCATGAGTCTACAAGTTCACATCATTATTACACTACATGTACTCTATGGAAAGAAATGTTTGTACGTTCGTCTGTGAGTAATTTCATATCCATTGCCAATGGGCTATGCATAGTATATGGTAGATCCATGCATGTATTGTGCGTAATACATGTCCGATACATGCACGGATCTACCCATTGTGTGCATGAGTCTACAAGTCTCCTTCCAGGCCATACATGATACAGGCGTGGTTCTGTTGTTTTCATGCATAGAACAGCCATACATGGACAAATGATACTGTAAACAATTACCATGGCTCCACAAACTGTTAACATTTTATAACCACAGAGCTTGAGCAAGACTCCTCTAGAAGTTTGAAAATAAATGAACAACAACTGTACTCTGCAGCTGCTAACAGTTTGTGGAGCCATGGTAATTGTTTACAGTATCATTTGTCCATGTATGGCTGTTCTAGGGGCCAGCAGCAAAGCCAAACAAGACCTGCTAACTCAACATTTTATAACCACAGAGCTTGAGCAAGACTCCTCTAGAAGTTTGAAAATAAATGAACAACAACTGTACTCTGCAGTTGCTGAGTTAGCAGGTCTTGTTTGGCTTTGCTGCTGGCCCCTAGTCAAGGTACAGCTACTGACATGCCTGAGGGCTAACTTCCTCCAGCCAGAGATAGGGTGAGTCAAAGCTTCTCAGTTGCAGTTCAGTAGTTGGATATTGCTGCATGTATTGACGCTTGCTGTGCCTATATAGGTAGCCAGGAAATCTACAGCACTACACAAAGTTGATAGCCAGCAAAATCACAGTGCTGTATATACACACTAATTGCTACCCCATAGCTCATTACCTATACAGAGCTATAAAGGTATACTATCTAGCAAAGTTAAACCAAGGTGTAGTCACTTGTTGCCTGTGGAAGCGTTTACGATTGCGACCAATTTATTTAATCGGCAAAAAGTGTGCTTGATTGCTTGATTGTTACCTTCTGAGGCTCTTGATTGCTTGATTTGCAAGGGTCAAAGGTCAAATTGTGGGCGCTCATTCTTGATCCGTTGATTTTAAGAGTTTGGAGGTCACCTTGATCCCTTGATCGGCTCCCCAAAAGGGCTTTGATCGCTTGATTCGATTTTGATCCCGGTCGCAAACACTTCTACACAGGACACATACGTGACTACCCCTTGTAAACCAAGCTGCCTAGCTCCCTTTTCAATAGAGTGAATCATGATAGTTGTAACATGTAATGGTGTGGATTCATGGGCTAGCTAGATAGCTACTGTTTATCACTGTGGATTTGTAGATGTGATGTGAAACATTCAATTTTCCTGAACTAATCTCCACTGTTCATATTGTTCACCACTACATCACAAATATAATGTCAGAATCCCCCGATATATGTCTTGCTTTTCAGGGAAACCTTTGTCAAGGAACCAACCATCATCACTTCAATCCCTTGTGACAATTTTATAGCCCCATTTCATAGTCCCTGAAGACACAGAATGATGGCAAAATGCCCATACTTAATTCTTAGAACAGCTGAGTCCGTAACTCCATGCATGTTGCATAGTACTAGTGGTGTAGAATTAGTTAACCCTAGCCCTTCCCTTACCTTTTACCACCAGTCTCTCTCCTCTACCAATTAGCCCCATTGGCCTCACGCATTCACATTTAACAATGTTTTCTGATATTTGATCATATTTGCTGTGATAGTAACTAGAGCGCCTAGTAACTAGGACAGGAAGTGGTAAAGGTCAATGCTTGTCGAGATAGTACCTAACAAGTCTGTTTAATATAGCTACACAAATTTGGGGGTGGGGCATACAGATGTTTTGGATGAGGTTGTTGAATAACTCAGGGGCATAGATAATATTCACAATGGAGATAGGCAACAGCCATATACAATGCATAGTGACATCATTTACGTTGCTTTGTACAGTACACATTATTGTTATGTCCACACCATTACAAATTTATGAAGTGTCTAGAGCATTTCTTTCATCTATATGTGAACACAATAACATTACTGTACATTGTGAAAATTTCTGCATTACAATATTTTTGTGGTCGTAGATAGCAACGAAAATGAAACTCAGAAAAGTCTTAGCTTCATCCCCACGCACGAACAAAAAACTGAAAGGAAAGGGGAGAACCTGGTAAAATTTATCACGTGAGAAATGTCAGGTAGAGGGAGATGAATTACAAGTGGGCGAACGAATGAACTTGCCCACACTTTATTAACAGAATACTTGTTCGGTTGCGAAAGCTTTTTAGCCGACCGAATGGGACTAGTCAGCACTACACTACATTACCTGGCAGTATGACAAGCTATGGTGAGCATACACAGACTTGTACATTCGAGAATCATGCTAACTTATTCGCTTACTTGGCAAACAGACCACTGTACACCCGGAGAATGGCTTTCCAGGTGCTACGTATTAAACACCAAGGCAGCCCTTTCCTAGGCTTTGCTCAAGTGTTATCTGCGCTAAAAAACTGTCAGAATGGGCTCCTACTAAAACACAGCTGCGTGAACTGTCGATTACGTAACCACGTGCGTGGGCACATCGATGATCTGCCTACACTCAATTCAGTCCTGTCTACCTTCTACGTTACTCACGTGATAAATTATTCGAGGCCCTCTACCGGTTTTCTGTGCTGCAAATGACGAAAAACTGGGAGTGGCCTGGGAACTGTCCAGTTATTGACCAAAACTGGACAGTGGGAAGGCTTGGGAACGAGACTATAAATACTGGCTTTATTTCCTTACAGCTACACCTGTCCATAATAATGTGCGCATAAAACTGGATACGTTTTTACTCACCCGAGTTGCCTAGCATCCCATATTAATGTGTTCACAGTCAAATGTGATCATCCAAATCAATAAAAAGTACAATTTTCATCCATTGTCTCAATCACAAACCACAGCTGTGTTTGTGTATGCCATCCCCACTCAGCTGCTTGAGCATCCACATGACCTTAACAAGCGTTACAGAATTTTGGCTGTTATGTTGCCTATCCCTGTTCTGTGCATATGATGGAACCCATGTTTCATGACCAAAGTATGTGTATTCAGAGGTGAGGTTCAGGAATGTTGTCGCTAATCAGCACTATTTTGTTTACTATACATCATTGACAACAATAAATGTACATACCAGACAATACATGTACGCACAAGCAAAGAAGATTTTCAAGACAAAAGTTTCTAATTCTTAGAGGTGAAGTCCTGCTATTTGTAAACACATTCAAGTGTTGGGAGGTACTTAGTGGTGTACTGTGTTGATCAGATTGCTTCCCAGAGTTTGCACCCAAGATGCCTTGAAGATAGTGATGTACTGTGTTGATCAGATTGCTTCCCAGAGTTTGTACCCAAGGGTGTACGAGTGTGTTTTTGATGGGTTTGTGGACATTAGTGAGGTTTTACAACCTTTGACTAGCACCAAAATCAGATGGCATAGTGACTTCCCTATCGCTGTCTACTTTGCTGTGCTTGCTTCTTTGCAAATGCCCTCCTAACCCTTGCATAAGTATTTCTCGCTTGTGTAAATACCCCATAGCAAGTGTCATTTTTGTTTGCAGTATGAGCTTACACAGGGTCCTTCTGTGTCACCACTGATGAAGCAAGTTACTTCAATGCTTCTCAGCTTAGTATCTATACAAGTGTCAGTGAGTTTCCGTAGTGCACTTTGGAAAAGCTGCCATTCTTCCAGATAGTCACAGAAGCCGTCGTGATTTTGTTCTTGTGTGTAACATCACGAGGAGCCTGGTGGGGTGTGGGGTGTATGAACGATGCTAATTGAATATTCGAGCATACACCTCCCAACTTTTACCTCAAAGTGGTATGTAAAAAGGGGTTGGGGGGCATATTGTTGGGAGCTTATGTAATTTGAGGTGGTAATGACATAGTGGTATAATAAAAGCTGGGAAGAACACTCATGGTTAAGGAAGGATCTTGGGACAGTTCCAAGTTTGCACAGCTGGTCAGAGGTTAATAAGCTACAAAACCACAAGAGCACAGCATGGCATGTTCTTGTGTATTGAGTGGGCATTGATCATTATTGCATTACATGTAGGTCTATGGAATGTATTGTTTGTACATCTGTGAGTAATCCATATCCATTGGGTTAATGCTAAACTGCACATGTGCACATATAGTGTGGTAGATCCATACATGTATCATGCGTAATACATGCACTACACGGATCTACCATTCCATGCATGTTCCATTCATCATCCTCCATTCTGTGCCATGCATGATACAGGTATGGTTCTCTTCATACATAAGTTCATGTGTAAGTTCATGCAAGAAATAGGTGGGACAGCCATGTGTGGACACATGTTACTCTAAAAAATTACCTTGGCTCCACTAAGTCAGCATGAGTCTACCATTCCATGCATGGAACAGGCATGGCTTACCTCTATTCAGGCATGGAACAGAAGTGCATAGACAAATGATACTGTAAACAGTTACCTTGGCTCCACAAAGATGTGCAGCTGCCTTTTATTAATTTCTGTAAGGTTTACAAGAGGAGTCTAGCTCTAGTAGTTCTGTGGTCATGACTGTTGAGGTAGCCTTGCGTAGCTTTGCTACTAGTCCCAAATCAAGCTATTGACATGCCTGAGGGCTAGCTGCCTAGTACAGCCAGAGATAGGGTGAATCCAAGCTTCTCAGTTGCAGTTTTGAGTAGTTTGGCAGGGTTTCACCTACAGGTCGGAGAAGGGGGGAAACTTCCCCCAAGCAGTCTAGCTTTCCTCCAAAGGATAGAAATTTGTTTAATCACAAATTATTCTATACTAGCAGCGTAATAAACTAAGAGCTAACTCATCAGCCACACCCCACTAGAATCTTGGTGTTCTCTAATTAGCAAAGTGCAAGAAGCCAAAAGCAGAGTGTCACAAAGTGCTTTGTGCTGTGCAATTTCCAAACACTTTCACTTTCAAACATTTTCTTCTAGGTGAAACACTGTTCAGGTAGTTGAATACTGTATTGATACTTGTAGTAATGCTGTGCCTATATATAGCTAGCCAGCTGCCTAGCTTCCTTTTCAAAAGAGTGAATCTTTTGAATCAGTGATAATTTAACATCAAAGGTGCATCGAGCCGCCTTTGGCAGCTTGATGCACCCTTGGTAACAAGTAGTCTCGCCTTTGGCAGCTTGATGCACCCTTGGTAACAAGTAGTGCTGTGGATTAACTTGCTAGCTAGCTAGCTACTGTTGTGCATCACTGTGGATTCGCGGATATGATGCAAAATGTTTAGTTCTTCAATTTTCTTTAACTGATCTCCTCCACTTTTCATTGCGTTCACTGCTCTGTCACAGAAGTGATGTCAGAATTTGAAACCTTTGTCAAGGAACCAACCCTCATCACCTCAATTCCCATGCAATGATCAGAAAGGGTACTACACCGAAGGCCAGTGTTTTTTTGAGCATACGTATCTAAATGATACTGGGAACTGATATATCCACCCACATAACCATCACTGCCCATCACAAATGCTCCACCTATTTAATCGTAACTGCCCCACTCCCAGGTAACTTAAAAGCCCCACTATTTTCAGCTCCGAACCAATTGTACACATGTGTACATAAACAAAATGGAAGCTGATTTTCAGGCCCCTGCCCATCTTTCCAACACTTGACGGTGGGAACGAAACTGTAGGTACTGGCTTTATTCCCCTACGTACAGCTACACCCATCCATAATAACGTGTACATAAAACTGTATAGATTTAGAAGAGAAGGTTATCTGTTACCAACTTGAGCTCGAAAAATAACTTGCCGCAGTTTCGACTGAATGCTCCAGTCATCATCAGGCCAGTGTTTTTGAGTATTTGCATTTTGTGCAGAAACCAACTGAGAGGCCACTGAAAATGTATAGATTTTTGCTCACGCGAGTCTCCTAGCATCCCATGTTAATTTGTTCACAGTCAAAGGTGATCTTTCAATCAATAAAAAGTACAAGTTTTCATCCGTCATCTCAATCGCAAACCACAGCTGGGTTTGTGTCTACCATCCCCACATGGCTGCTCGAGTATCCACATGACCTTAACAAGGGTTACAGAATTTTTCCTATTATGTTGCCTATCCCTGTTCTGTGGATATGACAGAACCCTTGTTTCACGACCAATGTATGAGTATTCTCAGGTGAGGGTCAGGAATGTTGTTGCTAATCAGCACTATTTGTTTGCATCAACATTTGTATGTGACACAGTATACCACTAAGTACCTCCCAACACTTGAATGTGTTTACAAATAGCAGGGCTTCACCTCTAAGAATTAGAAACTTTTGTCTTGAAATCTTCTTTGCTTGTACATATATATAAAAGCATGGTCAGTGATCTTGAGACATGAATGAAGCATATCAAAGTGATGCTTTTGATGGGTTTGCGGAGATTAGCGACATTTTTGCAGCCGTTGCCTAGCACCAAAATGGCATGGCATAGTAACTTCACTATCACTGTCTTTTTGCTTCACTCTGCTAGCCTCTTTGCTGTCACTCCCTTAGTGTTGTAAGGCATTGACTGCACTCTGATGGCCTCTCGGAATCCACTTCCTCAAGCTTCTGTTTATCGCTCTACACTGTCTAGCTCTCTGCCTTCGCTTTGCTGGTGCTGGCACACGCTGGCCGCGCTCTGCTGACCCCAGTACTGGTATGAAACTGCAGCCGGTATGAAACAGTGAGACTGCTAGCAATGCTGCTGTGCTGGGGCATTCCTAACCATGATCAATGTTTTCATTCCTAAGCATAATGTTGTTTGCGTTTCTAAATGTGACAGATTTTTGTGTGACAGATGTTAGCACATAACTATGTAAGCCACACCCTGCCAACCGAGAACAGACAATGCAAGATCGGTAGCCTCGCCCTAATGTGCTCGGCAATAACCATTCACAAGTAACAGTAGATATTGATGGAGATATTCAGTCTGCAAGAACTACATAATCCACTGAAAGTCTTCTCTCAGAAGAACTAGCTACTGCCACATTTCCACACTTTCCAGCTCCACATTTTCAACAGTCAAAAACGAGAGGTGTCGATGGGCCTTGGAATAAGGCTAAGCAGCTATTACTTACTAGTTTCTGCATCATAGCCTATGGTCAGTAACCAGGGTACAGATTGAGGGACTGGCTGAATTTATGAAAATAACCCACTATACAATATTAAGGTGGCGGTTCAACCTTCTGGGATGAACTAGTCATAAGATGTGCATTTTTCCACACCCTACCTAGCAATATTGGCCTTTTTGTAAGCTCTAAGACTGCTCTGTTTGAGTATCTCCAGTTTGTAGTTTAAGCAGCATGCAGTAAGCAGAAACCATTTTTTAGAACTTAGCTTGTATAAGAATTCTACATTCCAAATATCTGACTTGATGATGGTGCGAAAATTATGTTTTTATGTTCCATTTGCAGCGATGTATGCTTGAGCGCTTGCTATAAAGACTTTGGGCAATAGCGCTAAAAACCTGTTCTTGCAGCGCATCAATCATATCTAAAATTATTACAGCGAGCACAATTTTTGACCTCAGCCTTATATCATACATCACCGAAAAGGCCGACGCGTGCAGAATCGTTCACTGCTTATCCGGTTCCAATCAGGGATACAGTTCCGAGATATTTGAAATTCTGCACAAAAGCTGCTGCAAATGAATTATGAACTCGTTATCACGCACTTTAGTGACACAATCTTGTGGTTTCCAGTGTTCCTAATCAGGATCAAGTGTTTATGCATGAGTGTTTGCTTGTGTACATCTGGAATATGAAATATGCTATTCATGACATAGTCAACTCCCAGGACAAGGTTGGTATAGTCATAGATGACACTCTTAAAGCACATGATACAGCCTCATTCTCATGCCCCCACCCAGCATTCCATCTCTTGCAGTTGGGAACTTTTATCGTCAGAGTGACATCAGGGGTAGAAATATGGTAGTAGAAACTTTTGTGTCATACCACCTGAAGTAGCCCAAAGAAGAAGTGAAAGTTAACTGTTTGCACGTGTGTTTAATTGTTGTGGAGCTACACAGCCTCTGCATGTTATTTATATACTACCGTACATCTATGGCGCTAAATGTTGATACTAAACTTTGTAAGAAGTGTGTAACTGAAGTTAAAAGGACTACTGAGAAAAGGTCACCAGCAATAGTGTGTATGTAGTGAAAATGGTCCCACCTGTGTTTATTAATCCTTGATGTCGCTTACAAGATAAAATTCTCAGGACCCCCTGCTTTTCCATATTGAAAGTGACAAGAGCTGGGTGGTGTCCTGGGAACAGAATGCACAGAGTAAGTGGTTTTGACCACTCCATTCTGTAATCCGTACTTATGCCATCTGTATACAAAGCGTTCCATTTCTGTTTTCATTTCGATTTCCCTTTCTGGCCATTCCTTTACTGCTTCCCAAAATGTTGTGTACTAATTTTCCAGGAGATTTCTAATTGAGACCCACCCTGAAATATCTTGTCATATTTGTGATACACGTATGCATTGTACCATGGTAGTTGGTATAGTCAATCTGAGGCACAGTGATAAGATGGAAGCCTTGTTTCACTGATGCAACGACCAATGTATGTGTATACAGAGGTTAGGGTCACCAATGTTGTTGCTAGGGATTCATTTGTTTGGCATGTATCACCATTTGCATGTGACATGGTACACCACTAACTGCATGTGCCACCCAAAGCACTTGAATTTGTTTACAATTGAACACGGCTTCACCTGCAAGACTTGAAAACCTTGTCTTGATAATTTTGTTGCCTTAAACATACATCTATTAGTCTGATTGCTTCCCAGAGGTTGCACTCAACATCCATAGAAGATAGTTTAAGCTGCATGAAATATTGTTCTACCTATTGCCAGCTATCAAATCAGGAGTCCAACACCAGGCACCAATCCTGCATAAAAATCCACCAAAGGGTGTTGTTCACACCACATGTCCCATACTAAGCTATGGCTAAATAAGATGCACTGTATCTCCACTTCACAAGGACTGTATCTGAGACAATACTGTCGTGGGTATACACACTAATATTTATACTGTATTGAACCTTGACCTCACAATGAACCCTGTCTGTATATACTATGAGAACATGATTATTCATCAGCTGAGACTCTCCTCCCAGATGGCATCAATTAGAGTTTAACAATATCTGTCTCATTGTTATGTTTGACAAATTGCTCTAATTATTACCATGGCACCACGCAAGTACATTGATTTTTATGTAGTATAACAAATTTCCTGTAACAGTAAATAGTGAGGAAGGTCATCAATTTACAAGAGCTACATAGTCCACTCTGTATATTGTTATGCTTATTGAATGGTGAAATGTCTGAACTAGCTACAGCCACATTCCCAGGCCTTTCCCAATCTCAACTCTTTATCATTTTCATCAACCAAAAACTGGAGGTGTGGACGTGCCTGGGAATGAGGCTAAGCAGACAGTGTGAGCGTTTGTAAAACAGTGAGAATTACCAGCAATTTGTTCTGCATCCCTTGTATCCACAGACTGGCCAGAGTGCGCTGTACATTGCCAGTGCAGAAGGACATCAACAGATTGTTGCCCACCTATTGCAAAATGGAGCGGATGTGAACCAACAGGAAGAGGTGAGATGATGTTGAACATGATCCTCCAGTGCTACGCTGCATGGAGCCAGTTGGTGTAGCTTAAATGCAGAAACACTTGAAAGGTACTGTTGGCCATTTTTTCCGACTTCAATTGAAAGGCACCAAAGTGTCAAGCATGCTAAGCAAGTGCTAGGCTTAGCCAGTGGCCTGATTTGCATAAAAATAGTGTGTAACTGGGGTGGACTAGTTTATCTAAGTTACTGACCACTGCTAGGTAAGCTATTTCCTCTTGTTTGAAGCCATTTATGCGTGACTATACTCGTAACTTACCAGCACTTTGAAATAGTGCCCTTGATACCCATAGCCCCAACAGATTGAGCCAATTTCTAAGTTATTTGAAGGTAGTACTTCTGTCATATGTGAAAACTGGAGGCCGCTTGCTGCCCTCATTTGAGTAAAAGCTTCGTGTTTGGCAGCCCTTGGGCAAATTACACTCACGAAGTATTACCACCCCTTCTACTCTCGCAAGCCAGACCCAACCAACCACAGCGCCGTGCGTTATACTGAAAGCGATCCGCACTGGGGTTGGTTAGGTCTGGCTTGCGAGACTACAGCCCCTTCCTGCTTTTCCTGGATAGAGATGTAATTGAAAAGGTGTGGCCTCAACAGTTACCACTAAATAGGAAAGGATTTACCCTCAGGAGCTGCTTGGCTTTGCTTCTTCACATGGTAGGGGCCCAAATGTAATGCAGGTGTATGAATACACCGTTCATGCTCACGGGAAGTAAAGATTAGGCATATATATATATATAGGCCTATCACGTTCAAAGGGTTAACAGGATAATCATCACATTGTTTGAACATAAGAGCATAGAATGATATTATAGGCATAATATTCTCATGCCTACGGATTAATCTTGTATATGAACAGATTCGTTTTTTATGGTAGCCAAGGAGATTTATGGTCAATATCCAGGGTGAAGCCTCAAGGTATGGCTGAATATATTGTGAGGGTGTAATTAACCACTTGTTTGGTGTCAATTAGAAATCTATTTGCGTCATTGTTACATTTGACAAATTGCTCTAATTATCACCATGGCACCACACATGTATGTTAACTTTGCACATCTATACCCTGAGTCTATTATGCTTCAAATTTTGGTCCAAGTTATGCTTTTAGGAAACTTCCGTGAAATTCACTTTAAATTATCATTCTTGCATTGCTCCCATTATGCTCCACTTGTTCCTCAGACCTAGCATTCCAATTTTGAGCTAAGTCTGCTACCTTTGGGGTCTTAGGCATACTCAGGTGTATGGCACGAGTGGAAAACAAAAGTAGGAGGTTTCCGTAACTTTCTTTCCACTTAACATACGTAATCTGAATTTTGAGAGAAAACATATCTCATTAACTTTATTGCCATGCCCACTTTGATAATCACATGACCAACTATGACATCGCTGTTTCCAAAGAGTGACTAAAAGTACATTGCCAAAATACCAGTTCTTTTCCTTATATATACAATACATGCACGGATCTACCATTCTATGCATGAGTCTACCATTCTATGCATCTTCCATGTACCACTCTCCCTTCTATGCCATGCATGATAAAGGTATAACCTCGTTCCCAGGCCTCCCCCATTTTCGTTCTTCGGTTTGCGTTCAATATAATAAACGGAGGCGGAAGAGCGTGTAGTATATTGAACGCAAACCGAAGAACGAAAATGGAGGAGGCCTGGGAATGAGGCTAATAAAGGTATGGTTCTGTTCATTTCATGCTCATTAAATAGATGGAACAGGCGTGTATGGACAGCTAAAGGTTACTTTGGCTACACAAAGTCTGTATGGGACTTGCATGAGTCTAACATTCCATGCATGGAACATGCATGCAGGCATGGTTTACATCTATTCAGGTATGGAACAGAAATGCGTAGACAAATGATACTGTAAACAATTACCAGTGTCCACAAAGCTTTTGTGGCTGCAAAATTCAGCTGCTGTTCATTTATTTTTAAACTTCTGTAAGGTTTGCATGGAGGAGTCTAGCTCAAGTAGTTCTGTGGTTATGATTGTTGAGTTAGCCTTGCTTAGCTTTGCTACTGGCCTCCAATCAAGCTGTTATAGCTGTAACTAGGTTGCTAAAGATCTTGAGGCAGGCTTCCATGTTTACATAGCAAGTCAGAGTCAGACCACATGGCCGTAGCATGGCATGTTCTTGTGTATACATTGGTACCGGAAGCATAATCAAGCAGGTATCAGCAAGCAGGAATGAGTGCATTGGATGTTTTTAACTGGGCCTGGAATGGATTTGGTATTACTGGATTGTCCTGGGCAAGTACCCATGGGCACTCGCCAGTCAAACACAAAAAATGGGGGGTGGGTGGTTGCAAAAAGGAGGTGCTTGAATAGTTTAACTATCCTGTGCAAGCACCCACCCTGATCAGACAGGAGCTATCACATTGTCGCTTCACGCATGCTTCATCCTTTAGCCAAGTGAGGGCAGCATGGCAGTGTAGAAAGCTGTAGTGTGCTAGAAAACGGGCCAACCTGCAGTCTCGTTTCCAAGGCTTGCAGCGTTGATCGCCTGCAGTACATGAATATCGCACTGCTAGAGGAGAACATAGCGGACGAGGCTATGACCGGTGTGTGCAAACCTTGCTGCCAACTGTAGTGGCACCTGAAGCTCATCAAAATGATCGCAGTACATGAGCTCAGCGGCAAACAAATTGTGAGTCATTACACAAGAATTTTGTGTGGTTGGCGGTTAAACAAACGACTTCTAAAAACCATAGAGCAGTCGAAATTGGGGGGTAGGCGCTTACCCGGGACAATACAGTAATTATTATTGCACCAAATGCACTCAGTGGAAAATTGTGTAGTTCCATATCAACTGCCAGTTGCATGACAAACATTCTCAGAAATGAAGAGGAAGGTTATCTGTTGCCAACCTGCCAACGTTTCAACAGAATGGAATTTTTAACACGCTATTTCACCCTGATGACGACTGCAGCATTCGCTCACTTCCACAATGTCCTACATTTGCCTAGTATACATACACACTTATGTATGATATTGATTGTTACAGGAGGATTGGTATCTAGCATTAGACTATTGATGTGAAAATGCTGTCAAGTATGACTAAAGGTGATAGTTTCATTTTGTTTTCATTTGTCAGATATGCATTAGTATGTTGTCTAATGTTTACTTATATTAAAACAAGCATGTTGACATTCTTTGAAATAAAAGGCTTATCATCTGTGCCCAGCTATGCTAAAACATTCCCTTTAAACACATGCTGGTGCCAAAAAATTAACAAAGATATTTCTTTTGCTGGCTTTCGCGAGAGTGCTTGGTCACAAGTCTTGCAAGGAGCTTATTGATAATCACTGCGCTGTCTTCAGTAACTTTCAGACAAAAATGAAGCTAAACAAGAATCTGACTCAGTGGGCTACTTCCCGACTGTTGGCATAGACTCACACTCTCATGGCAGCCACTTTTGAAGTCCAAAGGATGCCACATGGTTTTAAGGAAAATCCACGTGTGCAGAACATTGCGATAATTGACATAAGGGGAAAGTACTTCGATTCAGTATTCAGAGTGAGTAAAAGTACAATATAACCATGACAATGGTTAATAACCTCCCCACTGCATAGGCTAGGTTGCGGAGTATTACATGCAGTTGGAACACATGCAGGCTCATTGAGAAAAATGAAATAAATACTGGCTCTAAGGTCAAGTAAAATAAATTATTAGTTTCTCGTCCCCGTGTGCATGCTCTTCAACCGGCATGCACAACATTTTATTTACAGCTGCATGTTTATAAACAATGACATAATGATATAAATTCGCCAGCTATGAAATTGTTGCCAGGCAAGGTTCGTGTGGCTGTGCTCGATCAGCTCGGGTGTGCTCGATCAGCTCGGGTGTGCTTGATCAGCTAGGATATGCTCGATCAGCTCGGGTGTGCTCGATCAGCTCGGGTGTGCTCGATCAGCTCGGGTGTGCTCGATCAGCTTGGGTGTGCTCGATCAGCTCGGGTGTGCTCGATCAGCTCGGGTGTGCTTGATCAGGAACTGGTTGTTCCCTGATCGAGCACACCCGAGCTGTACTCATAGTTGACATCAGATATTGTTGCATTTTCTGGCACAGCACAGCTAGACCAAGGTTTCAGCACCCTTGCGTGGTAACAAATTTATAGTACAACAACGACCATATAATTTGTGGACACTAGAGCTGTAGCTAGACCAGTCACGTTCACATTCTGGCAAGTCCCGTG
Source organism: Agelas oroides (assembly GCA_949130485.1). Classification (NCBI taxonomy): domain Eukaryota; kingdom Metazoa; phylum Porifera; class Demospongiae; order Agelasida; family Agelasidae; genus Agelas; species Agelas oroides. Next base: position 21,016,936 of record OX422184.1, on the reverse strand, counting down.
AAATACCAAATATAGCTGGCGAATTTATATCAAATAATGCAACTAATTGACATAACTCAAATTTGGAATTGAACTTCGCCAGACCAATATCAGACAGCTTCTGTTGTGGCGCACATCGGGTGATCACCCCAAGATCTCATAAACAACTGATTGAACATGTGCTTGTCACAGCAGAAAGTTCCTGGACGTATAAGCTGATGAGGAAGTAATAATTCACTTTAGTTGGCCTAATCAGATGTACATGATTAATGGAGTGCACAGTTATGAGAGACGATTCCAAATTTGTGTTATGTCATTTAGTTGCATTGTAAAATAGCTGAGTTTAGGCATTGATAGTTTGGGTTGCTTATAAAATGCTCAAACTTGTAGTGTGTTTTGTGGGTTGTCCCAATGAGAAACCTAACTATGCCACCTTTGGTTTCATCTGGAACAATTGCAAAATTCAAAATATTAACAGTGGAAAGTTAATGACAATACAATTTGCTCATACAGTGAAACCTCACCTTGCGGTCACCTTAGTTAAGCGGTATGACGGCTATATCGTAGGTGATGGTCACCATCACCTACGATATAGCAGTCAGTAAGGATGGTCCCAAAATATTTGCCAATACGCTATATTCATACTAGCACCCACTGAACAGTCACTCGTTAATACGGATAACGGCCACTAATTTCCGACCCTCTGAGATTGCTTCTGGTGCATTTTCAGACCATTTGTGGTTTTCAAGTGACATGATGAGATGACCATATTTCTGGTGCTGATAAGACACTTAACACCTATAGACCATGTGCCTAATTGAGCGTGGTTACAAGTGGCAGTGACGTCATATTCTGATGAAGTAATGTAGGGCAAAAAAATTGCTCTGTGGACAGCAAGTTTATACAGCGACGAGGTTGTGAGCTGACTGCTGAGCATTACCATGACCCGCATCTAAAATCGCTGCCGTATGACATACATCACTATTAGCCTTATAACATACATTAGCCACTAATCAATCCAGCTGTCAGTATTGCTGGTAAGGAGCCAACAAGGGGTCCACGTGTACATTACTGCTATATTCTGCTGCCCTACAAAATGGCAGTGAGTATGCGGAAAATCGTATACTTTCAAGTATAATATATGGACCACCCCCATGCAGGCACACTGTCTATAGATAGTGACCTTGAAGACATTGTAGATACGTGGAACAGAAAGAGTAGAAGAATAGCTGTTTAGGTTAAAAACTGTACATTCTCCTTGTGTTTAGCCTCAGGTCACCTTATGCTGTATATTCCTTGTGTTGAGTTTCAGTTCTGTATATTCATTACATCCAATTACCCCTTGAAAAAAAAAAGGCTAACTTAATTTCCAAGGGGAAGCGAGACACTGGCAACGTGGTGCAAATGCCCCCCACTCCCCACCCCCAAATGAAACCCTGACTAAGGATCTTGAGACAGGCTTCCATGTTTACATAGCAAGTCAGAAGTTATGCTACAAACCACAAGACCACAGCATACCATGTTCTTGTGTGTAATGAGAACCTTGGAATAATGGTTAATGCCCACTGCATACCAGGCCCAGTTATGCACCATGCAATGCCTGCTTAATTATGCTTCCAATTACTCTACACATAGTCTATGGACAATGTGTTGTACATTCGAGTAATTCCACATCCATTGCATTAATGTTCATGGAATTATAGATCTGTGCATGTATGCTGCATAATACCATAATCTCTCAAAAATACGCCCATGGGCAATGAACTTAAGTGGCTCCTCAAAGAGGGTGGTGGGCGTATTTTCAAGAGTTGTGATATTTCTCTTGAAAATACGCCCACATCACTCGCAGTTAATTCCATATCCATTGCATTAATGTTCATGGAATTATAGATCTGTGCATGTACGCTGCATAATACCATAATCTCTCAAAAATACGCCCATGGGCAATGAACTTAAGTGGCTCCTCAATAAAGAGGTTGGGCGTATTTTCGAGAGTTGTGATATTTCTCTCGAAAAATACACCCACCTCCCTCGCAGTTAGTCCTAGTTATGTACGCATGTAGTGATTCTGCAATGCATGCGCTTGCTTATGCAACAACAGCAAATGGTGTCTGCCTTCATTTGTTAGTCCCTCCTCTTATACACTACTGCTTCTTTGGTGCTTCTTGCTTGCCCTAAATGCATGTACTACAGCATGAATTGGTGGGAGTACTATCAGGAGAAAAGCACCCTTTGCAACAACTTCATTCAAAAAGGGGGGTGGGCTTATTTTTGAGGGTGGGCCTATTTTTGAGAGATTGTGGTACATGTACGATACATGCACAGATCTACCACTGTATGCATCAGTGTACAAGTCCACGTACGTTTCATTCATCAGTCTTCCTTCCAGCCCATACATGATCAGGCGTGGTTCTGTTCTTTACATGCATAGAACAGCCATACATGCACAAATGATACTGTAAACAATTACCATGGCTCCACAAACTCATAGCAGCTGCAAAGTACAGCTGCTGTTCATTTTTTTTTCAAATTTCTAGTCTTCTTCAAGCTCAATAAAATGTTGAGTTAGTAGGTCTTGTTTGGCTTTACTGCTGGCCCCTAGTCAAGGTACAGCTACTGACATGCCTGAGAGCTAACAGCCTACAGCCAGAGAGAGGGTGAGTCAAAGCTTCTCAGTGGCAGTTCAGTAGTTGGATATTGCTGCATGTATTGATGCTAGCTGTGCTTATATATATAGCTAGCCAGGAAATCTACAGCACTACACAAAGTTGCTAGCCAGCAAAATCACAGTGCTGTATATACACACTAATAGCTACCCCATAGGTCATTGCCTATAGATGGTTTCCAAATGTCAATTAAGCATCCTTCTTCCGGAGGGTAAACGTGCGATCAAGAGGCAGCTGTACAGCGGATCTTTCACCTTGAGAGAAGCAGCTTCTTTTATCTTTAAGTACTAATGGTAAGGACTTGATGTAGCGCTTACTAGCCTGTGTTTTGCACGTAACTGCACGAAACACAGACCCCGACTCTTGCCCTCCGGAAGTGAAGCCACGCCCCATGAAAACCATCTACGCAGAGCTATAAAGCTATACTATCTAGCAAAGTTAAGCTAAACTGCCTAGGTCCTTTTTCAAAAGAGTGAATCATGATAGTTGTAGCATGTAGTGCTATGGATTCATGGGCTAGCTAGCTAGCTACTGTTGTGTATCACTGTGGATTTGTAGATGTGATGTGAAACATTTAGTTCTTCAATTTCCTGAACTAATCTCCACTGTTCATATTGTTTACCGCTACATCAGAAAGATAAAGTCAGAATCCCCCGACATTTGCCTTGATTTTCTTGTCAAGGAACCAACCGTCATCACCTCAATCCCTTGCGACAATTTTATAACCCCATTTCATAGCCCCTGAAGACACAGAATGATGGCAAAATGCCCATACTTAATTCTTAGAACAGCTGAGTCCGTAACTCCATGCATGCTGCATAGTACTAGTAGTGTAGAATTAGTTTACCCTAGCCCTTCCCCTTACCTTTTACCACCAGTCTCTCTCCTCTACCAGTTAGCTCCATCGGCCTCACCATGTTTCTACCTACCTACCCTGAGAAATCACGTCATATGCATATGTGGCAGTCCTGTGTAGAAATCGAAGGTTATTCCGTCGCGTATTTCAACTGCATCGCTGCATTCGAAGCGCCGTATCGGTGAACTTCCGCTAAGGGCGGGGCTCATATGCACTTCGTAGATTCATTAGATATTCATGCATCTACGAAGCACGTATGAGCCCCGCCCTTAACGGAAGTTCAGCGATACGGCGCTTCGAATGCAGCAATGCGGTCAAAATATGCGACGGAATAACCTTCGATTTCTACATGGGACTGCCACATATGCATTGTAGCATGGTATTTGGTATAGCAGAGTTACTCTGAAGCGCGTTAATAAGATGGAAGCATAGATAATATACACACAGAATAGAGATAGGCAACGGCTATATACAATGCATAGTGCTATCATTTGCTTTCTGCAGTACACATTATTGTTATGTCCACACCATTACAAATTTGTTAAGTGTCTAGAGCATTTCTTGCACCTATATGTAAACACAATAACATTTATGAACTACGGTAAATTGTGAAAATTTCAGCATTACAATATTTTTGTGGTCGTAGATAGCAACGAAAATCAAACTCATGGCTAATTTTATAAAACAAAATATGTAAATCTCAGTTTTCTTACTTGCCTGCAAGGTAAGTACTGCTACCAGCAAACTTGAGCATTGGGATCAGAAGTTCAGAGTACAAATGAATCAGATCGAGGCAGCAGTGCTAGTGCAGTATGTTTATTTAGATGTTGCTTTTGAAGCATCTGCTCAAGGGGTGTCGTCTGCCTTCACGAGTGATTGCAATCAAGGTACATAATGGTAGGCACAAATGCAACTATAGTCTTTGGCCAGAGGTAGCTCATCCACAGTTGAATCTCTCACATGCCCACACCAGAGCTCGATCGCCTTGATGCTTCACATGAATCTTTCAGTGTTAAAACATTTGATAGAAATGACGGCCTATGAAAATATTTTAGCATGAAAAGTTATCTTGCAAAATTTTACAGCTCAAACTTTTCCCAATTTACAGCAGTATGCATCACTTTATTCCCATACACAGCAAGCAATCATCTGTGAATAACTGCTATATGCTGGAATTTGAAGTTCAGATACACCTGTCCATAATAATGTGCACAAGTTCTTGCTCACCTGAGTCGCCCAGCATCCCGTGTTAATGTGTTCACAGTCAAATGTGATCATCCAAATTAATAATTTTCATCCATTGTCTCAATCACAAACCACAGCTGGGTTTGTGTCTGCCATCCCCACTCCGCTGCTCGAGCATCCACATGACCTTAACAAGGGTTACAGAATTTTTCCTATTATGTTGACTATCTCTGTTCTGTGCATATGATGGAACCCTTGTTTCATGACCAATGTATGAGTATTCACAGGTGAGGGTCAGGAATGTTGTTGCTAATCAACACTATTTTGTTTGCTATGCATCAACATTTGTATGTGACACAGTACACCACTAAGTACCTCCCAACACTTGAATGTGTTTACAGATAGCAGGGCTTCACCTCTAAGAATTAGAAACTTTTGTCTTGAAAATCTTGTTTACTTGTACGTACATTTGTTGGTCTGATTACTTCCCAGAGTTTGAACTCAACATGCCTACAAGATAGTTTAACCGATTATACCCTAAGTTCATTGGAATGTACTTTAACTTTACATGCAGGAATTTGGTGTCACATGAGGTGAACCATTATAAAAACTTCTATCTAAAATTTGAAGCGTCTGAGATCTGAAACAGAACTCTACAGACCAAGGAAAAAAAGATGAAGAAAGGTTTTACAAGGTTAATTTTAACCTGTGTAAGTGGTTCTGAAGCATAGTAGTACCAGTTTGTGTGGAACACTTACTTCTGGGATAGTTGTGTGTAGCGTCTTTGGCTTTTCTTGTTGACAATGAGGTGCAATCCCAGAACTGATTTGATAGGTATGAAGCCTAATGTCCGCTGCACCTTTGTAGGTAGCGTTGTGTCTCTGCTTACAGGCGTTGAAAGAAAATGAGGCGAATGAGTCACTTTTGTGATCGACCTGATCAACAACCATCATGGCTTCTTGGTTTCACTATGCTCCTCTCCTTGAGGGCTTCTAGATCAAACCCAACATGTTACTAGGGGAGGCCCCAACCTAACCACAGACCAGATATCTAAGGTGTTGCTAATTGCCTACGGCTGTGATGAAACTCAATTGCTGCTGTGACGTGTATTTGCATCTATCACGTATAATCGATTGAGCTGTATGAAACTTTGTAACTGTAATCGGCTATCAAATCAGGAGTCAAACACCAGGCATTCATCCTGCCATGAAAATCAGGACCATTTCCAAAGGGTGCTGTTCAAAGTATCCAAATAAGTCAACTTTCCATTTACTACACTCTACACTCTATGCCTGGAAGTCACATGAAGTGTGTAGCCACATTCCTAGCCTCGTACCCAGGCCACGTGGGAGGAGGGAAAAGTGGCCTGGTATCCACTGTTCGCGCATGCGTGAACGATTCCGGAAATCTTCCGCAAAAGAGTCCAATTATGGACAAGTTACATGTGGTTGTTATGCGAGAAATAACCAAACTAGATATACGGCTTGCAGTGAGGCAGCTGTGTTTACGTGGCGATGGCTTCCATTATCAGAGACACAAAGGGTGACACGACAAGGACTACGCTACAACCACCGCCGGTTCCACCGTCACTGTGCTTGTAGTTGAAAACAAACGGCAGAGTCTCGTAGCAGATGGACTTACCAAATCCCGTGGGTAGCCACAGGAATACGTCTTTACCATCGTAGATACATTTGATCGCATCCAGCTGCTCTGCTTTCAACGTGAAATCTCCCTTTGCAATACAACAAAGAACGAACTTGAACGCTTTATCAAAGTCCTTGCTTTTACCTGCCATGTTCGTGGGATAAGCTCGAGACGGACGTGCTTCAGAGCTGTATGCCAGTATACGGTAAAGATTAATGGTTCGTAAACGATGGTATACTATACCCCATGAAATCATGTTTTTTTTTGCGCATGCGCAAACAGTGGATACCAGGCCACTTTTCCCTCTTCCCACATGGCCTGGGTACGAGGCTACCACATTCCATGATTTTTTGGATTACAAATGCATTTGGATGTAATACATGCATGTGAAAACAGCAGTGTTGTGGGTGTAAAACAAAGCACCCTTACATGACATCTGGTGCCATGTGCAAGTATGTTATGCTCAGCACATCCTTGTCGAGCTAGCCTGTTTTCACATGCGCTTAATTTCCCTGGGAATTTGGGATAAGACTCAGGTACATGTATATTGTCGTACATTTAATCGTACACTGCATGTTAACGATGGTTATTTGTGTGTAAGACCTAGATTCTGCCATGTTGTATGCCTTCTTGCAAATTTGAGGTGGAGCAATGGTGCTGAAACTTGAAAAGAAAGCATCTTTGAAACATACATTCCTAGGGAAGTATGACTGCTTATGGGTTTGGCTAGTTATGATTTGTGTTACAAAGTTACAGCTTACATTTGTGGTGTCTAAATTGTCCTACGTCGACACCACAGTTCAAGTGATAAGCACTGGGGTTGGAAGGTGTGTTCAAAGATCTAGGGAAGCAGCACTCACTTGTTACCAATACCGTAGTGTCCCGCTAATACGCCCCCTTCGAAAATACGCCCCCCCCCTCTTTTCCGCCAAAGTTCCTGCACAGGGTAGTTTGACTCGTTATAACGCCCCCCGGTGAGCGTCTTCTGGAACATCAAAACTACACGTGCTTACTATGCGTTGCAAGTGCGTTCAGTAGGACTATAGTAGTCGGTGAATCTTTTGTAAGTTTTGTGGCTTTTAGAAAAGCTGGTTAGATGTTCCAAGTTTTAAGCTGCTAGTTTAGCAAACAGGTTTATCAGTCTGTCAAGGTGTTTTTGTTTCCCTCTGAAGATGTACACGCACGGAACCACGAGTCCTTTCCCATCAACTTCAGAACGTCTTCTGTCACCATTGACGATGCAACGGTCATCTCGCTGCCACTCTTGTGCAAGAAATACCAGCAGACTCTGGAAATTTCCCGTGGTACATGACCGACAGTGTTGCCGTTCTTGAGGACAGCTACAGCGAAGTCGTCGTGAATGTTATTGACCTCGTGTTGAACTGGCAGCTCTTCTCCGATGTAGGGAGACCACGCAGCTTTGTAAACGTGATGTCCGCGAACAGTACTCTCGATCCTGAAAGTCGTCGCCGTAGTTAGTTGATAGTGAAAGGCAAACATGAGCTTTGGAAGTGTCCTAATTGCGTACATAGCACTTGCGTAAAATCTTTTTTGGGCGAGGGGGGGGGGGCTTATAGTCGAGACTAATTGCATCCTCGAATATAAGCCCCCCCCCCCCCACTTTAGGCGGGATGTAGTGTACAAAATGGGGGGGCGTATTAACGGGACACTACGGTATATTGAATATGAAAGCTGATGTATGTCATTTGACACATTCATACGTGGTTTTCAAGTGAGCTTTACGCACTAATTGCACATGCGCAAACAGTGGATATCAGACCCATTTTCTCCAATTTTTGGAACGGGTCTTGAAATGAAGCTGTCATCGAGCTAACTGAAGCCTTAACTACATGAGAGGTACCAGAGGAGAGGGTCAGCAGTGTTGTTGCTAGGGATATAGCAGTACCTTTTGGTTGCTATACAGCACTGTAAATTTATATAGTGCATCATGCACTATAAAGTACTTGACTCTGTTTACACTCAACAGTTGCTGATAAGGTTTCCTTATAATTATGTAGATTTTTAGCATGTGGAAACCTCCATGATAACAAGAGCAAGTCAGATTAGGAGGAGCATGAAATCACCACATTTCTTGAAACCAGTAGATCAGTTTTCCATGTTTACAGATTTAAAGGTTGTACCAATGTTTATAGTTGGTTGCTATTTCCTGACAACTGATACCACTAAGGGTGCTTTTGAAGACCAAGGACAGCCATGTACCATACTAGATGTGTAATAAGATGAATTTGTACTGCAGTGTGTGTATATGTGAATCACTACACATGCATAGCCAAATGGATTGTGAGGGTATAAACTTGCATTAGTTACAAATTTGACAGTAACTATTAATGATAGATATAACCTGTTACCTAGGCAACATATAAGAATGTTGCCCATATCTCTCTTCTACAGTGATGTTGCCTAGGTAACAGGTTATATAATAGTTATATCCCTCCCTGGGGTGTGGTCTTGCACATTTGTGTTGGGCTATGCCCGACACAAATGTGTAAAACGACCACCCCCAGGGAGGGATATAACTATTACTTATAGTTGACCAAACGATGTAGTTATCACCATGGCAAATGAAGTTACACACCATAGTGTTCCATTTACAGTCACGTGTATGTATATTGTGGTAGATAGTGAAGAAGGTAATCAGTCTGCAAGTAGTGTTGTCTCGTGAAAGACCTGCCATTGAGCAGTGCACCTTGCATGTTCACCAATGAGGGGAGTGGACACTCAAGTGTTCTCACATTCATCCACAAAAGATGGTCACCTAGTACACTTGTGTTTACCAGTAGCTCCACGTTAGCAGTAAACAATTTGTGCTAGACACCAAATGAATATCACAATAATCAATAATGTGGTTCTTAGTGACAGTCAGTAAGAGACAACGAGTATTGATTGTTGCTAAGAAGAATGTTGTTGATTAACATGTGGGTTGTATTGTTCACCCTGCAGGATGGTGCGTCTCCCGTATCAGTTGCGTCACAAGAGGGTCAAGAAGAAGTAGTGAAACTGCTGATAGAGCATGGTGCTCATATCAACTCCCAGGACAAGGTTGGTGCAATCATAGATAATTAGGAACAAAATTGTTCAAGAGGTGTACAAAATACAGCCTCATTGTCAGTCTCTGGCAGCCTTCTACCATTCATTGTACTCTGCCCCTTGAGGGCTTCTAGACCAACCCACTCATATTAGTAGGGGAAGCCCCAACCTAACCACTGACCAGATACAAGAGTGTAGCTATTTGCCCTGGGCTACGATAAAGTTAGCCTCATTGCCAGGCCCCACCCAGTACAGAAAAGCAGTAAAGGACCTGGAATAATTTATTACGTGAGTGACAGAAAGAGGGTAGAGGATTTAATTGAGGATATGCGGATCCCACGCACGTAATTGCTTAATCGACAGTACACATAGCCGTGTTTTAGTAGGAGCCCATTCTGTGTTTTTTTTCAAAGAGTAAGCGCAGAGTAGACTTGACCAAAGCCTAGGAAAGGGGCACATTTGTGTTTAATAGCACTTAGAAAGCCATTCTCCGGAGTGTACAGTGGTCAGTTTGGTAGGTAAGCGAGTAAGTTAGCGTGATTTTCAAAAGTGCGGGTCTGTGTACCCTCACCATAGCTAGCTGTACTGCCATGTAATGTAGTGTAGTGCCACCTAGTACCGTTCTGTTGGCAAGAAAGCTTTCCCAACCAAGCAAGTATTCTGTCCATAAAGCGTGGGTGAGTTCATTCGTTCACACACATTTCTCTCCACCTATGACATTTCTCGTGTGATAAATTTTTCCAGGCTCTCCTCTTTCTTTTAGGTTTTTTGTTTGCATGTGGGGAGAGTGTGGAAACGAGGTTGTGATAAAACTTAGCCATACCAATTTCTCATTAAGCACATTGAATGTGTAACATAGTTTGCCAGCACCACAGGGTGTGTCCCATGGAAGCCTTGTGTCATACCAGTGTACGTATGTGTATACAGATGTGAGATTCTGCAATTTGTTGCTAGGGATTTAGCAGCATCATTTGGTTGCCATGTATGAAAATGTACACCACTAACTTCATTTACCTCCCTCTGCGGTTTTGGTTGATACATATGTGTGTGGCAGTCCCGTGTAGAAATTGAAGATCATTCCGTTGCATGTTTCGATTGCATTGCTGCGTTCAAAGCACCATATCACTGATCTTCCGTTAAGGTCGGGGCTCATACGCACTTCATAGACTCAGAAGATGTTCTTGCATCTACGAAGCACATGAGCCCTGCCCTTAATGGAAGTTCAGCAATACGGCACTTCAAACACAGCGATGCAAACGAAATACACAACGAAACAATCTTCGATTTCTGCACAGGACTGTCACATGTAGTAGTCTGATTGCTTCCCAGAGGTTGCACTCAACATGCATAGAAGATTGTTTAAGCTGCATGAAATGTTGAAATTTTGTTCTACCTATTGCCAGCTATCAAATCAGAAGTCGAACACTAAGCACCCAACCTGACATAAAATTCCAAACCATTTCCAAAGTGTGCTGTTCAAACCACATGTGCCATACTACAATGTAAGCTACGGCTACGTAAGAGGCACTGCATTTCCACTTCACAAGGGCTGTATCTGAGACAATACTGTTGTGCTTATGCACACTAATACTTGTATTGAACCTTAACCTCACACTGATCCCTGTCCGTATATACTGTGAGAATATGATTATTCATCAGCTGAGACTCTCCTCCAAGATGACATCGACTAGAGTTCAACACTACCTGTCTCACTGTTATGTTGGACAAATTACTCTTATTACATGTATCACCATGGCACCACACAAGTACATTGATTCTATGTCATTATCTACTACAGTAAATAGTGAGGAAGGTCATCAATTATGTTGGACAAATTGCTCTAATCACCACTATCAATGGTACCTCACAAGTACATTAATTTTACCATTTACCTGTTAACAGTAAATAGTGAGGAAGGTCATCAATTTACAAGAACTACATAGTCCACTCTGTATAATTATTGTTATGCTTATTGAATGGTGAACTGTCTGAACTAGCTACAGCCACATTCCCAGGCCTTTCCCAATCTCCACTCTTTATCATTTTCATCAACCAAAAACTGGAGGGGTAGACATGCCTGGGAATGAAGCTAAGCAGACAGTGTGAGCATTTGTAAAACAGTGGGAATAACCAGCAATTTATTCTGCATCCCTTGTATTCACAGACTGGCCAGAGTGCACTGTACCTTGCCAGCTGGCGAGGTCATCAAAATGTTGTTGCCTACCTATTGAAAAATGGAGCTGATGTAAACCAACAGAAAGAGGTGAGATGATGTTAAACGTGATCCTCCAGTGCTATGCTGGAGGATCACGTTTGTGTGGCTTAAATGCAGAAACACTCGAAAGGTACTGTTGGCAATTTTTTATCCGACTTCAATTGAAAGGCACCAAAGTGTCAAGCATGCTAAGCATGCGCTAGGCTTAGCCAGTTGCCTGATTTGCATAAAAGTGGCGTGTAACTAGGGTGGACTAGTTTATCTAAGTTACTCACCACTGCTAAGTAAGCTATTTCCTCTTGTTTGAAGCCATTTATGTGTGACTATACTCGTAACTTACCAGCACTTTGAAATAGTGCCAATTTTCCCACTTGATACCCATAGCCCCAACAGATTCAGCCAATTTCTAAGTTATTTGAAGGTAGTACTTCTGTCATATGTGAAAACTGGAGGTCATTTGCTTCCCTCATTTGAGAAAAAGCTTCGTGTTTGGCAGCCCTTGGGCAAATCACACTCACAAAGTAGTACCACCCCTTCTACTCTCGCAAGCCAGACCCAACCAACCCCAGCACCGTGCGTTATACTGAAAGCGATCCGCACTAGGTCTGGCTTGCGAGACTACCGCCCCTTTCTGCTTTTCCTGGATAGTGATGTAAGTGAAAAGGTGTGGCCTCAACAGTTACCACTAAATAGGAAAGGATGTACCCTCATGAGCTGCTTGGCTTTGCTTCTTCACATGGTAGGGGCCCAAATGTAATGCAGGTGTATAAATACACCGTTCATGTAGCCTCGTTCCCAGGCCCTCACCCAGCTTCCCGTCGCTTGCAGTACGGTAAAGCGGGAGAGGGCCTGGTACATTTCCTCACGTGAGTGACATCACGGGTAGAAAGACGGTAGAAAGACTTTAATTGAACGTGGGCGAGCATGACTAAATTGTTGCTGTGTGTCTTCACTATCTTGGCTTGGTAAAACTCTCTGTCCTCCCGACTGTCTCGTGAAGAGCGACATAAAAGCGCCTTCATGTGCAGCCATCTTTCGACTCGGAATATCGTGCTCCAGTGCGTGCGTGCGGGCAAAGTTTTTTGTGGTTTACATGACGCCCACGTTCACATAATTTGCCCTGTCCGTGACGTCACTCACGTGAGGAAATGTACCAGGCCCTCTCCCGCTTTACCGTGCTGCAAGCGACGGGAAGCTGGGCGAGGGCCTGGGAACGAGGCTACCGTTCATACTCACGGGAAGTAAAGATTAGGCATATATATATAAGCCTATCGCGTTCAAAGGGTTAACAGGAAAATCATCACATTGTTTGAGCATAAGAGCATCGAATATTATTATAGGCATAATATTCTCATGCCTACGGATTAATCTTGAATATGAACAGATTCATTTTTTATGGTAGCCAAGGAGATTTATGGTCAATATCCAGGGTGAAGCCTCAAGGTATGGCTGAATATATTGTGAGGGTGTAATTAACCACTTGTTTGGTGTCAATTAGAAATCTATTTGCGTCATTGTTACATTTGACAAATTGCTCTAATTATCACCATGGCACCACACATGTATGTTAACTTTGCACATCTATACCCTGAGTCTATTATGCTTCAAATGTTGGTCCAAGTTATGCTTTTAGGAAACTTCCGTGAAATTCACTTTAAATTATCATTCTTGCATTGCTCCCATTATGCTCCACTTGTTCCTCAGACCTAGCATTCCAATTTTGAGCTAAGTCTGCTACCTTTGGGGTCTTAGGCATACTCAGGTGTATGGCACGAGTGGAAAACAAAAGTAGGAGGTTTCCGTAACTTTCTTTCCACTTAACATACGTAATCTGAATTTTGAGAGAAAACATATCTCATTAACTTTATTGCCATGCCCACTTTGATAATCACATGACCAACTATGACATCGCTATTTCCAAAGAGTGACTAAAAGTACATTGCCAAAATACCAGTTCTTTTCCTTATATATACAATACATGCACGGATCTACCATTCTATGCATGAGTCTACCATTCTATGCATCTTCCATGTACCACTCTCCCTTCTAAGCCATGCATGATAAAGGTATAACCTCGTTCCCAGGCCTCCCCCATTTTCGTTCTTCGGTTTGCGTTCAATATAATAAACGGAGGCGGAAGAGCGTGTAGTATATTGAATGCAAACCGAAGAATGAAAATGGGGGATGCCTGGGAATGAGGCTAATAAAGGTATGGTTCTGTTCATTTCATGCTCATTAAATAGATGGAACAGGCGTGTATGGACAGCTAAAGGTTACTTTGGCTACACAAAGTCTGTATGGGACTTGCATGAGTCTAACATTCCATGCATGGAACATGCATGCAGGCATGGTTTACATCTGTTCAGGTATGGAACAGAAATGCGTAGACAAATGATACTGTAAACAATTACCTGTGTCCACAAAGTTTTTGTGGCTGCAAAATTCAGCTGCTGTTCATTTATTTTTAAACTTCTGTAAGGTTTGCATGGAGGAGTCTAGCTCAAGTAGTTCTGTGGTTATGATTGTTGAGTTAGCCTTGCTTAGCTTTGCTGCTGGCCTCCAATCAAGCTGTTATAGCTGTAACTAGGTTGCTAAAGATCTTGAGGCAGGCTTCCATGTTTACATAGCAGTCAGAGTCAGACCACATGGCCGTAGCATGGCATGTTCTTGTGTATACATTGGTACCGGAAGCATAATCAAGCAGGTATCAGCAAGCAGGAATGAGTGCATTGGATGTTTTTAACTGGGCCTGGAATGGATTTGGTATTACTGGATTGTCCTGGGCAAGTACCCATGGGCACTCGCCAGTCAAACACAAAAAATGGGGGGTGGGTGGTTGCAAAAAGGAGGTGCTTGAATAGTTTAACTATCCTGTGCAAGCACCCACCCTGATCAGACAGGAGCTATCACATTGTCGCTTCACGCATGCTTCATCCTTTAGCCAAGTGAGGGCAGCATGGCAGTGTAGAAAGCTGTAGTGTGCTAGAAAACGGGCCAACCTGCAGTCTCGTTTCCAAGGCTTGCAGCGTTGATCGCCTGCAGTACATGAATATCGCACTGCTAGAGGAGAACATAGCGGACGAGGCTATGACCGGTGTGTGCAAACCTTGCTGCCGACTGCAGTGGCACCTGAAGCTCATCAAAATGATCGCAGCTATGTATATGAGCTCAGCGGCAAACAAATTGTGAGTCATTACACAAGAATTTTGTACGGTGGGCGGTTAAACAAACGACTTCTAAAAACCATAGAGCAGTCGAAATAGGGGGGTGAGCGCTTGCTTGCCCGGGACAATACAGTAATTATTATTGCACCACATGTACTCAGTGGAAAATTGTGTAGTTCCATATCAACTGCCAGTTGCATGACAAACATGTTAATTTGCCTCAGCTTCCCAAAGCTGTCTCAAGCTGGGTGATATGCAAGACAGAAAGTCATGCTGCTGACAGCCAGCTAGTGTAAACAATATGGTCTTGGAACAGGACTAACAATGCATGACCAAGCTATGCTACTCTGGTATATAGAGAGCAGAGATCACCATACTTGCTTCATGTTATATGGATCTCTTAATCCCTAAACTGTGTAGCCACAGTAGCTGTTGTGAACACTAAGTTAGAGTATGGTAGGTCTGCACTGTGAGTCTTCTATCTGCATGGCTAAAGTGTGTGTGAGAATGAGCAGGCCCAAAAATTATCAGAAATGAAGAGGAAGGTTATCTGTTACCAACCTGCCAACGTTTCAACAGAATGGAATTTTTAACACGCTATTTCACCCTGATGACGACTGCAGCATTCGCTCACTTCCACAATGTCCTACATTTGCCTAGTATACATACACACTTATGTATGATATTGATTGTTACAGGAGGATTGGTATCTAGCATTAGACTATTGATGTGAAAATGCTGTCAAGTATGACTAAAGGTGATAGTTTCATTTTGTTTTCATTTGTCAGATATGCATTAGTATGTTGTCTAATGTTTACTTATATTAAAACAAGCATGTTGACATTCTTTGAAATAAAAGGCTTATCATCTGTGCCCAGCTATGCTAAAACATTCTCTTTAAACACATGCTGGTGCCAAAAAATTAACAAAGATATTTCTTTTGCTGGCTTTCGCGAGAGTGCTTGGTCACAAGTCTTGCAAGGAGCTTATTGATAATCACTGCGCTGTCTTCAGTAGCTTTCAGACAAAAATGAAGCTAAACAAGAATCTGACTCAGTGGGCTACTTCCCGACTGTTGGCATAGACTCACACTCTCATGGCAGCCACTTTTGAAGTCCAAAGGATGCCACATGGTTTTAATGAAAATGCACGTGTGCAGAACATTGCGATAATTGACATAAGGGGAAAGTACTTCGATTCAGTATTCAGAGTGAGTAAAAGTACAATATAACCATGACAATGGTTAATAACCTCCCCACTGCATAGGCTAGGTTGCGGAGTATTACATGCAGTTGGAACACATGCAGGCTCATTGAGAAAAATGAAATAAATACTGGCTCTAAGGTCAAGTAAAATAAATTATTAGTTTCTCGTCCCCGTGTGCATGCTCTTCAACCGGCATGCACAACATTTTATTTACAGCTGCATGTTTATAAACAATGACATAATGATATAAATTCGCCAGCTATGAAATTGTTACCAGGCAAGGTTCGTGTGGCTGTGCTCGATCAGCTCGGGTGTGCTCGATCAGCTCGGGTGTGCTTGATCAGCTAGGATATGCTCGATCAGCTCGGGTGTGCTCGATCAGCTCGGGTGTGCTCGATCAGCTCGGGTGTGCTCGATCAGCTCGGGTGTGCTCGATCAGCTCGGGTGTGCTTGATCAGGAACTGGTTGTTCCCTGATCGAGCACACCCGAGCTGTACTCATAGTTGACATCAGATATTGTTGCATTTTCTGGCACAGCACAGCTAGACCAAGGTTTCAGCACCCTTGCGTGGTAACAAATTTATAGTACAACAACGACCATATAATTTGTGGACACTAGAGCTGTAGCTAGACCAGTCACGTTCACATTCTGGCAAGTCCCGTGAAATACCAAATATAGCTGGCGAATTTATATCAAATAATGCAACTAATTGACATAACTCAAATTTGGAATTGAACTTCGCCAGACCAATATCAGACAGCTTCTGTTGTGGCGCACATCGGGTGATCACCCCAAGATCTCATAAACAACTGATTGAACATGTGCTTGTCACAGCAGAAAGTTCCTGGACGTATAAGCTGATGAGGAAGTAATAATTCACTTTAGTTGGCCTAATCAGATGTACATGATTAATGGAGTGCACAGTTATGAGAGACGATTCCAAATTTGTGTTATGTCATTTAGTTGCATTGTAAAATAGCTGAGTTTAGGCATTGATAGTTTGGGTTGCTTATAAAATGCTCAAACTTGTAGTGTGTTTTGTGGGTTGTCCCAATGATAAACCTAACTATGCCACCTTTGGTTTCATCTGGAACAATTGCAAAATTCAAAATATTAACAGTGGAAAGTTAATGACAATACAATTTGCTCATACAGTGAAACCTCACCTTGCGGTCACCTTAGTTAAGCGGTATTGACGGCTATATCGTAGGTGATGGTCACCGTCACCTACGATATAGCAGTCAGTAAGGATGGTCCCAAAATATTTGCCAATACGCTATATTCATACTAGCACCCACTGAACAGTCACTCGTTAATACGGATAACGGCCACTAATTTCCGACCCTCTGAGATTGCTTCTGGTGCATTTTCAGACCATTTGTGGTTTTCAAGTGACATGATGAGATGACCATATTTCTGGTGCTGATAAGATACTTAACACCTGTAGACCGTGTGCCTAAATGGGCATGGTTACCAGTGGCAGTGACGTCATATTCTGATGACGTAATGAAGGGCAAAAAAATGGTTCTGTGAACAGCAAGTTTATACAGCGACAAGGTTGTGAGCTGACTGCTGAGCGTTACCATGACCCGCATCTAAAATCGCTGCAGTATGACATACATCACTATTAGCCTTATAACATACATTAGCCACTAATCATTCCAGCTGTCAGTATTGCTGGTAAGGAGCCAACAAGGGGTCCACGTGTACATTACTGCTATTCTACTGCCCTACAAAATGGCAGTGAGTATGCAGAAAATCATATACTTTCAAGTATAATATATGGACCACTCCCAAGCAGGCACACTGTCTATAGATAGTGACCTTGAAGACATTGTAGATACGTGGAATAGAAAGAGTAGAAGAATAGCTGTTAAGTTAAAAACTGTACATTCTCCTTGTGTTTAGCCTCAGGTCACCTTATGCTGTATATTCCTTGTGATGAGTTTCAGTTCTGTATATTCATTACATCCAATTACCCCTTGAAGAAAAGGCTAACCTAATTTCCAAGGGGAGGTGAGACTGTGGCAAGGGGGGGATTGTACCCCACCCCCCCTAATTGTAACCCTGACCTTCGGTGCTTCTTGCTTGCCCTAAATGCATGTACTACAGCATAAATGGTTGGGGAGGAATTTCGGAAGAAAAGCACCCTTTGCAACAACTTCATTCAAAAAAGGAGGGTGGGCTTATTTTGGAGGGTAGGCCTATTTCCAAGAGATTGTGGTACATGTACGTGCAATACATGCGCAGATCTACCTACCCATTGTATGCATGAGTCTACAAGTCCATACATGTTCCATGCATCAGTCTCCCTTCCAGGCCATACATGATGCAGGTGTGGTTCTGTTCTTTTCATGCATGGAACAGCCATACATGGACAAATGATACTGTAAACAATTACCATGGCTCCACAAACTGTTAGCAGCTGCAGAGTACAGCTGTTGTTAATTTATTTTCAAATTTGTAGATGAGTCTGGCTCAAGCTCTGTGGTTATAAAATGTTGAGTTAGTTAGTCTCGTATGGCTTTGCTGCTGGCCCCTAGTCAAGCTACAGCTACTGACATGCCTGAGGGCTAACAGCCTACAGCCAGAGATAGGGTGAGTACAATCTTCTCAGTTGCAGTTCAGTAGTCGGATATTGCTGCACGTATAGAGCGTTTTCAGCACGTGATCACAATTCCGTATACTAGAAATGAACCGCCATTTTGGTGCACAACTTGTACTATATAATTATCACCATAGTACAAAGCTATACCGGAAAATATCACGAGTTTGTTGCCGTCTGTATTGTTACGAGTGCGCAGCACGAGTAACAATGCCAACGGCAACAAACGAGTGATATTTTTCCCGGTATAGCTTGGTACTATGGTGATAATGATTTTATCATACGAACCTTCGATTTCATTGCACGTTCAGACGCAGCGCACGTGACTTGTAGTACCTGATACGGATTCTCGCGTGACTTGTAGTACCTGATACGGATTCTCGCGTGACTCGCAGTACTGATACGGATTCTCGCGTGACTTGCAGTAAAAAATACGGCTTTTTATAAACTGCGTGCAGCTGCAAGGCTTCCCCATTGACTCCCATACATTAGCGTGAGTTAGACGTATGATAAAGTATGTTATTAGCAGTATATGCGATATCGATTAAAACACCCACAGGTAAGCGTTTATATAGCTGTTTTAACTTATGTAGCAATGGTATTTTGTCCGATTCAAAACATATTAGAAGCATTATAAGTATATCACTCATTCTCGTTGTGCACCAAAATGGCGGCTGTTTTCTGATTTCCTTCGTAATCTCGAACGTAATGACGGCACGTGCAATCGCTCTATTGACGCTTGTAGTATTGTAGCTAGCCAGCTGCCTAGCTTCCTTTTCAAAGGAGTGAATTTTTGGAATCAATGATTGTTTTAACATCAGGGGCACATCAAGCCGGCTTTGGCAGCTCGATGCACCCTTGGTAACATGTAGTGCTGTGGATTAACTTGCTAGCTACTGTTGTGTATCACTGTGGATTTGTAGATGTGATGTGAAACATTTAGTTCTTCAATTTCCTGAACTAATCTCCACTGTTCATATTGTTCACCGCTACATCAGAAAGATAAAGTCAGAATCCCCCAACATTTGCCTTGCTTTTCTTGTCAAGGAACCAACCGTCATCACCTTCATCACCTCATCACCTCATCACCTTCATCACCGTCATCACCTCAATCCCCTGCGACAAGTTTATAACCCCATTTCATAGTCCCTGGAGACACAGAATGATGGCAAAATGCCCATACTTAATTCTTAGAACAACCGAGTCCGTAACTCCATGCATGCTGCATAGTACTAGTAGTGTAGAATTAGTTTACCCTAGCCCTTCCCCTTACCTTTTACCACCAGTCTCTCTCTTCTACCAATTAGCCCCATTGGCCTCCCCCATATTTCTTCCTGTAGCCCCCCACACAAGCAGCTGCCATCCTGCCTATATTTTAACCTGCACAATTTAGCCCCAGCCATCAGCCCCACCTATATCTCTGCATTCACCTCTAGTCTTCTCCAGAATGTTTTCTGATATTCGATCATTTTTGCTATGATAGAACTAGGGCACCTAGTAACTAGGACAGGAAGTGGTAAAGGTCAATGCTTCAAGATTGTACCTAACAAGTCTATGTTTAATATAGCTACACAAATTGGGGGTGGGGCTTAAAGATGTTTTGGATGGGGTTGTTGAATAACTTGGTGGAGGACAATGAATAATGGGGCCTTAATTAGAGAAGGCATGATCCATATTTAAACACAGTCTTTGTCAACTCAGTGCAAAGGAGCATCTGGAGGACTCCCTGGGGTCAATACGATACTGAAAATCCAGTTCACCTGCCCGAACCCTAATCCATACCCTACCAATGCTCTCACTAAACCAGATTTCCAGTGCCATGTATTCCAACTGATCTGCTTCCTGTCCAGTAATCGCTGTCCATTTGTCTGCTTCTTGTGTAATTGACATTACAGAACATTAACAGAGTTCAGAGGGGTCAGTATCTTCAGATTCATCACTCTTTGAGAACTACATTGTCATGTGCATATGCGGTATTTGGTATAGCAGAGTTGCTCTGAATGACAAGCATAGATAATATACGCACAGAATAGAGATAGGCAACGGCCATATACAATGCATAGTGATATCATTTGCTTTCTGCAGTACACATTATTGTTATGTCCACACCATTACAAATTTGCAAAGCATCTAGAGAATTTCTTGCACCTATGTGTAAACACGATAACATTTATGAACTACTGTAAATTGTGAAAATTTCAGCATTACGATATTAATATTTTTGTAGTCGTAGACAGCAACGTAAATGAAACTCATAGAAAAGTCTTAGGTTCATTCCCAGGCTCTCCCCACATACAAACAAAAAAAAAAAACAAAAGGAAAGGGGAGAGCCTGGTAAAATTTATCACGTGAGAACTGTCATAGGTAGAGAGAGATGAATTACAAGTGGGCGAACGAATGAACTTGCCCACACTTTATTGACTGAATACTTGTTTGATTGAGAAAGCTTTTTAGCCGACAGAACGGGACTAGTCGGCACTACGCTAGATTACCTGGCAGTACGGCAAACTGTGGTGAGCATACACAGACTTGTACATTCGAAAATCACACTAACTTATTCGCTTACTTGGCAAACTGACCGCTGTACACCCAGAGAATAGCTTTCCGGGCGTGACGTATTAAACGCCAAGGCAGCCGTTTCCTAGGCTTTGCTCAAGTCTTATCTGTGCTAAAAAACTGTCAGAATGGGCTCCTACTAAAACACAGCTGCGTGTACTGTCGATTATGTAACCACGTGCATGGGCACATCGACGGGGTTTTACAAGGTTAATTTAATTTGTAAGTGGTTCTGAAGCATAGCATTACTGGTTTGTGTGGAACGCTTACTTCTGGGATAGTTGTGTGTAGCGTCTTTGGCTTTTCTCATTAACTGTGAGGTGCAATCCCAGAACTGATTTGATAGGTATGAAGCCTAATGTCCGCTGCACCTTTGTAGGTAGCGTTGTGTCTCTGGTTACAGGCGTTGAAAGAAAACGTGGCGAATGATTCACTTTTGCGATCGACCTGATCAACAACCGTCATGGCTGCTTGGTTTCACTATGCTCCTCTCCTTGAGGGCTTCTAGACCAAACCCAACATATTACTAGGGGAGGCCCCAACCTAACCACAGACCAGATATCAAAGGTGTTGCTAATTGCCTACGGCTATGATGAAACTCAACTGCTGCTGTGATGTGTATTTGCGTCTATCACATACGTATAATCGGTTCAGCTGTATGAAACTTTGTAACTGTAATCAGCTATCATATCAGGAGTCCAACACTAGGCACCCATCATATCATAAAAATCTTCCAAAGGGTGCTGTTCAAAGTATCCAAATATGTCAACTTTTCATTTGCTACACTCTACACTCTAAGCCTGGAAGTTACATGAAGTGTGTAGCCACATTCCATGATTTTCTTGGATTACAAATGCATTTGGATGTAATACATGCAAGTGTAAACAGCAGTAAAACAAAGCACCCTTACATGACATCTGGTGCCATGTGCAAGTGTGTTATGCTCAGTACATCATTGTCGAGCTAGCCTGTTTGTGCATGTGCTTAATTTCCCTGGGAATTTGGTATAAGACTCAGGTACATGTATACTGTCGTACATTTGATCGTACACTGCATGTTAACAATGGTTATTTGTGTGTAAGACCTGGATTCTGCCACGTTGTATGCCTTCTTGCAAATTTGAGGTGGAGCAACGACGTTGAAACTTGAGAAGAAAACATCTTTGGAGCATACATTCCTAGGGAAATATGGCTGCTTATGGGTTTGGCTAGTTAAGATTTGTGTTAGAAAGTTATAGCTTACATTTGTGGTGTCAAAATTGTCCTATGTCGACACCATAGTTCAAGTGATAAGCACTGGGGTTAGAAGGTGTGTTGAAAGATCTAGGGGAGCAGCACTCACTTGTTACCAATATATTGAATATGAAAGCCGATGTATGTCATTTGACACATTCATACGTTGTTTTTAAGTGAGCTTTACACACTAATTGCACATGCGCAAACAGTGGATACCAGACCCATTTTCTCCAATTTTTGGAATGGGTCTTGGAATGAGGCTGTCGTCAAGCCAACTGAGGCCTTAACTACATGAGAGGTACCAGAGGAGAGGATCAGCAGTGTTGTTGCTAGGGATATAGCAGTAACTTTTGGTTGCTACGCAGCACTGTAAATGTATATAGTGCATCGTGCACTACTCTAAAGTACTTGACTCTGTTTACACTCAACAGTTGCTGATAAGGTTTCCTTATAATTATGTAGATTTTTAGCATGTGGAAACCTCCATGATAACAAGAGGCAAGTCAGATTAGGAGGAGCATGAAATCACCACATTTCTTGAAACCAGTAGATCAGTTTTCCATGTTTACAGATTTAAAGTTAGTGGTGGTTGTACCAATGCTTATAGTTGGTTGCTATTTCCTGACAACTGATACCACTAAGGGTGCTTTTGAAGACCAAGGACAGTCATGTACCATACTAGATGTGTAATAAGATGAATTTGTACTGCAGTGTGTGTATATGTGAATCACTACACAGCATAGCCAAATGGATTGTGAGGGTATAAACTTGCATTAGTTACAAATTTGACAGTAACTATTAATGATAGTTACAGTTGACCAAACGATGTAGTTATCACCATGGCAAATGAAGTTACACACCATAATGTTCCATTTATAGTCACGTGTATATAGCCATGCTTGTGTATGTTGTGGTAGATAGTGAAGAAGGTAATCAGTCTGCAAGTAGTGTTGTCTTGTGAATGACCTGCCATTGAGCAGTGCACCTTGCATGTTCACCAATGAGGGGAGTGGACACTCAAGTGTTCTCACATTCATCCACAAAAGATGGTCACCTAGTACACTTGTGTTTACCAGTAGCTCCACGTTAGCAGTAAACAATTTGTGCTACACACCAAATGAATATCACAATAATCAATAATGTGGTTCTTAGTGACAGTCCGTAAGAGACAACGAGTATTGATTGTTGCTAAGAAGAATGTTGTTGATTAACATGTGGGTTGTATTGTCCACCCTGCAGGATGGTGCGTCTCCCGTATCAGTTGCGTCACAAGATGGTCATCAGCAAATTGTGCAACTGCTGATAGAGCATGGTGCTCATATCAACTCCCAGGACAAGGTTGGTGCAGTCATAGATAATTAGGAACAAAATTGTTCAAGAGGTGTACAAAATACAGCCTCATTGTCAGTCTCTGGCAGCCTTCTACCATTCATTGTACTCTGCCCCTTGAGGGCTTCTAGACCAACCCACTCATATTAGTAGGGGAAGCCCCAACCTAACCACTGACCAGATACAAGGGTGTAGCTATTTGCCCTGGGCTACGATAAAGTTAGCCTCATTGCCAGACTCCACCCAGTACAGAAAAGCAGTAAAGGACCTGGAATAATTTATTACGTGAGTGACAGAAAGAGGGTAGAGGATTTAATTGAGCATATGCGGATCCCACGCACGTAATTGCTTAATTTACAGTACACGTAGCCGTGTTTTAGTAGGAGCCCATTCTGTGATTTTTTTCAAAGAGTAAGCGCAGAGTAGACTTGACCAAAGCCTAGGAAAGGGGCACATTTGTGTTTAATAGCACTTACAAAGCCATTCTCCGGAGTGTACAGTGGTCAGTTTGGTAGGTAAGCGAGTAAGTTAGCATGATTTTCAAAAGTACGGGTCTGTGTACCCTCACCATAGCTAGCTGTACTGCCATGTAATGTAGTGTAGTGCCACCTAGTACCGTTCTGTTGGCAAGAAAGCTTTCCCAACCAAGCAAGTATTCTGTCCATAAAGCGTGGGTGAGTTCATTCGTTCACACACATTTCTCTCCACCTATGACATTTCTCGTGTGATAAATTTTTCCAGGCTCTCCTCTTTCTTTTAGGTTTTTTGTTTGCATGCGGGGAGAGTGTGGAAACGAGGTTGTGATAAAACTTAGCCATACCAATTTCTCATTAAGCACATTGAATGTGTAACATAGTTTGCCAGCACCACAGGGTGTGTCCCATGGAAGCCTTGTGTCATACCAGTGTACGTATGTGTATACAGATGTGAGATTCTGCAATTTGTTGCTAGGGATTTAGCAGCATCATTTGGTTGCCATGTATGAAAATGTACACCACTAACTTCATTTACCTCCCTCTGCGGTTTTGGTTGATACATATGTGTGTGGCAGTCCCGTGTAGAAATTGAAGATCATTCCGTTGCATGTTTCGATTGCATCGCTGCGTTCAAAGCGCCATATCACTGATCTTCCGTTAAGGTCGGGGCTCATACGCACTTCATAGACTCAGAAGATGTTCTTGCATCTACGAAGCACATGAGCCCTGCCCTTAATGGAAGTTCAGCAATACGGCACTTCAAACACAGCGATGCAAATGAAATACACAACGAAACAATCTTCGATTTCTGCACAGGACTGTCACATGTAGTAGTCTGATTGCTTCCCAGAGGTTGCACTCAACATGCATAGAAGATTGTTTAAGCAGCATGAAATGTTGAAATTTTGTTCTACCTATTGCCAGCTATCAAATCAGAAGTCGAATACTAAGCACCCAACCTGACATAAAATTCCAAACCATTTCCAAAGTGTGCTGTTCAAACCACATGTGCCATACTACAATGTAAGCTATGGCTACGTAAGAGGCACTGCATTTCCACTTCACAAGGGCTGTATCTGAGACAATACTGTTGTGCTTATGCACACTAATACTTGTATTGAACCTTAACCTCACACTGATCCCTGTCCGTATATACTGTGAGAATATGATTATTCATCAGCTGAGACTCTCCTCCAAGATGACATCGACTAGAGTTCAACACTACCTGTCTCACTGTTATGCATGTTGGACAAGTTACTCTTATTACATGTATCACCATGGTACCACACAAGTACATTGATTTTATGTCATTATCTATTACAGTAAATAGTGAGGAAGGTCATCAGTTATGTTGGACAAATTGCTCTAATCACCACTATCAATGGTACCTCACAAGTACATTAATTTTACCATTTACCTGTTAACAGTAAATAGTGAGAAAGGTCATCAATTTACAAGAACTACATAGTCCACTCTGTATAATTATTGTTATGCTTATTGAATGGTGAAATGTCTGAACTAGCTACAGCCACATTCCCAGGCCTTTCCCAATCTCCACTCTTCATCATTTTCATCAACCAAAAACTGGAGGGGTAGACTTGCCTGGGAATGAGGCTAAGCAGACAGTGTGAGCGTTTGTAAAACAGTGGGAATTGCCAGCAATTCATTCTGCATCCCTTGTATCCACAGACTGGCCAGAGTGCACTGTACCTTGCCAGTGGAAACGGCCATCAACAGATTGTTGCCTACCTATTGCAAAATGGAGCTGATGTGAACCAGCAGGAAGAGGTGAGATGATGTTAAACGTGATCCTCCAGTGCTATGCTGGAGGATCACGTTTGTGTGGCTTAAATGCAGAAACACTCGAAAGGTACTGTTGGCAACTTTTTTCCGACTTCAATTGAAAGGCACCAAAGTGTCAAGCATGCTAAGCAAGTGCTAGGCTTAGCCAGTGGCCTGATTTGCATAAAAATAGTGTGTAACTGGGTTGGACTAGTTTATCTAAGTTACTGACCACTGCTAGGTAAGCTATTTCCTCTTGTTTCGAATGTTCGAATCTAGTCTGGTTCATGTGTGAGAGGGTCTGAGCACGAGACTAGTTGCAATCTGACCATGAGAGTAACCTAGCCTCGTTCCCAGGCTCTCCCCTCGCCCCGACGAAAAATAAAAACTGAGGGGGAGAGCCTGGGACCGATTCGCACATGATATCGTGGCATTACGACGTCACAGCAATAATTGCAAAAGTCGTGACGCAATTATGCAGCCATGTGATTGGCTGACTCGAACAGCTACGATATTACTACTGAAACAAGTGAGCTATTACTGCGTCGGTGAGACCTCGGCATGGGTCAAACAGCAGCGACAGCGGAGAAGTACCCAGTACGTAGGGAAAAACTTTGCCTATTTACTGTTACCATGTTCCGCTTTAAAACAAATTGCTACGAGGCTATGAAGAAAGACTTTAGTTGGCTAGCGCTACACTCTGGCGTACAAAATAAACTCACAACCACATTTTAAAACTCCAACATAGCTACACATCAATAAGCGAGTTGTAGTAACAAACTCCTGAGCTGAGAGTACTTCGCAGCTCCTTCGCAGTCTTCACATGAGTGACGTTTCAGGTTATTTAATGCTTAGTGCAAAATCGTCGTGCCACGATATCACGTGCGAATCGGTCCCAGGCTCTCCCCCTCCGTTTTTATTTTTGTCGGGGCGAGGGGAGAGCCTGGGAACGAGGCTAGAGCAACCTACTTCGTTTTGGAACAAGGCCAGCATTCTTACTCTTGCAGCCTCGTTCCTATAGACCCACTTCCAGTTTTGATTGCTCGCAGTGTGTGAAGCAAATTATGTCTTCATACCAGACCCTATTTTACACAAGCACCTGGTTACAACAGCCCCATTCCCAACCATTGCCACCCAGGGTGAGTCCAAGCTTCTCAGTTGCAGTTTTGAGTAGTTCAGGTAGTCGAATATTGCTGCATGTATAGACAATTTGGTAAAGCCTTGCCTATATAGCTAGCCAGCTACCTAGCTAGCCAGCTACCTAGCTTTCTTTTCAAAAAAGTGAATCTGATCACACAACATGTTACCAAGGGCACATCAAGCTGCCGAAGGAGGCTTAGACCCCAATCAACCATAGCGCGGATCGCTTTTAGTATTGCACACGAACGCATACTGGAAGCGATCCGCGCTGGGGTTGGTGGGTCTGGCTTGCGTGACTAGCAAACAGTAACACAGCCAACGGTAAGCACGGTCAGTAAGTGCAGAATTAAGTCAAGTTCTCTAGGGGGACAGTTACCCCCTGCCCCTATGCTAGGTACAGCCTTGTTGTGTGTGCTTATTCTTATGGCTTGTTGAGGCAGTATGTGGCAGTATGTGAGGAATCGCAACATCATGCAGGGCCATAGGATGTAAGACAAAACCTGTCCGACCAAGTAGAATACAAGAGTAATAAAAAAAGCACGCTACTGATGACTCCATGAAGAAAACCACACCTGTACACTGCTACCACGAAACTAGTACACGGTGATGAAATTTACCTGCAAAACTCAGTACTGACTAGTTCCATTGTAAAATTGTAGCCAACAACCTCAGACTTATTGACTATCCGACTAACAGTTCTAACGTACAGTATACAATACCTTCTGTGAAATTCTTAATCCAACTGTCCCTGCGAATGTGTATCTCTCATGATACCTAGTCTGGAGTCATCTCTCCATACCATTAGTGGGTGTGGTGAACCTGGTTTTACACAATTCTAGACTTTTTCTCAAAAATATTTATTTGAAGTGATTCATGAAAGCTTTATCTCATGAAACAAACCCACTATACGATATACATAGTAAATTCGAAGTTCAATCATTTGTTGTAGGCTGGCGAATTTCCAAAAGAACCTGAGTGTTGCATTTTCCAGGCATTCCCAAAGTTGTCAGGTACCTTTTTTAGCATCTGGCTGGTCCAGAAGGCAACCAGAAGCTGTTTTAAAAGAGTTAATTACCCCACGCGCGCAAACCAGTTACAAGCTGAGCAATCAAAACGTCTGTTGTTCTTGTTTAAAATTTCAATCAGTTTATATACTTTGGGATGAGCTTTTCTGGCAACTCATATTGCCCACCAACTGTGCTCATTCAAAGTATGTTACAAAACTCATCAACTCTGGGCAGATTAGGAGCTATAACCTTGGCTACATCCAGGCTAGTTGTAAAAATCGAAGAGGTACAAAAGCTGTCCAACTGTCTGGCGTATGAAAAGAAGCCTAAGTGATACACAACAACAGTAGCTAGCCAGCGAATCCACATAACCACAGAACTACTTGAGCTAGACTCCTCCATGCAAATCTTACAGAACGTCAGAAAAGCAGCTGTATTTCGCATTGCTTGCAGTACAAAATTGCGCAGGTCTCCCAACCACCATAAAGTGGTGTAGTAATTTAAAAATACTCTTTGCTTTACTCAGAAGCTGTTTTTAGTTGAGTAGGTGAAATTGGAGTGGTCAATGTTAAACATAGTAACAACCTATTGCATTCAAAGCCCATCTTTACTCATATGTGCCTTACCCTTGAGAAATCAATTCACCATAATGGCCATACATGGACCAATCTGAACAGCCAGTAACTTATGAATGCTACATAGCTATGTACTACTGGTAGTGTACACTGGTTCCATGGGGGGGGGGGGATACTACTAAGCAGGTTAAGGCTGGTTAGTAGTAATCACCTTAGTATGTGTACCATATATGTTTGTGATACAGATGAATTTCTAGTGCAGTGTGTGTGAATCATGGCTTTTCACCACACATGGTCATATCATGAGGAAATGTTTATTCATCAGTGAGACTTTTGGAAGCGTGAGATGACGCTGTGAGTATTGTAAATTTATGATGGTTGAAAACCGGGGATGCACAGTGTAACATGTACAAAAACATTAAGGGCAAGGTAATAAAATTTCCGACAATTTAGGGATTTTAACCATGCGGGCGGGCGGCTTTTTTTTTTATTATCTGCAATGAATATCAATGCCACAAGCAGTGATTGTTCTATTGTTTGGCTGTTCTTCAATAAACGGTGCTAGTTATTCGCCATCTGAACGTAGTACGTGTCGTACGTATGTGTGGTTTCCTGGCGTAACATCTCAAACTCTTGCTCACAATCCTTGTTCGATGCTTGTAGCTCAAACAGTCAGTGATGAAACCCCACCCACCAGCAAAAGCCCCTATTTTTATCTGCAGATAGTATGTTGAGAAGCTTTGGCGTCCTTGTGTCGATTGTATGCTTGTAACTGGAGAGAAGTAATGTAGACATTACCTCTAGAAAAAAATGTAACTGCAAACGAAACTGGAAATTTAATTACCATGGCCTAAGTATCACTAATTAACATAGTCTGGTAAATTCAGTGAATATATTTGTTCTCATTATTGCTGGAGTATTGTACTTTCATGTATAAATCTACCATAGAGAAAAACATCAACGATAGCAGAACAGTGTTGGAATCTCTAACAAGGCACATGACCATCATGAACATGATATAAATTATTGTGTTTATTCTACAGGATAATTTTACAGCCTTGGTGGTTGCTAGCTACCAAGGTCATAGTGAAGTGGTGAAGAAACTGCTAGAAGCTGGTGCTAATCCAGACATACAAGATAATGTATGTTACAAGTCATGTAGTTTTGTACTTGTATGACATTGCAACAATTTGACACTGCTGGTGGGTAAATTTTCACACATTTCATGAGTTGGTCGGTCCGCACTCATGAAATTAAAACCCAAAGTATGTGTGCTATGCATATAAGTATTTGGCATGTGTGCCATGCTACATATCGTAACCCATCAAATATTAATATGCAGTGATATGAGCCCTATACCCATAGTAGATGTTTAGGGCTTTAGTTGATATATAAGCAACACTGCCCTTGATAGTGATATACCGTATAGCAGGAAATTTTCGCTGGGTGCAAATTTTCGCGATTTTCGCAGACAGACCTGCTTCCACGAAAATAAAAACTGCGAAAAAATTAACTAAGATGGAAATTGATGACGTCATTACGTCGAGTACCCATGTGAATGAGATGGTTCTCTACAGTCTGTCTGCCCTCTAAATGGTTGCGGTAAAGAAGAGTTAGCCTCCTACTGTACAAAATACTAACGAATCCGTAAGAGATACTCCGAAGATGTCGCATCAACCAGTAGGGGTGTGGTCAGGGTGTCCAGTGTTCCGCGAAATAAAAACCGCAAAAATTTCTTCTGAAGAGTCTGGACGCTTTTCTGTGAAAATTTGCACCAGCGAAAATTTCCCGCTATACGGTAGTCTTTCAACATGATGATGGAATTAAATATGTGACAGAATGATTATCAACTGTGTATCTGCTCATGTATCTATTCATGCTATATACTTTCTACTATAGATTGGACGAACCGCACTTATTTTTGCAAGTCAACAAGGTCACAATGATATTGTGTCGCTCCTGGCTGAGAGTAGAACTCAACTGAACTTGAGAAATCAGGTATGAGTATATGAGCAATCATTTTCATATCATATAATACCAGTCATGTAATTATATACTAGTTCTTGTAGCATAATTTTAACCACATGAGACACTCACTAGAGAACATTGTTTAAACTTTGTATATTCATTGTTAGTCAGATTTGACTACATATACCTTATTACACGAGTTAGCGTGCAATATCGCGAGTTATTGCACGAGTGGGCGTGGTATTTTCACGAGCCGAAGGCGAGTGAAAATGCAGCCAACGAGTGCAATAACCGCGATATGCACGCTAACGAGTGTAATAAAGTATTTATTATCCATTACCACAACAGCGTCGTGTCTCTTCTCACCAAGTCCCGAGTAACTCGCCGTTCGAATGCACTGGTTCTAATTAAAGCACATGCTGGTTGCCAGGATATCGCACATATATAGCCTCAGGGCCCGTGCAATAACTACCCGTGCAATAACTACCCGTGCAATATCGTGTGATATTGCACGGCACGGGAATAGGAAAATACTGTTGTAGAAATATCAACTGGATAATAAAGATGAATATTGTACAGTCTTTCTAGGCAGTAGAAGATATTGACAAGTAACATACATTTTGTGTAGATATGAAGGGATTTGCAACTCATTTTCATGCTACAGGAGGGGAGGACTGCTCTGGCCCTTGCCAGCTGGGAGGGACACCTCAGCGTGGTCCAAGTGCTGGTGTCAAAGGGAGCGGATCCCAACATCCAGGATATGGTATGTGTGGCATTTTCACGTCAACATTAGACTAACCAACCTGGATGTAGCATATTCAGTTATTACACTGCTGCTATACTGTAGTCTTGCGAAAGAGCACCCATGGGGTGGAACACCTTGCAAGTCCACCAAAAAGAGGGGTGGGCGCTCTTTCAAGGCTTCCACATTTAACCACTAAAGAGCCTCCACGTCATGTTTACAGTGACTTGATGCCCTCAAAGCAAATAATTGGACAAAAATTTATGTACAGCGGAGCCACCAGCGGCTTTCAAGTCAAGTACTGACAGCAAACAACACTCTGAACGGTCATATGACCATAGTTTAGCTTGTGGTGTGTGCCGTATTAGCTTTTTCGTCTACACAAAGCTGCCTTGTAGTAACATTCAATGAAGAAGTTTCTTACCTCAGATAGCACTTGAGGATGTGCTTCTCAAACTCCATATGTGCACTCTATATATTTAGCCACACAAAACTCACTCCAGGGAGGGTGCTGATTTGCACAAACCTTGACCCTATACAGGAAATTGGACCAAAACATAGGGGGTAGGCGCTCTTTCACAACAGTATACAGTAAATGTCATTACAGTGGGAGTAACCCAAAATGTTTGGTCAGTAGTCTAAACACCTCTCGAAACCCAGTCTGCCTTAGCCCACCTGATTTTGGTTTCATATTGTTGACTCCTACATGCAGTAATAAATATTAGCTACATTAAAATTAACAATTGCAGCAGTCAAGGATGTTTTCTTCAAGCATGCAAGTAGATTTAGGATGCGTAATTTAGTTTTTTTGTCAGTTTGTTAGACATTGACATTAAGCTTTCTAACCTTAGGAGGGTCTGACTGCTCTAATCCTTGCTATCAAGCAGGGTCACACTGAGGTTGTCCAGGAGCTGGTACACCATGGAAAGGCTGATGTTAATATTCATGAGAAGGTATTTGTTATTCATTGTCACTCTTCTAAGAATTCATTCTATGGTTGCAGAAAAGCTACAGTTGGTGGTTGGCTAGCTAGTCACATTATAGCATTAATGTGTTGCTGTTTTGCAAACATTCTGACTGTCAGTACCCAGTTTTACCGCAAACATCTCAGAGATTTTAATGGAATGATCATGCTCATGCATGGCTATGTATTTTTGTCCCTCTTATGCAGTCCACCCAATGGACTGCTCTGTTCTTTGCTGCCAAAGATGGGAACTTGGATGTGACCAGGCTGTTGATCCAGGGTGGTGCTAATATATGCCTTAAAGACAAGGTATACTGCAATTGATACTAAGAGTGCAACACCACAGTCATGT
Organism: Agelas oroides; assembly: GCA_949130485.1. NCBI lineage: Eukaryota > Metazoa > Porifera > Demospongiae > Agelasida > Agelasidae > Agelas > Agelas oroides. The sequence goes on along the minus strand of OX422184.1, from coordinate 20,984,241 downwards.
TCCCTAATTAAGATCCCAGCTTTGTGACTGCTGGTTCATATCAAAGTATTCTTTGTCACAAATGCATTGGCTTCAGACGTGGTTATTTCTAACAAGAGAAAACATCCTTACTGTAGTCTGACAGTCACCAAGATTAGGACAAATCACATCAACACACACTTGGCATGCAACATGTGATTCCTATGCTTTCTATACATGTGACCACATTGATGTGTAAGAGGTTCTGCAGACAAGTGACAATAAGCAGATTAAAACAGCTAGTGTGCCATACCTGTCTGAGCATGAGTTAGTCACTGCCAGAGCTGTTATAGTGGGTAGTAGTGGGTTACATGTGTGTTATGGAATTACACTAGTCACACTAGCCTTGTAGCGGTTGTGCTAGTGCTGACAGTATTAATTGTCAGTAAGCCTTCTCAGCTTCAATATTACCATCATGCATGTGGCCAAGAGTAAAGGAGGGCTCTTCAATAATTATACGTATGAATTTCTTTCCTCCATTGTAGAGTGACGTCACTGCTCTGGACGTTGCAAAGGTTTTTAATCATGAGGATGTCATCCAAGAACTAACATCACAGATGAGCAGTGTAAGACAACATGAGCATCAGAGAACCACCATGGTAAGTAACAACTATTGGTGAAATCATCGGTTTGCAACAAAATCAATCTGAAATTTCAGCATTTGAGGTGCTAGCTGGTGAACGAACTTTGGCAGGGTGGCTGAACATAATTATAAGCTACCCAGTTTCCATAAAATTATATACGACAACCGTTGCTGTTGACCACAAATCAGTATTTTCACAATATTTAATAAACTAGTGAAGCAAACAAAAATTGTGATTATGGAATAATTATGTTTCTCTAGCTGACATTGCGCATACCTTTTTAAAGGACTACATTTTTTTTGTGTAGAAAATCATTGAAGATGCTCTCATGTTTGAATGGGTGTACATGAAATGTGAATCTGCCTTTATACTGACTCAGAGTGTAGCCAATAGCCTCAATGCTACTGAAAACAATGACACTATCAGTATGTGTACAACATCATTCATGAAAAAGACTACGTACCACTTGTCTCTGCATTTTGTAATTGGGGATTGGCCTACATCTCCACATTAGGAAATGAAGGAACTGGTGTTGTCTGCACGCAAGTTTCTACAGACCATGTTCAGTAGAGTTGAGAGGAACATTCTGAAGACACGCACACTGAAGAGGGAAATGACTGGAAACATCTCACACTCTACCCACGAAGAACCCAAAACAGTACATATCAGATCAGATAAATAACTTAGCTCTAAAATAACTTAGCCCTTTGCTTGTGACTAGGAAATAGTCCTTTGAGAGTAGTCAAGCTTCAAAATTCAGTAGCTTTTTGTTTGTTTAATTTTTTTCTTTTTGGAAAGTTGTTGTGTGCACGGTACGTATACATATCATTGCTTTGGTTGCAAGCTTTGCTATTGCAGTCACACATTTTTTGTGTAATAGGAAATCAATTTTGTTCAGTTGAATGTTATCACAAAAGCAGGTGATGCCAAGTTAACCAAGCGAAGTGGCTGGACTCAGGCATACTAAGGCATGGCTCAATAATTTTGCGTGATACGGAGAGATTACGATAAACGTCATTGGTTCACGGAAGTGACCTCGCGGTTGCGATGCGAAGTAGCTTTGTTTTGCGCTTGCTTTTGTGAGTCAGCGATGAAACTAGAACGAAGTTAATAGTTGTTTGGAATCTAAAGTGGATCGGTAGTTCACGGCGCAGAGAATTAGTCTTCGTCCCCCTTTAAATCTCGTGCCAAGCTCATGAAAATGGCAGAGTCGGTGTCGAGATGGCGATGGTGATACCGAGACGGAGTTCTTGCAGCTGTTGCAGGAGCCCGTTTGTTTCTTCTGGAGGAAGGTACCCATGTTTACTATACAATTTTATTTTGGGAAATCGGCAGCAGGCTACTGTAGTCTTTGGGCAAGCCAAAAAGCGCCTGGACCACACCCCCAAGAAGGCCTCTTTTGTCAGTTCTGAACAAACGTAGCTATGTTTCAAGTTTCCCAAAACAAAATCAGGTAAGTGACATTGTACTTCGCCTTCATGCAAAATTTCATGCTCAAAAGTGCTCTCTAACATCTCCGGAATTGCTGCTTTAGTACCCGCAACAGACATATTGTCAACGACTATACAGCATCACGTGATAATGGGCGTGGTCAACCTTAATATACCTGAGGATGGGAATTCTACTTAATACCCTATACCTAGCTCCAGCTCATGCATGCAGTCATCCCCAAACAATACCCATATGCATGCACTCTATCTTCGCAGCCTTTTCTTCCAATTTATACAGAATGATAATGACATTGAGCAAGAGTGCATAAGAACAGGTGGCTAGAGTAAGAGCATGCAACTCTGTAAAATTAGAAACTGGTTGGAATTTACTGCCAGTACTGAAAATAGTAACACATACTGTGCATGCTGAGTAGAAGTAAGCCTAGTACGTGCATGACCAGGTGTGACTAGTAATTTTGACCAGACTACAGGCTTCTGGTGGAGTTGCACACTTTTACTGGAGCCACCCATTCTTATGTGCTCTTCCTTCGAGTAATGGTGGTCAGGATGACTATACATTGAATAAATTATTGCATGCCCATGGCCATGTATAGGGAAATTTATGCTTTGAGGCACTTCTGGGTCCCTAGTACAATGCACACATTATCTGGTATAAAGGTGTAAGCCTACACAAAGTCCATTAACATCACAGTTAAACTCAATACTCAATATGGATGGTCTGGAGACCACAGAAATGCTGAGTGCCATGAGTACGTACTTGGTAAATCTGCTATGGCATGCTGGTCTACAATAATGGGGCATGCTGGTCTACAATGGGGCATGCCACAGTGCATACTAGTAGCTAAAGGATGTCAGAAGAGGTTTTCAGGAGAAGGTCCTCCATACATCAAACTCCAGGACTCAGGACACTGCCAACTGACTGTATGGTTGAAGTCAAGTGTATGTATATATGAGAGCTGATAATGTGCATGAGATGCATAAGTACATTACTTACCAGTGCATGTTTCTGTGTTGGAGACCTGGAATGAAACAATGAGAGGTTGGTGCTGGTACTTTATGTAATCAAGATGACGATGCAATGGAAGATTACATAACAAAGTACACAAAACAAGGCATTTATCACATAGCACTCTGCTTCATTAAAACCACACTGCACAGAGCTCACTTGGATTAGATATTGCACCAAGTTTTTGATGTACTGAACACCTATCAAGCTACTTTAACAAAGTCACACCCACAATTTCCTCAAAGATGGAAGAAATCTAGTGCACATACATGAATGTACATAGGGTACGCACTGAGATGAAATGTCTATAACATGAAGAGTCGTCTGTTCCTGTTCTTCCTGATAGCTTGCGGCTACCATAGATTGATCATGGTCTCACTACAAGTGCATGGGGTTGTCAGCTCACATTGGACAGAACAGATCATTCACTGACTGTTTACAGTGTACAGTCTTACAAAACAGCATCCTGCATGGTAGATTTTGTGGTGGTGTGGTCAGTGAGAGTAATAACATAGTACAAGGCACCTTCATAGCCATAGTTTTGATCTTCCGCTTTTGCAGTCTTCGGGCTATCAGCTCTCACTGGACCAAACACTGTACTGTGATTGGTTACTGACTATACAGTATGGTGCAACAACCTACTGTACTCTGCAAGTAACCAGAGCCCCTATCCTTTGGCAATAACGTACAACTGCATGGTAGGTAGCCAGACTGACTATACAGTATGGTGCAACAACCTACTGTACTCTGCAAGTAACCAGAGCCCCTATCCTTTGGCAATAACGTACAACTGCATGGTAGGTAGCCAGACTGACTATACAGTATGGTGCAACAACCTACTGTACTCTGCAAGTAACCAGAGCCCCTATCCTTTGGCAATAACGTACAACTGCATGGTAGGTAGCCAGACTGACTATACAGTATGGTGCAACAACCTACTGTACTCTGCAAGTAACCAGAGCCCCTATCCTTTGGTCAGTGACAGCAATAACATACAACATACCTTCCCACTCTGAGGTTTCAGTTTCAACCACTCATCCAGGTATGATACCAAGCCAGTTGCATCCAGCACATTGTCTCCCTGAGAGCAGAATGCTATCAACACCACCAACCGGACACTTTCAGCCATACTGGGGTAGGGAAACACATGCCAAAAGGACATAACAGTAACAATTCTATGGAAATATTGTGACAAAATTGGTGCAAATTAAAGTAAACGTAGACTCATACTTAGGCCAGCTGAGGTAGAGGTAGTCTGGGAATGTGGTTAGTCAACAGTTAACATCTACATTCAGCCTCTAGACACAGTCACATCAATGAACAACATTGATAGCAAGCAATGATCAGCAACAGTATAGCCTCGTTCCCAGGCTCCTCGCACAAACAAGTGACCGAAAGTTGAGCTGGGCCAAATGGAAGGGAGAAAGGGCGTGTACCTCTAGTAGTTGCTGCAGTGACAGCAGAATGTCCTGTCAGCACTATAAATAGAGCTTCCTGTGTTATGCACGCCCATAGGGCTTTGCTAAGTGTGAAATATTAATAGGAAGTCCTATTTCGACAGCAAGAGCACATGCAAAGCAAACTTCCACCACTATTCTAGTGCACAGCGAGGCTCTACCTCTTTCACAAGCAATGAAGTTACACACTTGATACATACCTATCAAAGTATAACTTCTTAGTCAGTCCAGATCCTGGGAGAAAGAACTGACATTCATTCAAAACAGTGTCTTTCACAACATCTTTGGGAGGCGATTGTACATCTGGTTCTCCTGTGTATGTAATGTTTAGGACAGAAACACAAACCACATACTTATACTGGAGGAGATTCACAAACTTAATGCAGAAACATACTGTATTTTAATGTATGTAATTACATGAATAAAGCCCTTTATTGGTATACACACAACCAAATTTCAAGATGGTACTCATCATTTTGACATGTGGTGTAAATTGCACACTGAACCTTGTCACGATGGTAGACTGTACATGCCCATAAAATTGTACTATTTAAGAATCAGACTGCACGACTACATGACCTTGCACTACAACATATAGAAAAGGAACTATACAGTCAGTATACAAGCCTTGCCCTTAAACGGAGCTCAGCAATACAGGAGTTTGAAGTATAAAGTATAAAGCATAATTATAACTTGTGATTGTATACTTACCACGAGGCTCAAGACACGTCCAGTTTAATGTGCCGGTGAAGTGTGTGTAGAGATTTGATGATTGTGAGTTTAGTAGAAAACGATACTGCCTCCTGTGAGTGTGTGTGTGTGCATGTGCAAGTGTGTGTAGTTATTTGCATGTACCAAAATGCTAGCCTCGTTCCCAAGCCACTCCCAGATTTTATCTCGCAGCTGAGGAGAAAAATTGGCTGCAAGATAAAATCTGGGAGTGACCTTGGAACAAGGCAAAAACTTTGGAACAAGGCTACCAAAATGCTATTTTATTGTGTGAGCTTTCCTTTATGCAAAGTACACGAGTCAGCAATGTACAGAAAACTCGCCCATGCTTAATTTTGTGCATGTACAGAACTGTGGTTTACCAGCTACATACTGACATCGTCACTATTTATGTCAAGTATTTCACCCTTTTGTGGTTGCTAGACAGCTTATGATTCATGCAAAGTTGTGCACGTCTGTTTTAAGAAGTCTGACACTGAACCCTAGAAAATGGACTCCCCGGTGCAGACTCCAGAATGCAAGAGGAAAGTCACATACATAAAATTGCAGATTGCAGGACCTTTTTTACACAAATATGCATCATTTTCCCACTTGCATAATTTATGATTGTAATATTTAAGTACTTGCATGACAGTTGCATTCCCAGCCCATGTGGGAGGAGAAAAACAGCCTGGTACTGACTGCTTGTACGTGCGTGATCATTGAAAAACTTAGTCATATCTTTGTACATTTAGCATTGTCAGCAAAATCAATACCTGAATGAGGCTAAGTACTTGAGTGTACACCTTATGTTGTACCAGTAGCATTGTGCCAAGGCCCACAGTTTTTGATCACTTACAGTATTCACAAACAGAGGTGAAAGGCCTGGGAGAATTTATGACATGAATGACATCAATGTCTGCCTAGGTAGCTACCTCATTAATTCGAGGCCCCTCCCCCTGTTGCAAGCAATCAAAAACCGGAATAGGGGGAAGACTTGGGAACAAGGTTAGAGTAAGCGATCAGAAACGAAGGCTGAGTCCACTGAATCTGACAACTGAAAAATGGAACTCGAGCATCAATTCCCACTCATGCTAGAAGCGATTTAACGTCACAGTCCGAAACATTCAATAATCAGCTACTAATCATGTATTTTCGGACATCGTTTCCTGTTCCTTCTCTGAAATAATTCTCGGCCAGATTTTTGCACCATTGGGGAGCTACAAGACCCTACTGCTGCATGGCTGATATTTGTCGTCTTAGCTGCCTTGGGTGCTGAAGGGTATCGCTGAAATGTTAAGTGGGTTGCTCCCCCAATGACAGGACAGTAAATTTTCATAGTTTTTCACTGTGGACACCCCAAGCTACACATTAGACCTATGGTATCATTAGAATGTGCAGATCCTTGTAACAGTACAAGTTGCGTTTTTATACATTGCATGGTTCTTGAGCTACAGCTGTTTTTCCTGCTTTTCTGCTTTTATGCAGGCTTTAGTTCATGGAAACACGGTGCTACCAATTTCTGAAATGCATGAACCAAGAACAACTGTATCTCGGGTATGTAAGGCATTTGTACCTGTGTTCTTTGTGCTCAGGGGCCTGCTCTCCATGAGGCCTCTTTTTCCCTTTCTTCTATCACTGCTTATACATTTGGCTATTGAGTTGTAACCAGTGAGTTGAGATTAGAGTGTTGCTGTTGTGCTATGCATCAGTCGTTTGCATGCAGTCTAGTTTGGAATATTACACATATGCTTACCCTTGTATCTGTACATCTCTTCTCTCATGTGCATATGAGCTGGTCAGCAGGACAACTTCAGTAAACCCACTCTCCCTCATCCACTGTAGCAGGTTAGTGCTGAATGACTGCTGATAACCCTACACACAACACAGAAATAAATGAATAAACAAACAAATGTACACACAAAATTTAATATGCAAAGTGAACAATCAAGACGACTGTGCATTACACCTGTTTAGTGAGGCTCAATGTACTGGGAGCTGCCAAGACACCATCAAACTGACTGCCATAATGTTCCTCATTATAGTTTAGACAAAGACAGGACAAGTTGCTAGTCAGAGTGCATCTTCTAGTCCCAAGGGTGTCCACATTAGGCTGAATTGTAAAATTTTTGAGTTAGTATCGACTTTCACTAACATTATATTACTCTAGTCCCAAGGGTGTCCACATTAGGCTGAATTGTAAAATTTTTGAGTTAGTATCGACTTTCACTAACAATATATTACTCTAGTCCCAAGGGTGTCCACATTAGGCTGAATTGTAAAATTTTTGAGTTAGTATCGACTTTCACTAACATTATATTACTCTAGTCCCAAGGGTGACCACATTAGGCTGAATTGTAAAATTTTTGAGTTAGTATCGACTTTCACTAACAATATATTACTCTAGTCCCAAGGGTGTCCACATTAGGCTGAATTGTAAAATTTTTGAGTTAGTATCGATTTTCACTAACATTATATTACTGTATTAGGGCTAGCAGTTGTGTAGACGAATCAGGCTACTTACGGAACACAAAATGTGGCAGAGATTTCTCTGATTACTTCGTAGTGTTTCAGAATAGTTTTGTCAAAGTTGAATGTTGTGTATTTAATGTGGGTAGTGCCTTCCTCTGAGGTTTGCGAAACTAAGGACTAGACATGACAAACCTGGCTGTCTGCTCACAGGCAGTCTCTGTCTATCAATGTGTATATACTGGTGAAACGTTATCCAAACCATGCATTGCTGCGTCACTCACGCTCACCCAACAATGTTTTACATTCGCCTAGTGTTCCTCAATATGGTTTAGACAATGGCAAGACACCTTACCAGTCAGAGTGCGTGTTCCAAGGGTGCCCACGTTAGGCTCCACTGTAAATGTTGTTAGGTAGCGCCCACTTTGACTAACATCATATTACATGCATGATGTGTGTTTGGACAAACCTTAGCAAGAGGTGCCCTGATTTGTACCACTGCAATCTCTTTCTCAGCACCATAGTAGACTGTTTAAGAGAATGGAAGGGGAGGGGGGAGGTTGAAAGAAAGAGCGGAGCAAATGGGAACAAGAGGGGAAGGAGAATTGGGGAGGAAGGAGGAAAGAGGCAGAGGAGAGACAAGAAGGTGGACAGCTATCATAGGTCATGGAGGTTTTCTTGAGATACTAAAGCAGATAATTATGTTGCTACAACTTCAACATCAGTTTCATCAAGATGAGTAGCAAGACAAACCAAAATAAACAAAAAAGCCACCAACTAGCCTACTTTATGGCGGTAAACTTTGTAATCAATTTTGGTTACCCAGTGGGAGGAGTTTTTAGATTTACTTGCATTCAGGTGACCGTTTTGTTGCAAGCAGGAGCAATCTCCCTCTCCTAACATAATTTGTGTGTTCTGTATCACTCGCTGACGTACTTCTAGTTTACCTTCAGCAGTTGTGTGGAGGTGGCCAGTTTGAGGTGTGTGATCAAATGCATCATTCCCAACCAGTGGCAGCAGCCCGGGATGGTGTAGGTACCCCACCTTCTCCAGTCGGAGGGAGTTGATGAGAAGATCTACTGCCAGCTGACCAATATTACCAACTGAGATGCTGGGCTGAGGAAGATGACATAATCTGATGACTCATTTCCTGCTATTCGAAATGCTCTAGATACAGCTAACGCTAGCAATACACTCTTCATCAGGATACTTGCATCATGCAAGGCCATTACCAACTACAGTTTTTTAATTGCTTGCAGTGCAAGCAATCAAAAACTGGAGGTGGGGAAGGTCACATCACTGTAGCTTGTACGGTATAGTAGGAAATTCAGAATTTCCAACTGCTGTCAGAGTACATTATGTAATTACAGTAAATCTCTTCTGCAGACATTTCCTTTGTTAAATTGTTGTAACTTGGTTAAATTGGACAAATAAACAGCAGTCTGGATTGATTCTCTATTGTGCATAATACTTTAGGACCCTCCAAAACCTCACCACAAGATTGCTGCTAGATGAAACAACTGGACTGCATTAATCCTAGAAAGAGCCTCTCATTTGCCTTAGTAAAATCTACCCCTTTCTTCCAGGTTTATTCCGAAAATCACAGGCAATATGCTTCATGTCTGATCTCTGGTGTCAACAGCTTCATACATCAGCCAAACAAACACTTTCTTCTAAAGGTAGGAACGGTGTCTGAATGACATAAGGACCCCCCCCCCCCCCCCAACAAATTGGGGATTCCAGGTCCCCATATTACTTGGAGAGATATGGGGACCTGGGGTGCCAGAACTCGGGGGGGTGTTTTTATCACTTGTATACACAGCCAGCCTAAAAAGATTACACAGACACGGACAAGTATCTCAGTGACCTAGTCTCGCGTGGCCACACCCTTCTAGCCACGCGAGACTATATCTGAGCCTATTGTAAAAGCTGGAAAATGCAGACTGGAGTAGTATTAAACTTATATTACCAGGATCAACCTGCAGCCTTCAAACGTAGATGGGAACCTTTCACACGACACAAACATCTTGCATGGGTAATTCTAAACGTAGGAACGGGAAATGGAAAATGAGAGATGGGAAACGGGGAAATGGGGAATGGAACGGCGACAAGTGGTGAGTTGTAGGCCCTGATGGATTATGCTAGCATAATTTTGAGAATAATAGGTAGCAAAAAGAATTATTCAAGAATAATAGGTAGTCATTTTGGTCCCAAAAAGAATATAGGTACATTTTGGGGTCACATGAATGATGAGTCACATCCCTTTCCAGATTATTAATTCTACGGAAAAGAATCTATACTTATTGGCAGTTATTGCTTCACTACCTTTATTGCTTGAATCGCTTCTTCTGTACCAGTTGCAATTTACTTTTCAAAAAAGTTATTATTATGTTATACATATATTATATATTTTAATGAGAATAATAGGTGCAAAATAAAGAATAATAGGTAGAATGCAAAGAATAATAGGTAAGACTTTCAAGAACAAAAGAATAGAATAATAGGTAGAGAAAAAAAAAAGAATAATCCATCAAGGCCTAATGAGTTGTGGAAGAGGACATTGGAGTGTACATATTATTGTACAGAGTAGCTTACAGTAAATAGCGAGAGGTATAGGCCTATAGTTTTGTTCTCAGACTCTTCTTGTGACTGTGAAGAAAGCAGGTAGACTGATCAGCACTAACATGCAGCTGAATCATGGAGTATGTGCACATGTCTACTTTGTTGATTGTCTCACTCAGGTATAAAGCTGTTGTACATTCCTGCCTCCACCCAATGCATGCAAACTATAATTCACATATAATAATCATATTCTACCCAGAGCTGGTGTGTGTGTCCACTGAAGAATGACTGCAAACAGGGATTTTGTGTACTTGTATATCAATTTTGAATAATACATGCTGTCGTAAATATTAAATAATGCTGTGTGTGTGTGTGTAGATCAATAAAATGGAATAAACTGAAGAAGCCTCAAAATGACTCCTTGAAGAAAGTTGGAACAAAGTATGAACAAGGGCGCATCGAGGTATAAATAATTCAAGAAGCCAAAAGTGAAGTACATGTACATCTAGTACCAACCTCTCACATTGTTTGGAAACAGTCTACAAGGCACAGTTGTGAGTCAGTAAGGCACTACTGGTAGACATGATAGGTGGCTTTTCTTCTCAATTCCGTACTTCAGTTTCTGCACTTCAGTATTTACCACTTGCCAAGGTACAATTCAGTACTACAAGTTTCCCTCCTCCTAACACTATATTACAATAGCCTCACACTCACAATCCCCCCCTCTGGAATGCAAATATGTGGGGAGAACCTGGTATATTTTCTCGTGTGAGCTCAGAAATAAGCCAGAACAGAAGGGTAACATTTTGCACATTGTTCAACCAACTATACGTTGAATGCTTGGTGTGTAGGATATTCACCCCTCACTAGCATACACAATTAAGGTCTTTCTAACTTCTTTCTATCCTTTACACTGCTCACATGAGAAAAGGTACCAGGCTCTACCTGTCTGCACAACTTTAATGTTCGCATTTAGAGCAGGTGAGCCTGGGTATGAGGTTATTGTTATATACCCCCCTCCCCACAGGCTCTGACTTGAACGGTTAACTGTGAGATCCAAGACCACGTTCCCAAGACCGTTTAGCCGTGCTATGCGTAGAGACCCATACCCACTAGTCTATCAAACTACAGTATCTTCCAGCATCAGGTGAGAGTAGTAGCCCTGTGCCCAGGATTTCAGGCCGTGCCAAAAGTCTTCATTCTCCACAATTTCCTTTGGGGTGCATTGGCATACCCCTTACTAGAATCCGAAGAAGAATCTTTGGCTCAAGAACATGGAGACAGCTAGTTATATATTGCAGAGCAGGAAGCCCTCCAGACAGCCTTAGGTGGGGACAGTCTGAACCTCAGACCCTCCAGACAGCATGAGAATAGGTCTATTTAAAAGTTTTGAACACTGGAATGCTGTCGTTGGTGTTGAGGAGGAAAAGAATGCCATGTACATCAGCCAACCAGCTGGGCCAATCCAGGTGTAAATTGTACACATTGTGCAATGAAAATGACATGCACTCAGTTAACTGGAGGCCAAGCTGAAAAAGACTGTGTCTGTTGGGCTTGTGGTGAAGAGTATATATAATGAGGGTTTCAGTACAGTGGATAGTTACACAGCCTCGTTCCCAGGCCTTCCTTGCAAGCTATCAAAACCTGGATGCAGGGAAGGCCTGGGAACAAAAGGAATGGGCCTGGGAATATAAACCAGAAATGTCAAATTCGTTTTCAGATTATCACCACGTTGTGTTACCCCAACTTTCAATAATTTCATGTTCTACCGTATATTCACTTCCTATGGTTCCACCTTTCTGTAGTTTTAAAGAAATAGTAAAACAAACTCCCTGACAAGAAATAGTTTTGCAAAAATGCCAGTAATCCAATTAGCCGTTTAGTGCTCCGCCCATTTTGATGAGTGCATGCCTCTCAGACTCAGTGCATCAATGTGTTGGGCTACCTACCATGTGTTGGGCTAGCTACCTCACCTGAGAATACTCAAGTTGTTTGCATAGCTCCATGCCATCCCGCATGATACCACTGTTGAAAAAATATCCGGCTGGTCGGAACGCGATTTTTTTTTTTTGGGCCCAGTTCTCACGTGAGTGAGCCAGGTTTATATGAATAATTCATATCGCCCACGCACAGTATGCCTGTTACCGAACTTTGTACTTCGCTGTAATCACAGACTCGCTCATGGAGGTATCAAGGGAAAGAAAAAGAAGTGAGCGTGGAATCAGTATGGTATTGAGCAGACAGTCTGCACTATGGTGGAGGTATGTATTCCTGCAGCTTTGAGGGAAATAAATTGTGCAATTCGCAGCCCTCTGTACAGCATGTTGGGCTCAGTATTGAAATAGGCCCAAAGTTGTGTCCTCTTGGGTAGCCAATACACCTCAAGATATCTATTGCTCCATGCACCTGACAGTAACTGAGGTAGCACTCATCTGAGTGTTTATTGCACGGACTGACTTTTGGCCCGCACAGTTACTAGTCAGTATACAAGCATAAGAGCATTGTCTCAGAGACAGTCCAAGTGATTAGTGGTTGTGGCATGTCCAAAATAAACATAGTCTGAGCAATCTGGCTAGCAAGCAAGTTCTGGCTGCTCTAGGTGTCTTCATCTTGCAGAACAGCGTCAGGTAAATCCTCGTTTAGTTCCATGCACCAGTATTGAGCAGTCGCAGTGACATACTATAGGCCTAGATCTGTTACGATCTCCGCTGACTTATGCTGACTATTTAGCCTCATTCCCAGGCTCCTCCCCAGGTGTTGAAACTACGCGTGTCGCCTAGTGTATGTGTTGTTCTAACGTGTGTCACTGCTGTTGTCTTTAAATAGCATCTGTGCTGAAACAGCATACATGTTTAGCGATATGTGTTGTTGCAGCACAGAGTATGTGTAACACTCGAAAAAAATTTGTATAACCAGGCCATGCATGCATGTAAAATGTGTAGGAGTACACTACAGCCTCTTTCCTGACCATCATAAGAGGAACGATGTCATAGTTTAATTTTATCTACAACTGTGTGAGGCACACTCACAGGTACAGGGTAAGTTACGGTGTGCAAGGCTATAGCACCATTGCAATTGAGGACATGCGTGCATGCACTGTACCTTCGTAGCTTTCCTTTGTGACAAACCGTTTCATGCACCAGCACTTAGTTGTTGGAGGTACTCAGTACTGGGTGATAATTTGTCTATCATTGTGACTGCAAGCTCAGAGTCCGAGAACCTGGGTTAGTGCTTGTTCTCATGACTGTGACAAAAGTAATTGTAATAGAAATGCTTGCGACATAGCTAGAGTGAGAATGCAGCATCAAGTAAGAACCTAGTAAGCAGTACGTAGGCTGATTCAATGGTATCATGTCAGAACCATGCATATGTGATATCTTTTTACTGGCCAGCAATACTAGGAGTAGGTAGTGGTGAATTCGCTGTGCATAGTGAGCTGTGTACAAATTTAAAGTTTGTTGATTCAAACCAACAAAGGGGAATCTACAAACTAATTTCCCAAAATAACATCATTCACATCCGTCATTTTAAACTGTTTGAGTAATGTTTGCATGTACGTGTTCACCATAACCTTGCCTTTCACAAATCTGATTGTCAAAGTTTTGTGACCATGAAAACCGACCTGGTGCATTTCAAGACAATTGCATGCACTATGCACAAGTAAGCATGCTATCATGCCTTTCATGCAATGTGTCATGTGGAGGCTACATACTGCTTACTTGGGCAACCAAGCCCAACATTAGGATATGAACTGCAAACTTTATTTCTATTTCTAAGTCTTGCACACTGTCACTTACCCTGTACCTGTGAGTGTGCCTCACACGGTTGTAGATAAAATTAAACTATGACATCGTTCCTCTTATGATGGTCAGGAAAGAGGCTGTAGTGTACTCCTACACATTTTACATGCATGCATGGCCTGGTTATACAATTTTAGCAATCATGCATGCATTAATTTAAGCAACTTAATTCCTCCACAGATGGATTTATAATTGAACACATATGAACTGATTAAGTGTCGTTATGCATGTATAATTATGTCATTTTATACTGTAACCATGCAACAACACTTACTTTACAGAATGTATGTTGAATTAAACAACATTTCTGTGTTAATTTATTCTCCCACAAAACATTACACGCGTGTCGCTACTCGCTAGTATGCATGTTGAATCTACCTGCATTCCAGTGTTGATCGAATGTCCCAAAAAACAACACGGGGTGCACGAGTGTTACACATACTCTGTGCTGCAACAACACATATCGCTAAACATGTATGCTGTTTCAGCACCTGGGGAGGAGCCTGGGAATGAGGCTAAATAGTCAGCATAAGTCAGCGGAGATCGTAACAGATCTAGGCCTATAGTATGTCACTGCGACTGCTCAATACTGGTGCATGGAACTAAACGAGGATTTACCTGACGCTGTTCTGCAAGATGAAGACACCTAGAGCAGCCAGAACTTGCTTGCTAGCCAGATTGCTCAGACTATGTTTATTTTGGACATGCCACAACCACTAATCACTTGGACTGTCTCTGAGACAATGCTCTTATGCTTGTATACTGACTAGTAACTGTGCGGGCCAAAAGTCAGTCCGTGCAATAAACACTCAGATGAGTGCTACCTCAGTTACTGTCAGGTGCATGGAGCAATAGATATCTTGAGGTGTATTGGCTACCCAAGAGGACACAACTTTGGGCCTATTTCAATACTGAGCCCAACATGCTGTACAGAGGGCTGCGAATTGCACAATTTATTTCCCTCAAAGCTGCAGGAATACATACCTCCACCATAGTGCAGACTGTCTGCTCAATACCATACTGATTCCACGCTCACTTCTTTTTCTTTCCCTTGATACCTCCATGAGCGAGTCTGTGATTACGGCGAAGTACAAAGTTCGGTAACAGGCATACTGTGCGTGGGCGATATGAATTATTCATATCAACCTGGCTCACTCACGTGAGAACTGGGCCCAAAAAAAAAAAATCGCGGTCGGAACCCAGCCCTTTCTCGTACATAATACATGCAGCCCGCCTACTTCCGCATACTGGGTGGGCTTAGAATGGAACGAGCCAGATACGATTCGGATCACTCAAGGCAAGATTTGTGGGGTAACTGGTGCTAGTTGATAACTAGGGGAATGCAGTGCATTGTGGGGCGAGCGTGAGGGAGTTGTATGGAGCATTAGCGTTTCATATACACTTACCTTTTCCCACTTGCATACATCTCACATAACAATAGTCTCATTCCCAGGTCTTCCCCACCTCCAACTGTAGTCTGTAAAACTACAGGCGGAGAACGCTTGGGGAAGAGGCTATATAGGATATCAAATGTATGCAAGTGTTTGTGGAGCAATATAATGCTCTGAAGCTCTTCTTTAGCTGTTGCTCACGAGGGATAAATTATTTGGTCGAGTCACGCAGACCTCTCTGGTTCGGGTCCTCACAAGCTAATCGCTCTGTCTTTAATACACTGTGCACTCCCCATTGGCAGCAGTGTCACGCAGCACATTAATAATCAATCTCCATCTTGCTAGTCGTGCCTCCCTTTCCTCACCGTTTTCAAGTCCTTGTTACGTTGGTTCCCACTGTTCAGCCTTTTCTGTCTCGTCTCTTGAGCAACAGTGGTTACATGAACCAACATGCAATGAGGAAATATTGCATCGCACACAAATGGGGCAGGATGTATATATACGGAATATGCACGTACCAAACAAACATATACATACATAATTATATAGACAATTTTCTGTTTTCACCACAAGTGTGGGGCGAGCGCAGCGAGCCCCAATTATGATGTAGATGTAAAAGCTCATGCTTTGAGTAAAGAACCACTGTAAGATATTTTGTATTTGGGTTTTGATGCAGAACCAAATATAAAATTGTTATAAATTTGTCGTGTCATAATTTGTGTTATGACACGACAATAGCAGTAGCTATCTTCGCACAAGAGGAAGCGAGTCCCATACATGCTGTAGTCACAACTGTGATCATAGTCAAAAAGCAGTCAAATTATAGTCCAAGCACCTGAAAGACGATGCACTCATGAATGGTATGCCCTAGTCCAGCACCGGAAATAAAAAACGACTCTGGGCTCGTGAGACTATGTATCCCCTACCCAGCTACAACACCTGGGGGTTAATGTGGGGTAAGAGGGGGATTGACATAATCTAATGGAACAAGCACCCATACCTGGGGTACAAACATGCCATGCCATCCTTTACATATCCCTTACAAAAAAACACTTCTTCTTTATACACAGTGTATGACAGGGAGAGGTGGGCAGTTGTGGAGTTCACATGCAGAAGGTGATCGGAACCCTTCCAACTAAGTACCGACACCTTTCTCCAACAATCATCCCAGGTATGTCCAGTGGGGCATACCATTGACTATAAACAGCTTATGTCTGTTCTGTAGCTTCCTGTCTACAACATACTTCAGCCTACACTGCATACTTTGCAGTTGTGGTGTTTAGGTTGTTCACAAACAAGGTGCACAACTGTAGTTTACTTGGAGGGCCACACGAGAAAAAATTAAACTTGATCCACCAATGATCCACATTGAATAACACTCTTTTACACTGGCTTCCTTTCATGAGATAAATTCTCAAGGGCTTCAATTGCCAACAGACCATATCATGATCAACAATCACCAGTTATGCCTAAATAACCGAGTATATACTGCAAGAGCGCATAAGAACAGGTGGCTAGGGTAAGAGCATGTAACTCGAATAGAAGCCTGTAATCTGGTCAAAATTATTGAACTGTACTAAAATTAGAACACCTGGTCACATGCTTAGCAACAGTGGCTTATGTCTATGCACAGCTGCGCAGTACATGTTACTATTTTTAGTACTCGCAGTAAATTCCGCCCGGTTTCGAATTCTACGGAGTTACACGCTCTTACTCTAACCACCCGTTCTTATGCGCTCTTGACACTGTATACATATAATTACCGTAGAACCCCTCTATAACAGACACCATTGGGAACCAACATTGTGTCCCTTATAGCGAGGTATCCCTAACTCAGGGGCTTCCGGTATATTTCCGGTAGGCATGGTACTGTGTAATCGGGCTGGTGAACACAACGTGGCTGCGTTTGCAGAGCTTTCCCTTGCTGTATGCTGGCAGGAAAGGCTAAGCAGAGGCTAGTACTACGAATAACAGCGCTAATCTAATGTTAAGTTGTTAACTCCAGCAGCGATGGCAGACAATCTTGCTGAAAAGGTTGATGGGTATCCACTAAATCGGGGTCGTTCAGTACCGTTTGCGTACAGTTGGGACTGCGAAAACTGTCCGTTATATGGAGTAGCGGGGTGTCCGCTATTCAGGGGTTGCTTAAGAAGTGAATGGAAGGACAATCGGGACTTTCAGATATATTGTAGGTGTCTGCTGTTGAGGGGTGCTTGTTAAACGGGGTTTCACTATAAGTCTGTGCTCTCAAAAAGCCACTTTTGCACTGAATGCAGTTTTCATGATTGTAAGAGGTACTCATCTGTTACTACATACCATTCCTTAAGCATGATTTGACACCAATTGAGATTTGTATGATGCTTTTGTACTGCTGTCGACTAGTCAGCTAGTCTCGTGTCCAGACCCTCAATTGACAAATTATGCAATGCAATGCTGGTCTGGAACAAAGACTAATAATTATGTGCATTGACTGTTTTCTATGTACCTACATTTCTACAGTTTGAGCTGTACATTCCAGTATCCCCGAGGTGCTTGAGCTGCTGAAAGCCTTTGTCTGATACGTACAATGCTGGTCGTGACCTATATCTCCTTATTCCTTCTCTCTGTGCTCTGTACCATCGTGTACATTAAGCTGAGAATCTCTCCCACGGATCCAGCTCGTAACCCCACTTTCACCCTATTTCAGACAAAATACATTGTCATCTACCTCATAATTGTCCTGGCAGATTGGATCCAAGGACCTTATCTTTATCGGCTCTACCATTACTATGGATTTGTGGAGACACAAATTGCCATCATCTATGTGTGTGGGATCATATCAAGCACAGCGCTTTCTCCGTTTAAAGATATCATAGCAGACAGACTCGGCCGTAAGAAGACTGCTGCATTTTTTTGTGTTCTTTATGCAGTATCTTGTTTGGCAACTCCATTTCGAAAATTTGTAATACTTATAATTGGAAGGTGCATAGCTGGACTGTCAAATTCTCTGCTGTTTTCAACTGTGGAGACGTGGTACCTGCACGAACACACTGAGACCTATGACTTCCCCAAAGAGTGGATAGCAGTTACATTCAGCCATATTGCATTTGGAAGCAGTATTGTTGCTGTTGTTGCAGGAGTGGTAGCTGATGTTGCTGTACGCTGGCTTGTGCCTTGGATTTCCAGTTGGCCTTCTAATGCCTTTATCACTGCAATCCCCATATTTCTAGTGGCTCTTGTATCTATTCTTTGCACATGGCAGGAGAATTTTGGTCCAAAGCAGTCCATATCCTGGAAGTCCATCCGTAAGTCCTGCACTGAAGGGCTAAAAGCCATCGTCCAAAATGTGGACGTGTTTCTCATTGGCACGATACAAAGCCTTTTTGAGTGTTTTGTTCATATTTGCCTTCATATGGACCCCAGCGCTGGATGTATATCATGACATTCCACTTGGAATTGCCTTTGCTTCGTTTATGGTATGTTTTATGCTTGGTGGTATCATCTGTGACTATCTAATTGCCAAAGTTGGATATTCCATGACCAGGCTACTAGTTGTGGTCAGCAGCTGTGTTTCTATAGCATTTCTCTTTGCTGCTTATTTTGCGAGATCCAAAGAGGCCACTTTGTATCGGGTGAAAATGCTCATCTGTTTACAGTTGTTTGAATTGCTTTGTGGATTCTATTTCCCCATCATGCGAGCGCTAAGGGAAAGAGTCCTTCCTGATGAGCACCAATTGAGCATCACAAACTGGTTTCGAGTTCCTCTCACCATTATTTCGTCGCTTGCTCTTCTCTTCTTCCACGATGTTGACGTATCGGGTGGTATACCTGAGATCTTTATTGTCTGCAGCATAATGATGGGTTTGGCATTCTTGTGTTCATTGCGATTTGCTAGGGCAACTAGAGACAGTGATGATGTGGCCACATCTGAAGCTACATAAGTCGTAATCATCAACTTATAATCGTATTTCATTTCATTGTGGTTACAGCAAAATACCTTAGTTGTGATGGTCAGTCTGTGATATACACATTGTAGCTGCTAGCTTGAATTTGCTGTTTTGATTCATCTGTCATTATTTTCTTTGTACCTATTTCTATATACACACAAGACATTATTATAAACCAATTTAAGGAAACGATGGTGTAGCCAGTCGATGACAGACAAGCCAGCTAGGCTGCTCATAGACAGCATGCAGACTCCAAATTGAACTGTGGTTTTCCTTCAAGGAGGAAGCATCTTGGCTACCAATCAACTACTATACGTGCATGTTCCATGACTCAATCTATCGTGGCAGCATGCACACCCTATACAAAGTAACTTATCTAGTGGTGTTAAGCTAAGTATTCCCATTAGATACTTACACACCTAAAAATTTGATTGATTGACTGACTACAAAGTTGCTTTCTTACCAACCTCCAGTGTGGAAGCAAATCTGCTTTTTGGAGTTTCACTAAGTTCAATATTTGGACACACACTACTTGAAATTGCTCAAGTAAATGATGATACTGTGATCACTATCGTCATGCAAGATCAGGCAAGATGATGAATGTGGTCACAGTATCATGCATTAATTAAATTTTCAGGAAGTGTATGTCCAAGTATCAAACTTGGTATGGGGAAGTAAGTATAGACCATGTGTGTTCGGAGGAAGCCGTACCCAGGCACATATAGTTGTTACTTTCTGCACATTGGGGCTGGCTCATAATATTTCCCAGTACAACTGTTTCTGTTTCAGCTAGTTATGTGTACTACAGTGATCACTGTGAACCATCGCTCAAGTCATATATAACTGTTTTATTTGTTAATTTGGGTATGAAAACTTTTGACCATCAAGGTGGCATTTGGATTTGGTAGGTAAAAGGCGACACATGCAGAGCTAATACAGCCTTGTCACTCACTGTTATTCTCACACTACTATTTACCCATAATCATGTGAATAGCCCCCCAAAAAGTGTTGCTTAGGGCAATGTCATACTCCTATTCTACTGTTCATCCTATTCCCATTTTCCTGCTATTCTGCTGCTGATTCTTCTGCCATTCTATGGCCATTCTACACATGCCTTTCTATACTGCTGACCATTCTACTGCAGATTGAAAGTGTGATTGCATCCTCATATATACAGATCTACACCTCTACTTGCCCATGGCCATTGCTGGCCTTGGAGCCTGACAGTAAAACTGACCTACAGGTGCAGTATATCATTATTTAATGGGAAACCGTTGCTTCAGTATCAGGTAGCTTCAGAAGTGTGGTTTTCCTGCACCTAGGCAACAACTGACTTTGAGGAAACACCTAGGCAACCAACCAAAGTAGTTACATTTGCATGGTCCAAATTAATGTACATCTGTCATGGCATCATATGCACTCCCTATAACAAATTGGTTGTTTATCAACATCCTGCGTGGTTGCCAACCGAAGTAGTGTTTACAAAGTTTTGATTGGTAGGTAGTAGAGACGGATCGCATAGTACAACAAGAGGCCATCTTACGTGATATGATCCACAATGCAAGTTGAATGGCACCAGCTAGTCTGGTGAATTTTATGGTTGCAAGATGATTAGCATAGTTAACCTCAATGACCTGATATTGTCTTACCACCAAGTTGGGTCAAAGTTGAAATGTCTGTGAATGAGTCACCAAACATGCATATCAAGGTTGTATTGTTTATAATGGGCTCTTTGATGGTGTAGATGCATGAGTTCCTCAGCAGATGGTCAAGTGGTTTAGATCAGAGAAAATTAATATGGTTGTAAGGTGATCAGGGCTGCTTTTTTTAGCCTCCTATCCTTTGATATGCATGGGCTCTTGTTACAGCATTTATTACTCACCACTGAAACTGATAGCTATTGCGTAACCACTGTCTCTTCACTTGTCTGCAACCACTTGTATTTTTCCACCTGCAGGAAAACATAGCCTCGTTCCCAGGCTTCCCCCCATTTCATTACGTGACCCAAATACTGGGGAGGAGCCTGGGAACCAGGTGGCTTCATTCCCAGGCCTTCACCACTATCCGATTTTTGATTCCCTACATACCGTATGCAAGCGATCAAAACGTAAGTAAGGAATCAAAAATCGGATGTACTGCAACATACTGCAAGCGATTAAAAACTGGTGGCCTGGGTATGAGGCCAGGATTGAAGTATACATTTCTGTCTGATGCAACAGAAGACCTTTCTGGGTATACAGTCTGTATATATAACCACTCAGATTGCAGCATACCTGACATAATAGCTACATATAGAGCATGTGTGAGAGGAACAGTGAAGGCAGGAGAGGCCTGCCATGCATTCTATCAGGCAATATGCATTTATGTCAAAAGTTCACATGTTCAACCTGTGGATTACTAGTGTAACTATCTAACACCCAGTAAGTATGGGAGACACTAAGGCTGCATTAGCTGTAGCTACATGGTTAGTTACAAATCACTATACAGTGCACCAAGATGCTACTGAGATAGCTAAAAATTGTGCCAAAAAGTCAGACAAAGTAACTTTGCAATGTGTAGAGGACTAGCCTGGTAACCAAGGTAACCAAGGACGTTGCGGCTGTGGTGGAAATCTGAATGGATTATGTACTTAAACCAGCAGTGCCACAAACTGGAGGAGGAAACAGCTGAGTGACGGTATACTTGCATAGGTAGTGTACAACTAGATATATAACACTGGTTGTTTAGATGTTTCCTCAAAGTTGTTTCCTTGAAGGAAAACCACACTTTAATGTACATGGAAGCTATAGTGCATGCATCTTCCTTGTACAGACCAGCGGTACGTAGTCCATGGCAACGGTTGTAAGGTGACCATTTAGTAACCCTGGTGTTTATTAGTATGCAGTAAAAGGTGTGTTGAGGAGTATTCTCACATTTTGTTGAGCAGCCTAACCCCTCTGCTGTGTAGAGTTCTTGACCTTGAGTCACTGATCAACCATCAAAACCAACTGAAGAGATTGAACGAACATAAAACACATGTTATTCTTCTTGGAGCATATAGCTAACTTGCAAGCTCCAACACTGAAGGAAGAACTACCTGGGTAACTGATCATATTCAGTGCAGCTGCTGTCAATATCTGATTTGTACATAGTCTGCTCATTGCTGTTTGTATGGTAGCCATATCTGGGCCTAACTTGAATGAGGGGCTAGTAGTGTCCAAAAACCCGGTAGTTTTCCACTTGAGCTAGCAGTATTCACCTTTTGGGCCAACAGCAACAACAATGTTTTGAACTGGATGCTGTTGTATATTAGGCAGCTACATATATACGGTTGGTTTTCGCCTCATAACATCTAAGTTCCTTTACATATATATGAGTTGTAACCCGGGAGTTTGTGACTACATGAGGCAACATGGAAGCCTATAATACAGACCATGTCAGACAGACCTAAAGTTGACTAGACTGAAAGGTGATGGACAGAGGTCTCAACTCAGACATTGGATAATTTGAGAGTAAGATGACCATCACAACTAAGCATGTTTTTCTCTCACTTTGCCAAAAGTTCCCTTGTAGCTAGCTAATTACTGCTGCCTTAGAATACATGCAGTTTTCGTAAATCTCTCACAGATGTTCTGAAGTTGACTGTATATACCTACAAAAGCAGTGTAGACAAGTGGTTTTGCAATTCATTTATGGTGCGGTTTTTAAAATTGGTTTATGGTGGTTTAGTGTTCATACAAGAGCCATGCATGCATAATCAAAGTATGTAGGAGGCTGTGATCACCTTACAGTCATACTTCTGTGCTGTAAACCACTTGACCATCTGTTGAAAGAATCCAGTTGCTGTCAATATCGTACAGGTCATGCAGGTATAAGCTTTGAAGATGGAAACGCATATCACTGATGTTTTCACAAGGAGAACTGCTGACCCTATAGTGATATCTGTTTGGGGAACAGATATCACTAGGGAAATGTGTTTGGGGGAACATGTTCCCAAGGGAAACACTGTGTGGTGAATACCGTACGACACAAGTGGTGAGTTGTAAAAGAGGACAGTGGAGTGTACATATTGTGCAAAGTAGCTCAAGTATTTGATGACTGCAGTAACAAAATTTCAGCAGTTGGCTGAGTGAAATACGATGTGCCTTCTTCCCATGTCCTCATTTCTCATGCATTTCTCATTTCCTTGTTCCTACTTTTAGAGTGACCACTTTGCAATGCACGACTTGGGTGGGGCTGATATTCAAAATAATGCGTGGGGTTAGCGAGAGATCAGGCAGTAACCTGCAAATCATGTCTTTACTCGGGTTGGGGCCTGTCATCTTCAGCTCTTCCATTCGTGACATCATTAATTTTTTAGCCTTTCTACCATCAGTATGCGTATGATAATTATATCCATACCTTTTTACTCACCATACACAGTTTTTGCAATCCATGACCTCTTATAGCGATAATTCTTCTTTTCCCCCAACTCACTTTCCCCCACCCATATAGGCATTATGTGTATATTAGCTATAAGGGACAAGTGCATGTTTAATTAATTTGTGCTAGTGCTTGATTAGCTCTTTGTTTGTGAATTCTATTCATTGTACTCACCATTATCCATCTGCTTGAACTGGTGAGTATTATGATGAAAATTCACAAGCATAATTATCCCACTTGCAATTCAATCAAGCTTCATTAAGAACCAAAGAAGAAGCACAGACATTTGTCTAGTTAATTACAATCCATTGGCTGGTGATTATCTGGAATTCTGAACAAGATAATAGTCACGAACCCTGGAATTTGAGCTGCTACTTAATTAAGGGAATTTGATAAGGATTCTTTTAGCTGAGTAGCAGTGCAGTGCAGCAAACCTTTGCTCTGGTGGAAGTGGGTGAACTAAGAGTGTGAGCAAACTGACACCATTCCCTTGAGAAGCTACCATAGGTCCCATGTAGTGCTTGCTGACCAGCAGTGCAGTGGAGCAAACCTTTGCTCTGGTGGAAGTGGGTGAACTAAGAGTGTGAGCAAACTGACACCATTCCCTTGAGAAGCTACCATAGGTCCCATGTAGTGCTTGTTGACCAGCAGTGCAGTGGAGCAAACCTTTGCTCTGGTGGATGTGGGTGAACTAAGAGTGTGAGCAAACTGACACCATTCCCTTGAGAAGCTACCATAGGTCCCATGTTGTGCTTGCTGACCAGCAGTGCAGTGGAGCAAACCTTTGCTCTGGTGGAAGTGGGTGAACTAAGAGTGCGAGCAAACTGACACCATTCACTAGAGAAGCTACCATAGGTCCCATGTAGTGCTTGCTGACCAGCAGTGCAGTGGAGCAAATCTTTGCTCTGGTGGAAGTGGGTGAACTAAGAGTGTGAGCAAACTGACACCATTCCCTTGAGAAGCTACCATAGGTCCCATGTAGTGCTTGCTGACCAGCAGTGCAGTGGAGCAATCCTTTGCTCTGGTGGATGTGGGTGAACTAAGAGTGTGAGCAAACTGACACCATTCCCTTGAGAAGCTACCATAGGTCCCATGTAGTGCTTGTTGACCAGCAGTGCAGTGCAGCAAACCTTTGCTCTGGTGGAAGTGGGTGAACTAAGAGTGTGAGCAAACTGACACCATTCCCTTGAGAAGCTACCATAGGTCCCATGCAGTGCTTGTTGACCAGCAGTGCAGTGCAGCAAACCTTTGCTCTGGTGGAAGTGGGTGAACTAAGAGTGTGAGCAAACTGACACCATTCCCTTGAGAAGCTACCATAGGTCCCATGCAGTGCTTGTTGACCAGCAGTGCAGTGCAGCAAACCTTTGCTCTGGTGGAAGTGGGTGAACTAAGAGTGTGAGCAAACTGACACCATTCCCTTGAGAAGCTACCATAGGTCCCATGCAGTGCTTGTTGACCAGCAGTGCAGTGCAGCAAACCTTTGCTCTGGTGGAAGTGGGTGAACTAAGAGTGTGAGCAAACTGACACCATTCCCTTGAGAAGCTACCATAGGTCCCATGCAGTGCTTGTTGACCAGCAGTGCAGTGGAGCAAACCTTTGCTCTGGTGGAAGTGGGTGAACTAAGAGTGTGAGCAAACTGACACCATTCCCTTGAGAAGCTACCATAGGTCCCATGTAGTGCTTGTTGACCAGCAGTGCAGTGCAGCAAACCTTTGCTCTGGTGGAAGTGGGTGAACTAAGAGTGTGAGCAAACTGACACCATTCCCTTGAGAAGCTACCATAGGTCCCATGCAGTGCTTGTTGACCAGCAGTGCAGTGGAGCAAACCTTTGCTCTGGTGGAAGTGGGTGAACTAAGAGTGTGAGCAAACTGACACCATTCCCTTGAGAAGCTACCATAGGTCCCATGTAGTGCTTGTTGACCAGCAATGAAACACCAACTTGGCCCATATGAACAAAACATCTGGTTGTTCAGTCACCAAACAGCTGTTAGCGTTTGTCGTAGCAGTAAGTGGTGCTTTGCCAGCAGAAAACAATTAGGCATTCTGGGAAATCTGCTGACCTTAATTGTTGAGACTGAAAATATTAATGTTTAAACCAAAGGTTGCGTGAGATACTCAATTACTGATTGGGTAGCTGTTTAATCTCCTGTTGAGTGAACTTCAAAACATTCCTGAAGGAAAGTGAGGTTGAAGTCTGGGACATTCTGCTGCCAACACGATCAAAAGAAATAAATTCAGCTCCTCATGCAAGTAGCTACATTCACCTCCAGTCGGGATGGGATACCAAAACTGAATGCACTGTCAATCACTGCTGCAGTTTGGATTTTGCTCATTCCCCCATCTTAAAGCTTATCTGTATTTTAAAGATCATATGAGTGTGTAGCAATTTATACTTAACCCCATGCATAGCTACTACTTCATTTGAGCACCAGCCTATCAACAGAATCACGAGATATTTAGCATTGGCTTGTGATAAGCTGTTGTTAATACACCTCAACTTGTTCTTGGTCTTGCACTGGATACTGCTAATCACAAAATTAATAAAGGCTTCTATCAAAAATTGTTAGACTAGCCTACCTGCAATGGCTGAGTAGTCCTTGAGGAACTAAATTTTGAATTCCTCTCAGATGGATCTACTATCAATGTTCTTGACAGCAGACAGTAGCTAATTGCCTTGTATATAGCCTTTTCGCTGATGCATTACAAGAGGAAGATGGGGAGACAGGTGGGTGAGTAGATTATTTTAATTGTTGTTCCCCTCAAAAAGGATTAACACATTTTCTGGTTTGAGCATGAGGTCCATGCTGGTTGTTTTTTTTTGTTGTTGTTGTTGTTGTTGTTTTTGCAGAACTGTACTGTGGCCTGGAAGGCTGCCAGTTAATCAGAAAATCCCAATAGAACGATTAGGCTAATGTTAAGGAGTCTTTGGGAACAACAGCTTGACATCACCTCTGAAGTACACAATGGAACTAACCTACTCAATTTTGGGTGTAGGGCGGAGTGTACCTGGAAGAGGAATACATCTCTGCCAAAAGTGGGGCTGGCACCCGGGACCTTTTGGTTCATAGTCTTAACCACTAGGTTATGAGGTTAGGTGGTTTATGAGTGTCCAAACTAAAAACGTTACACATTCAGGATCTCTGGGGTATTGCATGGAATGAAACATCTGGACTGTTTTTTCACCCTGGGAAGGCACTTGGTCAGTCGTACTAGGGCATATTTACGGTTGTAGTTGCTGGTAACAGGAACTGCGGGATGAGCAGTTTGAGTTCATAGTTTCCTCACAACACATCTATAGCCTCATTCCCAGGCTCTACTGCTTTTCTGTACTACAAGCAATGAAAAGCTGGGAGGGGCCTGGGAACGAGGCTAGTGGTGATCAAGGTTTGCACCAACTACAGACTTCCTCGCAATCTACATCAGAATACTGTTTGATTTTAGTGACAGAGCACTCACTGTATGGAGTACCGAGGTAGCTACCTTAATTTGCTGCAGCCCCAGCGAACTGGGTATCAGCCACTTTGCAGAGACAATGCATGAGCTCTAGTGGCTTCAGTTGGTGAGAGTATCTGACCAGCATCCAGAAGACCCGGGTTCAAATCCTGGCTAGATCTCAATAACTTTTTAGAAACTTCTCAAACAAAAAACTTTTTAAAGCATGAACTCATCATTATATACAGTCATGTAATGTTATTAGTAAGGAGAAACTCTAAAATCAATCACAATGTCACTATACTATATATAGTTTAGTCAGTAATGACAGCATTTCCTGCACAAACAGATCAAGGAATTGCAGTTCCAGGAAATACGATCGAAATATGAATCACAACCCGAACTTGACTTTGATCTTGTGGAAGAGGTTGGAAGAGTAATGTGCTCATAGCGACCCCATTTCCTAGCACCCGATGGTATGCTGTTGCAGGCTCAACAAGGATGCGATCTGGAGTTGAACTACGTGGAGCGCTAGTCCGCAACAGGATAATCACAGGAGACTGGGGGCATGTGTCAATCCACACATACATCCAATTAAGGTCATCTAAGGGACCAAACACTACCCTACCATCACTTCCACCGTAGGTCCCTTGCAGCACTTGTCGGCCTAGAAATCCAACACCAAGCCACCCCAAACGAACGTTGAAACATCTTGAATTTGTATTTCCATTCACCAACCAACGATTAGATTTTGCAGTAGCAGTAAATCGATACTGGCCACCTCGAAGTGAGGCATTTTGAAAGATTCGCTGGCCTTGCTGATTAGGTTCAGACCCTGAAAAATCTAGTCCATAAGTTGTGTTGAAAAACTCAAATGCTGATTGTGTATCTGTTTGGATCTCCTGTTCAGAAAACCTCAAGACATCCCTGAAGAAGCTGAGGTCGGGGTCTGCGATATTGAGGTCTGTAAATGGTATAACGTTGTCGTAGGTGATGATAAATTCAGCGCCCGGGGTGCATTGCTGCCCAAATGTGGTAGGAATACCACAGATGAGGACAATAGCAAGGATTGCTGTGATGCAGATTTCACCCTTCATTTCTCCACCTGTATCAGAAAGCATAGCAAGTACATGGTTAGAGGATTGTGCCATCTAATCACACTGTTAAAATTGAGATTGGAGTGTTCTTACTTCAGTAGAGTCCCATGGGATATTGTAGGGTTTGTTTGAAACTCACTTGCTTTAAACTGAAAATATATAATCTGTGCACCCATTACAGCCCCATGTACAGATTTTGCGTGTTAAATTTTTGATCACACTGCCACGCCCAACATGCAAACTCGCCAAGCTGTATTGCCAAATTCTATTGAGAATGGGGCTCATACATGCTTCATAGATGCATCACATATTTATACGTCTACAATGTACGCATAGCATGTGAACACTGGCCCCAATGGAGGTTCTGCAATGAATCAACACTACACAAAATCGCCATTTTTTATTAGCTGCTCTCGTAACCATGTGATCGATTTCTGCGCATGTGCGTTGGGGTAAAAGGGTTAATTTGATTGTGGTATGCAATGGCTTAGGAAGATACTTCAGATTGGGGTAAAAGTAGTAACCAAATACCTTGTTACTGTTGATTGCCAGTCTGTTGTCCTGCTGGCTCCTGGCCTGCAGAGAGTCATTAATTAGTGGTTGACATAAAGGAAGTTGGCTAGCAGTAACTATTGTCCAACAACCCCCTGAGGTGTTTTGCTAGCCATTGACACAATTAAACCCACTTCCTTTATGTTAACCACTAATTTGTTCCACTTCCTTTTTTGTCACCCACTAACTATGCGCTGCTTTACTATAAGATTTACTATCATGGAACATTTGGACCATATTAATTTTATACTTCTTTTCCAGGAAAAATGGTAATTTAAGTACTCCAGTTGATCCAGATACACAAAAATGAATTTATAGAACAGAAACACTCTTGGGTGCAAGCACAGTGAGTTGGCCCAAGCATGGTGAGATGGCTACTGACATGCATCAAGAAGTGTGAATAAATTGGTTATTAAAGGCGATCAAACAGCGGTGAAATATGCTGGGGTTTCGTCCGTGTTCCTACATAGATGTAGTCTTGTCTAGCTTCATGAGACGATTGTCAAGTGAACATACCATGAAAGTTCGTAACTCACTGTTTGATGTGGGCTGGAGGTCTTAGAGTGACTGATTTTCTTCATGCAAAGGGTGAGTGTTTTGGCATCTCAGAAACTTATCTGTCCAGCGTGGCAGCATGTAGCTAGCTAGATAGAAGCTGTGGCTATACTAGCTACTATTTGTTGTACACTATGGCCCCTGACTGAGGCCGATATGTACCGGTTCAATGTTCGTCACATAAAGCAGTGCGTATATATAGTCTAACGCAGCTCACAGATGTTTGAAATTATGCGCATGATAGTCTAGGTCGCTTCACAAGCAAGGGCTTGCTGTGTATCTGAAGCCTCCTCGGGCTCGCCTTCACCATGTAGTTGGCCTCAGCTATACCAACTTCCAACGTTCTGTACAAAGAGCTTTACTGTTGCTGTAGCAAAAATTTACACGCAGCTCTCCAAGCGAGTAATAATAAACAAGTAAAGTTTATTTGGCTACAGCTATAACGTTTAATCCTGATTGACGCACTAAACACAAATTACAATATTTTACAAACCATAGATTAATAGCCCGTGCGGGTGATTAATGCACAAACCGTGAAGAGCTCGCAAGATAAGACTACAGGGAGTGCAGATTGCGGAAATTCCATACATAGGAAAAAATATTGTAGACTGGGCCTTACCACAAAATATAACAATTTTGCAGCAAATATAACTTACTCAGGCCTCCGCACTGCAGGATGTCGATGTCTGTAGCCGAATCAACTTCACAACTCAAACTCTATGCGGCTGTGCGTCCTATATCATAGATAGCAGAGAAGCTGGTAGTGTCCTACTGGCGGATCTACGGATATCCGTCCCGCATATATACGGTTTCTCAAACCGTTAATTGACTGTGTAAGGTTTCATAACTTGCTGTTTAGTGGCGGCAACAGTCTCGTTCCCAGGCCCTCAGCAAGACTCCCAGTAAAAAGGAGAGGTCAGGTGAATATAGTACATCACCACATCTTATAGCCAGCCCAACACATACAAGATACCTACCTCCAAATTCTTCTCCGTGTTCAATAACTAAATTCACCTTTTGAGATGCGTCTGCCATACTGAGGTTCTTGGAAAAACAATTATCTAGCCATGCATTGGCCTCAAACCAAGGCTTCCCTTCCAGATTTTGTCTTGCAGCTAAAGAATTTTGCACGGAATGTGCCACCATATCAAGTGCAAAATCCTTACAGCCTTTCCTTTAGCCTCGTCCTTTGGTGCCACCCGAAATATTGGGAAAAGGGCCTAGTCTCACTTGCAAAATTTCTTGTATGTGCTGAGTCAACATACAGCTATGTAATGACTAAGTGATCATGTGGTAGCCAGTTACTGTTTGACTAGAGTATATAGGTGAGCAGATCTTGCCAAGGAGTGACTACTAAGCTTGGGAGGCAAGAGAAGTAGTTTATCAAGTATAAATGCACTTTAAGGCTCTGAAATTGGAAAGTCTGCAAAAAAAAATCTGCTAGCCTCGTTCCCATTTTCAAATGAGTTTGGAATGAGGCTACTATACCTTCATGTGGTCAAGGATACAGTAATTAGCAATGGATGAGCGTGATTTGTCTACCCATAATGAAGACTGCTGATACAGCACATTCAACTGGCTTATACCAAGCACTCGATCCATCCATTGTATTATAGCCATGAACACTTAGTATAAAATTATACCTTTGAGTCCAACAGAAATCTATAAGAGTTTTGTGCATGTGTGTGTGACTTTGAGTCTTTCCTGTTCCAGTTTTTGATGGTATAATTATAGAGTTAACTCCCTTAGTATGTTGCCTGCAGACACTGTCTATGCGTAATCATTTTAAGCCAAGAACGTCAAATTTTTGGGAAGTGAAGTGACTTCCTGTAGTGGTAAAATCAGTGGCCATAGCTTTGAAATTTAAGTCCAAGTTCACTAATGGATTTTATTTCTGCATGTCTTTAGCTGCTAGTTCTGGGAACAAAGTTGCTAGCGAGCTAGGTACTGCTGATTGCAGAGGTCTAGCTACTTGAAGTTGTGTCAGATTTGCATGTGTGTGTGAGATGGCATGTAGTCTAAAGCCTGAGCCTCAAACAGTTCGGACCTTGCAGGTCTTGGTTGTCGGCAAGCCAGTTGTCCTTGAGATGCAGCAGAAAAGTGTGTAATGGGTGAAGGAAACTTGACTTAAGTTGTACAAAAACAAACAAACAAACAAACAAAAATAACGAGAGTCGTTCAAAGTGGGGAACATTCCTTGAACTTCATGCATACTAGTAAGTAGCTACTAGGAAAAAGGTTGGCACCGTCAAGTCAATCACATGCCAGTAGTGTGCATGACATATCATGCTGTTCAGGATGTTTCCTAATAGTTGGAATTAAAGTGCATTTGAGAAGCTTCTAAAGAGCACATCTGGCACTGGAAGGTTGTCTTGCTTTCATAGTTGTGGTACAAAGACACCATAAATGTAGCCAATCACAAACTGGGAAGTAATTGACCTCTCACCTATTAACAGGTTAGATTCTGTACTGCATAATTGAACTTTGACCTGAGCACCAGTCAATCATTTATGTCACAAAGGAGTGAGGGTTGAAAGCTCTAAACATTTGAAAATGATTTTTTGGAGAATAGAGTATTGAATAGTCAAAATGACACCCATGGCTGTGGGTTCAAAGTAGCTTGAGTTTGTCAATGCCCTCTTAGTAGTTTTAACAAGGAGGGCTTAGTTTCTCATGGCAGAACTATACGTAAGCAAGTTTGGCTTGTTATGGTAGAGCTACGTACAGATAGCAGCAGAAAACAAAATGCAGTTCATCTTCAAGTCTTACATGACACAACCAGGTACTATAGTGACCACACCTCAATCACCATGTGACACTATAGTCTGGTGGGAGGGGAAATGGATGAGTGAGTCATTCGTTACATGTATGTAGTCACGACAAGCTGTAGCTGGTTTGGCATGGAAGTCTACTAAGAAGAAGTATTGCTCTTCAGTAAATTTATACCTCTTAGTTGAAGATTCATGAGTGGATAGCTTATGTCAGGAAGATAGCTTTGTGCAGTCCATAAATTTTAGCTAGCTAATAGCCAGCCTTAGCCAAAGCCTGTCACTGTAATCAATAAACTCTAGTCCTTCATACAAGTCTTCTCAAATAGAGATACCTCCAGGCACTCTTTTTGCTTTGTGTAGAAATATATATATAGTCTGTACAAAAAAATAGGTCGTTTCACTATCAAGTGCCTACCATGGTTGCAGGCAAGCTGAAGAGGTCCAACTTGGTAGTTGAGACCACAGGAGCTTATGAGCACCACAAAGGAGCGTGAACTTCCATACATGATCCCTCCGCGTGTGAGGGTCTGGTTCCGAGACTAGTAGTTACATTGTTAGGGAGCCAGCATATGGCTATTGTCACTGCAAGGGCTGTTGAGAATCCATAGTAGTCACAGTTGCAACCTCAAACCTGTTAACAGGAGTAAGTTAAAATCCATATAAGGAATGTAAGGAAGTATAAGTGCACTCCAATATCACTACAAGTGCACTCCAGTAGCCTGAGAGGAAACTGGCCTGCAACCACAGTGATCTGACAAAAGTGCACAAAAACCTCAATGAGGAAGTCATTACAATGGCACACCAAAATATTTCACTGGCCTGTAACCACAATTTGTTGGCTGACAAAACTCTCAGAGAGTCACTGCAAGTGTACTCTAGTATAGAGGAAGCTTGCCTGCCACCACAATGGTCTAGCCAAAAGTGCACAAAACCTCAAATTAAACTTCTGTGAGGAAATCATGAAAGCCTCCCAACATCTGTGGGGGAGTGCAGTGCATGTGTTATATATTTGATGATTTTCATACCGGACAATGTTTAAACACCAGGCAAACCCACCTGAGTTACACCTAATACACAGGGTATCCAGTGCGGATGCCACCCAGTGAAATGCATGGCAGTAGACGTGGTAACAGAAATAATGCAGTGAATTAAACACTCTTGTGAATTTCTGAAAACTATATAATTGTATACAAGAAAACTGTGTGTATGCATTGTTAACATTGTATACATCCATAATGATATTGTATACATCTGTGGCAGTCGCGAGTAGAAATCAAACATTATTCCATTGCATATTTTGATCGTGTTACCGTGTTTGAAGCGCTGTAGCATAGAACTTGTGTAAGAGTGGAGCTCATATGTGCTGTGTAGACGTGTGTATTTGTGCATCCACGGTGTGTACGAGCCCCACCCTTAACTGAGGTTCTGTGCTACAGCACTTTGAACGCGATAACGTGATCGAAATACACAACGGAATAATGTTCGATTTCTACCCAGGATTGCCACATGTATGTACAAAAATGACATCTAACCATGAAAAGATACTTTCTAAAATTTCCGTGGCAAAAGTGATTAGCATTGCCATATTTTGATCAAAAGCTGGAATTGTTTTCCATCATAATTAATGACCAGGGTTTCATTTTGAAACTTTTGCAAGGAGGAGGGAGGAGGGGGCATAAGCAGAGTATACTGAAGTAAAGGGGGACAAGGAAGTAAGATGGTGCTTTGTAGAAACACTAGTTAGTATCAAGGTGGGTCTGGAGGCATGTTCCTCCAGTAAACCCTGATAAAGTGCACTCCAATATCAGTACAAGTGTACTCCAGTAGCCTGAGAGGAAACTGGCCTGCAACCACAGTGATCTGACAAAAGTGCACAAAAACCTCAATGAGGAAGTCATTATAATGGCACACCAAAATATTGCACTGGCCTGTAACCACAATTTGTGGGCTGACAAAACTCTCAGAGTGTCATGCTGAAGTCACTGCAAGTGCACTCTAGCTTGCCTGCCACCACAATGGTCTAGCCAAAAGTGCACAAAACCTCAAATTAAACTTCTGTGAGGAAATCACTACAATGGCACTTCCAGGCAGTGCAGCTGGAGAGGATGCTGCCCTACAACCATAATTATACAATGATCTCATGAAACCCTCCTGACATCTGTGGGGGAGTGCAGTGCATGTGTTATATATTTGATGATTTTCATATGGACAATGTTTAAACACCAGGCAAACGTGGTGGGTCTGGAGGCATGTTCCTCCAGGAAAATTTAGAGTTTTAGGTTTCATATGTGGGCATCTGAGGCCCCTTTTTGAACATTAGTAGGATTATGTAGGGCAGGTTGATGAAAATTGTGATAGAATCACCTGGAAAACTGCCTGAAAACGATCTTGAGGAGATTCTTTGTGTATGGAACAGAAAGAATTGTCATTGAAAATTGACATGGACTGGATAAATACATGTGTAATTATGCATTTACTACCCAGTTGTATAGTCTCGGAACCAGACCCTCAAAAAATCGAAAAGGAGGGTCTGGTAAACGGGGCGGGGTGGAAGTGTACACTTCGGAATGTTAGGAATTTTATTAATTGCTTACCTTCCGTAGCCAGTTACAGCTTTCTGCTGAACCAGACACTCACAAAAGTGTTCTAATCTTTCCCGCTTGGTGTTCACAGCTTTCTGAAACGAAGCTAAACGCGAAGATGGCTCTCGTGCGGTTAGCATTTCTAATAAACGCACATCAGAATGCTAATCAAAAGTCAATCGGAAGTGCGCCTGCATACCGGGCGCAGTGTACACTTCCACCCCAGCCGATTTACCAGACCCTCCCTTTTCGATTTTTCGAGGGTCTGGTTCCGAGACTACCAGTTGTATGCGTTCTATATTAGCTTGTAGTGATGGGAGAGACTTTCAAGCCCCCCCCCCCCCCCCCACCCCCCCAAAATGAAACTCTGAACGACAGGGATTGTTTGGGATCCCTTCAACAACTTGATAAGCAATCAAAAACTGGACAGGTGGGAAGGCCTGTGAACAAGGATACAGACAAGCCACTGATACAGGTGTATGTCATGGGACATCATGCATCAGGCCCATTTGAAATTCTTAGAATGGGCCTGTGAACAGGGCTAATCATGCACAATGCATGATTTGAAGCTAGTATCATTAGTACGTACATGCAGCACAGTAAATTACAGCAGCATGATAACCTGGTCACTCATACGCGCCATAATTTGGGGACCCTGAAATTGCCCCTATAACCCAACAGATTGGAAACTCACTTGGTTAAGGTCTGTCTGGTAATCTCTACGTACTTGAAGCAGGAGGAAAGCAAAGTCACAATCTCACCAATGCATGAAGTTATGTGAAAAGTATGAATCACTAATTGATGTTATCTGGAGATCTGATGCACTGCAAAACCAAGATAGTCAAGTGTACTGAGCTATAGCCTCGTTCCCGTGATTTGCTCTTCGGTTTACGTTCAGTATAAACACGGAAGCAGAAGAACACTCTTCCGCTTAAGATAGTCAAGTGTACCGAGCAGCCTCAGAGCCACGTTCAGCTCAGTAGGCAGGAGCTGGCTGGAATAGCTCTTCACATCTCTGTAGTCACCACCGATAGCAACAACTTCCATACCTTATCATATTCATGCACATTTTGATACTTATTGGAAATGCACATTTCCTGATCCCCGCAGATGCAGAAAAATGTAACAAAATCTTCATCAATGTTGATGTGCTACTGCAAGATAGGCACGGTTATATGGCTATTAATATGTCTGCTTCTCATGTTCTACCATATATTCACTTCCTATGGTCCCACCCTTTCAGTAGTTGTTGTAATAAAGAAACTCCCTGAAGACAAGAAGGTTTGAAAAAGAACCGTGACGCCAGTAATCCAATTAGCCTCTAAGTGCCCCACTAGTGCATGCCTCT
Organism: Agelas oroides; assembly: GCA_949130485.1. Classification (NCBI taxonomy): domain Eukaryota; kingdom Metazoa; phylum Porifera; class Demospongiae; order Agelasida; family Agelasidae; genus Agelas; species Agelas oroides. The sequence goes on along the minus strand of OX422184.1, from coordinate 20,948,131 downwards.
CAGTGACATTAATTTCTCCCACACCCATCATGGTGTTGGGCTAGCTACCTCACCTAAGAATATTCAAGTTGTTTGCATAGCTCATGCTATGATATCACTCTGGACAAGAGACCCCTCTCGTACATGCGGCCCGCCTACTTCCGCATACCGGGTGGGCTTAGAATGGAACGAGCCAGTCAATTCGGAACGCTCTCAAGAGAGATTACTCGTGCTAGTGGATATGAATTATCTGGAAGTAAGCTCATGCTTTAAGTAAAATACTGTAAGATATTATAACAAATTATGACACGACAGTAACAGTATAGCTACCTTCCGAGTCACGAGAGGAAGGGGGGAAGTTTCCATACGTGCTGTAGTCACAACTGTGACCATAGTCAAAGTGCAGTCAAATTATACTCTGAAACACAATGCACCTATGAATGGTATGCCCCAGGTATGCCATATGGGGCCTACTGGGCCATTGATTGTCGCATAACCCTACAAGCCAGACCCTAGCCCGTATTGCTTTCAGTATCACACACTGGGGGGGAGGGGGGAATACTGAGAATGCTCTGGCTGGGTTTGATTTGATCTAGTCTGCAAGACTATAAACAGCTTATGTCTATCCTATAGCTCTCATCTAAGTGGTCTACAACATACTTCAGCCCACAACTGTGTACTTTGTTGGGAAACAAGCTGCACAAGTGTAATTTACTTGGAGGGCCCACACAAGCAAAAAAGTAGAAAAGGTAATTAAAACTTGATCCACCAATGTAACTATCCATTGAGTAACACTCTTTCACACTGGCTTCCTTTCACGAGATCAATTCTCAAGAGCCTCAATTTCCAGCAGATCAACTGTCATGATCAACAGTCACCTGGTCAACTCAAACCCTTTTATGTCTAAATGACCAAATAATACTGTATACATATAATTAAGTCTGTGCTCTCAATAAAGCCATGTTTGCACTGAATGAGTTTTCATGTAAGAGGTACTGATCTATTACTGCATACCATTCCTTAGGCACGATTTGACACCAATTGAGATTTGTATGATGCTTTTGCACTGCTGTTGACTAGTCAGCTAGTCTCATGCCCTAAATACATGCTAATTGACAATACAGTGATGGCCTGGAACAAAGACTAATATGTGCATTGACTGCTTTCTATGTACATACATTTCTACAGTTTGAGCTGTACATTCTAGTATCCCCGAGGTACTTGAGCTGCTGAAAGCCTTTGTCTGATACGTACAATGCTGGTCGTGACCTACATCTCCTTATTCCTTCTCTCTGTCCTCTGTACCATCGTGTACCTTAAGCTGAGAATTTCTCCCACGGATCCAGCTCGTAACCCCACTTTCACCCTATTTCAGACAAAATACATTGTCATCTACCTCATAATCGTCCTGGCAGATTGGATCCAAGGACCTTATCTCTATCGGCTCTACCATTACTATGGATTTGTGGAGACACAAATTGCCATCATCTATGTGTGTGGGATCATATCGAGTACAGCGCTATCTCCGTTTAAAGATATCATAGCAGACAGACTCGGCCGTAAGAAGACTGCTGCATTTTTTTGTGTTCTTTACGCGGTATCTTGTTTGGCAACTCCATTTCGAAAATTTGTAATACTTATAATTGGAAGGTGCATAGCTGGACTGTCAAATTCTCTGCTGTTTTCAACTGTGGAGACGTGGTACCTGCACGAACACACTGAGACCTATGACTTTCCAAAAGAGTGGATAGCAGTTACATTCAGCCATATTGCATTTGGAAGCAGTATTGTTGCTGTTGTTGCAGGAGTGGTAGCTGATGTTGCTGTACGCTGGCTTGTGCCTTGGATTTCCAGTTGGCCTTCTAATGCCTTTATCACTGCAATCCCCATATTTCTAGTGGCTCTTGTATCTATTCTTTGCACATGGCAGGAGAATTTTGGTCCAAAGCAGTCCATATCCTGGAAGTCCATCCGTAAGTCCTGCATTGAAGGGCTAAAAGCCATCATCCAAAATGTGGATGTGTTTCTCATTGGCACGATACAAAGCCTTTTTGAGAGTGTTTTGTTCATATTTGCCTTCATATGGACTCCAGCGCTGGATGTATATCATGACATTCCACTCGGAATTGCCTTTGCTTCGTTTATGGTATGTTTTATGCTTGGTGGTATCATCTGTGACTATCTAATTGCCAAAGTCGGATATTCCATGACCAGGCTACTAGTTGTGGTCAGCAGCTGTGCTTCTGTAGCATTTCTCTTTGCTGCTTATTTTGCGAGATCCAAAGAGGCCACTTTGTATCGGGTGAAAATGCTCATCTGTTTACAGCTGTTTGAATTGCTTTGTGGGTTCTATTTCCCCATCATGCGAGCGCTAAGGGAAAGAGTCCTTCCTGATGAGCACCAATTGAGCATCGCTAACTGGTTTCGAGTTCCTCTCACCATTATTTCCTTGCTTGCTCTTCTCTTCTTCCACAATGTTGACGTATCGGGTGGTATACCTGAGATTTTTATTGTCTGCAGCATAATGATGGGTTTGGCATTCTTGTGTTCATTGCGATTTGCTAGGGCAACTAGAGACAGTGATGATGTGGCCACATCTGAAGCTACATAAGTCGTAATCATCAACTTATAATCGTATTTCTTTTTATTGTGGTTACAGCTAATACCTTAGTTGTGATGGTCAGTCTGTGATATACACATTGTAGCTGCTAGCTTGAATTTGTGCTGCTGTTTTTGATTCATCTGTTATTTCTTTGTACCTATTTCTATATACACACAAGACATTATTATAAACCAAGGAAATGATGCTGTAGCCGGTCAGTGACAGACAAGCCAGGTAGGCTGGCTCATAGACAGCATGCAGACTCCAAATTGAAGCGTGGTTTTCCTTCAAGGAGGAAACATCTTGGCTACCAATCAACTATTACACGTGCATGTTCCTAGAAGTAACTTATCTAGTGGTGTTAAGTATTCCCATTAGATTCTTACACACCTAAAAATTTGATTGACTGACTAAAAAGGTGCTTTCTATACCAACCTCTAGTGTGGAAACAAATCTGCTTTTGGGAGTTTCACCAAGTTCAATATTCGGACACACATGCTTGAAATTGCTCAAGTTACTGTGATCACCATCATCAGGCAAGAATTTTCTTGCCTGACAAATGTGGTCACAGTATCATTGAAACATTGCATTAGTTAAAATTCCGAGCAGTGTATGTCCAATTAAGTATCAAACTTGGTGTGGGGAAGTAAGTATAGACCATGTGTGTTAGGAGGAAGTAAGCCGTACCCAGGCACATTTGTTATTTTCTGCGCAGTGGGGCTGGCTCATTTTTTTTCCATCATTGTGAATATTTCCCAGTAGAACTGTTTCTGTCTCAGCTAGTTAAGTGCACTACAGTGTCACTGAACCATCGCTCAAGTCATATATAACTTTACAGTAGAACCTCCCTTATCCGGCCTTCGAACTTAATACGGGCATCTCCTTCTACCGGGCACTATCTTTGGCCGCACAAAATTAATTTCCTGTTCCTAGTCAGTGGTGCGTGACTTATGTAAACTCAAGATTCAGCATGAAACCACAGTGTTTACACAGTCTGCACTCAGTGGTTCTTCTGGCCTCTCTAGTGTCTACTTTTTGCTAGTACAACTGGGTTTGGGACAATTTTTTTTTTACGCTTGGGTTGCCTGGTCATTTTTAATCATTTCTATGACCACAAACAGGAAATTAAACTTACTCTACGATATTTTAATGACATATGTTGGGTACAGCACTATACACAATTTACATATTTCTCAGTTACGGGCATTTTCTAAGTTATGGGCACCCCCTGGTCCCATGCTGCCCGGATAAGGGAGGTTCTACTGTATTTGGAGGTTTGTTTAATTTGGGTATAAAACGTTTGACCATCAGGGTGGCATTTGGATTTGGTAGGTAAAAGGTGACACATGCACAGCCTTGTCACTCACCGTTATTCTCACACTATTACCCATAATCATGTGAACATCCCCCCAAAAAGTGTTGCTTAGGGAAATGTCATACGCCATTCTACTACTGTTCATCATATTCCCATTTTCCTGCTATTCTCCTGCCATTCTATGGCCATTCTACTGCCTTTCCATACGGCCGATGCTCCTGCCCCTCTCCTATGGATTCAAAGTGCAATTGCATCCTCATACAGATCTACACAATGCTCTGCTTGCCCATGGCCATTGCTGGCCTTGGAGCCTGACAGTAAAACTGACCGACAGGTGCAGTATATCATTATTTAATGGGAAACCGTTGCTTCAGTATCAGGTAGCTTCAGAAGTGTGGTTTTCCTGCACCTAGGCAACAACTGACTTTGAGGAAATACCTAGGCAACCAACCAAAGTAGTTACACTTGCATGGTCCAAATTAATGTACATCTGTCATGGTATCATATGCACTCCCTATAACAAAGTGGTTGTTTATCCACATCCTGCCTGGTTGCCAACCGAAGTAGTGTTTACAAAGTTTTCATTGGTACATAGTAGAGACTGATTGCATGGTACAACAAGAGGCCATCTTACGTGATATGATCCAGAATGAATGCAAGTTTCACTGAAGTGCCTGAATGGCACCAGCTAGTCTGGTGAATTTTATGGTTGCAAGACGATTAGTATAGTTGATCTGATATCATCTTACCACCAAGTTGGGTCAAAGTTGGAATGTCTGTGAATGTGTCACCAAACATGCATATCAAGGTTGTAGTGCTTATAATGGGCTCTTTGATGGTGTAAATGAGTTCCTCAGCAGATGGTCAAGTGGTTTAGATCAGAGAAATATGGTTGTAAGGTGATCAGGGCTGCTTTTTTAGCCTCCTATCCTTTGATATGCCGATGGGCTCTTGTTACAGCATTTGTTACTCACTACTGAAACAGATAGGTATTCCGTAACCACTGTCTCTTCACTTGTCTGCAACCACTTGTATGTTTCCACCTGAAGGAAAACATAGCCTTGTTCCCAGGCTTCCCCCCATTACATTACGTGACCCAAATACTGGGGAGGAGCCTGGGAACCAGGTGGCTTCATTCCCAGGCCTTCACCACTATCCAATTTTTGATTCCTTACATACCGTATGCAAGCGATCAAAACGTAAGTAAGGAATCAAAACCGGATGTACTGCAACATACTGCAAGCGATCAAAAACTGGTGGCCTGGGTACGAGGCCAGGATTGAAGTATACATTTCTGTCTGATGCAACAGAAGAACTTTCTGGGTATACAGTCTGTATATATAACCACTCAGATTGCAGCATACCTGACATAATAGCTACATATAGAGCATGTGTGAGAGGAACAGTGAAGGCAGGAGAGGCCTGCCATGCATTCTATCAGGCAATATGCATTTATGTCAAAAGTTCACCTGTTCAACCTGTGGATTACTAGTGTAACTATCTAACACCCAGTAAGTATGGGAGACACTAAGGCTGCATTAGCTGTAGCTACATGGTCAGTTACAAATCACTATACAGTGCAACAAGATGCTACTGAGATAGCTAAAAATTGTGCCAAAAAGTCAGACAAAGTAACTTTGCAATGTGTAGAGGACTAGCCTGGTAACCAAGGTAACCAAGGACGTTGTGGCTGTGGTGGAAATCTGATAGGAATATGTACTTAAACCAGCAGTGCCGCAAACTGGAGGAGGAAACAGCTGAGTGACTGTATACTTGCATAGGTAGTGTACAACTAGATATATATGTTTAGATGTTTCCTCAAAGTTGTTTCCTTGAAGGAAAACCACACTTTAATGTACATGGAAGCTATAGTGCATGCATCTTCCTTGTACAGATCAGCGGTACGTAGTCCATGGCAACAGTTGTAAGGTGACCATTTAGTAACCCTGGTGTTTATGAGTATGCAGTAAAAGGTGTGTTGAGGAGTATTCTCACATTTTGTTGAGCAGCCTAACCCCTCTGTTGTGTAGAGTTCTTGACCTTGAGTCACTGATCAACCATCAAAACCAACTGAAGAGATTGAACGAACATAAAACACATGTTATTCTTCTTGGAGTATATAGCTAACTTGCAAGCTCCAACACTGAAGGAACTACCTGGGTAACTGATCATATTCAGTGCAGCTGCTGTCAATATCTGATTTGCACATAGTCTGCTCATTGCTTTTTGTATGGTAGCCATATGTGGGCCTAACTTGAATGAGGGGCTAGTAGTGTCCAAAAACCCAGTAGTTTTCCACTTGAGCTAGCAGTATTCACCTTTTGGGCCAACAGCAACAACAATTTTTTGAACTGGATGCTGTTGTATATTAGGCAGTTACATATATACGGTTGGTTTTTGCCTCATAACATCTAAGTTCCTTTACATATATATGAGTTGTAACCTGGGAGTTTGTGACTACATGAGGCAACATGGAAGCCTATGATACAGAACATGTCAGACAGACCTAAAATTGACTAGACTGAAAGGTGATGGACAGAGGTCTTAACTCAGACATTGGATAATTTGAGAGTAAGATGACCATCACAACTAAGCATGTTTTTCTCTCACTTTGCCAAAAGTTCCCTTGTAGCTAGCTAATTACTGCTGCCTTAGAATACATGCAGTTTTCGTAAGTCTCTCACAGATGTTCTGAAGTTGACTGTATATACCTACAAAGCAGTGTAGACAAGTGGTTTTGCAATTCATTTATGGTGTGGTTTTTAAAATTGGTTTATGGTGGTGTAGTGTTCATACAAGAGCCATGCATAATCAAAGTATGTAGGAGGCTGTGATCACCTTACAGTCATACTTCTCTGCTGTAAACCGCTTGACCATCTGTTGAAAGCATCACTGCCACCATCAAAGACCCTGAGATGTTCCATTGTAGCTAATTATACTGCTGCCTTAAAATACAGTTTTTGTAAGTCTCTCACAGATGTTCTAACTCTGTGGTGGTAAAATGATATATTCCATGTCACTAGTCAAACTCTTGTCCTCTTACATCCACCAGATTTCCACCACTAAACTGCTACCACATGTAAGCTTCTGTCAGAATTTAAAGTACTTAAACCAGCAGTACATTCTGCACAATGGAGGGGGGAACTCATGTGTGACAGTACTAGTGTACAACTAGATATATAACACAGGTTGTTTAGATGTTTCCTCAAAGTTGTTTCCTCGAAGGAAAACCACACTTTAATATACATGGAAGCTATAGTGCATGCATCTTCCTTGTACAGACCAGCGGTACGTAGTCCATGGCAACGGTTGTAAGGTGACCATTGAGCAATCCAAATCTAGGAGGATGCAATAAAAGTTGTGCTGAGAAGTTTATCTTGAGCACTTCTCTGGCGTTTTGTTGAGCAGCCTAACCTTCTGTTGTGTAGAGTTCTTGACCTTGAGTCACTGATCAACCATCAAAACCAACTCAAGAGATTGAACGGACATAAAACACATGTTATCTAATTGGGGTTTCTGCAAGCTCCAACAATGAAGGAGGAACCGTCTGACTAACTGTTCATATTCAGTGCAGCTGCTATCAATATCTGATCGGCTCATGGTTCATTGTATTGAGTGTGCAAACCATGTCATGGCCTAAAATGAAGGGCTACTGTTGAGCAACTTGGGCCAACAGTAACAAACCATGCATGCTGCGGTATGAGTTGTGTAGCTCAGGAATTGTAGTTACAGTTTTTTTTCTTTGTTTGTCAAATTGCACAAGACTTTAACAGAGAGAGTGGTAGAATAAGAATTCAAGTGGAGAGAAAGTTGGCCTGAATCATCTTAAAAAACGAAAGATACAGATTGTACCATAGAGAGTTGTTCAATCAAGCATAGAACTTCACAAACCAGGGACTTACCAAAAAAAGCACAACAGTAGTTGACTGTATATACCTATAAAAGCAGTGTAGACAAGTGGTTTTACAATTCTTTTATGGTGTGGTTTTAAAATTGGTTTGTGGTGGTGAGTAATCATACAAGAGCCATGCATAATCAAAGCATGTAGGAGGCTGTTATCACCTTACAGCCATGCTTCTCTGCTGTGAACCACTTGACCATCTGTTGGGAGAATCACTGCCACCATCAAAGACCCTGATAAGTTCCATTGTGGCTAATCACTGCTACCTTATAATACAGTTTTGGTGAGTCTCTCACAGATGTTCTAACTTTGTGGTGGTAAGATGATATGTCACTAGTCTAACTCTGATCCTCTTGCACCCACCAGATTTCAACCACAAATTGGTACAACATGTACACTTCTGTCAGAATTTAATATACAGCTGTGGTGACTCACTAACAGATCATGTGTACTCCTAGGATTGCCAGTACACAATTTTATTTAGTAGTAGAGAGTATGATTAATACAACAACATGCAGTAAAACCTGGCCCATATTATGTTTGTATATGTAATACCATGGCTATACGTCTTGATGAATGTGCATCAGTTGAACATCGTAAACTGGTTTGAATTTTCTGACTTTTTTCACTTTTTATTTTCGCAGTCACTCTTCTGTTATATGCCGATGCTTTCGGTAAGATCTCTTTTTCCCTTTATTTCAAGATTCAGGTTCATTTTCTGCAGTGCACCTCAGTTGTGTTGGTGTTTATGCTTGACTCAAGGACTTTACACAATAGACAAGTCAGGTTGCTCACCACAATGGTATAATACAAGACTGCTATTGAACTTTACTGCAAACCTTTCATTGCATTTCCAATGTTGAGATTTCAGTTGATGGATGCTTTTACAAATACTGACGTGGACTGCAGCTGGTCTGTATAATGCAAGTTAACTCCTGTATCAACCATGCAGATTAAACACCATAGTGTGGTTTTCCTTCAAAGGAACAACTGTGAGGAAACATCAGAGTAGGCCGCATAAGCAAGGTTATCCAGTTGTACACCACTTAGCTACGCATGATGGGTGCATGTACCATATGTTTATTTACCTGCAGCCATTTCCTATTCCATTGTTGGAATGCTGGTGTTAGTATTTTTCCACCACAGCTGCAGAAATCTGATGAGCACATCGTGCGTGCATTCTGAAAGTGGCAAAATCAATCACATAATATATGTGCAGAAATTGTATACTTATACTTTGTGATGCTAGTAAAAATGAAAGCAGAGATTAAACAAGCAGACTGGTTGACTGCAGTGAACCTGGTCACAGACATGCAAGAAAAGGGACAGCAGTTATTGGTTTATATAGGATATGCAATTGTTGCATGGTAGGAGAGCAAGAAGCAGCTATAAGATCATACTTCACTGATCTGCTCAAAGACACACCCACTGCCATCAAAGAACTTAACATATTTCCTGCAACCTTAAAATAGCTATAGTACATGTTTTAATGACTCCCACACAGATGTTCCAATTTTATGCTAGCAAGATAATGTCATGTCACCTAGGCTCACTTCCTACAACCGTAAAATGCAGTTTAGGCAACTCATCAAAGATGTGTTCAGGATTGTTAGTGGCACTGTATATAGATGGGGAGACATGGAAGCAATCTATTTGATGCTACCTTGTTTCAAAATTGCTAATATTGTGCTTCCGTTTTTCCTTCTAATTGTCACATATCCTTTTACACAAAAGCTTTGGCTTTTAGAATCTGGTTTGTGCATGCAATGCATGGATTTTGAGCTGCGAATGATGAACATGCTTTTACTAGCTGTATGGTGGGCAGAGTATTCTTGTTTTGCCAAATAAAGGTCCCATTGCAGTAACATGCATGTCAGGAACTAGAGGCACACCATTTGACATTGCCTGAGCAGCTACTATAGCTGACTGAGTGGTGTACACACGTTTACTAGGTAACTTTAGTTAGCTAATATCTGATTGTTGCTGTAATGGCTGATTATACTTACTTACTTACTTACTTACTCACTCAGAGGTCAGCAGTAGGCTATATGATGTTGTAATACAATTTTTGCAATGTTGTCATTATATTGAATATAATGTTGTAATGTAATGTTGTAATCAGATAATGTTGTAATATAATTTTGTAATGTTTTGAGGGTCATGGTAGTGATGATTTGTAATTTCCCAAGGATTTGTTACATTTCCAAGGATGTTGTATCTCAATTAATTTTTAATTTTGATGAAGCTGCACTTAAGCATTTTGATTTTATTTCTTTACATTTCTAAAACTAATACCAAAAGTATTACTGCTAAGTATACACATAATTATTATGTTATTGATTTGGACACTGTCAGAATGCATGTACGTACGATGTGCTAATCATACCATTTCTTGTTTCAATTAACTGCAGGATGAAAAATTCATAATTAAAGTACTCAAGATTAGTGCATGATACTGCATGTGCGTGAAAAGCTAGTTGTAACAAAAACCACAGTCATAACTAAAAGTACTGAAGCTAATTCAGTTTCTCAATTCGGTTTTAGTGTCCACAGTTAGCTATATAGCTACATCAAAATGCAGCAAATGTAGCTAGGCAGCTATTAAGATCCTGGAGTGCACGCAATCTCCAGTGGAGCAGTTAGCCAACATTCCAGGTCGTTTTGTCCGAAACAGGTGAAGACATCGTATATATAACATCCCACGTTCCAGCAGCAGTTGTCGCAAATGAACCACCAGCAAAAGCATCCCGGCCCGCACAGCCCGAAACAATCATCTCCGTCTGGGCAGATGTAGCAATAGGAATTGGAGTTGCTACACAAAGTTGGGCTTCGACGACTTCTCTTTTTGGAAAGCAATCCCCTCGCCGCTCCTTCACTTTCACCCGAAGCAACGTATTTTTTTTTTTTTTTTTTTTTTTTTTTTATATAAAACTTTATGCAAAAGGCAATGGATGCACAAAATAGCCATATGCTAATAAGGAGTGCACCCTGTTAAAGGGGGACAACACAAAAACGAACACAGCACTACAAATAAGACAAAATGACCAGGAGCAGTGAGCTATAAGTATATTATGTACAGGATTATAAAGAACTATAATTAACAATGTTACTCTTAAAATGCTGCAGAGGTAAGTTAACAACAGACTCAGGAAGCAAGTTCCACATCTTAAGTGAGGTGCGTAGCAGTGGCGAAGCCGTACGTGTTGTCATTACGACGACAAGCGGAGAACCACTTTTCTCTCTGGATCGCCCACTTTACTCTTCCGGCCTCGTGTCAATCGTTGGAAAAGAATTTTTGTTTGTGAACAAAACTTTGGCCAATGGTGATAGGAAACTGTCAGAATACGTTGTTCCAACTGGTCATTCGCAAAGAGTGATGAATGCTATAAAACACCACCAAGTTCCGAAAGTATTACACCTCGATAGCGAAATGGTGAACGCAACAGCAACAAACGCAATAGATGAACGTAACGCAGTGGTGTAAAATGCCATCGCAGCTGGATTGCCGACTCCAGTTAGGCCAGTATTGCCAATTGCGAAGGCTGCGTCTTTGATAAGCAGTACTTCAGGACGCGCCAAGAGTTCATCTATTGCGTTTGTTGCTGTTGCGTTCACCATTTCGCTATCGAGGTGTAATACTTTCGGAACTTGGTGGTGTTTTATAGCATTCATCACTCTTTGCGAATGACCAGTTGGAACAACGTATTCTGACAGTTTCCTATCACCATTGGCCAAAGTTTTGTTCACAAACAAAAATTCTTTTCCAACGATTGACACGAGGCCGGAAGAGTAAAGTGGGCGATCCAGAGAGAAAAGTGGTTCTCCGCTTGTCGTCGTAATGACAACACGTACGGCTTCGCCACTGCTACGCACCTCACTTAAGATGTGAATGCCACCGTTGGGTGTGTAATATTCAGCTTCAATTCGTTCTGTGCTGGCGCTAATCATTCTAAGTTTGGATCCGGCATCTTCCTGGGCAGCCGGAAGGCGATTGGCGATCCTCGCATTCACGCCGAAGGTGAATAATATCACCACCACGACAAAGATTAGCGTTCGTTCCATTGCATCGACTCCAGCAGCAATTTTGAAGAAGTTTGATCTCACGAGAAGTAGTATGGTGGTGTTGATCGCAGCGATGTAACGCTAAAGAGAGATTCGAGCTTCTTATATATAGCTCGCTTGTAAAAGCCTTAAAAGTATGTTTTCCTCTGATGATAAGGAAAAGTGGGAAGGATGCCGCTTTGTGACAAAGGCTGGGCAACCTTGCATATCACCCCCAAATTCAATTGTGACAAGGTAGGAAAGCAACAGAGAGTTTCCTGGGTTTTTTTTTTTTACTCTGCATGCGATGGGTTGTTTGAGAGCGGTTTGCTATCACTTGTTAGGTTGTAACGATCAAAGAGCTGAGGTAAGCTCAACAGCTGGTTCCTGCATGCACAGTGAGAGTAGACTCTACATGGGTGCGCGATAATGGCCAAATTGAGTCGACAGAGATAAAAATGAGTAGGCCTATATATATAAAGACTTAAAAAAAACACTAAAAATGTAAAAAGATGTAGGGATGGCATGCCAAAAAGTATGCAAACAAGGTAGGGATAATGCAGGAAAGCAAAGGTCAACATATTGGCAAAGCCCCATCCCTACAAAGCTCCTCCCACACATGGCCTGGGAACGAGGCTACAAGTTCACCAACCTTCACTGCTGTAGCCTCGTCCTCAGGCCACTTCCTAGCTCCTCACACATGGCCTGGGAATGAGGCTAGTATGATCCAGCTGTATACGTAAGCAGTGAGTTGGAGTGGACTGCAGACTTATGATAGTGGCATGATTTAACCTTATCCCGAGGCCACTTTCCTCCTCCCACATGGCCTAGGAATGAGGCTAATATGATCTAGCTACTAAAACTTTGTGTGATAGTCTAATGAATTGCGAGGACTTAGTCTCGCAAGCCACACCCTTCACAGAAAGGAAAGATCTGGTCACGCTGCAACCATTGAGTTGTCGACATGGCAGAAACTTGATGTAACCAACCAGATCGACGCTCTTCATACATTGCATGGGTGGGTGCAGATTCAGCTCTCAAGCATGCTGTGTACCTGTAGTGTGAAAAAGATGTAGGGATGGGGCTTTACCAATATGTTGACCTTTACTTTCATGGATTATCTCTACCTTGTTTGCATACATGCCATCCCTACATCTTTTTACAGTCTTTTAAGTCTAAGTCTTGTTTCTGTACTTTTTTGATGTTAATCTCAGTTACAGTTAGACCCAAGCCTATTTCATAACCACAACACCAGGACTTGAAATAATGTTGACAGTTTAGTAGTGTTTCCGGCATGTAATAATATAGCCAGCTAGAACCTGATGAAGGGCCAACCACTCTCCCTACCAAACTTTGTGAAACCAATTCAGTTGTCAATCACATGACGACTGACCAGCTGCAGCACAGAAAACTATCATACTGACAACTGACCATCCTAGCTAGCTGTGACTATTTTTAGTGTAGCTACAAGTAGGCAGCTGAATGCAGCGCCTTACATACGTGGTGTTCATAAGCCTTGCCCAATGCCGCGGGGGGAAAAGACAGTGCCAGCCATGCGTACTGCCCACTGGCGATTTAGCTTGTAGTCTCGCTTCCAGACCAATGACCGTGAGTCTTTGGTCTGGGAAAGAGACTTCGTATGCGCATGCGTACAAAATTAGAAAATGGCGTCCTTCACAACGAATGGCTTTTACTGACCAGGGTGAATTTGAAGCTATGAAGACGCTGAGTAGTTGTAGAGCCCCGCGCTGTGATCAGCATCAGTTTCATATTAAAATGACGGTGAGTACTTAAACCGTTTGCGAGATATCGTTGTTAAACATAGACATAGTGGTCTTAACAAGAATACGAAAAATGGCACTTTCATGACCGCACACTTTCGCGTCTACCTTTCTTCCGCATGGCTTTTAGCCACTTATATTAATCTTGCTGATCACAAAGGCACTCAAAGAGGAAGCCTGGGCACTTAAATAAGATTTTAGCGTGTCTGTGGTGAAGTTATATGGCTTTTGCTTTTAAGTATTGCTTAAGTTGGAATGTCTGTGAAGGTGTCACCAAACATATGATATCAAGGTTGTAGTGCTTATAATGGGCTCTTTGATGGTGTAGATGAGTTCCTCAGCAGATGGTCAAGTGGTTTAGATCAGAGAAATATGGTTGTAAGGTGATCAGGGCTGCTTTTTTAGCCTCCTATCCCGGGTTTGATATGCCGATGGGCTCTTGTTACAGCATTTATTACTCACCACTGAAACAGATAGCTATTCCGTAACCACTGTCTCTTCACTTGTCTGCAACCACGGTATGTTTCCACCCATTACATTATGTGACCCAAATACTCATTGGGGAGGAGCCTGGGAACCCATTCAGTTCCCAGGCCTTCACCACTATCCGGTTTTTGATTCCTTACATACCGTATGCAACATACTGCAAGCGATCAAAAACTGGTGGCCTGGGAATGAGGCCAGGATTGAGGCTAGGAAGACATACGTTTCTGTCAGATGCAATTTTCTGGGTATAAAACCAGTAAGGTTGCAGCATACCTGATATAATAGCTACATGTACGTAGAGCATGTGTGAGAGGAACAGTGAAGGCTGGAGAGGCCCATGCAAATTATCAGCCAGTATGCATTTAGCTGTCAAAGTTCACATGTTCAATTTGTGGATTAGTAGTGTAACTATCTTACACCCAGGACTTCATTAGCTCTACATAGTTAGTTACAAATCACTGCACAATGCACCAAGACAAAGTACTTTTGCAATGTGTAGAGAACTAGCCTGGTAACCAAGGTAACCAAGGATGTGGCGGCTGCGGTGGAAATCTGAATGGAAATCTGATAGGAATGCGTACTTAAACCAGCAGTGCCACAATGGAGGAGGAAACAGCTGAGTGACCGTATACTTGTGTACAACTGCATGGATATAACACTGGTTCAGTTTAGAGATGTTTCCTCAAAGTTGTTTCCTTGAAGGAAAACCACACTGCATGTACTTGGCAGTTATAGTGCATGCAAGTTCTATGTACAAATGAGTTGTTGCCATGGCAACAGTTGTAAGGAGACCATTTAGCAACCCAGATCTTTAGGAGGATGCAATAAAACGTGTGCTGAGAGGTTTATGTTGAGTGTTTCTCTAGGCAACACATTTTGTTGAGCAGCCTAACCCCTCTGTTGTGTAGAGTTCCTGACCTTGAGTCACTGATCAACCATCAAAACCAACTGAAGAGATTGAATGTATTTACAACACGCATTATTCTCCTTGGAGTATCTTCCAAGCTCCATTAGGAACCATCTGGTTAACCGATCATATTCGGTGCAGCTGCTATCAATATCTGATCGGCACATGGTTCATTGTTTTGATTGTGCAAACCATGTCACGGCCTAAAATGAGGGGCTAATGTCGAGCCACTTGGGCCAACAGTAACAAACCATTTTTGAACTAAAATGCATGTATGCTGCAGTATATTAGGCAGCTAAAGATATGAGTTGTGTAGATCAGGAATTGTAGTTACATGATTTTTTCTCTTTGTTTGTCAAATTGCACAAGACTCAACTGCAGAATATGTGCATTTTTAAAGTGTCAAAAAATATTCTTTGGTGTATGCTCCATGACCTCCCTACGAACACAAGTGATAATTATCAGATGGCTTAGGCCCCAATCTATATGTAGCTCCACTTTTAGTTGCACGTTTTCTCTCTCCAGAAATAAAGTTGTTCTTCTCGTGACCATGCATGTGTGCAGACAAACAGATTGATAGAATAAAAATTCAGCCCGAGAGAAAGTTGGCCTGAATCATCTTCAAAAATGAAAGATACAGATTGCACCATTACTACCATAGGGAGTTGATCAATCAAGCATAGAACTTCACAAACCAGGGACTTACCAACCAAAAAGCACACAGTGGTTGACTGTACATACCTATAAAAGCAGTGTAGACAAGTATAGTTTATGGTGTGGCTTTTAAAATTGGTTTGTGGTGGTGAGTAATCATACAAGAGCCATGCACAATCAAGCATGTAGGAGGCTGTTATCACCTTACAGCCATACTTCTCTGCTGTAAACCACTTGACCATCTGTTGAGAGAATCACTGCCACATCAAAGACCCTGATAAGTTCCATTGTAGCTAATTACTGCTGCCTTAAAATACAGTTTTGGTGAGTCTCTCACAGACGTTCTAACTTTGTGGTGGTAAGATGATATGTCACTATAGTCTAACTCTGATCCTCTTGCACCCACCAGATTTCAACCACTAAACTGCTACCACGTATACACTTCTGTCAGAATTTGAAATACAGCTGTGCTGACTCACTAACAGATCTTGTGTACTCCTAGGATTGCCAGTACACAATTTATTTAGTAGTAGAGAGTGTGATTAATACAACAACATGCAGTAAAACCTTAGCCTCGTTCCCAGGCCTCCCCCGTTTTTACCTTCTGTTTGCGTTCACAATAATACACGGGAGCGGAAGACCGGCGAAAAACGGGGAAGGCATGGGAGCATTCATCACGTGCACCTCGGTTGTGTTGGTGTTTATGCTGGATTCAAGGACTTTACACAATAGACAAGTCAGGTTGCTCACCACAATACAAGACTGCTATTGAACTTTATATACTGCAAACCTTTCATTGCATTTCCAAGGTTGAGATCTCAGTTGTTGGATGCTTTTACAAATACTGACGTGGACTGCAGCTGGTCTGTACAATGCAAGTTAACTCTTGTATCAACCATGCAGATTAAACACCATAGTGTGGTTTTCCTTCAAAGGAACAACATTGAGGAAACATCAGAGTACGCATAAGCAAGGTTATCCAATTGTACACCACTTAGCTACACATGATGGGTGCATGTACCATATGTTTATTTACCTGCAGCCATTTCCTATTCTATTGTTGGAATGCGCTGGTGTTAGTATTTTAATCGGATTTCCACCACAGCTGCAGAAATGGCCTGATAATCTGATGAGCACATGCATCGTACATGCATTCTGAAAGTGGCAAAATCAATAGCATAATATATGTGCAGAAATTGTATACTCAGCAGTAATACTTTGTGATACTAGTAAAAAAAAAAGACTGGTCAACCTGGTCGCAGACATGCAAAAAAAGGGACAGTAGTTATTGGTTTAGTAGAGAGTATCATGCAACAATAGCTCCATGCATATCCCAGAAGCAACATGCATGGTAGGAGAGCAAGAAACAGCTAAGATCACACTTCTCTGATCTGCTCAAAGACACACCCACTGCCATCAAAGAACTTAACATATTTCCTGCAACCAAAAAACATGTTTTGGTGACTCCCACACAGATGTTCCAATTTTATGCTAGCAAGATAATGTCATGTCACCTAGGCTCACCTCCTAGCTACAACAGTTTAGTCAACTCATCAAAGATGTGTTCAGTGGCACTGTATATAGATGGGGAGACAGGGAAGGAATCAATTTGATGCTACCTTGTTTCAAAATTGCTGATATTGTGCTTCCATTTTTCCTTCTAATTGTCACCTATATATCCTTTTACACAAAAGCTTTGGCTTTAGATTCTGTCTGGTTTGTCCACACAATGCATGGATTTTGAGCTGCAATGATACACATGTACTGTATGGTGGTGTGCATAACAAAGCTGAGTATTCTTGTTTTGCCAAATAATCCCATTGCAGTAACATGCACTTCAGCAACTAGAGACAGACACACAAAGCAGCCCTTGGACATCACTTGAACTACTATAGCTGACTGAGTGGTCTAAACACATGCTTACTAAGTAACTTTAGTTAGCTAATGTCTGATCGTTGCTTTAATAGCTGATTACACTTACAGTCATCAGAGGTTAGCAGTAGGCTGCGTAATTTTTGTAATGTTGTAATATGTAATGTTTTGAGGGCCATGGTAGGGATAGTTTGTAATTTCCCAAGGGTTTGTTACATTTCATATCTCAATTAGTTTTTATGAAGCTGCATTATGATTTTATTTCTTAAATTTTTTTTTCAACTAGTACCAGAAGTATTGCTGCTAAGTATACACATATTATGTTATTGATTTTGACACTATCAGAATGCATGTATGTATGATGTGCTCATCAGATTATCAGGCCATTTCTTGGTTCAATTAACTGCAGGATGAAAAATTCATAATTAAAGTACTCAAGATTAGTGCATGATACTGTGCGTGAAAAGCTAGTTGTAACAAAAACCAGAGTCATAACTAAAAGTACTGAAGCTAATTCAGTTTCTCAATTCAGTTTTAGTGTCCACAGTTAGCTGTAGCTACATCAAAATGCAGCAAATGTAGCTAGGCAGCTAATAAGGTCCTGGAGTGCATTGTATACTCCGTATGCTCACACAAACTCTTTCATGAATTCCCTTGTTCCTTGTTTGCCTACCTTTAGTACTTTTAAGAACTACTTAAAAACATTTATGTTTAGCTAAATAGATGCACCTGTATTAGCATTATTTATGCTAAATGTGTACACACAAACTGGGGTGGGGCCGGGCCAATGTAGTCTCGTTCTCAGACCGCATTTTTCGTGCCCGCCTGATAAATGGGTCTGGTCAACTGCCTATTCTGTCACAGCGGATCCGAATACTTTCACGTCGTTTGATGCACCCTCACGTGATATGTGTGGGTGGAGCATGCATTGCGCATGCGTAGTGTAGTATGGCACTTGTACGACGGTTGAGCTGTACACATTAGACGGAAAAGTGTGCATGGTCGTTCGAAATTGCTTGTGGTCTAATGGTTAGGGCTCAGTGTACAGGTTAGGGTTAAGGTTAGGGTTAGGGACGGGAAATGGGTTTTATTTCCTTCTTTCTTTTTTTCTGCTTTAAAAAGTGACGAACACCTTATGTGCTGCCACTTGTGGCAATGTGGTGTAAGTGCGACGTAATGCGGCGGGACCCTGGCCCCACCCTCTCGGTGGGTCATGTGACAGAGGACATGAAACGGCGTGAAAGTAATGAGACCCCCCTCAAAAATCCGATCCGTGCCGGATGAAATAATTAAAGTCACAAAAAAGTTTGCCAAACGCAAACAAGCACATGTAGGGATGAAATCCTCAAAAACCAACCAAACAAGACGGGAACGACACCACAATACTTTTACACCATCCCTACATCTTGTGCCATTTTGCCAAAACTGTGTGTTTGTATTTGTTTTTTAGTTGTGTGTAGAAGAGGGTTGTCTTGTAGATGGAAGGGTGTGGCGTGGGTGTGTTGTGCATAGTGAGTATGTTGTGTTGTTGGTGGTTGCTACTGAGTGTAGCAGGTATGGTCCAAGTTGTGTGTAGAAGGTGTGGAGTGAGTGAGGAGTGGTGAGTGTGTGTGGTATGTTGGAATGTGCATTATGTTGTTAAGTTTTATGCCTGTTTAGCATGATAGATATGGGTTGTCTTGTATACAGGTGGCTGTGAAGTGAGTAGTGGTAATTTTGTAATGCTTTGTGAAGGATGGGTTATTTTGTGAGATAGTTGAATGGAGTGAAGTACTATGTTTGTTTGTGGTTGGTGTGGGCTAATAATTACAAATGTAGAGGGTTTTGTGTTGTGTACAGGTGGCAAAATGGCACAAGATGTAGGGATGGTGTAAAAGTATTGTGGTGTCGTTCCCGTCTTGTTTGGTTGGTTTTTGAGGATTTCATCCCTACATGTGCTTGTTTGCGTTTGGCAAACTTTTTTGTGACTTGTTTCTGTTGTGTTTTTTTTGTTGTTGTGTAACCACACCCCAAGTGAAATGACTTGTTATGTAGTTTATTGTTGATGTTGATGGATTTCTGGAGGATGTTAGCTGTTTGCACTTATCCACTTGACAATGGAATCATGGGTGTAACTGTTGTCTAATTGGGTATGTGCATGTGTGTGTGAGTGGTTGTTCTAAGGCACTGTGGTATATACATGACTGTCTACCTGTTCTGTTGTATGACAGGGTTGTAACACTGTATGTTGTGTGTTGTCCAAGGAACAGTTTCTATAGCTGGTTATACATTGTGGGCAGGTGTGTGTAGGTTGTGTATGGTGGGTGGCAGGTACATAGGTCATAAAGAGGTAAGGCATAACTGTGGTAAAGGAACCCTTGGAGAGTAAGAGTATTGGTTGTGTAAATAGAAGGTGTGTTACTTGGGAGGTACATGGTTTGTAAATGTGACTGAAATTATTGTGACTTGTTTCTGCATGTTTATTTGTTTATTCACTTCCTTTGGGTTGGTAATGTGTGGATGAGATAGGTTTGTAGCAATATAGTCAAGTTTTAATTACTGCTGTTGTTGTTGTTTGGTGGGTAGAAAGCATTGTATGTAATTATGGTGTTTGTTTTTATTTTTTTAGGACCTGCTCTTCCTGGATCTTGCACAATGTGGAAGTTGGACACTTTATTGTATTACACTTTGCACTGTGGAAGCTGGACACTTCATTGTATTGTACTTGAATGTAGTTGATGCACAATGTATTGTATTTAGACTGTGGTTGATAGGCATGATGAAAAGAATGTAGTATTATAAGAATAATAGGTACAAATTTCGAGGAGAGAAGAATATAATAATAGTATAAGATAAGGATGTAAGATAATGTACAATGTGTAAGATGGAGTAAGGATGTAAGATAATGTATTGCAGCATTAATAATGGTGTGGTAATAGGATGAATAGCATAATAGGTAAAAGTTTAGCTTGTAGTGGTAGTTGCTTGACGTGGAGGTGCTGTAGTGGTGGTAGTGGTGGTTGCTGGACGTGGAGGTGGTGTAGTGGTGGTAGGAGCTGGGATTTGAAAGGGCTGGACCCCAGCTTCAGGGTGTATTATATTATAGAAAATGACGGAAGAATTTCCTTGGTCTCGGGGTCCTCCCAATAACGGGTATGGGAGGACGCCCTCTTGGTCTCGGGGTCCTCCCAATAACGGGTATGGGAGGACGCCCTCTTGGTCTCGGGGTCCTCCCAATAACGGGTATGGGAGGACGCCCTCTTGGTCTCGGGGTCCTCCCAATAACGGGTATGGGAAGATGCCCTTTTCTTTTCAGGGTTCTTCCAATAACTAGTAAGAGAGTACGCCCGGGAAGATGCCCTTTGTTTTTCCGGGTTCTTCCAGTACTTGTTACGGGACGCTTGCCTTTTGCTTTCTTTGTTTCGCAGATAGTTCTGCTTATCCCGCGCCCGTTTCTTGTGGACGTTACGCATACTGCGTTCCTTGTCAAATCCAGCACAAGTACGTCAACTGCTGTATGAAAGTAGCAACATATGCAATCGTTTGGGAATCAATCGATCGTCAAGTTCTCTACGGAAGTAGAATAACCGCAGCTGCATGCCAACTTCACGTGCTGTAGCTGTTGAACTTCTGTTGACGTAACCGCTATGAATATTCTATTCTAACAAAATGGCGTATAGCAGCAAGCATAAGCGTGGGGTTACCTGAGAATCGCCGATTAATTCGACTTCTTTCTTTGAGAACGATGAGTGGTGGGTACAATACCCAGTAATTTATGCTGATCTTTCGCGTTTGAATCGTTGTAATAGCTTCAGCCGTTGTCGTGCTATCGTGGTGAGCAAAAGAAGAAGAAGAAGAAGAAGTCAGAAGATAGACGATTTGCCTTTTTTAGCGACATGATGTCAGGTATACTTAGCGATGCTTTCCAGCAAATTTAACGATCCTGTTGCCCATGGAAGCACTCGATAATGTCTGATATGGCTCATGGAGGCCGTTGACTTATCTAACGCGGACATTTCGAGCGTGTCATTTGTGCACTTTGAATGTGGCCGCCATTTTTTTTCGGGGTCATCCCTACATATGGCGTACTACCGTACGCCATGATATGCTAGCGATTTCGATCCTACCTCAGCGGATTCGATCCGGGGTATCAACGGTGCCATAGGGTTCCTACTGTCGACATCTCATAATGAACTATGGTGTATTCATGCGGACCTGACATAGATGTTATATAGATTACGAGTCTACAAATAGTCTCTTTGTCAGAGTATTTCTTGACTCAGAGTCTGACTTGACTAACCCTTGACTAGGGTATAACGAATATCCATGTCAAATAAAACTACAGTTTGGTCTGAAAACAAATACATAGTTACTAATAAAATTTTACAACATGCAGTTCTGATTATGACCGTATACAGCAATTATTACAATTCCATTGCTCTTGCTTGGGTGGTGGTCTTTCAAGTCCTACACACTCCATGTGGTACAAGTCCCAACACTGGAAAGTAACTCTGGTGATGCGGGGCTGTCCATGTCAGTGAGAATGGCTGGATTTCCTTCTTCTGAAGCAATTATGTTCATGTATATATGCATCCATTCCTTGGCTATGTAGTGTAAAACGCATGCTTGCTAACAAACTTCTTCACTTTGTTCCACGTTGCTCGCTTCTGGTTTACACATCCATTCCTGCTGGACACTTCCCGCAGTGGAGATAGTCATAGATCGTCTGGTAGCATGAGTCCCAAAGCTCTGAATAATGTAAAATGTTCTAGAAGTGTTCCAAAGCTAAGGTGGCAGAGAACCCTGTTACTTTCAAGGTCGACAAACCTGGAATCCAAGCTGATAGACTTCTTTGCCTTGTTACAATTGTAGCGAATAGTCAGTTTTGGGAGTCTTCATCCGTTCACTGTCCGTAAAATGGTGATCAGCTTGAACAGGAAACTTTCAACTGTCAACATAGCTTTGTCAGCTATAGCACTAGCCTCTGGCCATTTCGTGAAAAAATCTGTGCATGTTATGATGTATATGTTCCCTAAAGCAGTGCGAGGGAGTGGGCCTATGAGGTCTATTCCAATTCGATGCCAAGGACTGTCAACAGAGATGGGATGGAGTGTGGCAGCTGGTTTATCCAGCTTCTTGTTGACCCGTTGACATGTATCACATGTCTGGACATACGAGTCAATGTTGCTCCAGTAGTACCTGTATGAGGGGCGGAAAGAACTCTCTGTAACATTTCCTTTGGAAAGGAAGTAAAATATCTATGGTAACAGTGTTAGCAATTCATCCGTTAAGAGTGTTAGAAAACTATTTGTAATAGCAATGATAGCAAACCTTGATGCAATCTTCTGGCGGGTTTTGTCCCTTCCGAAGTGCCCTCCCAGCTTGTCTGCATGACAGGCCTGGATTATTTTCCGCTGCTGATATTCCTCTGTAATCCACTGCCTGAGTCCATCCTTGGATATGTAGTGCAAAACGCCATCCTTGATGACAAACTTCTTCGCTTTGTTCCGCGTTGCTCGCTTCTGGTTTACACTGCTTCCTGGTGGATAATTCCCGCAGTGGAGATAGTCGTAGATCGTCTGGTAGTCGATTTCCATGAGTCGCCGAAGTTCTGAATAATGTAAAATGTTCTAAAAGTGTGGAAAATTTATACATCATCCTGACAGCTAGTGATTCTTCTTGACGGTACACTTGCACCAAAGACGGATCGTTTCCGCGGCGAAGGATCGAATCCGCTAGTAAAATTGATCCGGGGGCGGATCGAATTCGCTAGCGGATCCGATCCGACAGATTGATTCCGCTAGCGGATCCGATCCGCCCGGATCGGTATAGGTTCCTGTTAGGTACAGGCCGAATGCCGCATCCGGTGGGTGGAGTTATGGGCGTGACCTTGTCTCACAGCGGGGATACACGGTCATATACCCGCATGGGCATCATCTCATTAAATATTCATAAGACAACTTCGCGGCGCGGCTGGCATTTGCATGGCTGTTGTACTTTGACCTCGACTGCTGCCTTTTGCTTGCTTGGCAAGGCACCCAGCCAACTGTTCTACAGCTCTTCCTAAGCAAGGTATTCAGTAGAGATTTACAAGTGTGCCAATGCATCAGAACTCAAAAGTTGATGTAAAACTCAGCAGTAGTCCATGTAGGTTGCATAAATTATAGCCTACTCTGGTACATGTACACATAGCTACTGAAGTTCTTTAGACTGTCCATCCTGGGGCGACAGGCCTGTGTTTCATTGTGAACGGTTTGGTTGGTGACATTGACAGATGAAAATGTGTTGGCCAGCATTTAATATCGGCACATGTTGGATCTTTGTCTCAAGTTATCACAGTGAATGAATTATGCCTATGGAGTGAACTGAAATGGCAGTAAATAGTGAAATCCTGATAAAAATGTTGACTTTTGTCAGTATAGGGGCCACCTTCTTGGTGATGGCCCGGCTTACTAGTTTTTATATCTACAACTCTACATGTATTATAATTCAAATTGCTTATGTGCATGTTTGATCTGCAGAAAAGCAAAACCTGACCTGCCTGAGTGCTTGCTATGGCCATGCAATGTTTGCATCTTAACCATATTGCAGAGAAATGGGTATGATTTAAATAGACGCATCACTGAAAGCAGAATTGTCAATTTCAGCATTGTGACTACAAGTAGTGATGTCAGTCTCCAGATGTACGCTTCTCCACAATGTCTGACCTCTAGTGGTTTTATTCAATGCTACTGTCCTTAGGATGCTTTCCAACTGGAATATCAGATGACCAACAAAATCAAAGAGTGTATAATGAATAGTGACAAATAGGGAACTGTATGCATCAGTGCTCCATTCCTGTTTTGCTGAATTGCCTTCTTGACTATAGGAATTTGAATCAATCCACCAGAAATTTTCA
Organism: Agelas oroides; assembly: GCA_949130485.1. NCBI lineage: Eukaryota > Metazoa > Porifera > Demospongiae > Agelasida > Agelasidae > Agelas > Agelas oroides. Next base: position 20,923,716 of record OX422184.1, on the reverse strand, counting down.
TTGGGAGGCCTGGATGGCTTGACATAAGACTATTTGCTGCTGTCTTGATCAGGAATACATGCACGTTTTTCTGACAAGTTGGAAGTACTAAGTAATCCTATTTATGATGGAAAAATTTCACATGGAAATACCATTTCTGCATAAAAATGATTTACTCAATGGTATAGTACAGGTTTCTGAATGGAACTTTTGATCCAACTTCCCTGGAAATGCTATTAATAATGGCCATGAGTAGCGAGAGTGCATCTGTAAATCTGAGGGTGGCCTGAGAAAACAAGGCTAGCGGACTTAAAGTTATATGTAGGCACTGGAACTGGTATGGCTGATCAGACCATGGCCAGATTTTTTTTTCCAGCCGACTTGTCCAACTTGGTGCGATTTATGCTCATCTTATGCGTGTTCTTATTCCCGGACTAAAGTCGGGTAGATTAGCTGTATAGTTGTGATCATGTAAAACAATGCATGGGAACCTTCAGGTTTGAAGTACCTATCTTGCAGTGTAGCTACCTGTTTTAAGTTCAACAAGAGCATTTCCTGACTGTAGGTCTAAAAGTCAGTTTCCTCACGCATTTTACCCAACAGCCTCATACTCCTTAACTTTCTTCTAGTGGCCCTGTATTGGTACATTTTCTATGCATACAAGTAACTATCCAGGCTGGATGGGAAGACATTTACCACAGTACAAGTGTTCCAACCCTTCGGTGTATCATCATGTACACTTTGACAGTGTAGTTTGTTTAGAACGTACATTCATCAGTCAGGACAGTAAGTTGTTTCCAGGCAGTGGCTGAGTGTTTTCATCAGCACAGTTGGTGGCTAGAACCCAGTGTTTTTCATACTGGGTGCTGCAGTGCATTTTGACCTCAACGAACTTGGCAAGGTGCCCAGCTAACCATTAGCATTTGTCTCACAAGGTTGGGTGCTTGTACTACGGTAAAAATGACCAAAATGTAGATGACAGGTATTTATCAAGTGAGTGAAATCTCAGTAACCTGGTTGTGGAGATGCAAACGTTACCAATATCTTCAACCAACTTTTAGAATAAACATGCCACTCCAACACAGGCCTGTCGCCCCAGGATGGAGAGTCTAAAGAACTTCACGTACATGTAACCAGAGTAGGCCATAATTTATGCAACCCACATGGACTCCTGCTGAGTTTTACATCAACTTATGAGTTCTGATGCATTGGCACACTTGCAAATCTCTACTGAATACCTTAGGAAGAGCTGTAGAACAGTTGGCTGGGTGCCTTGCCAAGCAAGCAAAAGTCAGCAGTCGAGGTCAAAGTACAACACCCATGCAAATGCCAGCGCGAAGTTGTCTTATGAATATTTAATAATGAGATGATGTCAAAAAGCGGGTGCATCCCTTTTCACGGCATTGCGACAAGGTCACGCCCATAGCTCCACCCACCGGATGCGGCATTCGGCCTGTACCTAACAGGAACCAATGCTATAGGCCCGGATCGGATTTCCTGTGACACTGGCATTGACATCCAATAATCAGTTTACTAGGGGAATGTAGAACATTGTGGGGCGAGCGTGAGCAAGCAATGCACTACAGCATTGACTGTTATGTAGCTAAGGATTTACCATTGAAGTATCAGATCACAGCACACAGGCCATTCATGCATGGCATGTAGCTAAAACGAGGTTTGTAACTCCACTGCCTACAATGGTGCTCAATAGCTTAGAAAAATTGTCATGGTTGCAGAGAAGAGCTTTTCATGGGGTAGTACCACACAACAGAGCCATTTGTCCTACCAGCACGCAGCTACTCCGGTTTTTACAGTTATGGGCTAAGTCAGAACACAGTCTGGCATCCATAGCCCTTCAAGACTTGAGGCATCTTTGAGAAGTAGTAGAGGGAAGTTGCCACGCATCAGCTATGGAGCAAAATTTCTGCCGCCTAGTCGGTAAGCTGCATGAGCCTTTCTACACAACTGTTAGCCCTTGCACGCTTACTGAGTAGTGCTACGCTCCAGCTGCCTATCCCGAATGTCGTCGCCAAAACACAACTGCTATCTCTCGTACAATAGGTGCATGCGCACGCTCCAGCTGTTCCTCTCTCTGTTCCGCGGTTTCAGAGGCACGACGAGCTCTCTCTCGCTCTCTTCTACGCTGCAGTCTGTCTTCTCTATTCCCTGATGACTCGGGGACTCTTGCTGAAGAATTGCTATACGACTCCATTGTAGAACACGTGGCGTCTGCACTCATAGATAATGTATTATCCATGCTGCACTATACGTAGACGTTACGTGCGTTAAATTGGATAAGTTTAGGATATGCGGCACGACGTACGACACATAATATACGAAAGTCCCGTTAGCATCACTAGAAGGGGGCTCGCTCACGCTCGCCCCGATAATTAAGATGTGGCCTGGCGGAACCCCACATGTGGAACTTTGAAGATAAGACTTTAAAAAAAAGGAGTTTATATAGTAGAGTGCTGTAGTGTCAGTAGCTGTGAGTAGTGCGAAGTGCCTGCTTCTAGACACAAGCTTGCTTTCACAAGCAGGCTGCTTGTGAAAGCAAGCTTGTGTCTAGAAGCAGCAGAAAGACCACAGTGGCCAAGACTGTACTCATTGGGCAGGCCTGCGATCGTATGCCAAGCCTAGTAGGTGATCGTGGCCCGGTGCTTCGAGTGCTGGGCTGCATGGGCTTTAACTAGAATGCGCAATATATCGTTGATACTACGTTGCCATAATTTGACAAGAATGCTGCAGAGGAGTTGTGTGGGGAACAGAACCGTGAGTTGTTTAGCGACGTAAGGGGGAGAGATGGGGCTAGTAATGCCTGTTAATGAGCCCCTCCCGTAGACAAGCTGTGCATTTTTTTGAAATGTGCATTCATTTTGGTGCAGTCAAAGTTGTCCATTCCAAGAGTAGCGACAAACATGAGTCTAGCCTGACTGAGAGTAGCTCTGAACAAAAGCTGGCACAGACTGATTGAGATAGATTGGTGGTTAGGACGCTACCTACAGTGAGCATGTAGATGCGTCCATCGAGTGGCAATTTTGGGTTCATGAATATATTAATGAGCTACTAAAACCCTTTTTAAAAATTAGGCAAAGCAAGATTGCCCTAAAGCAAACCCTAACCCTGAAACTAGAAGTAACCCTGGTCCTGACTGTAACCCAAGTTTATGTTTTCGTTAACCTCCGCCGAAAGACTTCACCGCCACCTTAATTAATGTAAAATGTTCTAGAACTGTTGAGAAATCGTACATCATCCTGACAGCTAGTGATTTTTCTTGACAGAACACTTGCACCAAAGACGGATCATTTCGCAGTGAAGGATCGAATCTGCAAGTAAAATTGATCCAGGGGCGGATCGGATTCGCTAGCGGATCCGATCCACCCGAAGCGGTATATACCGGAAGTGGGCGTGGTCATAGTAACGTGGGTTTAGACAGAGGCACAAAAAAGTCTCAGCTAGTGGAGTGTTTTGAGTTTTTGCCACTTTATTTTGATGGTCTCATAAAGAATGGAATAGCTAGTAGCTGCATGTGCTCTCCAAAATTTTCTGGGAGCTTGAACTGAGTGGAATGCTTGGATGACACAAGTAGGAAAGAATGACTACCAACAGTTGGAGAGTGTTTATCCGAGTTCAGGTACGTTGGACAAAATTATAATTTTTACTGTGTGTGCTACTGTGAATAAAGTATACGTGGGATAAATCTGAGTCAGGCTGAGTTTCAAAAACGGAATTGTGCAATGCTAGTGTCGATTGTTCACACATGGTACTGGGTTGGTATAGCATGCATATTATGCAATCTTTGTGTAAGCTGTACACTCCGTTTCACTGCAGTGGCGGATTTAGGGGGGGTAAGGGGGGTGCAAATGCACCCCCCTTTTGCGGCTATTAATGTATTTTGCGTACATAACTGCACGAGTCCATCAAATGATTATGCAGCAGTGGCATGCAGCAACAACAACCAGGCATAGTTACACACTCACGTATCAGTTCGTTACTGATCTCCAGATGTTTGACTAGGCCTAGAGTTGCTTCGAGATATTCAGTTCGGCTCGAGGGGTCCGCCACGGCGCGCCTCGGCGTACGAGATTTCGAAATCCACTGGATTTCACGTGGATTTCGGATTTCAGAGTGGATTTCTGGATTTCAGTTTGGATTTCTGCCGACAGGTTTCTTCTTGTATGTTCTTAGTTATAGCTAGTTCCCAGCTTAGCAAAAAATTTTAGTTAGTTGTAGTTTTGGTTAACTAAATTTTAAAAAGGCCATACTAAAATGTATTTAGTTAAAGTTATAGTTAACTATAACAACACTGTCGGACAGTGTACGAGATTTCCTTTGTGACGGACCCCTCGGTTCGGCCTTCCAGCTATATTTAGCGTTCACGTGACTGAAAGTGGGCGTGGCAACCCAAAAATTTCCGGCGCGCGAAGCGCGCCGGTGACTGAACCCCCCTTTCTAAATTTCTAGATCCGCCACTGCACTGGATCATAAGGATATCTCGCTCCCCCACATAGAAGGGGGTGTAGCGTAAAGTTCCGCCAGTGTGGGGCTCGCTCCAATGCAAACCAATTTGAGTAACTGCTGACTGTGAATTTGCAATTGAAGTCACAAATACAACCTAACCTTCATTCGGCTAGTCTCATGAAACTGGACTCACACACACAAAGTGTGTGTGAGTCTGAGAGCATTATTTGGCAATTAGCTGTGGTGTTAGCCTAACCTAGTGATTGTGCGTGACCTAATTCTATTGTGCATATTCTGGTAAAAGTCCCTAGTAGTAGGTGTGCTAGGTGGGTGTGGCACCATGTGACTTATTATAAGGTGGGCATGCCATTACCTGCCCTTAGATCATGCCCTCTTTTTTCTATGCGAGGAAATCAGATATCCTACATGATTCCTTTTATTCTATTGGTAGGCAGGTCTTACAATATCCCATAGCAGTGGGTTGATCTCACTAATATAGTGTCTAGATACTGTAGGTGGAATTTAACTCAATGCACTGTTTTAGTCATTTCCATATACACAGTGGTGTCCACTGTAGCTTGAACATACGGTCTGGGAACCATCCCAAAAGTCAGAAATCATCATGAAATGCAGAGAATAGCGTCAAAAGGTACCACACAATGCATGCAGCTGTTTGTCCTTGCAATTGCTGACCTCATATGTCTGCAAAATGTCTGACAACCGACGACAGGAAATAAAATTGTTTTTGGACAATTATATAGCCTCTAGCCCACCATGCAGTGCTGCTATAAGTATGCACTTCTGCTTCTGCACGTGAGACAGTATCCATGCCAGGACGCATGTACACAGCGTACATCAGATTCTATACACACAATTTGCCAAAGCTCTTGCTGGACATGCATGTACAAAGATGACAAAAGTACATGTATGAATTAAGTTCCTGCATGTGTGGGGTGCATAAGGGGCATGGTATGCATGATGGCAACACAAGACAAACCATGCGGAAGAAAGAAGAAAAAGTGCTCAAATCAATGCAGTTATTCGATCGCTACAGCAATAATACAACAACAAAAGCATTAACTTATGCAGCCGCAAATTGACTGATGCATTAAAGTCCTAGGGTGCACACAAGTGCAATGGGGGCAGTTAACCAACACCGCCGTGTGTTTCGTCCGTTAGGACATCCGTACCGATCGTGCCGATTGCATCCCCAGTTCCAGCAGCAGTCGCCGCACACGAACCACCAGCAAGTGCATTCCGGCCCGCACAGCCCCAGACAATTTCTTCCAACCGGACAGTTGTAGCAGTAGTATCTGGAGTTGCTACACCAGCCTGGCAACCAGCTTCGACGACTTCTCTTCTTGGAAAGCAGCCCTCTCGCCACTCCATCATCTTCACCTTCACCTTCACCTTCACCGGAAGCAACGTGCTCATCTTCAACAACTGTAGATCTTGCGAAACGTAATGCTGTGGCGTAAAACGCCATCGCAGCTGGATTGTCGACTCCCGTCAGGCCGGTATTCCCAATTGCGAAGGCTGCGTCTTTGATAAGCGGCACTTCGGGACGAGCCAAGAGTTCATCTACTGCAGTGGTTACTGTTGTGTTCACTGTTTCGCTATCGAGATGTCGTATTACTTTCGGAACTTGGTGGTGTTTTATAGCATTCATCACTCTTTGTGAATAACCAGTTGGAACAACGTATTCCGTTAGTTTCCTATCACCGTTATCCAAAGTCTCGTTTACAAACAAAAATTCCTTTCCGACGATTGATACTAGGCCGGAGGAATAAAGCGGGCGATCAACAGCGAATATCGTTTCTCCACTTGTCGTTGTAATGACAACTCGTACGGCTTCGCCACTGCTACGCACCTCGCTTAGAATGTGAATGCCACCATTGGGTGTGTAGTATTCAGCTTCAATTCGTTCTGTGCTGGCGCTGATCATTCTAAGTTTGGACGGAACTGATTCATCTTCCTGACCAGCCGGAAGGCGATTGGTGACGCTTGCATTCACGCCGAAGGTGAATAACATCACCATCACGACGGCAAGTAGTATTTGCTTCATTGCATCAACTCAATTTTGAGGATGTTTGATCTCAAGAGCGGTAGAGCGGTGTTGATTGCGGCGATGCAACTGCGGAGATTCGAGCTTCTTTTATAGCCAGCATGGTAGTTCTTAAAATATGTTTTTCATAGATCATCATCATGATAACGCGGAAAGCAGACTGTTGCCGCTTCAGTTTGACAAAGGCTGGGTGCACGATCTTGCATGTCACATCAACAACTATGGTTGCGCAAAGTAGGAAAACTATGGAATGTCTTGTCGCAATTTTGCGCACAAACACTAAAATTTAATTGACCGGTCGACAGCTTCAATGTTGAAAGTAGCAAAACCATGCAGGTTTCCTGCCAGAGGGGGTTGATGGTTGAGTGGATTGTTATCAGTTGTTATAGGTTCTAGCTATCAGAAAGCTGAGGTTAAGGTCAAAGGTTTATTGAGAATCCCACACTATGGTTGCGCAAAGTAGGAAAACCGTTTTGTCGTAATTTTGCGTGCAAACATAATTGATCGGTCGATAGCTTCAATGTTGAAAGTAGCAAACCACGCAGGTTTCCTGCCAGAGGGGGTTGATGGTTGAGTGGATTGTTATCAGTTGTTATAGGTTCTAGCTATCAGAAAGCTGAGGTTAAGGTCAAAGGTTTATTGAGAATCCCACACTATGGTTGCGCAAAGTAGGAAAACCGTTTTGTCGTAATTTTGCGTGCAAACATAATTGATCGGTCGATAGCTTCAATGTTGAAAGTAGCAAACCACGCAGGTTTCCTGCCAGAGGGGGTTGATGGTTGAGTGGATTGTTATCAGTTGTTATAGGTTCTAGCTATCAGAAAGCTGAGGTTAAGGTCAAAGGTTTATTGAGAATCCCACACTATGGTTGCGCAAAGTAGGAAAACCGTTTTGTCGTAATTTTGCGTGCAAACATAATTGATCGGTCGATAGCTTCAATGTTGAAAGTAGCAAACCACGCAGGTTTCCTGCCAGAGGGGGTTGATGGTCGAGTGGGTTGTTATCAGTTGTTGGGTTCTAGCTACCAAAAAGCTGAGGTTAAGGTGACTAACATCACAACACCGCAAATAGTATTAATTTTGCTTCATTGCATCAACTCAATTTTGAGGATGTTTGATCTCAAGAGCGGTAGAGCGGTGTTGATTGCGGCGATGTAACTGTGGAGATTCGAGCTTCTTTTATAGCCAGCATGCACTGTTAAAAATGAGGTGTTACATTAACACTTAAAAGAGGTGTTACTTGAGTGTCCACTCAGTGACTCTAACTTTGGGTGCTCTGATAGCACCTCTAGAATGGTGCTAATGCTACACTCGAGTGGTGTAGAACTACACCAGCTTCCTGGGCATGTTTAGCACCAGAGGATTTAGAATAGCACCGTATTGTGGAGTTCTTCAAAGGCCAAATATTGGTGACACCAGCTGAGAGTGCTCAATTGGCACCTCTAAATGGCGTAATTGTGTAGGGGTACACCAGTTTTTGGGTAAATTTAGCACTGGAGGATTCAAAGTTCAAAGTTCAAACACATGTTGAACGTATACTTCAAAAACAAACAAGTACAATAAAATGGATGAATAGCAGTCCATAAACAAGTTGCACAAATGCAATAACCTAACATGCGATAAAATAAGCAGCTTCAGTTTGTCCGTGCACACAACACACTTTAACATTATGGAATTCAAAGTTTGACTTGCTTTCTCTGAGAGCAGAATCCGGATCATCCTCGTCCTACATCGAGAGAAAGATTGTGTAGACGCAGTCATAGTGATTTCCTTTATGTATTTCAAGCAAGCTAGTGTAAGTGCATGCATTTATAATATTTACATGTATTTGTATTTGTCTTTTAAACATGCAGGTCCATGAAGGACCGAGTGGATGCATGTCATTTCACAATAAAAGTGAGAACGCAACTGCCTTCTCTGCATCACTGCTAACTATGCCCATGGATTTCCCTTAATTGACCAGACCATTCACTCATGTTTTCACTGGGCCTAGTAAGTAAATCAATACATTTGCCAAAATGCCGTCTCCCCTTTTTCTATACCGTAGTCTCGCGAAAAAGGGCCCACTTACGAAAGAGCGCCCACCCCCTACTTTTCGCCCAATTTCCTGTACAGGGTCAAAGTTTACTCGAATGACGCCCACCCTGGAGCGAGCTTCGCATGGAGTTTGAGAAGCACAGTATGCGTACCTGAGGTAAGAAACTTCGTGTAATACTTCACCAAAGTTGCTACAAGGCATCTTTGCGTAGACGGACATAGCTAATGCGGTATGCACTGCGAGCTACACCATGCTCACGGTGACATGGTGCCGTTCAGAGTGTTGTGTGCCATTAGGACTCAACTTCGAAGCCGCTGGTGGTTCCGTTGTACGTTACTGTTTGTCCAATTATTTGCTTCGAGGGCATCGAGTCGCTGTAAACAAGACATGGGCGCTCTTTTGTGGTTAAATGCGGAAACACCCGAAAGAGCGCCCACCCCCCTCCTTGGCAGACTTGTAAGGTGCTCCGCCCATGGGCCCTTTTTCGCGAGACTACGGTACTACATTTTAGTCTAAAGTGAGGAGGAGGCATTTACTCAAATGTAAACCTCACCTCCAACAACTGAAACCGACTACAGTTTTGTACCACATCAACAACAGGAGCAGAGCTACTGCACTCTCATTCTCTACATGGAGAAGATTGACACAACACGCAGTTAGAGACAGTTTATATATCTTGTAAATTGGAAACATTTTGGTGTTAACATATTTTGTAGACCTAGACAGCAACAAAAATTAAACTGCCGAAAAATTTTCAATAGCTAAGTATTAAACAATGCTACATGAAAATATAGCTCAAGCTAGTGACATGCCTGTGGGGTAAGTACTGCTAGCGACAAACTTGAGCGCTAGGCATAAAAGTCTTGGGTAAGATCAACTGACTCAGATTGAGGCTATAGTTCCAATGCAGTGCATTGGCTTCACAATTTCACCTTCAAAGCAAGGAGTCGTTTTTTATTCATCTGCCTTCACAAGCGATTGTAGCCAAGGTACATAATGGTAGGCACAAATACAGCTATGTCTTTGGCCAGTGGTAGCTCATCAGCAGCTGAATCCCTCAAGTCCACCCTTGCCTTGCTAAACAAATTTCGACGTTAACAATTTTTGTGTAAAAATGATGGCCTATGAAAATATTTTGACATGAAAACTTTATCTTAATTGAATCACGCATGTGGCTTCCTGTTGAATGTTGTCTTACCATGTTATCCGCCACCTGTAGTAGAGAAGTTGTCATTGGCTTAGTCCACACAGCTTTGCCACTCCAAACGTTTCCCCTCATTTTCTCTCAGTTGATACTCCCTGTTAGCACATCCTCAGCTTTGAGCTTCTTGAGCAGCTACAAATATAGATATGTATAATGGCATTCCGTATAGTGAAATCAACTGCATGTTGGTATAAAAAATAAGCCTATAGATACAGTTATACAGGTTGTGTACTGCATGCATGCTCTGGCAATCTCCTAGTCTAGAGTTTATTGCTTGCAACTCACTATGATAGCTGATTCCACTGTCTTGTTGCTGTCTCTCGCGGTAGAAGGACTCCAACAATACAGAATTGTTTGTTCTCCTGTTGGAATCTGGGGGAGCGAAGTCCAACCCAGTGCGTGCTGACTATAGCATTCATCTTCCAGCTGTCCTTGATGCGACAGTCACCGATTCGACGATCAGTGATACGCCGACTCGCATGCGCGGGATGCGCACACATTTTAAACGTCGACAGCGACTACTTTAAAACAGTAGGAGGTTGCTAGAATCACAAAAGTTAGAAGTTACAAACCAGGGAAAGGCCACAGAAGGTTCAAATCGCACACAAGAGAAATCGGCAGCTGCTGCGCTGCCCGCGCGCCGAAAATCACGCGATTGTACAAAGTGCAAAGTACGAAGTTCAGTATGCGCATGCGTAGCACGGAAATACTTACCCAGTGAGACACAGCAGGCTAGAAACTGCATCTCTGCACGGATTCCCACCGCAGCAAGCGTCTGGAGTTTTACCACTATATGTTTAACTCCAAATTTTAGCAAGTCCATGATATATAGTGCCTTCAAATCGATGTCAGCAATTGTTTCAAGGTGGTTAACATCAATGTATTGTAGCAAATTAACCGGGGAAGTGTGTAATAAAGTAGCTATCTGTATGTTTTATGAGAAAATACTCAGGAACTTCTTGTCTGAGGTGCACTAGAGTATGAACCTTATAAACCCTACTGTTGGTGCTGTTTCTACACTATATATATATACTGGTAGAAATTGAAATAAGGGGTGTGTGGTAGCAATTACAAGAGAGAATAAAAATATGGGGGGGGGGGGGGGGATGGATATACAAAGAAAGTAAATAGATATAGGGTGGAGAGGGGGTGTACGGATAATTGTACAAGGAAAGTAAATGGTTATGATGAGTATAAGTTGCGAGTTCTTACTTGTGCATTAACTTGCCCCATACAAGAGACAACCCCCACTGACATGCCTTCCCCTGGAGCCTCTTTAAGGTTACAGGTACAAGTTCATGAATAAAATTAGCATGCCAAACACTTGCCTGTATAACTTTTCCTACAAAAAAGCTACTGGATATTTACAACAACCAGTCACTACAGAGGGCATTCGGCTATAGTTCAGCATAACACTAACTTCGCTACAGTACACAGTTGAGTGACAGTAGGCGGGTGCTCGGTGGAGTACGGGTACAAACTTCTACGTCAGTTCGCTCGCGTTGTTGCACACAGAATGCCGCGTTTTATCTATTTGTACGACATCGCTGCAGGGCCACACGAAGCGTTTTTGAAAGAAAAAATTTCCAGTTCGCCGTAGTTTGTTTTCGAAGTTAGTGGGTGCCCGTTTTTCGAGCATCCAGCAGCCTTTCAGCCACTGCCGCTCTGTTCTGTTCTGAGATATGAGCAAAAACGCTTCGTGTGGCCCTGTAGTGAGTTGCTCTGGCTCTGTTTAAGTCATAAATAGCACCTAGTTCCTCCTACCGTCGTAGTAAACTGACGTAGAAGTTTGTACTCGTACTCCACCGAGCAGCCGCCTACTGTCACTTGACTGTGTACTGTAGCAAAGTTAGTGTTATGCTGAACTACAGCCGAATGCCCTCTGTAGCGACTGGTTGTTGTAAAAATCCGGTAGCTTTTTGGTAGGAAAAGTTATACAGGCAGGTTTGTGACATACTAATTTTATTACCCGTAACCTTAAGAACACCAGACTTGTTGATGTGACATGCAATATCGTGCACCCAGCCTTTGTCAAACTGAAGCGGCAACAGTCTGCTTTCCGCGTTATCATGATGATGATCTATGAAAAACATATTTTAAGAACTACCATGCTGTTAAAATAGAGGTGTGAAATTAACACCGGTAGTGTTAAAGTAAGCATATATCTGCAGTGCAAGTATCAACCCATGAGGTGTAGTATAACACTTGGTTGTTTAGTTCAGCACCAGCATGGCTTAGTGTAAACCACCATGGAGCAGGAGTGACACCAATGTGAGGTTCACATGACACACGCAAGAAAGGGAGGTGTGTGTTATACCAACACCAGGAGTGCTATTTATGTGGTGCTAAAGTTAACCCAGTAGGTGCAGTGTAACACTACATGTTTTACTTTAGCTCTAACATAGTTTAATTTTTGGGTTGTTTCAACCTGTTAAGGGTTGTCTGAGTTGCGCACATGTACAGAGGAGTAATGATAATTCTATGAAATATCACATTTCAAACAAATAAGCAATTTGTTCAAAATGTAAGAAATTAGCCTGCTTTGATGTGACATACCATATAAATGTAAACCAAATTGAGCAATTTGTTCAAGAAATTGGGATGTGACATTACAAATTTGTTCCTATGTAATGTCACATCAAAGCATAGCTCAATTTCTTGAACAAATTGCTCAGTTTGTCCTTACTATCTAGTATGTCATATCAAAGCAGGCTAATTATGTATAATTTGTTCAACAAATTTCTCAGTGATATTTCAGCATTATTCCTACATACATGTGTGCAACTCAGACAACCCTATAAACTGGTTGAAACAACCCAAAGTTTTCTACAGTGCACTGCAAAAACAAATTGGTTGTTTTAACCACAGAGTGGTTACCCTGGTTGCAGACTAGCTAGAGACATGGTGGTTATGAGCGGATTATTAGAGACTAATTGCATAAGGCAACCTGAGAGGCAGCTGCCCAGTTCATCTTACAACCACAACACACTGACAACCCTCAGAACATCTGTGAGGGAATCACCTGCTTGCATTAAGAGTAATTCCTTACTGTATACAAGTTAATACAACTCTGAAGTGCATTTGTAATGACTCCTTCACAGATGTTCTGTGGTTGTCAATGTATTGTGGTTGTAAAATGAACTGGGCAGCTGGCTCTTGGGTTGCCTTGTGCAATTAGTCTTCCATACCAAAGTAAACCTCTCATAACCACTGTCTCTCCAACTTGTATGCAACCAAGTTATAACCAACTGTTTGCAGAGATATATTATGCTGCCTAAATGTAGGGAGCCATTGCTATGGTGGTACTCCAAACTATACACCAAAATAATTATACCATGCCTAAATTTAGGCATCTGTGTCAATTCTGAAGCAAAATTATGTATTGATAAAGGTTTGAAGAATAGGCAGGTGTAGGCAGTGTGCTAAATATTTATTAAAGAGAATGGGACGATACAAAAAATAATGTATTGAAGACAATGAAAAGCTCTATAGCTTTCATCTGATTTGATCTTATGTTTTGACAACATGAATCATCATACGTAATTATTTTGACTGCATGTTTTGCAAGCAGGAAAGATACATCACGTACCTGAACCATCCACTCAACCACCAACAGTCTTGTGTACAAATTAGTTTACTTTGACGTCACAATTAGTGGGAATTGGGTACAATGACCTCTATTCATTAAGGTACTAGGTGGCGGGATAGTCCCGGTGGGCGTGGTTATGAAATATATCAACATAAAATTTCTCGTGCAGAATTCATCCCAGCACAACAAAACCTACTGAATATGAAGCAGGGAGGGTAGTGAATGTGTACACGAAAAACCGTTGAAATAGCACACTTTGTAGCCACAGTAAGCACACGAGTGTCCCCGCAGACTATTAACTTTAACGAAGTGGCTAGAGAGCCGGTAGTGGAAATTAAATTCTAGGGTCGATAACTTCTGATAGCAAACTCCAATTTTAATGAAACTAGTATCAGTAGATAGAGCTTTAAAAGAGCTACAAAATGATACCCTTTAGGTGCCCTAGAGACAGAGTATAGGTAGGTTGACCAGTGCCATGAATTAGGCTATTATTAGCTGTATAACTGTGTACATTCACCGTTCCATCCATACATATTCCAGTCCAGCAATTAGAGACCTCCCCCCCACCCCCCCCCCCCCCCCCCCCAAAAAAAAAAGTGAGAGTGCACACAACCTGTACAGCTGTTTCGCCAGCGTACAACTTCCGCCAATTTTAATTTAGCCACGCCCACACGTTTTGAGTCATCCAAACGGACGCCTGAAACGAGCGCGATTCTTTGTGTAAGTTGTGATTACTGTATCTTGGTGGTAACTTCAACCACTACTGCTTTACTCGCACAGCATGCAAATGAGGCATTCTACAGTCCAATAAGTCAGGTACAATTTTGATAGCCAACTCACAGTTGATACTATCCCCAATCTCGTGCAGCTCCTTCGAATCACTGTTAAAAAACATGGTGTAGATCGTCCTCCCGAACAGCGTTTCGCCAGTTGCATTCACCTCAAAATTCTGGCTCCTAGAAGCACACTACCTGCTTGATTCTTGCCTTGGAAACAAAGTTGTTCCGAGCATTCTAAAAGCTGCTGCAATCCCTTAAAGTTACCCCAACTGGAGAGGCTTATCATGTACAATGCGCGCGCGCCTACATGTGAACGTACACACGTGGTACGGCGGGAAACATGATAAAAATGCACCTGCTTGCAGTTGATAAAAAGACAGAAGTCCTTTTGCAGGTAACAAGAATTTTGCTAATATAACAGCATGATAAATATGGATGTAGCAATAATTCAATGCATGAAATGCACACTTTGATACAGCTATCAATGACTGAGGCAGTCCAATACCTACAGAGAGGAGAGTCACAGAGCATAAACAAGGTTAACAAACGTTGATAGTTGAAAGTAACCCTATATATATACCGTCTAGAGCAGGGGCGGAGATATAGGGGGGGCAGGGGGGGCTTAGGCCCTCCCACTTTTCAGATTGGGGGGGCTCAGCCCCCCCAATTTTGCTACTAGTTGTTCCACATCCCCACAGCTTAACATTTAGAACATGAGCCCCCCCACTTCTTGGTAGCTGTCTCCGCCTCTGTAGAGTATAGTGCAATTATAATGGTTTTGTTTCTGCTACAAGCACACTGCCACAATGCAAATGCCAATGAACGAGCAAGTGATATTTTTGTTCATTATGTATTCTTGGACGTACCAACATAGGAATTGCATTTGACATCATCACTGCCACACTTTTCTCATATTTCCATATATGTGCCATCATGCTGCAAGGCAAGTGATGGATGCACATATGGAATTTATTCAGTGAGCCTATTCTATGGGCTTGTTTCAATGTTTTAGCTTCAACTTCAAACAACGCAGAGGACTAGCAAGGACGTTCCATATACCTATACATGAAAGCAATGTTACTTGTAGGAGCGTTGCTAGAGTGGGAAGTTCACTGCACTAGTACACAAAAATCCAATTGAAAACTGCCATTTGCCTTCCAAGATGGCATGCACAACTTATGGTATAACACGAATGCAATTCCTTTATAGGTTTACCAAACATGACTTGAATACTAATACGGATTAGCAGTGTTGTATACAAACACTAGCCTCATTCTGTGGCCTGCCCCATTTGTTAATCTTCGGTTTAAATTCAAAATAATACACAGAAGCAGAAGACCAGCAGAATATGGGGAAATAACACTATACTTCTGATTCTGTGCATTGTTGTGAATGCAAACTGAGGATTAACAAATGGGAAATATCCAGGTCCAGACTGCTGTAGAAACGTAAATAGATACCCTTGTACTTTACATGTGGTATTGTGCGTAGATTTTCCATAACAAAATCTAATTTCATCAGTGGCAATGAGTGAATTCCAATTAGAGCACACGCCACAGTTGGTAAGCAGCATATGCCCTGTGTGCTATGAAATACGAACTATCAAACATGGGAAAATACTTTTCATGTAGGTCTATGTGAATACTATGTGCGCATATATTAATAAAGTCATTTATCCAAAAACTTTATTGATGTGAAAGTACACTTATCCAAATAAGTATATGTAATAGCATGGTTTGCTGTGGTATTTGGGATTAATAGCACTCTTAATGCAGAAATAATTGTAAGAGGCGTAGCCGAGTACAATTTACTGCATTACGAGTGCTATTAATCCCAAATACCACAGCAAACCATGCTATCACGTATTAATACTATAGCTTTATAATCCACATTCAGCTGCCATCAAAACGGTTCCTAGAAGCCATGTACTGCTACTGAGCTTCCATGACAAGACACTCGAAAGTTATTAGCCTCGTCACTAAGCTTTCTCATGCTAGCGTTTGCCGTCTGTAGCACCCAATAACCTTCGTGGTACCGCAAGCAGCAAACGCTATGGCGATAAAACATGAATATGCATGAGGCTAAACACGCAAGCACAAGCCGAACGCATCAACCATACAGCGCATGCCAACCCATGCCGAGCTTCCGTAGTTTTGCAAACACACTCGTCAGGGCCGTTTTCGCTACTGCCTATACTCTTCAACGTCGACACGACTTCTGAAACACTTTCACTCGATAATTCTACTTTTCTGCTAACAGTAAAGCGCTGTTACAGCATGCAGCTATTCGCATTGTAGTCCGAAAGAGAGCTCCGCCTTCTGCTCCACCCAAATTTGAAAAATGAGCGGCTGCATCCCCGCAGCGTTCCTGTAGCAACCACGTACGCGTCGCTTCGCATTGACCAATCAGATTAGTATTACCCTTTTTTCATACTTTACTGTTAAAAAA
This sequence comes from Agelas oroides, assembly GCA_949130485.1. Lineage (NCBI taxonomy): Eukaryota > Metazoa > Porifera > Demospongiae > Agelasida > Agelasidae > Agelas > Agelas oroides. The sequence continues at coordinate 20,907,154 of OX422184.1, read as the reverse complement.
AGTGTAATACTAAGGTCAATAAGTGTACTATTTGAAAATAATACTACACTTTTTATATACGCATTTTCTATTGTAACTATACTAGCTATAGTATTAAGTTGTTAATATCGTTAACGGATAATAAGCACCCATACAAATAAAGCACCCCATGGATGACACCATTTTCATTACAACAACCACATCGCCCGTTTATAAGTACCCATATAAAAATAGGCACCCCACATGAAAGAAAAGGCACCGTACTGTGCAAACGTAGCAGCTAATTTCGCCAGTGTCCGTAAGCAAGCTATCGACACGGGATACAAACCAAAATTTATGCAAGGCCTCTTGTAAATTTGCAAACCCTTCTAATAGATTTGCACACATGTCCAGTGACGCCGTGCCATTCTTAAGATGTACAATGTGCAAACAGTTTTCATGGCAACATTTTTACTGAAGATCAGACCAACCTTTCTTGTCAGAGTGTCTCAAGATCACAAGATACTGATCCCGGGACAGTACATGGATGGGCACATGCACACTGCACCCCCCCTGTCAGAGTATCCTGAGATCCCAAGATACTCTGACCATCCCGGGAGAGTACATGGATGGGCACATGCACACTGCACCCCCCCCCTGTCAGAGTATCCCGAGATCCCAAGATACTTTGACCATCCCGGGACAGTACATGGATGGGCAGGGCATACGCACCTCTGTCAGAGTATCCCGAGATCCCAAGATACTCTGACCATCCCGGGACAGTAAATGGATGGGCAAATGCACACTGCACCCCCCCCGTCAGAGTATCCCGAGATCCCAAGATACTTTGACCATCCCGGGACAGTACATGGATGGGCACATGCATACTGCACCCCCCCTGTCAGAGTATCCCGAGATCCCGAGATCCCGAGATACTCTGACCATCCCGGGAGAGTACATGGATGGGCACATGCACACTGCACCCTCCCTGTCAGAGTATCCCGAGATCCCGAGATACTCTGACCATCCCGGGACAGTACATGGATGGGCACATGCACACTGCACCCCCCCTGTCAGAGTATCCCGAGATCCCAAGATACTTTGACCATCCCGGGACAGTACTTGGATGGGCAGGGCATAAGCACACTGCACCCCCTCTGTCAGAGTATCCCGAGATCCTGAGATACTTTGACCATCCCGGGACAGTACATGGATGGGCAGGGCATAAGCACACTGCACCCCCTCTGTCAGAGTATCCCGAGATCCCAAGATACTCTGACCATCCCGGGACAGTACATGGATGGGCAGGGCATAAGCACACTGCACTCCCTCTGTCAGAGTATCCCGAGATCCCAAGATACTCTGACCATCCCGAGACAGTACATGAATGGGCATCCCCCCCCCCCCCCCCCCCCTGTCAGAGTATCCCGAGATCCCAAGATACTCTGACCATCCCGGGATAGTTCACGTATGAGCACATGCACACTGCACCCCCTTGTCAGCCAGTATACTTTGATCATCTTTAGACAGTCAAATAATGATCATGAATACAGTCCACACTCTTACCACGCCCGGAAATCATTGATGCATTTCTATAATTTATATAATTTATATATATTAATTAAGTGACTTCGCATGTACCATGTGCTTGAATAAATTTAAATCGACTAGCTATACAGAAGAAAACTAAAGCCTCCTACAGAATTCAGACCCTCAGGCACGCACTTGTGGAACAATATCTTTGCTGACCCCCGGGAGTGTACCTCCTCTGAATGTGCACCTTATCCTTAAGGGCTACTGAGACAAAGGGAACAAAGATGGAGATGTGAAGGATTATCAACTTCATCAGGGACTGGGAGAGCTTATTGAAATCAAGCCCCAACCTGGAGCAAGCACAGTATGTACTACTGTCAACTCTAGTTTTCTAACAGGTTGCACAATCTCTGAAGCTTTGTAAATTGGTTTCTACTCCAAGTGTTAGACTTGTACCATCTAACCTGCTGTTAGATATTGTTTAGGAATCAACCTACCGTATTTATTCACATAAAATCAAAGTTCATGTAAGCTACTTCATGTAGTTCTTAATAGAGTGACATAGCTATATAAGCAGATAGCAAATGCAGCACACATTCTTAGCCTACCCCTCCCTAACAAAGCATCTGACTTGAAAACCTGCTCTATATCTACATACATATGATGGACATGCTGATTGATTATTGCACACATCATCAAGGATGTAGACACCAGGGCAACATGTGGATAATATATTTATTTACACAAAATCATTATGCACTTCATTGACACATATAGATCAAGTTATAGTTGTACCGTGGCTTCTTAATGGGTATGGCGATTGATTGTACCATCCGAGGGTTAATGATGTCCTTCCGAGGGCGAAGCCCGAGGAAGGACATCATTAACCCGAGGATGGTACAACCCATACCCATTAAGAAGCCATGGTACAGCTGGCTTGTATCATAATTGATGGCGTTGCATGGCAATAGCCAATCAGTTTTCAGATTCTTCAGGATTGCCTTATTTGGCAAAGGCTTACGCTAGCTGAGTTCTGTGCAGTGGATCTAAGCAGCGTAGCATATAGGGATTATAGCTAGTATTTTGGTGGTCAGTGATGGCAATTTCTGAGTCACTTTTGAAGCGAGTTGAAGAAGGCTTGCAGAACGCTGATCCTAGTATTTTCAGGAAAGACAGTCCTTTCTCTCTCGGTATGGAAGAGTGGTTTAGTGATTCAGACGATGTCTTTCAAGCTCCAAAGTCTAAAAAACGGTGTAAGTCTTTGTCTCTGGAAAAGACGCCAAAGGAGAATCAGTTTGAGCTGGTCACTGACAAAGATGCTGAGAAGTCTGCCAAGGGTGTTGTACCCAGAAATACAGAGAAAAACGACCGCTGGGCTCTCAACACGTTTAAGGCGTGGATAAGCGAGCGAAATGATCGTTGCAAGGAGCTGTCACTCAATGAGCTGTGTCCTGAGGATGTCTTGGATAGGGGTAATGCTGAGCTGCTGAACAAATGGTTGTCGTTGTTCGTGTTGGAAGTGCGTAAAGTTGATGGTTCCCGTTATCCTCCTTTCATTTGATCTTGTGTGGCCTACAACGCTACATGCGTCGAAACAACGACTCACCGGTCAATGTGTTCGATAAGCAGGATGTACGTTTTCGAGGTTTGCTTAAAACTATGGAATCTGTGTACCAAAGTCTGTATAAGGAGGGAGTAGGGGTTGAAATTCGCCATGCATCGATAATAACCGAGGAAGAGGAGGAGCGTCTGTGGAAGATTATACCGCCAAAAGCTCTAGTTCGAAGTGTTTTTTTCCTAAATGGAAAAAACTTTTGTCTCCGGGGGGTCAGGAACACAAGAAACCTGAAGTTGTCGCAGTTTGTATGTGAGAAAGATCACTGGAAGTATATTGAAACTGGTTCAAAAAACTTTCGCGGAGGTGTTGCTGATCTGCGACGTGAAAACAAAGTAGTTCGTCAGTACCCTTGTAGTCAACTGGGAAATCGCTGTCATTTTTATCTTTGGATTTATACATGGCGAAATTACCAGTAGAAGGAAAGGAAAAGGATGTATTCTATTTGTCCCCTTTGCAAAAGTTTACAAAAGAGAGCAAGTCTTGGTTTTCTCTTGTGTCGTTGGGCAGAAATACACTTGATCGATTTGTGAAAGATTTGTGTCATGAAGCAGGAATTGAAGGTAAAACTAATCACTCACTCTGAGCAACTGGTACAACGCGAATGTACAGAAAGGGAATTCCTGAAAAAGCCATTCAATCTCGGACAGGACACGAAGCACTCCGCACGAACGAGCGTGTTTCCACTGACCAAGAAAGGAGCATGTGCCATGTTCTTGGTGATGTTACTAATCACTACAGCCAACAGGCATGCACACGGATCCTGCTGTTTTGCAACTACAGGTTGCCAAGCCACTGAACTATGCTGTTAATATGTCTACTGTTCCACAACAACAAATGACTCCTGCCAGGCCTACTTTTAACATGACATCTTGCACTGTAAATATCTATAATGCTCCTGTTAGTTTTCAAGCTTCAGCTTCACAACTGACCAAAAGCTACAAACTGTCTCATGAAGACTTGGAAGATTTTTGGTTTCTACTATTACCTTTTGCAAACTGTATCACTTTGGATTAGATTGTCCGCTTGCCTTCTTTTGAAAACTATGCATGTACTTGCTTGCTTTGACCATCTATGTTTTGACCATGAAGTGAGTTCATCACAGTGGTTTTACAGTAGTACGATTGTGAGGCTTCTGCTACGTGAATGGGCTGGACTGTTGCTTAGCAACCTAGTTGTACCATATGAGACAACTAGGATCACAGGTGCCGCCACGGTGTACATGGGATTTGTACTCCGTGGCGGCTTCTTTTAACTTCCCACGCAGTATGATACAAAGTTTATTGTACTGCCCCATACCGGGATGTATACACAGTGGTACACAAACTGAAGGTAGTTTACATAGGCACATTATGACTCTTGCAATCAGTTTTTGAGATTGGTGGTTTTTGGACTGTTCTAGTAGAAAGGTGTGGTCAGCTTCAATGACTCGTTTCTTTAGAGATCTTATCGAGTCTACTGAGTTGGAGAGAATTTCATCAGTGAAATTAGAGGTGTACAGGAGCTCCAGGAAATGACATTGCTTCACAAGTGAGATTTATTCCACATCAAGCGTGGAGAGGGTTCTGTAGACTTCAGAAGACGGTGTGTCTACATTCCTCGAGGAAACCCTATGAAGCAGAGACAGCTTAGCACAGAGACAGCGACATCGCATTGAGGGCCATCCTAGACCCATAAGGGGAACGTTGTTAGCAGTGAATCTTGGCAGTTTTAGGATCCTCTTGCCTATCTCGGCTTGGAAGGACTCTAGCTTCAATAGCAAGGAAGCGTTGAGAACCCAGGTCTCTGCGCCATACATGAGGACAGGCATGACACAAGATTCAACAATGCTTCTTGAAAAGAGTGGATTGAGGAGTCCGTGGAAAGCACTGATTTCACCTGGAGAAAACAAAGCTCCGACGTTCAGTTGGATATCCTCCAGTGAGTCGTTTGATGTGAGTTGTGACCGACCCTGGGTTTCAAAGTGATCGACCCACGTGGCCAGAAGTTCTTCAGTGTTTGTGACTACTCAGGCCGGTTAAGGCGGCACCAAATGTATTACACGTGACACGGAAGTATGCGAAAGTTTTGCAATAATTCGCAAACGTAATGCCATAGTTTGCAGAGATTGAATGGCTGCAGCTTGTAAGCTTCTTACCTTTGCTAGTGTTATTCTCGCTGTTAGTCCGTGTTGTTTAGCTTTGTGTTATCCATGGTTGTGAAGTAGGTAGGTCTGACTTATTGAAGGGATGCCATTGAGGCCGAGCACTGAGTGTTTCTGGGAGCAGGAGAGGGAAATATGCCTTGAGCTACTCGAGCGACGATGACCCATCGTCTTTGGCGGTTGATGCGGAGGTCAGATGGCTAGATTTGTGACTAAAACTTTGAGAGTGTGTAGTGGACTAGTTGTACTAACGTACTGTACCTAGGGACAGGGGCTGTTGTTGCTGTCATTGGAGAGGTGAGCTTTCATAGTTGAAATAAACGCTGATTTGCAGCGTAAAAACACTTATATTTCCTTCTTGGAGCTTCAGCTTGTATCTGGTGCAGTGTCCCTAGCCAGATTAAGATGGCTAAAGCACAGAGCTTTCGCTCAATACCCATTTCATCAGGATTGAAAGGCGTTTGAGTTCCACATATAGCAAAATATAATTAAAGCAGTTAAACTTTGACCCAGCCAGATTTTGGGATTATTGGCATGTTGCCATGGTAACACTAGTTTATAATAAACTACAATCTATTTGCTACTTGGTTAATCAATGATTGTTAAGGTAGAACATGTACTTTGTCTTCAATACTTCCTCAAAGTACAAATGGTAAAGCAAAAATTGAGTAAAAATCAAAATTGGGGTATGCCTTAACCACCCTGAGTAGCGAGTTGTTGACTACGAGCTTTTCGCAGGTGTGATTCGCTTTATTTCCAGAACAGAATCTCTGATGGTAATTTTGACTAAACATGTCGTCTCGCTTCTGGATTCGCCTACTCTCTTGGTTGGCCCACTATCGGTTCAGGTATCGTTGAACATCGTGTTTACACTTCCGTCTCTCATCATACCGCTCCTTGGTCTGCCTGCAGCTTTCCACATACGAAAGGCACATCTACTTTTCCAGCATAGGTGTGACATCATTTTATTATGAATCTTACTTGAGTTTGCTGATTTAACCCTTTTCATGGGAACACAGCTCACAGCAGTTGAGGCAATTTCTTTCGCACTGAGCAGCTAGGTTGAGGTCTTCTGTGGATGAATATTCCTTCTGTAGGAAGGATCTGGCAATGTCGTCTGTGGCACGAGAGTACTCCAGAGCACTGCCATCCTTCACAGCTTGATTCCAGTCTAAGGAGCCCAAGGGGAAAGATGGCCTCAGTTGTCCCAGTCAGTTTATTTTGTGACAATTAACGAAGGGCAGTCAAGAACAATTTCCAGAAGAAAGAGACATCCCATAAAATGTTCTACTTTGGCATTTCAAAGACATTATTTGTTGCTGCAGCTGCTACTGTCTATCAAGAACCTCACTTCTGGACATTGAGAACTGAAGCCCAGGAAGTCTTTGCATTTCTGTTTGACCATTTTTCATGTTGAATCCATTGCAACGCACAATCTACAAGAAATTCAATTCATGGAATTTATGGGTGATCTATATAACTTAACGTCTCCCCATTCAAATTATTTAATTTGTTTCATTTCAATAAATATGGTATATGTGGTTTCTATAAATCAACAATTCACACTCAAAAGCAGGGCTACTAGATGTTAACAATGATCTTCACATTGAAGCTTTATTTTAAGATGAGGGCACACCCAAAAATGGTCACAGTCCTTCACATTCAAGCTTCATTCTATTAACTTATTTAGATATATCAGTTTAAGAAGGCTTCTGTTCTAGAGGACATTGAGAAGAAAGCAGCCTTTTGGTAGAAGCTGATGACATATGGGGTGCTGCTGAAGCAGTATGAGACTGCAATGGCCCAAGATGATATAACAATGTAAGCTGATATGTCAAGTCAATCTTGCAAAAATTGCACATGCTTTAATGACTGAATTTGAAGGTTAACACTTGAATCTTGTAAGAGGTCTGCCCTACTGTGGAACCTCTACCTGCTAGGAAGACGTCCCCAGAACGATGCTTATAATAGCAGACCAAAACACTGCGTGAGTATATACAAACCATTGTGATACTAGCATTTTATAGGATGTGATTGAGCCAGTGAGCGTGAACAAGCTCCACACTAGTGAGTTGACTTGACAATTTTATCGTATGTCATTCTGTATGTGTTTGATGCTGTCATTTAATGCAATAGCCGTAGGCTGAATCCAGACCGTAAGAAAGATTTTGTACAACTTGGCAGCCAGCTAGCTCAAAGATGAGCTCGAAATATGACGCTTATGAAAGACAAGCAGGAAGTACAGTCAGAGCGTGCACAGCTATTAGGCAGCTGGAGTGTGAGAGTGTGAGTATGTATATACTGTATGCTGGTATACAGAGTGACAGTGGTATAGAAAGGCTAAAAGCAGAAGTCAGCAATAATTCTGCTTCATGGTTGATGTGTGGGAATTCCCATCTGCTATTTCCCTAAGATGACTCAAGTAAAGACATGTACCTTCCCGGGATGGTCAGAGTATCTTGGGATCTCGGGATAATCTGACAGGGAGGGGGGGGGGGGGGGGGGGGGGGTGCAGTGCCCATCCATGTACTCTCCCGGGATGGTCAGAGTATTTCAGGATCTCAGGATACTCTGACAGGAGGGGGGGTGCAGTGTCCATGTCCCTGTCCATGTGCTATCCAAGGATGGTCAGAGTACGATGGGTCTGTAAGGCGGGATGGTGTGGTTTGCACATCCCAGTGCTATCCTGGGACGGTCAGAGTATTTCGGGAGTTATGGCCAGGCATGGTACAACCCATATTCTATCTTAAGAATTTCTATGCCATTCGATGGCGTCACTGGACATCCCTCTAGATTTGTTGGTTCCAAGCGCTTTGGCTATGTTGGTGGGCGGGGGGTGGCAATGATCAATCGATTGTGGATTTTATCTCTAGTTGTAGATAAGCTATAAACATTGGACAGAAATTAGTACCAAAAGAAACTCTAGGTCTAAAACATATCATAGCTAATCCGTTCCCACACAGTTGCATGTTACGAGATAATTACATGCATTTATTAGAACCCCATGAAAATAAGCACCCCTCAAAAATAAGCACCCATTCTGGCTGCTAATTTCGAAAATAATCACCGGTGCTTAATATCCAGATTTTGTAGTATTTTATGATTTGATAAGTGAACTTTCAATTAATGCACAGCAAAATATTGCCATGCATTAATTGGAAATAGGAACAGTATCGATTCACTGCTTAAAATATTTGTTATCTGAACACTCTGCCATTGTAGTTAGTAGTACAGTAGTAGATGTAGTTACTTACCTCAGTATTGAGTATCCTGTGTGGTACGTGCAAAGTGTATGTCTTCACAATATTTGCACACTAGCAACTGGAAAGAGAGATGGCAACATGAGACAGAAATGCCAACATTCTCAGCCAACATCAAAAGCACACAACGGTAGGCCTTGCACCTCATGTGTTCTGTGTGGCTTGGAAGGTCAAGCTAAGTACACACACCCAAAGGATTGGCAAGACAAAGCTGCATTCACAATGCTAAAGTCTCTAGAGCAGGCAAAACAGCTAGAAGCAGACAGCTGCATTTGTCGATTATGCAGAGAGGATCTGTCCATATGTTGTAAAAACACCAACCACACTCCGAGGTGGATGAAAGAATCACAAGGTAAACAAAGCTGTTTTGTGCAAAAAATGTAACGAATGTGCTGACATTGTAACAAAAGTAGCTGACCAGAAAACTGTGTGCGAATGTTTTAACATGCTTCCATCTGTCCAAAGTGTCTCCACTGAAACTGCTCTGTGCAGTACACACTATCGAGAGCTGTATAGACACATACATCCAACTAGTTATGTACACACATGCAAACTATGTGGAAATGATGTGATTTACAACATACATTAGACAACATTCGACAACAAACATCTGACCCAAGCCAAATAACAACTGTTGATGAAGCCATAGCTCATGCAGCACATTATACAGCTTTAGTTGTTTTGGGGAAGCCCTTTTGAACCAAACAGCAGTGTTACTACCCACTGTGTACAAGCAGTTTCTGCATAGATTAGAATACATCCTACACTCAAAGAAGTTAGCCGCAGAAACTGAAACAGAGACACTTACCACTCCCCAATGGCTTCGCAGTCAGCTATCAGCACTACTTGACTACCACCTTGCTTTTAAATGCAGCATCAAGAAGTTTGGCACAGTCCTATACAGGTATCAGGGGGACCTTCTTCACGCTCTGAATGCCGGCCTTGCTGTCAAGCAACACGGAGAAGTTCCATCTGGAGGGTTGGAGCAAGCACAAAATGATAACACTTTTCCAGAACAGATGAACCAAGTTTGCACAATCCTGAATGACAAGATACACACTTGTATTCAGAAGCTGATTGAAAGTGATGCCACCAAACCCTTTGACGTGAGTGAACTTGACATTGATAAGTTCATTGCCGAAATGGACCCAGACATTTGGAGTGCAGTGTGTCAACTAACACAGCCAAAATCTACTAGAAACCAGCCAACTGAGATGACCCACACAAGGAAGATCAGAAGGTTCTTCTGCATGTGTGCACTATTTTTCTGCACAAACAGCCAATGTTCATTTCCCATCCATACTGTGCTTGCTGATGCAGTGGAGAGCAATGGAGGGTCAGGTCATCTACTAAAGGTTTTGAATCAATTGGGTGCATGTGTCAGTAGTGACACACTCTCGAGGTATCAGCAACACAGAGTAAAGCAGCTTGAGAAGGCAGGCATCATGAGTGAGTATCCTACCACGGCGTTCACAGTTGTGTCAGCTGACAACCTCGATTTCCTCCACAGCTATGCGAGGGTGTACAGTGGGAATCAACAACTCAGTTGGCATGGCACAACTATACAAGCAGTGCAGCCACAGCCATCAGTGCTTACTGACTCCTCTGTCAGTAATTGCTCTGGCTTACCTGATCTAACAGCACAGGCAGAACATTCCTCCGACTCACCTGTTGGCATGCACCAGCCAGAACCCTACTCCGACTCACCTGTTGGCATGCACCAGCCAGAACCTTCCTCCAACTCACCTGTTGGCATGCACCAGCCAGAACATTCCTCCGACTCACCTGTTGGCATGCACCAGCCAGAACCCTACTCCGACTCACCTGTTGGCATGCACCAGCCAGAACGCTACTCCGACTCACCCGACCATTCTACTGATTCAGGGAATGATTCACACCCACTGATGGTGATTTCTCCTCTATCAGATAACCCTTGTGAAGATGATATCAATGCTTCACTCCAGTCAGACCAAGAGAATCCTTTAGAAAGGGAAGCTAATTTCATGCGAACATCTGCTGAGACTACAGCCAATGCAGCAGTTACTGAACAAACAGCCACATGTCATCCAGGTTTTGAAGACATACCAAAAGAAACACCAGAAATGCAGCTCAAATTACTAAGTACAAGACAACCCCACTGCAAGAGTCCCCAAAAATCTCCTCAATCTCCCCTCCGAAAAAAATATCGGAGAATGAGAACTGGGATGGAAAGTAAAAAGACTAACAGCCCAGACCAAGACCTAAGTACAAACAGCAGAGTGTTATCTGATGTGCCTTCAGTAGGCACAAGCAAGCTTGAAGATTTCCAAGCAGATATCACAGAGCAAGCTGCATTGCTAAACCTCAAACAAACAGCCAGTTTGTACACACTGCAGAAATTAGCAGCTGCAAGCAATCAGCAAGTTTACCTTGATTTTCAATCCTATTTTGGCTTGATTAACAACCACAGCCCCCCAGAGTCATCAAATGTAGCATACCTCAGTGTAATAGACCAAAAAGTTGACGATAAACTTGAAATCATAAATCGTCTTCATGAAGACTTTATTATAAAGCTGAAGAAACAGTGGCTGCTTCTAGAAATGGATGGAGCTGTATACCACAAAATACAGTCCATAAAGACCGAGTACGGGGAAGAGTTGTCCTGGTTAATACCATTTCCAGGCGACTGGCACTGCCTGAAGAAGTGCTCATGAAAATCTATTACGAAGCAGGACTGCATGAATTAGCAGTGGCCAGTGGTTATCCACCCAACTCAATAAAGAACTGCACCATCTTCAGCAGAACTCATGACTTCCTCTTGGAAGCATGGGAGAGCTTTTATCAACATTTTCTGACTGTGTTCCTGCAGAACATGTACAACCCAGATACTTCCACAACTGAGCACAGTGATACGCTAGCCCATGTTAGCCAGTGGCTCCAATCCTTTCCAACAGCAACTTCTGAACAGCAGTGTCACAGAAACCTACAAGAGCTTCTGTCTGACGTAATGGAAAAACATCCCATGTTTCTTGAAGACTTTGACAAATTCATGCAATCTATGGCATCTAGAGACCAATCGTGGAGATTCTGGCAGCAATTTGTATTTCAAGACTGCTTGGCATACCTTGGTCTCTTTCTGGCCATAAGAACGGGGAACTGGCATTTGAGGATGGCTTCTATGAAACAAATGGCTGCTTTGTTTACAGCTTTTGATAGGCCATGTTATGAGAAGCTGATTGCACAGCACATTCATGACATTTGCAAGTGCCCAACACCAGTGCTGAATGCTCTACAGCGAGGAGGTTTCTCCATCAGCTTCAGAGGAATGCATGCACACAATGTTGCCATTGATGAAGCCCACGAGATGGCTATCAACAAAGACTGCAAGGAGGCCATCACAAAACCTAGTGCTGATTACATCAAGCGTGTGGCTACATTCCTGCCAGTTCGTTCCAAGAGTTTGAAAAAACTTAGATGCAGAGCTTTTTCCTGAAGCTCAATCTGATGGTATAGATGATATACTAACTCTGACATGTGCTACACGTGATGCAATCAAACAGGCAGCAAACATCAAAGCACAAACAACAAAACTTGCCTCTGAAAGCCATCTCACAGCCCAATCCCAAGCATCACCTATAATACACATATTCTCAAGAAAAGGTGTATCTCCTGATGTGGCAGAAGACCTCATGACCTTCCGTTCCATGGGTCAGAAGGAGTTTGAAAGATTTGTTGAGTACAACATTCTGCAAGCTCCAAGTGTGCATGTTCCTAAGCATCGGAAGAGGCTCCGCACATTCTCAGAGCGTAAACCATTGGCCAAGAGGGTCTCAGATGTAGAAAAGGAGAGGAAGCTTCAAATACAATGCTGGAAAAAGAGGATGGCTTTTGCTTGCAAAACCAGAACAGTAATAGAGAATACCTTTGAGCAGTATGTTGAGCTACCACGTGCCCTTGTTGACAAGGATGGATTACCACAGAAGGGACAGAAGTCAAGCATAACATGGTTACTTGAAAGTAGGTATTCAAAGGCCTGTAGAAACATCACAACAAATGTCCATCCCACTCAATGGGTAGCAGATGCTGTGGTAATTGATGGCATGTTTCTGCTACACATATCTCCATGGGGACACCACAAGACTATGTCAGACTATGCCAACTTCCTAGCGAAACAACACATCCTACCACACTTTGCTCGAGGATCAAAGGAAGTACACCTCATTTTCGATGACCCAGGAAGACACCCGAACAGTCCCAAAGCATTTGAAAGAGCCAGAAGGAGTGCACAGGCTGAAACCACTCATTCTTGCATCACCTTTAATGAAGCAATACCAACACCAAAGAGGTGGCAAGAAAGTATTCTGACTTGTCATCGATGCAAGAGAGGACTGGTGTCGTTCCTTGCCACCTACCTTGTAGATCACATCAGTAACAGCTTACGCACAACACAGTTGTTTGTCACTGCTGGAGGTTTTGAAGGTTCACTCCAAGATGAAGCCCTAGCAGTGCAACAACACAGCCTCCCCCAGCCAGATCCAAAGTTATGTTGCAATGCCGAAGAAGCAGACACCAGGATCTAGCTACATGCTCTACATTCAGCAGGTGAGAAGAAGCTGATTTTGTCACCAGATACCGATGTGTACCATATAGGCTTGCCCATTGTCGCCAAACATAAAATGGATGTGAAAGTGCCCATGCAGAAATAACAAGCTTGTACAAGGATGCTACAACTTTGTCAACAAGGTTGTGACAGGGTTGTGGACATGCTTGTCACAACCATGTCACAACCATGTCACAACCTTGTCAGTACTTTGTATATGAAACTGTAAACAGACTTAGACAACCATGTAATAAGTATGTACAACCTTGTCACAAGGTTGTTACAAGACTGCCAAATTTCGTTCTGACAAGGTTGTACAACTTAATTTCAAATTCAAAAATCCAATACTCTGATCAATCCAATGATCAACAATTATATAGTGTTACAACACATACACATAATATGTGGCAGTCCCGTGTAGAAATCGAAGGTTATTCCGGAATGGAATTATTGAGAAAAACGCGATCAAAGTTAATCGAACTTATATAAGCTCAAACGTTTGTCTTCTTTGGTATATCTATATTCTAGCGGACGCAGCAGGTACTTGCATGTCTTTTGCGTCTACTGCATGCGCACCTGTAAGCGTACATATCGAGCGCGATCTTTGCGTAGCACACAGCTGCTTTGACCTATCAACTATTCATGGCTACTGGTCCCGCTACTGCCGAGACTTTTGAACCTGCGGAGTCTATCTATGCAAAGCGTAGAGAGAACTATGCCAGAGGAGAAGCGAGAGCTGCTTACCGATTACAGGAATTGCTCAAGCGAAGCTTTTCTAGTTGTAGCTCCGGATCCAGCCCCACCCAAATCACTGGAAGGCGTGACTGCAAGCGTCACTGTTCCCAAGCACTTGCTGGCCTGAGATCATCATATGCTGCGATCAGCAAACACCCAGCTATGGTTTTACAAAACAGGATGGCTAGCTACCCCACCCCCAAGAAGCAAAAGTTGGCACATCAAAACTTCACAGGTATTAACTTTTAGTTGCTTAGGACTGAATTACTAAAATTAATTTTAACTGTTTCTTCACACAGCTCAAAACAAGTGGCTTCGCCAGAATGTTCTTGATGCCCATGGGAACCTCTTGTTCTGTGAGGATTGCATTGTTGCTTGTTTAGGAGTGCACACAGAACGCCTCTGCAAGCAGCGGAACATCAAGCGGAAGCAAAAGCAGCAGCCTGTAGTAGCAATGAGCAAGCATGAAGTACGCCAACAGAAGCTGGAGAGTTACATTCTTCATGACGATGATGATGAGGCGCTGACTTTCTCCCAGTGGTGGCAGATGGTGGCTGATGATGAGGAAGTGGAAGTTCAGTTTCCTTACGAAAGGCATGGTCTGGCTGGCAGGTATAGGAATATGTGTGTGTATGTGTGTGTGTATGTAGGGTATCCAACCTGAAATATGAAGTTGCGCGCATTGATTCCAAAACAGTGGTTTTCAGAAGAGCCAACCCAGGTAAGAAAGAAATCACAGACGGATCGGGTTCGCTTGTTAATTTTATTCGGAAACAGTGCACTGTTCCGGAAGTGGTAAGTCCCGAAAATGTTACGTGACCAATATCAAGCCATGGGCCTAGTTAACCCCCATAAACTTTTTACGCTCACAGACCTAATGAATAACTCACGGCCATGTTTACTGTAGTCCCGCTCGCAGTGGGCAGGGGGCTGGGAACGAAACTATTTTACCAGTTACGGCAAACTTAAATTTATGGTCACGTGCAATTTTTCGGCACTTACCACTTCCGGGAAAGTGTACCGTTTCCGAATAAAATTAACAATCATGCGAACCTGATCCGTCTGTAGTTCCTTTCTTACCTGTGTTGGCTCTTATGAAAACCACTGTTTTGGAATCAATGCGCGCAACTTCATATTTCAGGTTGGACACCCTAGTGTATGCATGCGTACATAACAATACGCACCAAAAAGGAGGTATCCCCT
The DNA here is from genome assembly GCA_949130485.1 of Agelas oroides. Lineage (NCBI taxonomy): Eukaryota > Metazoa > Porifera > Demospongiae > Agelasida > Agelasidae > Agelas > Agelas oroides. The sequence continues at coordinate 20,892,128 of OX422184.1, read as the reverse complement.
TTATCATCTTCTTACTAAGTCGGGTCCCCTTCCCCTCCTACCACTCCCTAAACCCTCATCCAGATACTACCACAATAAGGCAAGCCAGACTAGATAGATAAGGTGATGGAAAAAGCTAACTGGTATTTACTCTTCTTTTTTAACAGAACATCCAACCATGCAAAGGAAGATATCATGTCAGACTTCCTTAAATTTGTGGATGACAACTCACAGCCAAACGGTCGACAATCTGGAAGTTATAGTGCCCAATTCTTCTTCCATCCTAAGTTTAGTCGAATAGCACCACCTAGAGAGGGAGAGAAGAATTTCAGTGAAAAGGTACGCACTTCTGTTGTATCTGAATTCAACAGGGCACAAAGAGAAATGGGCAGAGGTACCTGTGGTCCTACAGCTGCTAGCGAGTGGCTCAAGAAACATCGCTCAAAGGTTGCTCTCCATCCCAGCATGACGGACTACTGTGACACGTGCAAGCATCTAAAGGAGGAAGTGTCTCGTGTTCAGGCGATCATGAACCGCTTGAAGCAGTCTGGCAATGCAAATGAGAGTGAGTTGAGGATGCACGAAGACACCAAACACCACCTGGAAGAACAAATAAGGCAACACAAAGAGGCAGCCACCAAGTCCAGAGAATTTTACAAGACATGCCAGGAGAAATGCAAAACCAGCTGGAGTGAAATTGTGCGACTTACCAACAAGGGCCACCAGACAGCAATGGATAGAGAGGAACTGGACAGTTTGCAGCACTGTTTCACCCTGACAATCAGTGCTGACTACCAGCAGTCAAAGCTCATTCCATCATGGGGCAAGACAGAACAGCCAGGTTCCACCTACTACCTCCAGAAGGTCTCTCATGATGTTTTCGGAATTGTGGACCACAGAGAAGACAAAAGCACCATCTACCTGTTTGATGAGAGAATTGGTCCGAAGAATACTGATCATACTATATCTCTCTACTGATGCAGTACTGGGAGACAGTATCTTGTGAACACCCATGGATCCAGCGACTAGTAATCTTCCTCGACAATGCAACCAGCACTAACAAGAACAGATTTTTGTTCGCATGGGCTATGGAGTTGGTGAGCAGCGGCATGATCAGTCATGTGCACATCAGCTTCATGATAGCTGGCCATACGAAGTTTGCACCAGATCGGCTTTTTGCCACGATAGGAAGTGCATACAAAGTAGCTGATGTCTTTACCATCAACGAGCTCAAATCACTCTGCGCTCCATCAGCAACAACCATCATTGAGAAGGGAGAGAACGTGCTGACATGGTGAGAAACAATGGCAAAGAAGTATTCTGATCTTCCTGGAGTTAGAAAGTTCCATGACTTCCTCGTCGTAAAAGCACACACTGGACAGGTGGTGATGAAGGTCCGAGAACAGTGCTTTGGAGGGCAATGGAAGGATTCGCCACTACACATTGTGAATCCAACAGTTCTTGGTACACCATTCACCAACTACAAAGAACACAACATCAAAGATGACAAAATGGCTAACATGGTGACTATGTACGACAAATTCATCCCACCCAACAGGCGTCCCGAATATTTGCCAGCATTAAAGCAATCAGTCTCCATCTTGAGTTCAACACAGTCATCTCTAACACCAGCAGAAGCTCAAACCTCCTCAATTTCCTCTTCCATACCAAGGCAGAGAAAGGCTAGCAAATGTACTGTTAATGGCTGTGATGGAAGTGGACATCGCAACAAGGCTAGGTGGGCTGAAGGCCACACAACCAAAGCTGGTTGCCCAATCTTTCACGTCATGCACTGACTATTAATTGTATTCTCAATAAACTTCTAAATAAAGCACACCATAGACAAAACACTATCAGTCCCTCTACAACTGTTTTTACTTCCTATCTACGTGTCTCTAAACCACTTCATGGTAATAATTCGTCATCAACATGAAAACTAATGCTTGATCACGCACATTTCAGGTGTTCCTGGTACTTTACTATACCCAAGGCATTATCTGCGTTCACCTCACGTATTTAACACCTGTAATGCACATAATTTGGCTAACACAGGCTCACAACATATGCAACAGTTACTACTTACCCCATTTTTTAGTAGAATCGTGTAGATCCCTCCGTTTCACAGGTTTCACTGACCGCGTGTATCTTCTACCGCATAAATTGAAATTCAATCGATCACGTGGATTTTATAAATTATAAAGCAGTAGGGAGGAGCTATGTTTACTTCCGCATAACTCCGCGCGTAAGATGCGAACTGCGCCCAAACTCCAGCGGAGTGTAGAGCACTCCCAGGGCTGTCGATCTCCACATTTAACTCATTTTTGACCGTGGCGGAATAACCTTCGATTTCTACACGGGACTGTCACATATGCATACTGACTCAAGTTCAGAAAGTCTAGGACAACAACACTATCAGGAAAGCTGTGTTCATTAGGTTAGAATTCCATGAAGCAGCTATAATTAAGTGTAACATTCAGTATTCTTCATCACACTTGCTGGTAAGCTAGGTTTCATTTCAGCTTGTCCAGCTTTGATGGCCAACTTCTTCAGTGACAACTCTGAAAGAAAGGATTTGGCACATCATATCACTGTAATGGACACTGTCCTGAAGCATGCTTGTGTATATGTAGTGAGTAACGAGACTCAAACTGCATCTTTGTTGCTGTACCTTGAGTTAACTCATTGCACGCGGGAGGCCACTTTAGTGGCCCAATAATAGCCAGTTAGCCCACGCGAAGGCCACTAAAGTGGCCCATAAAGTAGAACTCACCGTTTACCGTGAAGCTAAGAAGCTTAGCAAAACTCAGGGGTAGGCCCCTTTATATTTAGTAGTAATGAGGCTAGACCACACCTTTTGGCTGACATCGTTATTCTGGGAAGGCAGGAGACACGGTGCTAGTTCGGGTGATCGCAAGTTTAGCCGAGGTAGTCAGACATGAAGCTTTTACTCAAACACAGCAAGCAACAGCCTCCAGATTTCACTTGAGGTAGGAGTTCTACCTTCAAATAACTTGGAAACTGGCTTATAAGTCAGAGCTGTAAGCATCCAGTGGTAGAATCGTGCTGTTTCAAATTGAGAGTCAGCTACGATGTATAGGGAGCAGAGAAGGGCTTCAAACAAGTAGAAATAGCTTACTTGGCAGCGATACGCCACTTAGATAAACTAGTCCAGCCTAGTTATGCGCTATGTACACAATTTAAGCCACTGCCCAGGGCTTGCTAGCACGCTTGTCAATTTTGACCTTCAGACTTGACAACGCTAATTATGGGCAATTTCTGCTTTGCTAAACTGAGCATGTAAACTATTTGTGCGTACAATGAGTTAAGATAGCTAGCTAGATATTTAGCTGATACAAAGTAGCCTCATTTCCAGGCTAATTGCACAAGAGAAAAGGAACAGCCAGCTGTGAGATAGATCACATGATGAGTAGTTCCCAAAATTGGTTCGAGCCAGTGGCTGTCTACAATCACTGGACTGGACTAGTGGACTGGACTGGTGGACTGACACTGAAAATCATTTTTATGGTTTCTAAGAAGCCTGTGTAGGGCTGCATGATGCATTATGTTAACCCTAAAACTTTTATACACAGAGGTGAAACATTGTATTGGGTATTGATTGAATTGCTCACTAATATACATTTGAGCATTACATAGCCTCGTTCCTAGGCACTTGCTTGAAAAATCGGGTGAGCTAGTGCCTGGAAACGAGGCTAGAGCATTACAGTGTAGCTGTAGTATGCTAATATGGTGTAATGATGACCTCTTTCACTGAAGTCAAATTGTTTAGCACTATAACATATGGAATGAGAAATCCATTACATGCTAGGTGCACCTTCACTAATACTGAAGGCCTAGTAAATTATTTGCTCCAGGACAACAGTATAGCTACAGAGAAGGCTACAGGGTTCCACACAACTCCACAGACAAGTGAGTCTCGTTAGAAAGCGTAAAAAAAACAAACGATTTTTAGTGTCAGTCCGCCAGTCCAGTCCACCAGTCCAGTCCACTAGTCCAGTCCAGTGACTGTAGACGGCCTGAGCCAGTAGAGAAACTAGAGGCATGTGCCAAATGTACTTTGATTAGCCTAAGACGGTAACAGAGTGACCCACTGTATACAGCCTGTAAACAACCCTTGCCCTCGGGCTGCGCCCTCGGGTTCAGGTGATTTATGGACCATAAAACCCTGTCTACTGTGGTTTATCTAATACATAATGATACTGTACAGGCTCATTGCTACGTCTGAATATAATAATCCACCTATATAGGTCATGCACAATGTAGCTGGTACGACAGCTTGCAGCATATGCAATAAAAAAAAACAATGGTAGACAGCTGTACCTGAAACAGCGAAGATGAAATATCCCATGGGCTTGACTTGCTCCCAGAAGCATACTCTCTTCACTAGTAGGGCAGCACTGCATGGGGGTGTAGGTTCAAGCCATTATGAGCAAAGTACGGTGGACACTCTGTCTTCTTCCAGTCACTGCACGCATACCATTTTTAAACCCGTCTTTACGCAGCTGTTTTTAATCTTCAGTACACGAGGCGTGCAATGTGGCGTGGACTTTGTGTATGCGCGTTGCGCAATTCTATTTGAAGCACACTGTAAGGAGGTCTGTTCTACGTGGCGCTGTTCTTGGTTCCTATCAAACTTTCACGCGTTTGCAGGACAGCGCATTGTTTGATAAAAGCTTTTTGAAGAAACCATAAAACGTGGCTGTCAGTCTTTGTAGCCGGCCTTGAGTAGTATGAAGCCACTGATTGACCACTAACCACATTTACTCAGAGCACTATCAAACAATGCAGTGCTGCAGGTGATAACCCCCCACACCCCTGGAAACAGGGAAGCTAGAGTACAAGACTACCAGCTCACTGCTTGATTCTCTCCCACTCCCAAAATGTGGCAAGACGGTAGGTGTTCTGAGCATCACACAGGGCAGACCCTTATCATAAAAATGTTATAGTTGTAGGGAAGAGCAAAATAGATAGCCACATGAATGAGCAACTCATATACTACGTGCATGCCACATGCACGTAACACATACAACACACATGTGGCACATACTGTGCATGTCGATACTGACCAGGAAACATGTATGTTACATGTATTTTTCCTTTTATTTTGCATTGCATGCTTGTTTTTCAAACCAGCACACACGATGTACGAAACATGCATGTCACATGCAGGTACCTGGTAACAACAACAACAGCATAAAAAAAAAAACAGGTTTTGCAGCAGTTAATTTATCTCAAACTTGTGTAGGGTCTTGTGACAGCTTGTCACAACCTTGTGCAAAGATACCAGTTTGTCACCAGGTTGTAACAACCTGGAAACAAACTGACAACCTTGTTTCCAGGTTGTCATAACCTGGAAACAAGGTTGTTGATAGCATGTTTCTTGTATACAAGCTTGTTACAACCATGTCACATGCTTGTGCAACCTTGTCATTTTTGTATGGGTGCAGCTAAGCAGGTTTAACTCCAAGGAGCTTTGTCTGCTCGACATAGGTGCCCTCTTGGATGCATTCGGTGCTGATCCAGAACTGGCTAGCGTTCCCAATGACCAACTAGCAAACACAATGCAGATGCTTTATATATCAACAGGCTGTGATTATGTGTCCTTTTTTCATGGATTTGGTAAAGCCTCATTTATTCAAACAATTTTGAGGTATGCCGAATTTATAACATCTGGATTAGGGCACACACCTGGTAAACTCACAGACACATCCCTAGTGGATGGTGCTAGTGATTTTGGATTTCTGGCCTTTATGCGTCTGGTGGGAAGTGTATACTTTCACAAACACAGATCAGCCTTCTTGCCAGCGTTTACATCTCCAAACCAGCACTTCAACTCTTTCTGCAAAGAAGGACAGCATCACCATGACCAACATCTCCTCTGGCTTCAAGACATCAGAAATAGGATTTGGGGCAAGATACAATATGAGGAGGACATGCTGCCATCCGATGAAGCACTGAAGCGCCATTGGAAAAGAGCCTGCTGGGTAGCCGACATGTGGCAACAGGCAACCCAAAATGTAATAGTGATGAAGGCAATGCACGGTAATGGGTGGATTGTGGAAGATAGACAGTTGCGTATAGATTGGGACAGTAGGGAGAACATGATGGACGTAAGGCAGAGGGTGTCACTTCTGAGAAAAGGGTGTAGCTGCAGACGGTCTGCATGCACAAATATGCAGTGTGGGTGCAAGCGAGAAAGGCATAGTTGTGGAGCAGGTTGCACATGCCTGAATTGTTGTAACTTGCCAGCAAGCAGCAGGGAAGCAGACACAAAGGCACTTACAGTTGAGGGTGATGAGGATCTTGAGCACATAATGGGGTGGGTGTTCGGAAACCTTGAAGATGAGGAAGTAGTTGAACACAGTGACACAGAAGATGATGATCTTGGGTTGTTCTACTAACAATCCTGGTTCTACTGTCTTCCAAGTTTTCACCAACAGACACTTCCTCAGCACTGAACACCACTTACCTCTATTCATCACACATCAAACATCCCATCCTCTGCCCCTTGTACATTTATGTTCCCTACATACGTGAGTTGTGGTGTTAGTAGCCCAGAGGGTCCACACGATCGTGTGCAGCACTCTCTCGCATCACTGCTCCTCCCAATGCCAACATCCTCTCCTCACCTTGGAGCTTCCTCGTGTGAGTAGCCCAGAGAGTCCACATGATCGTGTGCAGCACTCTCTCGCATCACTGCTCCTCCCAATGCCAACATCCTCTCCTCACCTTGGAGCTTCCTCGTGTGAGTAGCCCAGAGAGTCCACACGATCGCGTGCAGCACTCTCTGGGTTGCTAGCATCATTGCTTCTCCCAATGCCAACATCTCTCCTCACCTTGGAGCTTCCTCGTGTGAGTAGCCCAGAGAGTCCACACGATCGCGTGCAGCACTCTCTGGGTTGCTAGCATCACTGCTCCTCCCAATGCCAACATCCTCTCTCCTCACCTTGGAGCTTCCTCGTGTGAGTAGCCCAGAGGGTCCACACGATCGTGCGCAGCACTCTCTGGGTTGCTAGCATCACTGCTCCTCCCAATGCCAACATCCTCTCCTCACCTTGGAGCTTCCTCGTGTGAGTAGCCCAGAGGGTCCACACGATCGTGCGCAGCACTCTCTGGGTTGCTAGCATCACTGCTCCTCCCAATGCCAACATCCTCTCCTCACCTTGAAGCATTCTACTACTTGCATCTTCACCAACTATCCCAGATGATGTACTACATTACTGTACATACCACTGCCATCATACCCACAATAACCAACACCAATCTCTACTCCCAAATGTACCTCCTTGCAGCCTATTCCATCTACCATAGCCCTACCCACAATAACCAACAATAATCAACAACAACCTCTACTCCCAACGTACCTCGTTGCAGCCTATTCCACCCTATCATAAACCTGCCATCCCATTTCATATACCTTATCTTCTGATCCACTGGACTCTCTTCATGTTTGTTTTTTAAACTTCTTTGTATATATTCTTGTGTATACTCTATATTTTCATTTTTTAATTTTTTATGCACACACTGTTTGTTCATGCCGCACACACACATTATTTCAATTTTGCATTCCATATACATATGTACGCACTAGGCCTCACCCTTACACGCAATCACGCAAACAGGGTGAGTGGGGTGGATGAGTACTCCCTCCGCGTGGGCCACCCTGGGATTCTGAGTGACATACTCAGAATGCAAATGTACTCATATTATCACAGTCTATTTTTATTAACTTAACTGACTTGTACTTAATAAACAATATGCAATCACACATATAGCCTCGTACCCAGGCCGCGTGGGAGGAGAAAGACGGTCTGGTATTGACTGCTTGCGCATGCGCAATCATTCCCAGAAAAACCTTGGAATCCGTTTACGTTTGGAAATTGTCGGTAAAATCAATACGTTTACGTCCGATATATTTCCGTATCATCTAAAGATGTAGCCGTTCCACAGCTGAATTACCTTCAATTCTAGGATAATCGTTGTGTATACGAAGGCAGAGATGCTTTCTTGCGGCTAACAACTACTTTCAGTAAGTCAGTAGTTGGTGTCACTTATGATTGCCAAATTTAACAGCATAAGTGTGCGTTGTTTAGTTGTAGCTCTTTTTTCAGCTTTGTACGTATACTACTTTCCAATATCTTGTCTGTATATTACTGCACGTGGACAATCTACGTAAATGTTACAATTTTACGGAAATATAGCGTAAACGGCCGCGCATGCGCAAGCAGTCGATACCAGGCCGTCTTTATCCTCCCACGCGGCCTGGGTACGAGGCTATCACACTACTTACTGAAGGTTCTACCACACACCTGCTCAATCTCATCCCAACCAAGTAAAAAAACAAACAACATATTACTTTAGGAGTATTTGTGTTGTGTATATACAAGACCACACCAAAGTGATTTCACGTTTCATGAACAAACCAGTGGTGAAAAAAAATTCAATATGAATATCATTAATGTATATTGCCATGTCAGCTAGGCCACAAGGTAGGGTAGCCGATATGAATAATTAATTATCGTACGTGACGAAACGTGACGTATATTTTGTGGATATTCGAGTTCCGCGAGCATCCGCGGTATGCGCATTTCTCCGCAAAACTCTGGAACTTCACCCCGTTTCTCTCTTGGAGTCCTCTGTATACTTTTGTAAACTACGGAAATAGATTCTGTAGCTACAGAGCTTCACGTCGATGCCATTTTCGAGGGGGTTGTCGACTAGTCTTTCGGTGCCGACGCTCGAGTTCACTCGGTACCGACGCTAGACCAATGAAGGGGCGGCAGAGAAAGGAGAGCGCAGTGAGAGAAAACTCAGAAACAGAGGGTTCCTCACCTGTCAAGGCCCAAGTGGACAACCCATACTAACAGGTTTGTGCGGGAATGGGATCAACCAAAGGGTAGAACCACCTCTACTACTGCCAAACCTGCCGGTTGGTAGCCATTCAATGGAGAATTTGTGTCTACAGCTCACATAGAATAAGTTTTTGTGGCTGTATATAGGCCAAAACGTTAGGATAGGTACTACATCCACTACTAGTTATGTAGCTAGTACCTTTTGTTGATTGAAAGGCTTGTGTTAGCTTCTAGTCTGTCTATCATTTACAGGTATTGCGGTAGTGAAGCCTACTAGACTGGTCAATGGTGGCCCTTACTCATGAAAACCATGCTATATAGATCTATCTCACCAGAAGGTTGTGTTGTTTGGTTCTTTGGTTAGTGTTTGAACAAAGTTCCGTTGTATTTCATAGAGCAGAACCACCTGAAAAAAAACACTTAAAAACACCGCTATTAATTATTCATAATGCTATAGTCATAATACAAGTAATGAATCGTCCTCTAAATCTTCCAGTAGATTATAAAAATAATGTTCACTATCCCCATTATAAACTACTTCATGTAACCTACTATCACTACTGAATGAAACAACATAGCCTTCATACCACTGTACTTCCCCATCCTCATTAAATTTTTGCTTGATTCGGTTCCCAACCAAAAGTTCTGGACTGTTCACAAAGTCTAATTTTTGTTTTTTAGCAGTTGGGGGTTCGTCATGTTCTAAGCTGGTCATCAAATGGATGTAGTCTGCTTTTAGCTCATTATAAGTTTTAGGTTTACGGTTTGCTGAAAATGGTACAACTTTTCGCTTATTTGTCATTGCGTGCCGTTTAAGAAGATTTTTTATGAGCCTCAATTTCTCAGCTTCGCATTCCTTTCTATTTAATCGCTTTTCTTCAATATCTTGAATAGCATTTTCTAGTTCCTGTTCTGAGGTAATAACTGGGATACTCTCAAGTTTCTCCATAGCAGATTTAGCTCTTATCTCTTTTTGATGTGCCTTTTCCAAATCATTTTTACGTTTCTCTATCCTTTTTCTTTGCACTTCTATCTCTACTTCCTGGTTCCGTTTCTGCACAGCTCGCCTTTCTGACACTGCTAAGTCTATAACCGTGTCCTTATCAACTGTTTCTAGCCACTCCATGGTTTTATTGCGCTTGCCTTCAATAAGCGCACTTTTTGTGTGCTGCTTGGCATTTACAAGTGGTGCTGTTAGCCAATCATTGAGGCCCAACAAACTCTCACATATATCATTGTGTGGTTTCAACTCTCTCAGAATTTGTCGGATGTTGTCGTCTGGAGCCCAATACTTTCCTCCTGGAAGCTGGTCCTTTTTGTAATTGGTGAGTTTGTCTTTCATTGCTGCAGCTGCTGCTGCAATGCGGGGTAAAAGTATGGAATCATCCCAATCATTGTGTGCAAGGAGGTATTTATAAATAATGGTAGCGTCTCTATGTTTTCTGTGGTTTGTCTTTTTTGAATCTGAGTAGAGTCTTTCTTCAGATGGGAAGGCTTTGTAGTAAGGGTTGAGTGCCTGTTCAGGATGCTGTGCAAGCTCTCCTAGGCTGATTTGCAACTCTAGATAGTGTGTATTCATGTCAAGAACATTCTTGAACAGGTCATTTGATTTGATTAGCATCATTAAATCGGCATAAATGTGGTAAAAGAATAAGCCATCAAGTTTTAATTGCGCAAGCTCTGAATCATTATTTAATTTTTTTTGTAAATCCTGTTCAAGCTTATTTAATGTCTTAGTTGTAGATAGCTGGTCAAGATATTCAGCTGCTATGGGCGCTAGATAAAAAGCTCGTGCTGCATTAGAAGCTGTAACAAAATACCTACTACCAACTTGCCTCTGCAGTTTGATAGTTGCTGCTTGTTTATACTTTGTCTCCCTTTCAGCATTTCCATACTTTTCAGCTTGGATACGAAGGAAGTCAGGAAAATCTAATACTCCATGTCCATATTCTGGTGTCCCATGTTTTCCGAAGACTTTGCAGAACTCATGAACAAAGCGATCTCCTGGCTCATAGTCTCGGAAGCTGCTTTCTGTGTCTTCGGTAGCTTCCTTGTAAAACTGCCTGACTCCTGCATTCTGAGCCTTACGCAGATTCACCCCCAGGTGCATGCCACAGAAATTCTGCACAAGGTGAGTTGTAGGGTTTTCCCTTGAGGGCTCTCCAAATCTGTCTCTGTCTTGCACTCTACGCTCCTCAAGCAATTTGTTCAAGCGTTTCTGGGTTGATGCTCCATCTGAACCAGATGATGCTATGGAATTCCAATTTATGTTATTTGCACCATTCAGTTTGAGTTTGTGGGCAAGTTCTCTAAGTCGGTTTAGTTCGCGATCAATGTGTTCTACCACAGAATCAGCTGTTCCATCTGGAACTTCACCTACACTTAAACATAGATCATTAACTGCAATACTATTCAATTTTTGCTGATTGAGAGTAGTACCATCTGTGTTCAGGTGCTTTTGTGATGCATCAGCTAAAACTGTAGCCTTGTGAATGTCATTTACTGTAGGAAGTTCTTGACTACGCATGTATAGTGCAGCTGCTCGCTTTGGAAGTTTTAGAGACTCTACATTAACTGAAGGAATCATGGATTTTAAGACAGCTTTAATTATCTTGGCTATTTTTGCAGGTGTAATTTGCATTGTCAAAAGCTTATAGTATAGCTCTCGGACTCCATTAGAGTAACGTTTTCCATTGGTAGTTGTGACAACAAATTGCTCTAACTCTTGGCCGTCCTGTTTCTCATTGTAGGTCATGCCATCAACTTGGCCCAGCTCTTCCTCTAATTGAGTGATATTTTCTTGAAGAGACTGATTTTCTTCTATAAGTCTGGCAACCATTTCCTGCAGCTCTTCATGCTCACTCTCAAGGTGAAAAGATACTCTTTGTTCTGCCTCCAGTTGTAGTTTTGTGGCCTCTAAACCAGATGTAGTCTGAGTAAGGGCTGCTGTGGCTTCTGAAACCTCAAGTTGAAGGTTTTCTATTGTTGTTTTAGCTGTATATAATTTATTCTGTACTTCGTGTAGTCGTTTGTCCTTCCGTTTGTCTCTCCTGTCAACATTTTTCTTTAAATAGTGTGGGTTTGAGGTGGGTGGAGTTTGTGGGAGCTTGTTTTCGTTACATGAAGATGATTTTGTTGGACTAACTCTTGCTTTGTAATAGGTCATGGGAGTGTCTAGATTCTTCTTGTGTGTTCTTAACATATTTTCTATCACTCGGTATGCATTGTCTGCTCTGTATGCTTTTAGCTGTGGATCAATGTTTATGTAGATGGCTCCTATTTCACATTTACTTAGTTTTCTATCCTGCTTTAGGTGGGAGTGCAGCTCAGAATAGAACCTCCTTGTTGGAACTTGGGAAAGCTGCCAGTGTTTCCCTGAAGGGTTGTCAACTACTTTGTCCAGAACAGAAGTAGTCAAACCTTCCTGCTCAAGGACTGCTGTTCCTAAATAGAAATTATTAACAGGATTCTGTCATTTTGGTTTGCTCTATGGATTTATATACTTATATATTTATGTGTGCATACCTTTACGATCTCTTGTCACACGTTGTATCCAAGTCCGAGCAAGGTAGCTTTTGAGCTCATCTCCTTTTAGAGCCTTAGTTGGTAGCTGCAGTCGATCTACAGTCTGGTAGAAACGGCCAGGTCGCTGAATCGAAATTGCTGGGTAGAGTTTGGTCACCCATTTTGCCAATAGTTCTTGTGGACCTGAACAGGGCACCTCAGGGTGCCTCTGCCAGTAATCCAGCTGGTCAGCATGACCCTTCAGATCCAACAGAGCTTTATAGGTTGGGAATCTACTCACACTAGCATCAAAACCAACAGGTAAAGGGATATCCATTTTATTCCGTGCAACACAGCTGTTTTGTAATCTCGCGGGAAATACGCGGTACTATTTTGAACCAATCACAACGTTAATCGAAGTCACGTGAAACCACACCCCCAGGACCACAAGATGGCGACGGAACGTGCGACGTGTCAACTACAGCGCGATCCTGTTCACTGAAGCAACTGAACTTGTACCTTCATAACAAAGTTATAGTTTAGTGAATGTCAGTGAGTAACTTTGAGACAACTTTAGAGTAAATCTGTTGATATAGATTTTTCGTTTGGCTACCCTACACAAGGTAGTGTGTGATCTGGACCACATCCATTAGTGTGCAATCCATATTCCATTTGTGAAAACCACAGACCTACCAGATTCATTAAACATGACATCTATTTAGTATGGTGCAATGAATGCACAAATAATGTCTTACACAACCCTTAGAAACAAATTTAGCATTTTTTATTTATTTGTAAGCCAGCATATGAGCTAAATGGTACAGGGCCTAGCCAGTTTATAATGCTCCAATATGCGGATTTTTTGAGTCTCAAATACACATAAAGTATGCATGGGAACAACTTACTATTCACTTGGTAGAAAGTTGCACCAAAGGACAACATCCACAGCAAAAATCGTCATCTCTGCTACTGGCGAAACGCTGTTCGGGAGGCGATCGTGTCCCCCATTCAGAACCAGCAAAATGGAGGATACCTCGAAAACGACGCGATTTCTCTACTGTTTCAAGGCGAAACGATACCGGACTTGTTCAGTTACATAGTACAGTTCTTGCTCTTTCTGCAAGACTCGATCAACTGCTGCGAGCTCACACACGCACGACGACAGCTGCCCTCAAACGAAGTGCTCCAAATGGAGTCTTCCACGTGGTCGGTAAGTTCATGACGTATTCGCGCGCGCGTTTACGCCAAAAATTAAAAAATGACCGTTTCTATTGCACTTCCGGTCGCTGGCGAAACGGCTGTGTAGTCGTTCCGCCAGTGACAAGTATACGGGGATTATTGAAAAAACAGGAAGTTAAAACGCAGGCGCATTCCAGCGTTTAATTAACGGCACCTTGTTTTCCGGTGAGTTTTCAAAGTCTCTTGCCAACAAACAAGAAGCTGTAGGCGCCTACTTTGCCAGCGGTTTTATAGACCAATGAGTCTACCATCGAGATCCAACGTTTCAAGTTGCAGCTTCTTACCGCTTCGTGTAGGGAAGCCGTTGTTTACGGATGGTTCGATCGTACCTCGTGCGACAGGGGTGCGGTTTTTGGTGGCACGTTTTTGTTCGCCCCCCCTGAGTAGTAGTCTCGTGCCCAGACCCCGCCCTCTCACGAGGGTCTGGTGACCTTCGGCCGATTCCTCGGCTTCATTAAGTTGATTGCTTTTCGACGGGGAATTTGCCAACAGCCAATCACGTTGCAGAAAACACAATCTGTGGTTGCAACACCGGAAATTCTTGACTACTTCAACACGATGACACAGCACTTTTTTGGCGCGTAAATTAGTTATCAGTTCGCAACTATGCATACAGTAAGCTATGAATTTTTAATAAAGCCCAAGGAATCAGCTGGATGTCACCAGACCCTCTCCTCGCTGGTGGGGTCTGGGCACGAGACTACCCCTGAGCTGCATGAAACAGGTACCATTCGAAAGCACTGGAATAGGGCTACAATATATGCAAAAACTAAGCGTGTACTCAAACAACTCTCTGAGGTACGCGCGCTGGAATGTGGACTAAAAAATTGCGGTTAACGCATGTTATCTGTAACATGGAAACTGTGCTGAAATACAAACACATCACTGGTTCAACCCACTGATACTGTAGGACTAAGCCTGGACAAAGTCCCAGACAGAGGCTAGAGTCTGATGTGACTAAGGAGTCACTACTGCAGCCTCTTTAGTAGATAGTCAAAAGCACAAGAGATATGAAAATGTGATGGAGAGAGAGGGGGGGCTAAAGACAATAGAAAGGTGTGTGTGTGTTGGGGGGTAGCCTCGTACCCAGGCTCTCCTCATGCAGAAAAGCGGGTACGAGGCTATTGGGGGGAACAAGCCTATAATGCAGCGGAACAAAATTAGCAATCTTCAGTCACTCTTCTTGCTCTTTGTTGCTCCGATCTTTGTCTGTCTCTTCCTCCATTAATAACCACCTCTTCCCCATCCTCCTAGTCATAATAAGGCAAACACTATAAAGTTGAGATGGATGTAGAAACTTCTGACAGCCGTGCATGCACCAGGATTGTGTGCTCCACCTAGGAAAGTAAAGGCAATAACATTTCAGCTAACGGTAAACATGCATGGTACCCAGACACTAAGACTTGTTTTCATGGGAAAAGAATTTGGGAAGCTAATGTCATCTGTAACTAGTTACAAAGGGTATAAAAAATATCAACATTCAGGATGGCAGGCATAGCGGCTACATTTGGCCCTAAATAATGCACATTTGAGGGATTGTAGTTTACACGCACAGTACGATATTACTTTGGACAGAGTGAGTAGCTAGGATCACAACAGTGACAGACTCATCGTGGCTTCAACCTCAAAGGAGGCAAACAGTTCTGGTTTATAGTGGAACACTGGAGGCAGCCTGGCGAAACAGAAGTTGCTATACATGTGCAAAATACACTGTAAATCAATGCGCACAGTTCATAAAACCTTGAAGCTAGCAGGTGAATCTTGGTTTACAGTCTCATTCACGGGCCCAGCCCAGCTTTTGGTTGCCTACTTTCTGTAATTCAAGGACAGAAAGCTGGGTAGGAGCCTGAAAAAGAGGCTTCTTCTTGACCCTCTGCTGCCTGATTCATATGTCAGGCTTGAGAAAAAGCTAAACTACGTCTACGGTATCACACCCATAAAGAAGTTAGCTTTTGCCTTTACAAATCATGCGTTTTACAGGCAGGGATAAACTTGTTCTTGAGCTCCCCAGTTCGATTTTCTCACTCGAGCCCAGTTCTGTCCAAGTTTGCTGCTAACCGCCTGTACCTACACTTGTATTATAAACTCACCGCTGAAAGTCACTTTCCAACTGTCCAGAACGGCTGTACACATCTTTCAAATGCTTCTGATACGAGAATAGCAAGGATGGTTGCTTCTTCAAGCAAAAAAACTAACGCTAGCTTTGCTGGCTTATCACCACGTGGCGAAGGGGGGTCTTTGCGTTTTGCAATTTTTTAGTCCGCATTCCAGCGCGCGTATCTCTGAGGCTTGTTTGAGTACACGCTTAGTTTTTGCATATATTGTAGCCCTATTCCAGTGCTTTCGAATGGTACCTGTTTCATGCAGCTCAGGGGGGGGCGAACAAAAACGTGCCACCAAAAACCGCACCCCTGTCGCACGAGGTACGATCGAACTGTCCGTAAACAACGGCTTCCCTACACGAAGCGGTAAGAAGCTGCAACTTGAAACGTTGGATCTCGATAGTAGACTCATTGGTCTATAAAACCGCTGGCAAAGTAGGCGCCTACAGCTTCTTGTTTGTTGGCAAGAGACTTTGAAAACTCACCGGAAAACAAGGTGCCGTTAATTAAACGTTGGAATTTTTGTACGTATACACTTTCCGTTTTTTCAATGATCGTCCGTATATTGTCACTGGCGAAACGACTGATTAGTCTCTAATAACCCGCTTATAACCACCATTTCTCTAGCTAGTCTGCAACTTGTAATTTTGTTTATGCAGTGATATGAATGCTCTGCAAAAACAAGTTGGTTGTTTTATCCACAGAGTGGTTACCACACAGAGCTGGAGAGACAGTGGTTATGAGAGGTTTACTTTGGTATGGAAGACTATTGGTATAAAGCAACCCAAGAGGCAGCTGTCCAGTTCATCTTACAACCACAATACACTGACAACCCTCAGAAAATCTGTGAAGGAGTCATTACAAATGCACTTTTGAGTTGTAGTAAGGAATTACTTCCATGCTCTTAATGCAAGCAGGTGATTCCCTCACAGATCTTCTGAGGGATTTCAGTGTGTTGTGGTTGTAAGATGAACTGGGCAGCTGTCACTGTTTGCTTAAATACTAACCAGCTAGCTAAGTGACAACAAAACTCTGGTAGCCACCATATTTGAACAGTTGAAGACCTGCTAAGCCTGAGTGAGAACATCCAAAGTTTCTGGTATATACAGGTAAGTCACAATGTAAATCAAGATTTTATTATCTTAACCTGAAGTATTATTATACACAGTTTACAGTATAATAAAAGAAAAAAAATGCAAAGCAGAATATGATGTATGTCATTCATGTATGCGAGGTTGTGATCCATGTTATGGCCACACCCCCAATATTCAGACTACAAACTGCAATTTTGCCTACAGCATAAAAACAAAATAAAACAAAACAAAAAAGGACTAAAATATTAATCTGCAACTGTCCCCAAGTTCGTAATCAATTTAGTTCACGACTGCCAGCAAGGCGGAATTGGTGTGGAAATCATTGATTGCTGTGTCTTGTTCATAGTTTCCAACACCAACTGGAGCAATGTCTACTGTGACCGTCCGGAGAACATCCAATGTAATGACATCCTCGTTGTTTCCACTGTCTATTGCGACTGACCGAGGTGAGGTTTTCGTCCATAATGATGTACGACTTGTGGTAAGACAATTTTCAGCCTTGCGGGTATGTTCAACAGGTGCTTGTGATGAAAGAAAGGATCCAGATGTAGCAGGCTTAGGGAAGAGAAAATGTTGCTCTTGATTTCCCGTGTGATAATCATCTGATACAGGAATGCTGACATCCTGTGTACCAGTCATTCGAATATTGTTCTCTAGTTCGATCTTTTCGGTATCACTTAGACCAACAACATCAATCAATGGACTTAGAATGCAATCATCGTTTTCTCCCCTGTCACAACATTGTGTACTTTTGAACAACGCGCTGAGGGTACCATTTGTGTGAGTAGACATGGGCATTAATTCGTGGTCTTCAGCTGCCTGATTTGAAGACTGTGTATGTTGGAATCTCTTCTGTGTACGTTCATTTACACTGTGACGAACACTATGGATTGGATCTTCTGATTTGAAACTGTCATCAAAAACATTGTCTCCTTGCAGACAGTTGTCACGACTGCTCATTCCCTCCAAAGAAACCGGAGCTTGCATCAAGCGTTGCATAAACATGGGGGGTGTGATTGTTGCAGGACCTGGGCACATGAAGTACTGCAGAGGACTGACTGATAGTGGTGGAAATACGTATGGCATTGGTTGCCGTTCAGGTGTGAGCCCATAGTTGTACAGAGATGGTGGGGTGAGGCTGAGCATGGGACCTGGTGTAGTTCTGGATACGCGTGCACCCCCAAAGAACTCGTGCAAAGGTGAAGCTGCTGTATATAGGGGACACACGTTCTCTACTGTGTTTCCCATTTGCAATCCTGTGGGGTGGTGGAGATCAAGTCCAAACAGGTCTTTGGCTACTTGCTGTGGATCGGTTGCAGGAGCAGCAATGCCAAGACACCGGGAAGGGGTGTGGTGGGTGTCAAAGGAAGGTATGGGCTGAGGTGACGGAAGCTGGTGTGAAACCTAAGAGAAAACAGAGGGAACATGAGTTAACAGAGATGAGATATACACAAGAGGTCAATCTTCGTGGTAACTGTCTAGTTTATGTGAAGGAGTGCAATTTATCAATGATCACCAAATCATGTCTTCCTGAGCAAGACAAAGGGAAGCCTAAGTGCTATGTGGAGTTGTGCAGGTACGTTTGGGCAAATACTTCGACAGCTACACTGGGGCATTCACTCCTTGTGTGGCTAGTAAATACATGCCTCGACCCAAAATAACACATGGTATAGGGTACTTATAGCATGCAATACACAAATAGACATCAACTGCACAGCAATGCCTGACACTTTTTTAAGATGGTATGTAGTCTACATGCAGACCTCAGCCTTCTCATATAGAAATACCTCCAAAATCAGATTAACAGTTACAAGCAGACAACTAAAAGTACAGTTTTGTGTAAATTATGATTATGCAACAGTTAGCAATACAGCTGCAATTCTGGTTTAGCACTGCTAGTAGCACTTAGTTATACGAATAGCGTGTAGCTGAAGTGGTAAAGAACGTGTACAGAAATTTACAGAGTTCTTCGATGTTCTCCCCATATTTGTACCAAGTGGTCCCGAGGGCACTCGCAAAAGCACTCATATCTCGGAGAGTACAATAGCTATGAAAATTGGACCTTTTGTAAGTTATAGTAAATAGCTAGGAGAGCTAGGCAGCGTTGGCTGCGTGTTCATAGGGCGTTCTGTACCATGTGTAAGCTGAGCCTGCGAGACCACTTTTCCCAATATGGTACGCTTCATATTTCCCGTGGAATTTAAATATCATCTTGATTAGGCTTGCTAACTGGGAGATGCAGTGCTTGGAAGTTGACCGTGCGTTGAGCTCCTTATGACATCACGCGGTTACGCAGGTGAAATCAATTTCGAGGTCTGCGTGTAGACTGATGTGTATTTCTTTAATCAGATGCGACGGCTACTATTTTTGTTGTTGTTTGTTTTTGTGTGGCTACTATTCAAGGGCGGTGTTTATTTCTTGGAAAAGCCCGTGTATATCAACGAAAGCTGAATAGGGCATGTACAACCGATACAGCTAGGCCTAGGGCTATGGAGCCATTGCACTTGACTTCTCAGCAGCTAACCACAGTGCAATGACTGATAGAAGCTGGCAGTAGTACACACAGCCTCTCAGTCCTGCTGTCAGTAGTGGAAACTAATCATAGAACTTCAACAGCTCTATACTGGAAATTTGTTCAAAGTTGGCAGGTTGCAAGAACATGAATACATGCAGACTGCAATGTTCTTGTAAATCTGTCACAACGTACTGAGTTACTGACCTGTGCTACAGGTGGTGGTTGTGAGGACTGAGGAGGAACCATCGCTTGCAGAGCGGAAGAGATAGAAGCAGCTGCATGGAAGAGGTGATACCAAAATGATTACACATCCGGTGTATACTTCAACACACACACACACATGCACACACACACACACACACACACACACACATACACACACACACACACACACACACACACACACTGCATACACACAGATATGAACGAACACACACACACTGCATACACACAGACTAGCCTCGTCCCCAGGCCCCTCCCCCCCCGAGGAGAGGCCTGGTACACACTGTCTGCGCATGCGCGAAATATTCCGTTATATTTTCCATAAAAAGCTTCGTGCACTTCCTTGTCCGTATGCAGAAGATTATACTAACCAAGAATACAGAGCTTTCTTTGAAATAGACTCCAGCGATGATTTAACTTGCAGAACCCTGCTGGGATACTACTTTTCAGACGTGGCAGTATCATTTTTCCAAATGTACAATCCAACAGAAAGGTAACAAATCGATTTACCAAAAAGGGCCGTTCAGAAATACTTATCTCCCTTCGTACATGGCTTGTAGCGGCTCCGCCTTGAACATGATCGGCCTTTACAACAGAAACGGCGCACGATACAGCCTTAGCAAGCAGCGAATTGCCTGGAGCTACACTCACTCTCTCCTTTATTTGCGTGAAACGAACATGCACGGCTCATATACATAACTAATGTACGGTAAGTATACGCTATTTTACGAATCCCCTAAAAACTGGGGATATTACGCGCATGCGCAAACGGTGTGTACCAGGCCTCTCCTCGGGGGGGGGGGAGGGGCCTGGGGACGAGGCTAACACACAGACGTGCATGACATAATCGGAAAGGGTTCAGAAAAGGAAGGCACCCTTTTACCCTTGGCGCTGCTCACGTGAGAAAAAGTACCAGGCTGTCACTGTCTGCACAACTTCAATGTTCTGGAGCAGGGGAGCCTGGGAACGAGGCTAAGAACACACATGTACTTTGGTATGTAAACTATACGCACTATATGCTCACATGATTTAGACGAGCACTTGAACATCATGGTCTTTCCAACACGTCTCAGAAACTTCTCCACCTCTGCTTCCAGTAATGTCTTCTTGCCAGGATTGATCTGTGAGTTTGAGGGGTACACCACGCAAACTGAGCAATTTGGTTTGAACCAGCAAAGAAAAAACTTCAAATGTACTAATACTAGCTAGTGAAGTCAGTGAACTACAAACTGAAGGCCTGGGAGATTTCTTCATGTAACATCAGGTAGACACACGAATCTATCTGCTTACCTCCCAGAAAAATCCCTTCTTTCCTCGCCAGCTCTCGTATTGATCCACTTTACAGAATGCTGCGTTCAGCGAAAGGTTGTGCCTGATTGAATTCTAAAGAGGAGTAATAAAAAAACTTAATTAAATTCTGACTCAGTCATACTACACTAGGCTACTATCTCTGCAATGTATACTTCTTCATATGTGCTACCATATTGGAAGGCAACTGAATATGAAACCAAACGCAACCAACACTAGACCATTAAGGCAACTTATACCAACCACAGGTACCACAGAACACAACTCAAGTTTGAAGATTTTTATTTAAGGGTGGTTGGAACTAATTGCGGGCGTGCAATAAGGCCTGCTGCAGCTTAGCATCGGTATGTCCACAAGCTGAACGGTAGAGTAGCCAGACCTATTTGTTGATAACATTTTTGAATGGAGTAACTTACTAACTTGTAACGTCAGCAGCTGTCGCTTTGTCGTGTTCTGCGGTCAACTTGCACAATTCGGACACCCAATCAGTGGAAAGGCTGCCAAACTCCATTGTTGTTTTGCTGTTCACAGTTCTGATTTGTGTCCTTTTTACAGCAAATTGCCATGTTCTAGATTCGCCCTTAGTAGTGTCCTCGCTAAGCTCAGAACACTACAGCCGTGGGCCCTTCGGCCTTCTAAATCCCGTAGATTCCATGGTTTCCGAATATATGGTTGCTAGCATGCATTATGATGACAACAACACAGCTAAGTTCTATGCCAGAACCTTCTATATTTGAGTTGCACAAGCTATTTTGAAAGCTGCTAGGTTACACTAGTTGCAAAAGTGCACACTAGTCCAAGACTTGTTTATCCTCGTGAGAGGGGGAGGGTCTGGGGACGGAAGGCAAGTGAAGTAAAGCGTATTCAAAATTTTGATAATTCTGCAGGCTGGTATGTAGCATTTGTTTAGCTTCAATTTTAGTCTATGGAGTATATAGCACATACCAGTACATGAAAGGAATGTCACTTGTAGAAGAGTTTGAGGTGCTAGTACAAAATCCTATTGAAAACTGACGTTTTGCCTTCCAAAATGACCCACACTACTCGCATGATGTAAATTATAACGTAAATGTAATTCTTCTATTTTGCATACCTTCCATCCATCTGGAGCCGTCTTATAGTATGGGAATTCATGTCTGTTGGAATGGGAAATGCAAAGACATGACATCTGCACCATCACACACACACACACACACACACACACACACACACACACACACACACACACACACACACACACACACACACACACACACACACACACACACACACACACACACACACACACACACACACGCACACACACACACACACACACACACAATAGGCAACTCACTCGATAATTCTGTAAATCTCATTCACCGGCAGAAACCCCTTTTCACTGGCAAAGAGAGCCATCGCAATCAGACATGCGTACGAGCAGTCGGGCCTCTTGTATTTGGTACTAGTAGCCGTGGCGCGGTTTTTCCCGCGACGGGAGCGAGGTGTAAGCTGTCCGTTCCCAGTGGATCTTTCATTCTCACTCGTGCTCGGAGATAGTGTCCAGGAGGCTGTGCTGCTTCGTCCTTGGTTTGTACAGCCGTCGACCGCTGTTTGTGGGATTGGAAAGAGGGGGCGCGCGCATGGGCGTGTCCCGCCGAAATCGGAAGAGCTAGAGCTAGAGCTAGAGCTAGAGCTAGAGATGATGGGAATGGGTACGCCGGCGACCCAGTTTAGATTTGTAAGGTCAGTCATTCTCTTGTAAGTATTAGTGGTAGCACATAAAGCTGCGGTATAAATTTGAATAGGATTTTTACTTGCTGTTTATAGCTACTTATAGCTGTATCATAGATACCAGAATAAACGGGAATGCGTTGCCACGTACATTTCAGGTGCAGTGAACATCGACGCTGCCATGGCATCCGTAGCCCTGGGTCATCGTTGCTACCGTGCAGCAATGCAATAAACATTGTCATCGCGTCACAAAAGTGCGACCAGTAATCAGCCAGACTTCCGGCGAGGGCCTGGCTACGCCGCGCCGGGAGACCAGTGGCGTAGCTACACCCGGGCCGGCGGGCCTGTGCCCACGTAAAATTTGCTGGTACCCGGGTAAAGGTATTAGCATATGCGATCGCAACCGATTCATGTGGACGTGAAGCGAGCATACAGGTAAGACTGTAATGTCTTTGTCAGAAAATCTTGTCCAACTAGATAAAATCTGGGAGTGGCCTGGGAACGAGGCTAATAAATCTCATTTTGTTATCCGATAACAAAATGTATAGGTGCAGGACTAGCCTTATTATAAGGACCACAGCATTTTAATTTAAGGACATTTTTTTGTACAGTCATGTAAGGGGGCTGTCAATAATCACTGGACTGGACTACTGGAATGGACTACTGGAATGGACTACTGGACTGACCTTTTTTGCACTAAAAATCATTTTTATGGCCTGTAACGAGATTCTCTTACCTGTAAAACTGCATCCTGCTTTAGATCAATCAGTAATAGCTTCATCTATCACAGGACCACACATATTTCTTAAACAACAGACTTAAAGTTAAAGTGAAGATCATGTTATTGTTATTGCTACAAGAGAAGGCAGCCTGCATGTGTCCAACTTGTGTGATGGCTCGGTTCTAGCATGAATAGCTCCATACCCAAGGCTCTTGGGAGGGGGAAAAGTCATGAGTACAAGGCTATTGCGTAGATAGTAGAGTATAGTGCAACCAGTGCCAGTTGCAGAGCTGCCAGACCCAGGCAGACAACACGCGTGGCGGAGCTGCTATGTTACAGCTGTGTTTCCGCGCAATATAGTGATCAGAATTTTACCTGGGCAATGCCCGGGCTTGCCCGGGTGTGGAACCGCCTATGAGTGCAATGTAGGTTTACTCTGGTTCTAGAAATCGAAGATCACAGTTGCTCTGGCAGGTAGCTGCTTACACATTCTCACTCATTGACGGTATCCTGAAGCATACATGACTGTGGTACCTACCAGCAGTGAACATGATCACTCTTCTCAACCAGGAACTGAGCTATCAACCCAGCTTATGTGCTACCGTCTCAAGCGACCAAGTAAGACACTAATCTGTGTCTATATTACGAATGCTGGCAGTTGTTGAACTGGCTGTATTGCACTTGCTGCAGAAACAGATTCATGCCAGAAACCTATATAATGCATGTACTGGCAGGAAAATCTCATTATAGGCCATAAAAATGATTTTTAGCACAAAAAAGGTCAGTCCAGTAGTCCATTCCAGTAGTCCATTCCAGTAGTCCAGTCCAGTGATTATTGACAGCCATGTAAGGGAATGCCTGGTGATAAAATGAAGTCCCTAAATCCTTGTCAATGTATGCCTACTATCAAACTACGACGGTGAGATAGGTGATACAAAATCCATGTCTATACATAGTTCTATGGCGTGTTCACAAGTCTGTTAGTGATCAGTCCCTTTTGGTCAGCTATAGGATGAGAATGAGGCTTTGTGGGTATTGTATCATTCCAACTCCTCCTGTAGACACCGGCATTAAGAAATGCAATCCAGTACCTTTATACTTTACCTCAAAAGTCCTGTGACTTGTATTATTGTATAGCTACTCTTTATTCAGCCTGCAACCACAGTGCTTGCACAGCCTGCACCCAGTGACTTCACACAATTCCGGCTTCTGTATTCTGGTTTGCTGAGTAAAACTGGGTTTGAGCCAATATTTCCCTGTTTACCAGGTCATCTAAGTAATTTGTATAGGTGCAGGAAGAGGAAATGAACTTTGGCCACATCTTATGACATTTTAATAACATGTGTTAGGTACTTTTCTACACAAAAGTACATGTTTCTCGGTTACGGACATTTCCAAGTTGTGGACACCCAACGGTCCCATGCGCATGCCACCCAGTTTAGAGAGGTTTACAAATGAAGCTAAAGGTCATTCTGCCGTTACGTTTTCTGTAGTCTCACACACAACAATCACGAAGTGCACACATATCTATTAAAGCAGACTTGTGTCTCTAGCTGACAAGTATGTACGTAAGTGCTAGCCACCTTATAAATTCTAAAGCAAACTGCAGCTATACAAATTTGTATATCATTCTACAGATAATTCCAGGCCTCAGTTTCTGTGACACTGCTTATCTTGCAACTGTCACGGTTTGGTTTCTGCTCCAACGTCCATAGCTGGCTGGTAACTTATTGGAACAGCTGCAGCCTGCAATACAACGATAATTATAACAACTTTTGGTTGAGTGATTTAGCTATGGCAATTGGAAACATTTGTCACATATAGAAGATTTTTTTTTGTCAGTTATATTGATCATGATTGCCATGCTCAGAGCAC
This sequence comes from Agelas oroides, assembly GCA_949130485.1. Classification (NCBI taxonomy): domain Eukaryota; kingdom Metazoa; phylum Porifera; class Demospongiae; order Agelasida; family Agelasidae; genus Agelas; species Agelas oroides. The sequence goes on along the minus strand of OX422184.1, from coordinate 20,866,986 downwards.
AGAATTCACTAAACTTCCATTACAGTGTTCATATGTGTTTAGTAAATGCAAGAGTGTGTGTAATATTCATGTAAAACAGCACTTCATACATGACAGTAAGATTAGAATACACAATTGCTATTTGGGACTGCCACATTTGATTCTACATCAACAAGTTGATACTTAAAGGGGGGTGTGAACACCCTCTAGGGCCGATATATGGCAATTGACATTGCACTATTTTGTGGCTTCTCTCTTTGCAATGCCATTCCCACGGGAAGTGACACCATTGTTGGCAGTTTGTTAGTTTTTATTCTCTCTAAAACAGGAGCAATAAAAGGTGGGCTAAGGTACTTAGCATCATAATTAACAATTTTAAGCAGCTGGTTTGGCATTGAAAGGTCTGCCAGTGTAAATAATCAAATGGTGGGAGTTTTCTCCACAGCTGCAAAATAAAATCTGGGAGTGGCCTGGGAACGAGGCTAGAAAGGCTTATCTTGTCTTCATTTTACGGAATAATGCTCCTGTTGTGAGTTTCTATGAACCCCTCCACTCCAGCAGTGAAGCAGTGTGTCAAGTGGGAGAGCACCAACACCAGCTGGCACATCACTATGTGGAAATTTTTCTGCACACACATAAAGTGCGAAGTTAAACTTAATGGGGATATGGGAATGGGGCATTTATGGCTTAAATGGATGGGGCATTTATGACCTAAATGGATGGGGCATTTATGGCCCAAATGGGTCGGACATTTATGGTTTAAATGGGTGGGGCATGCATTTTTGGCACAGATGGGGCAGTTATGGCAAAGTGAGTTACGGTTTTTGGGGGGGAGTAGTACCATTTAACAAAAGAAAGAGAAGTTCTGCGAAGATACAACTGACACTCTCACCACATGGCACATGGCTACCTTGGTGATCGCTATGCCCCATGAATGACAAACATTGCAAACAACTGCCGGGAAAAGCCCCTGATGTTCATGAAAGCTGCTATCATTGCTGTTGGGCATGGTAGCATTGGTAGGGAGTCCTACACAGTTTCAGCAAGCCTCACAGCAGACAAATAATTTAGGCCCTAAAGGATTTTATCGTAATTATCATAACTCATACCCTTGATGGTATAAATGGATGCAAAAATTACAATCTCCATTTCCACTCAACTTTGAATGAAAAGTTATAACAGTTTTAGTGTTGATTTCTGTTATACAAATTGTTTCACAGGTTTACCTGGGGTTGGTTTGACGTTTGTGGAACAACATACATAGGCTGCATCATGTAGCCTATTGGCTGGGGGCTGCTGGGGAGCTGTCTACTAAAGGCCGCCCTGCCTTCCTCCAATAGGTTCATGCAACACTCAGGTGTGGTGATGATGAAGAATGGCGACAAGAGCACAGAGATAGCCTGCAGGGTGAAACTTAAGGTTGTGAGTCGTCTTTGTTGCAGCCAGGCCTTGCTTGACTGTGTGATATGGTTACTGTACGAAAAAGTCTACAGTTTGGTTACTTGCCTCTGGAGCAACTAAATAAGGGATTCATGAATTTTTGATACTATAGCTTATTTGTTGCTTTAAAATCAGTGGTCACGATTCACATGTGCACTTTAATTGGCATGTTTTCTACACTCCTCCTCCTCCTCCTTCTAATACTGCTAATAATGATGTAGCTAAGCTAACAGATGGTTAAGTGTATAAGTCATAAAGACTGCATAAATTTGTCTAGTACATTTTATAGTGAAAAAAATTCTATCAATAACCAACTATTTCCTAGGACAGGGAGAGCTTGTCTGCTTACTTTGTATAACTATTCTATCAGCTGTTTCAAATGCAGGTTTGTAAATATGCTTTTCAATTCATTCATGCAAGTAGCTATCTACGAAGAAGAAAGTTACTATGGTCACAGCCAGCCCTAGCTAGGAGTCAGCAAATATAGGATACTGAGCACATACCATGGAATTCTACTGGTTTACCAGGGGCGGATCTAGAATGCGATTAAAGCGCGCGTAGCGCACCTGCTAGGGGGATCTGGCATGCCCCCACCCCCACCCCCCCCCCCCCCCCCCCCCCCAGGAAAATTTTTTCATTTCTGACCTTCTGAGATAGTTTCTGGTGTAAACTTGGGGTGAAATTGCAAAAGTTGGACAACCTACTGCTAAACCCAGTTGTTGTGTTTGAAGCCCGCAGAATTAAAGGCGTGACTCCGCTTCGGGCCGCAGAGGCTGCAAAGCACGGCTGGTTATTCGCGTAAGGCGCGGGGAAATAAATGCTCTCATACTGATAGTGTGGCTTCTGGGTAGCTCCAGTGTGGGCGTAGTGTACGTAGTACGTTTGCGCATAGTACTACCGTGTGAAGTTGGTGAGGAACCGGCTCGAGCGATGCCCGATAGCTCTAGCTAGCGCAAGCGAGTTAGCGATCCAGTTCGCTCGTATTTCATTCATAGAAAAGACGAAGGGGGTTCGTACGAACCAAACGAACCTCTCCTGAATCCGCCACTGTTTACATGCATAGTACATGGTACAGACTTCAGAAGCTTGATGTTATTTACTGGTATTAAACGACAGTAGGTGCTCATGGATGATGATGTTTCGTTGAGAGAGTAAGAAATAAATCCACGGGAAAAATTTACCCAGCTGGATCCCGGATTTTTTCCTGTGGATTTATTTCTCACTCTCTCAAAAAGACTTCCCCAGTTTGAGTATGTTCATTATGATTTTTATTCTTACTTTAGCAGCTAAAGACAACTACTATGGGGATGTGATCATTGACTATGATCATGAACCACAGATGCACATACTGATAGGTATAGGTACTTGGTTCTTTCCTCATAGCATAAACTAAGTTGCACCTTTTATTAACAGCCATATAGCTGCAGAGTCAGGATAGTAACATATCAACCTTCAATAGTGAAAGAGGGCTAGCTTAGTAGAGTATGTATCATATGAGTGCCCACGGCAGAGCACCTTACAAATTTGCTTTTAGTGTTTCTGCCATTGACCACATGAAGAAAGAGTGCCCATGTAGTTACAGTGACTAGGATCTGTCACCTTTCTGGAGTTGACGGCAAGTTACGAACTCTGGCAAATGAACACAGCTACCAACCTTCAAAGCTCAAGTCCTAGTGGAATGCAACTCTGCACGTGAACGAGACTGTGACATGCCATCAGTTAGCAAGTGCAGGCAAATTAGTACATCTGTCTACACAAATCCACCTTGTAGTAATGTTTGCTGGACTACAATATTACAAACCTTAAAGTGCACTCCATAATAGCTACACGAAGCTTGAAGCAGGGTCGGTGCTTACTTGCATGAATAAACTTGTCCCTATACAAGAAATGCAAGACTAAAGTACAGCATGTATAGGAAAGGTTACGATAATCAGGCAAGCTGGCCAGACACTTAATTTATACACTGCAAAAACTACTTGGTTAAAGTAACCTCACAGAGTGGTTACTCAAGTTTCAAGGTTAACCCTTTAGGTCCTAAAATTACTTGCAAAATTTACTTCACGCGGTATAGCTGCTGACAGACTGTGTTTCAACAGCATGTAGCGCTGCTCAATATACCCTACGACGATAATTACAGCATTCAACAGCCTCGGGGGTATGCCCCGACGGTTATTTATAATGATTATTGCTCTGGGCAGGAAGAGGTGGGATGCAAGGGGCGGGGCTATCTCCGAGGTAGCCCCGCGGTAAGCGTGTTAGTCGTAGCATAGATAATATAGCTCCGTACCCGGGATTGGAAACATCTCAATTATGCCGTCCACTCCGCGTTACGCAGGAAGTAGTACTTCCGGTTGCGTACATGATGAACTGCGATCTGGGATCCCATCCGTGAAACCACTGCGAGGCGCGTCGGGACGTCCAGTGACGGCACATGCACTGGAGAGAGCACACTACAGCTTAGAGAGGCTCCTCATGTGTGCACACAGTCAAAATTTACAGGAAAAACGGTTTTTATAATTGCTCTTGGAAGTTGATAAAGCAAGCAAATTATACAGCATGATATCAATAATACACTATACAATTGAATTAAGACAAAGAAAATGTAGAGGAAACCTGCCGAAAAAAGTAGATACAGCTTATGGTTACTTCCATTTGGAGGTGTTTAGATAAGTGTTCATTTTCAATTCTGTATAATTAACCTTGCTCTTGAAGTCTGGGTATTGCTAACATCTTGGGATTGTGACGTACACAACCTCTTGGCACTGACAACCAAAGAATTGTTGTGGAGGATCAAGCCGACACTGTCGTACAAGCAGGGACCAGCAGACCAGGAGCATCAGTCAGTGATGGCGAGTGATGCGATTGGAATGCTGGGAGTGCAGTGATATGTTTGCACCAGACTTAGTGGCTACATATCAACTAGTTGTCCTGGAATTAATACTGTGAGTGGCAACACTGGCAGTTCCTCGCAGATATGGAGTAAGATAGCGTTTCATCCATCATATTTCCTCTCTTCTCTTGCAATGCATGTCCAATTGGAATTTTCTCCCACCCATATCTGTAGGTGTACAGGGAATGAACGTTGCCGTTACACAAAGACAAGAGGCCTATTTTAAAAAGGAAAGGCCATGGCTATTGCCGCCAAAAAAACTGGTGATTACCGCTACTGGTTGGTTACTGCTACTGCATTAGTGGCAATAAAGTCACAAACTGACTATTGACACTGATCGGTGGCACAAGAGCACATACGTAAGAACAAGTGGCTTGAGTTCTTAAGAGAGTGTAACTCCAATAGAAGCCCATAGTTCGGTCAAATTACTGAGCTGTACTAAAAATAGAACACCTGGTCACGTGCTTAGCAACAATGGCTTATGTCTATCCACAGCTGAACAGTACATGTTACTATTCATAGTACTAGAGGTAAAATCCGAGCGGTTTCAAATCTTATGGAGTTACACGCTCTTACTCAAGCCACCCGTTCTTATGTGCTCTTGGTGGCACAACAAGCCCTTTGACACTGAAGATGGGCGTATCACGCGAATCCCTGTAGAAGTTACCATGTATTGTGGCAGGTCAGTCTTAATTTTTGTTTGGTCTTGTGCCAATGTTTAAGCTTAACCTTGTACCTAGTAAGATGGAGAAGTGAAAATGACTGTAATCCAGCATAGCCACAAGCACGCTTTCTCATGCAAGGTTTGCTTCTTTATAGACTTATAGTAACTGTATGCAACAATGGAATGATTGGTATCGGTGGTAATAGGCATTTAGTAGCGATTATTGCCACCAATTTATGGGTGGTAATAATAGGCACTCCGAAAAGGAACTACCACAATGCCCCCACAAACTCCTCCACAATAAAGTGTATGACATCATATACTGTTACCATGCAAAACTTCAGGCTGTGAGCTTTCTTCGGAAACACTCTAAACCAAAGCCATAAACCTACACTGAGAGCAACTGGTACACAAACTTCTTTACCTACCGTAGACTAAGTGTGGCCGTATACTTCCTGTAACTTAAGAAAAACGTGTTCATATCATCATATACTATTACCATGCAAAACTTCAGACTGTGAGCTTTCTTCGGAAACACTCTAAACCAAATCCATAAACCTACACTGAGAGCAACTGGTACACAAAAGTTTAACAAAACAGAGGCGCTTGCTTAAAGGTTTAAAATGACTACACTAAACTTGACTATCAGACAAAAATTACTGTTCTAATTGTAGCGCAACCCTTCCCAAACCGCACACTACCCCGTGAAACTCACCAGCTTAAGTACACTTCTCGCTTCTGAAGCTTTTTTGCTTGTCGGTCGGTCGCTCCTTCTCCCTCAAGGCAACCCACGACCGTAACACGGAGTGTCCGCGCGCTTAACCATTAAAGATACGCGCATCACGTGAGATGTTTCCAATCCCGGTACGGAGCTATATTATCTATGGTCGTAGCTTTCTGAAATTGTTTGTTTTCACGTTTCCTACCGCTAATCGCTTCACTGGAGAGAAGAGGTTCATAGTAACTCACAACAGGAGCGCTACTCCAGGTAAGCTCGGAACAAAGGCCGTTTTACTTGTACCGTTCGATCGACGTTATCGCAGGCACACTGTCTCTGTTTTGACAGCTGCTTGCTCCGGTGTACAGGACCCTAGCCCGCCTTTATTACTAGAGCCAGAGAGAGAGGAAGTACTAATAAACCAACTGTAATAATGTCAGTGCTTGGGCAGAAAGCGTTGCAAAGAGAGAAGCCACAAAATAGTTCAATGTCAAAATGTTGCAGATCTGCAACATTCGGACTTAAAGGGTTAATTGAACCAGTGAGTATATACTATGAAGAGAATTTAAACACTGTAATCCCATCATCATCCCCTCATAATTCAATCAAGCTTCATTAAGAAGCAAAGAGCTAGCACAGACACTTGTCTGCTAGCTAATGGACATTCATACCACTTTGTATGGTCCACCTGCTGCTATCCGGTTCCATAACTATATATCCATCATCCCCCCTACAATTCCATCAGGCTTTATTAAGAAACAAAGAGCTACCACAGACAAGCGTCTGTAGTAGCTCTTTGCAAGCTAATGGAAGTGTGAGGGGGATTATGGATGGTGGTATGTTTGAAAATTCTCTTCATAGTACTCACCAGTTCAGTGAAACCTGAGTAACCCACACAGGGGTTGTTTTAACTGAGTAGTTTTTGCAGTGTATAACAGTGGAAAAAGGTCCTGGTCATTTAGTGCATGGTTAAAGTGCTCGCCTGTGACTTAAACGTCCCAAGTTCTAGCTCTACTTGCAGCAGCCAGGAAATTTATTTCTCTTCTGTAGTATACTCAGCCCTACTATATAGGGCCTCATAAATTAGTCACTCACATTCCCTGAAGGGGACATTAATGTTGGTATTGGGGTCCCCTCATTAACTGGGTTATCTCATTCAGCTAAACCAAACACAAACATAGAAAAGTAAATGTGTTGGTAGGTGTTAACTACCACATTTAGTTGCCTGGAATAGGATGTGACTAAGAAGTGAACACCAGCCACAGCATGTCAGACAGCACCGCTGACTGCGTGTGTACAAAATAGCTGCGTCATAAATGATCTGCTGCACAATAGCAGTACAAGTGATCACTATAATAGAATCTATAAAATATGTTGAAAAATTGCCTGGAGTGAAGCAAAATTACTATTGCCATTCGTACGTAGTCACCAAACAAGACATTTTGTACACACATTCAGATTACCCAAGTAAGTGAATCTGGAGAAGGCTGCATCCCACCACATACACTATCCATCCCACAGCAGAGATGCAGAGCATAGGTATAGCAGCCTGCATATGGAAGATTGCACTAGGCTGACACTGTGCAGTGCTGTTTGACCTTGAGGACTCACCTCCTGGTTGCTGGGGTGATCAAGCTATATAATATATATAGGAAGTTGTGAGTTGGCTCTGAGAGGTTCGAACCAGCTGTAGTTGACTCGTTACGTTGTCCGTGAAGCCTTTTTGATCGAACTTCTAGCCAATAATTAGTTTGAATATGACAAATTCTATCTGGCTGATTTGTTGCTGGCAATGTGGGACACATCTATGACATCACATATTATCTGCGATGTTATTAATGGCGCTTTTTGAAGTATGGCAGATATATAGAGAAGCTGAAACTAAAGTTAATTGCAAATAGCAATGATTTATGCCGTTTATATCCGTAAGTAAAATGATAGGGGGGCCTTTACTATAAAATTTGAGAAATTTCAAAGCTTTGCTCTCTTGCTTTAAAGCACTGTAGTTCTTGTCAATTATATGCATTGATCACCCATAGTAGCTGGCTCTTAGCAAGCTCGGTTCAGTACAGTGTGTTGCTTTCCTTGTGATAATGTACCAACCTTGTGTATTGCATATGCATAGCCTCAGATGCATCCAGAATGCATCCAGGGGGGAGAGGGGGGGAGGGGGGGGGAGCATGCCTTCAGATTAGCCTAGAAGCCAATTATATGCACGCATGAGTGATCACCCATAGTAGCTGGCTCTTAGCAAGCTCGGTTCAGTACAGTGTGTTGCTTTCCTTGTGATAATGTACCAACCTTGTGTATTGCATATGCATAGCCTCAGATGCATCCAGAATGCATCCAGGGGGGAGAGGGAGGGGGGGGGGGGGGGGGGGGGGGGGGGGGAGCATGCCTTCAGATTAGCCTAGAAGCCAGTGGGCACTGGCATACAACATACAATGTGCTTGCTATGGCTCTCCCCTTGGGTCAATGTTCAGCAACATTCCAGACTTGAGAGTTCAAAGCAGGTATTTAGACAAACAATATTATAGTCGTGGAGTGAACAGTACCTGGTGTAGACATATCTCTAAAAGCATTTTATATGAAAGAAACAGACAACAGAATTTGGGGGGAAAATGCATTTTTCAATATAAAATTATGTACTCTTGATTCTGACATGTGCTGACCATCATTTTATGAATTAAGAATGATGCGAACACACACTTTTTGTTGTGGCAAATGTGTGGAGCTCTGCTAATATCACTATAGTTCTTCCATGTGTGAATTCATCTCTGAGGATGTTACATACTACACATCCAAAACAAAATTTTGATGAAGTACTGTCTTACTACTGTTGCATAACCATCTTTCTCATATGGCAACATGTTAATGTCTACAAAGCGAACATATATGTTGTGTACTGTAACGTGTGCCCTACCAAGATAAGCTGTACACACTCTACACCTACAGCTAAGAAACGCAGGTCAGCGAAGACAGCAGCTATAGCCACGCTTGTGAATGACATAACAATAATGGGTCACTCCAAAAACTACTTAGTTAAAATGACCACGAGTGAAGGTTACTGCAGTTTCAGGGTTCATTGAACAGGTGAGTAAATCAAAGAGCTAGCAGAGACACTTGTCTGCTAGGCAATATATCCGGTTCTGAACTAGAAAATCGCCAGCAGACAGATGCCTATGGACTGATATAGGTTGGCTTGCTGACAAGCGTCTGTGTAGCTCTTTGAAGCTTGATGGAATTGTGAGGGAGTTGATGGAAGTTAATTGTGATTTAGAATTCCTTTAATCATACTACCCACATGTTCAATGAACCCTGAAACTGTAGTAACCATGCACTTGTGGTCATTTTAACTAAGTATTTTTTGCAGTGCATGGCTGAAAGTGACTGTTTTCCACACAAAAGTGCTCTCACACATTCCAGGAAGCTTCTTATTCCAAGAAAAGTAGCTAGTAAACAAAAGTTTAGCCCATCTGAAATCCATCTTTCCATGCAGTATCCTGTTAATTTGGAGTTATGTGGTTAGGTATATTATACTTAATAGTTTTTACCCCTTGAAAAACAGTGTCTATGGATTTTTCTGACAGTGCTTGAGAGTTAAGCCTGTTGACAACCCTCATAACTAGTGTGATGATTCATCATCGTGGGGCGAGCCTGAGCAAGCAGCAAACTGATTTGTCATTGCACAAAGCAGGATTTGTCACGCATAAGTAGGTATCTTGACTAAGTAGATGGATAGGTATCACATATGCCAACAGCCAGGAAAGCTACTATCAGTGTGGCTACACATGCATGGACTAAGCTTCACACTAAAGTCATGAGCTGAATTTCTGGTGTTTATTACAGTGTCATGGCCCTTACCTGGAGCGACCTCAACGTGATCGAAATTAGTACTGCCTGTGGGCAGCCTGCCGTTGATGATCTGTAGCAGCAAGGAGTAAGTTGCCATGCGTGCTTCAACGTCCTGACAGTGCTTGAGAGTTAAGCCTGTTGACAACCCTCATAATAAACTTTCATATCTGAACACTTGACTTCAGGAAACAGGGCTAAACCATACTAAACACTCTTTCTGTATGAGGTAACTGTTTGAAGCCATATTGCTCTGTCAATACGAGTCTGTGAAGCACTACAGCTAAAAGCCAAGTATTGCTCTTTTGCTTTTGAGCACATGAAATAGAGCACTTGCTATTATTTAATTATAGGCACACATGAGTGATTTATATATACTCTGCACCCATTCCTTCAACCAAACTAGAAACAGTCTGTATGCTAGCTTAGAATATTCACCCTTTGATGTGTGAAGCCTTGATAAGTTTGCCAACCAGTGAAGAAACCTCTGGGGAGGTCACTGTCTTGTTAGTGACCTCCCCAGCGGTTTCTAACTAGTGACTAAGAGACCTCATGCGTCATTTTCTAAGTCAGCTAGACTATGCACCCTGCGGATTTCTTCGCAGTAAAACAAATCCACGGTAGTGTAGTGGTTTCAGCCAGACCACTAATTGACTAACTAACTAATACTAAGTGTGTGGCTTGCAGCAGTATTTTTGGGAATTATACAGAAGTTGCTTGTCAAACTGGGCAAGTGCCATACGCAAACTCCACTTGTTTAAACTAACTACTAATTAAATTGTTACACAAAGCAGGCTTTGGTAAACAGTTTTAAATCTGATTAGTGGTTATCTTACATTAGTGGACTTTGCACTTGCAGCTTGTACAGCTTGACAAGCACCTCTTGTAAGGTTTAGTGGTGAGCCATGCCTAATGAAATTACATCCACTAATAGTAGTAGATACAGCATGCCATTTTTGCCAACATAACACAGCGCGCTTCCTACTGACTCATGCCACTGACTCATGATGCAAACTAGAGCAGTGTGAAACTATCACTAACAAAAAAAAAACCTCCATGCACTAGGTTGTTTTTTTTGCATCAACAATCGATGAACCACATCTTCCTCAAAAAAGGCAGGCCTAAATGATATCTTGTTCACTTAAAGGTGGATATTGCTAGCATACTACACAATTTTGCATCAAATTATGACTTCGTTTTATGGTCAAGGTTTGCAAAATTGATATACTTAGCAGGTATGATGTATATTAGCTGTGTGTCAATGAGTGAACACTGTAGCAAAGTCCACCTTTCTGTTTTTGCAGTATATTATATTCTCTGTTGATTGCCTCTAGCACATACTGCCTGGGCAAGTGGAAAACGCTGAAGTACGGAAACCGAAGTACGGAAGTGAGAAGAAAAGCCGCCTATTGTTATTTAGGTGTACTATACTTAAGAGTTTTTACCCCTTGAAAAACAGTGTATATGGATTTTTAGTGCCTTACTGACTCACGACAGTGTGTGTTGAGGCCTTGTAGCCAAAGGGTGACTCTATATCATGGCGTACGGTAGTACGCCATATGTAGGGATGACCCCGAAAAAAAATGGCGGCCACATTCAAAGTGCACAAATGACACGCTCGAAATGTCCGCGTTAGATAAGTCAACGGCCTCCATGAGCCATATCAGACATTATCGAGTGCTTCCATGGGCAACAGGATCGTTAAATTTGCTGGAAAGCATCGCTAAGTACCTGACAGTCAAGTCGCTAAAAAAGGCAAATCGTCTATCTTCTGACTTCTTCTTCTTCTTCTTCTTCTTCTTCTTCTTCTTCTTCTTCTTCTTCTTCTTCTTTTGCTCACCACGATAGCACGACAACGGCTGAAGCTATTACAACGATTCAAACGCGAAAGATCAGCATAAATTACTGGGTATTGTACCCACCACTCATCGTTCTCAAAGAAAGAAGTCGAATTAATCGGCGATTCTCAGGTAACCCCACGCTTATGCTTGCTGCTATACGCCATTTTGTTAGAATAGAATATTCATAGCGATTACGTCAACAGAAGTTCAACAGCTACAGCACGTGAAGTTGGCATGCAGCTGCGGTTATTCTACTTCCGTAGAGAACTTGACGATCGATTGATTCCCAAACGATTGCATATGTTGCTACTTTCATACAGCAGTTGACGTACTTGTGCTGGATTTGACAAGGAACGCAGTATGCGTAACGTCCACAAGAAACGGGCGCGGGATAAGCAGAACTATCTGCGAAACAAAGAAAGCAAAAGGCAAGCGTCCCGTAACAAGTACTGGAAGAACCCGGAAAAACACTCTTACTCTCCAAGGGTTCCTTTACCACAGTTATGCCTTACCTCTTTATGACCTATGTACCTGCCACCCACCATACACAACCTACACACACCTGCCCACAATGTATAACCAGCTATAGAAACTGTTCCTTGGACAACACACAACATACAGTGTTACAACCCTGTCATACAACAGAACAGGTAGACAGTCATGTATATACCACAGTGCCTTAGAACAACCACTCACACACACATGCACATACCCAATTAGACAACAGTTACACCCATGATTCCATTGTCAAGTGGACAAGTGCAAACAGCTAACATCCTCCAGAAATCCATCAACATCAACAATAAACTACATAACAAGTCATTTCACTTGGGGTGTGGTTACACAACAACAACAAAAAAACAACAGAAACAAGTCACAAAAAAGTTTGCCAAACGCAAACAAGCACATGTAGGGATGAAATCCTCAAAAACCAACCAAACAAGACGGGAACGACACCACAATACTTTTACACCATCCCTACATCTTGTGCCATTTTGCCACCTGTACACAACACAAAACCCTCTACATTTGTACTTATTAGCCCACACCAACCACAAACAAACATAGTACTTCACTCCATTCAACTATCTCACAAAATAACCCATCCTTCACAAAGCATTACAAAATTACCGCTACTCACTTCACAGCCACCTGTATACAAGACAACCCATATCTATCATGCTAAACAGGCATAAAACTTAACAACATAATGCACATTCCAACATAACACACACACTCACCACTCCTCACTCACTCCACACCTTCTACACACAACTTGGACCATACCTGCTACACTCAGTAGCAACCACCAACAACACAACATACTCACTATGCACAACACACCCACGCCACACCCTTCCATCTACAAGACAACCCTCTTCTACACACAACTAAAAAACAAATACAAACACACAGTTTTGGCAAAATGGCACAAGATGTAGGGATGGTGTAAAAGTATTGTGGTGTCGTTCCCGTCTTGTTTGGTTGGTTTTTGAGGATTTCATCCCTACATGTGCTTGTTTGCGTTTGGCAAACTTTTTTGTGACTTGTATCCTTGCGATGTGAGAGCTGGATCTTGGGCTCTAGGACTGCAGTGAACGTTGCTATCACGATGCATGTGACTCCCAGTCAGTGTGGTCAGACCCAAATCAAGACTAACGATGAGTGGGGCAACCATGTGGGCTCTATGCTCCTGATGTTCTCGTGACAGTGATATAGATGCGAGTGTGGTCATAGTTCCTTGCCGAGAAGCTTCACCAGTCGCTCAACCAGTTACAAAACTACTCCAGAGACAATAGCAAATAGTCACTGTAGTCTCGGAATGAGACCAAGACAAGACTACACTCAACGTGGCATGCTAAACGACTGTGTTAGTGCTTGCTGGAGTTCAGTTGGTCAGTACTCAGCTCTCACACTGTTTAGAGACAGTCACCTTTTGGCTACAAGGCACAGTCGTGAGTCAGAACGGCACTAGAAACTGGTAGGTGGCTTTTCTTCTCACTTCCGTATTTCGGTTTCCACTGTTTTCCACTTGCTCATGCTGCCCAGCTGATGGATACAAAAACCATAATTATGGGAGTAGCATACTCCTTATTGGTTAAGGTGGCTGAGTCAGCCAGTTACAAAACTACTCCAGAGACATTAGCAAATAGTCACTGTAGTCTCGGAATGAGACCAAGACAAGACTACACTCACCGTGGCATGCTAAACGACTGTGTTAGTGCTCGCTAGAGTCCAATGTGTCAGTACTTGGCTCTCACACTGTTTGGAGACAGTCACCTTTTGGCTACAAGGTACAGTCGTGAGTCAGAACGGCACTAGAAACTGGTAGGTGGCTTGTCATTGGGGTATTGCATTGTCCAAATCGTTTTTCATTGCCTGTCACTAGGGTCATTTACACTGTAGAACATGTTAGGTAAATAGCCCTACCATCTATGGGAGGTATCCTGAAATCATGAACCCATTGGCATTACTACTAACCCTAGCACACAGTTTCATAAGCCTGTACGTACCCTATAATAGTCTGTGGATATTATAGTTCTGTATACGTACTCAGTTTGCACGGTTTTAGTCCTAACTACGGATCAGCAATAATGCCGCGATGGTAGTTTACTATGGCACTTACCTTGCGAGCCCAACCTTTGACGAAGCGCATTGTTACCAACAAGACGGGGTTAGCGTAAAAGCCGGACTGCCGAATCACCAAAAATGCGTGCACAAATCGAACGGACAATAATTATGACCACGCAAGTACGTAATTACCTCGTTACCAGGCCCCGCCCACCATTGCTGTATGGGGGCGCTGGCTCCACGTCGTAGGCCTATCGGGCTGGCAGTATTCAGTCTTGGTTTGACCTTTTAAGGCCTTCACAGGCCCGTACCACTGAACATCTATACTATTGGGTACATCCACGAGGTTTGAACGTTAGCAGATTGCACCAGTGTGTCCTGCTCCCTACGTGGATCTCCGACACAGCAGTCCTACAGTGCCTTTTTAATAATAACCCCTCCTTCTAATAAACGATTTTCAACTTACCGCATTGTAGTCCTGGCAACTGTAAAAATCTCAGGTTGGTGATCACAGCTGTAAGTTGCAAATTCTCATGATCATTATGGTAGTAAATTCTGTAGTGTTGCTGTACTCAGACCACTGTAGGAGGGGTACAAGCACTCTATCACTGGCCACTCAAACTTTCACTGGTACTGTTGGTGGCCTTGAAAGGTATAATAAAGGATCACACATGTACGAAAGTTTTGTACATTCAATTCTTAGCTTATAGACTGTCATTTTGCCAGCATTGAAGCACGGAGTGAAGTTTGATGTTCATGCTGTTGAGTCTATTCTGAGCTGCTAAAAATTACATTTCTTTGGCAGGTCTTGCCAGAATTTTAGTAGTGGAGATGGAGATCAGAGGTATAGCATCCATCTGATGGAAAAAAGGATGTAAATAGGCTACAAATTTGCAAATACAAACACCAATTATTCTTTATTCACAAAGGCAGTCGCGTATCTTGTATAAAGTCTTGTAGTTAGTTTATTTACCTTTTGAGCCCATCCTTCCTAAAGGTGCAGCCCTCAGAAGTACGACAAAATGCTGGATGTTATGCAGCATATGCAGTAATGATGATCGAGCGCCAAAACCATACCTGGTAACAAACCTAGAAGTGTCTAGTACCGAAATTGTGGAAATTAATGCGTGGTTAAAGTAATGCGAATCCTATTTAAATAATGTGAATTAAGACTACTGATATATACCGATAATACAAGTATCGAATCAGATGAATAACGTTTTTAAACAATGCGTGTGTAAAATGCCTCACAATGTTGTGATCCCCTCACCTGACAGGAAGTCCTGGGAACAAGGTAACTAACAGCTGTGGAACACTTCATTTGAAGTAACACTTTCCCGATTATAAGAAAAGTAATTTCTGAAAATTTCACTTCTCCAATACTTTCAGCATAAAAACAGGATAATAGTTACAAAATACAACTAGCAGTCTAAATGAGCTTTTTACAAGTCTGAGCATATCTAACACTTTTTTCAATCTAAACACAAGTGTGTATGTTCACCTAGCCTATGTGTATAGTAACTCTAGAGTTGAGGTTCTGCCACACATTTCTTTTGTAGCTGCGCTCATGGCTTAGTTGCCACTATTTGTGCAACAGGCTGGTAGCCTGTTGGAGCAACTGCTGGGGTTACCTGTCACAGAGAGATGAATGTGCATGGTAAGTATTGGGCCTAGTTCTATAGCTATTTAGATGGTAGTTTGACAATACTATTTTTCTGGCTTATAGCACTATAATTTTATCACTTTATAAAACCATTTAGCTGTCATGCATGATACAGCCTCATTCTTAGGCCACCTTAGCTTCTTATGATCATTCTATATGAGAGATAACCTTGGAATGAGGATTCATCAAACCATAAAAAAAGCAATTCTCTTTAGTAGAAATTCATTTCTAGTTCCGTGTTTTCAGTCAGTCTCATTTCTGAGTCTGTTATTGATCAAATGGTTTGACTAAATAACCATTGCATGTGACCTGGAAAAGAATGAGACTTGCCATTATTGCATCTCAATAACCTCGTCCCCAGCTCCCCCCCCCCCCCCACATTTTTTGTTGTTCGGTTTGTGTTCAGTATAATACACAGCAGCGAAAGTAGAGCGGCACTTTATAGTGAACACAAACCAACGAACAAAAAACAGGGTAGGCCTTGGAATGAGGCTAGCATCTCAACACATGTACTTTAAGGCCACGACATAAATTATGCATTTCAATCTCTGGCACCATATTCAAGGGTCAACACTTGCCTGGGCGTATTCTGGTGCAGAAGGCAGATGATACACTGGCTGCATGGCTGCTGGCTGGGGCTGCTGTGAGTGTCGTCCACTGAAGGCCACCCTGTCCTCCTCAGTTAGGTTCATGCAGTACTCAGGTGTGTTGATGATGAAGAATGGCCACAGAAGTGCAAAAATTCCCTACAAGATTAGGAAAGACATCAACTGACACTGTAACACTCTCTAACTTGTTAAAATATCTAAGTTTACTAGTAATAGTGTATGGTATCTACATACCAATCTGTTTGTGCTGCCTGGGTGCTAGGGTCCAGGTCTTACAACTTTTATGTTATATTTGTTTACATAGTACATGTCAGATGTTGTTGTCTAGCATCCAGTGCAGCACTATAATATCTTGATATAGTGTTGCATGAGGTAGATGACAGTGGCATAGCCAGGACGTAGCTGATGCCAGGGCACAGCATGGGCACACTACGTTGGTAGGAATTTCAGCGCAGAAACAAAGAAGCAACTAGGGGGGTGTGGGGGCATGCTCCCTAAGAAAATTTTGGAGCTTCCCAGGTCGGTTCTGAGGCTATTTTAGGCCATACCGTCACCTCAAGTCAGGAGCACTTCCCACTATGCCTTCGATATGGATGTGTGCGCGATGTAAAGTCACTTTATTACTTACAACAAACTCGCATGCAGTGAGATCAGGGGAGCGTACGAGATTTCGTTACTCTGAGGATACAGATAGCTATACTACACTGCTAGATTTCAAGACCTTTATGTATTTTTAGTGCCGATCACGGTCGACAACGGTACTTTCGGCGCCGATAATTTGCAGGCATGCCTGCAGTTGGTGGGGCACAGCCTCTGGTTGCTAGAGCATGTGCCCCAGCTTGGCTATGCCACTGGTAGATGATCATGCAGTTGAAGTTGCTTGACAAAGGAGAGGAGCTCAGTGGTAGTTATGATGGCTCAATAGCACTGGGAGGATCTACTAACTAGTGCTAACACTCAAGCAGGTAGGTGGTAAGGTTTAAATAAGGACGAAATATACATACTTGGAACCTACATACTTGGAACCTAGTTACACTTTCATTCCAATTGCCATTGAGACCTCAGTGGTTTTTGGCCTACTGACACTAGAGTTTTTAAAGGACCTTGGGAATCGGCTCAGACAGGCTACTGGTGACGAATAATCCTATACACCTACCTTATCCAGAGACTGTCTGTGTCAGTGCAGAGAGGAAACGCAGCATCAGTGCTGGGGACAATTGGAGACTGATACTCTTCTATATGCATTGTATGCTCTTTTATTTTCTTGAATACTGAAGTTTTTGTTTTCTATTACATCTGTTTCGCATCTTTTTGCATATTTGATGTCATTGTGTGATACATTAATTTTCATCCTAGCTTTGTTGATTTGTTTGGTTTGTTCCAGGCTCTCGTGTGTGGGAACAAAGCTAACTTCATTCTTTTGTCTTTTGTGCCTTTTGCTGTTTTCTTGCTCTAGCTAGATTATTGGATCTAAAAGACCTCTAACATCATCTTACCAGAAACAGCACTGAAATTAGACATCCTGCAAATGTTGTTGCAAGATACTGGTAGAAAGTCGTAAATGTAAGTGAACTGCGTGTCAATGAGTTGAAAATATCAATGGCGATACCAGCATCTAGCAGTGCAGCCCCACCAGTTACAAGGGAGAGAATTGTGAAGAAGTTGGTCTGTGTTCATTGGTCAAGAATGCTAATAATCACTGAAATAGAAAATAACATTACACATGCAATTTTTGAATAGCCGCATGTGCAGCTGACTCAGGTCGGTTAAGGTATTACGCGTGACACGGAAGTATGTGAAAGTTTTGCAATAATTCGCAAACGTATTGCCATAGTTTGCGGAGATTGAATGGCTGCCGCATGTAAGCTTCTTAGCTTTCCTAGTGTTATTCTCGCTGTTAGTCCGTGTTGTATAGCTTTGTGTTATTCATGGTTGTGAAGTAGGTGGGTCTGACTTACTGAAGGGATGCCATTGAGACCGAGCACTGCGTGTTCCTGGGAGCAGAAGAGGGGAATATGCCTTGAGCTACTCGAGTGACGATGACCCATCGTCTTTGGCGGTTGATGCGGAAGGTCAGATGGCTAGATTTGTGACTAAAACTTCGAGAGTGTGTAGTGGACTAGTTGTATTAACGTACTGCACCTAGGGACAGAGACTGTTATTGCTGTCACTGGAGAGGTGAGCTTTCATAATCAAAATAAAACACTGATTTGAGGCGTAAAAACACATATTTCCTTCTTGGAGCTTCAGGTTGTATCTGGTGCAGTGTCCCTACCCAGATTCTGATAGCTAAAGCAAAGAGCTTTTGCTCAACATCCATTTCATCGGGATTCAAAGGCGTTTGACATTCCACATAGAGCAAAATATAATTAAGGCAGTTAAACCCTGATTTTGGGATTATTTGCATGCTGCCATGGTAACGCTTGTTTATAATAAACTACAATCTATTTGCTACTTGGTTAATCACTGATTGTTAAGTTTGAACATGTACTTTGTCTTCAATACTTGCTCAAAGTACGAAGGGTAAAGCAAAAATTGAGCTAAAAATCAAAATTGGGGTATTCCTTAAGGGGGTGGGTAAATAATTTCACAATAAATTATCTGCTATATATAAAATGTCTCATCTTACTAGTTGTGCAATCAATTACAGCCAAACTTGATATTCAAGTACTGTATGGCAAGTACTATCTCTGTAACAAATCTTGATACCATGATACAGAAAACAGCGCGGAGAGCAGTGGTTGAGTTTTACAATTTTTCAGCACGTTTCACTCGCACGGTACGAGAGCCACATACTCCATTCTTGGCGAGTAGAAAGTTCAACAGTCGCTAGAGGGGACTACGTAGAGTTTTGGTCATAAGCTGTAAAGCTTAACGGATGGCGAGTTGAAACTGTTATTGGAAAGTCACTTTTTGTAGCGTTTCGCGGTATGAACTCTCCCGGGCATTCGTTAGTCACGAATACTTTACGTTACCCCCTCGACTAACCACTGGAGAAGCTGTTTATAGTAAAGAGAGTTGCTAAAGTTGTTTACCTGATTCACGAAGCGTCCCGAAAAAATGTACCCCTGGCCTTCTCGGTGGGTGTGGCCATTGATGTACGGCGATCGACGACGTAGAAACTTCTCAGGGTTTCCTTCATGCTTTTGTCGCTTGTAGTACGGCTGTACAGCTAGGTAGCTCTTCGATATTAAGCTACTGAAGCAGCTGCTACAGTGATTTGCTTCATTCAAAAAGAAAAACCAGCTGTACAATGGTGGGCGTAAACCGGAAACAATTATTGCGGCTTGTGTGGTAGCTTACCCGCCACCTTAACCACCCTGAGGAACCCTCCATATTTCTTTGTAGCTATAGCTATGTATACGCGTCAAGAGCGCATAAGAACGGGCGGCTAGAGTAAGAGCGTGCAACTCCAATAGAAGCCCGTAGTCCAGGCAAAATTATTGAACTGTACTAAAAATAGAACACCCACTCATGTGCGTGCTTAGTAACAATGCATAATGGCTTATATCAACACAGTGTACACAGGGCGTGTTACTATTTTTAGTACTGGCGGTAAATTCTGCCCTGTTTCGAATTTTACGTAGTTACACACTCTTACTATAGCCGCCCGTTCTTATTCGCTCTTGACGCGTATACATAACTAGTGAGATGATTCATCATCATGGGGTGAGCCTGAGCAAGCAGCAAACTGCTGATTTACTACTTTGTCATGGCACACAGCAGGATTCGTCACTGTCAACTGTTTTAAGCCTATAAGTACCTAAGTCCTCACCAGAGATATGCCAGCCATTTCTCCAGCCAAGGCAGCTAACGTGCTACACATACATGGACTAAGCTTTACACCGAAATCATGAGCTAAATTTCTGGCATTTGTGAGTGCCGTTTATGCATGGCCTGCTACCTGAAGCGACCCATCAACCACCGTCCATATTAAATTTGTACCGCCTGTGAGCGGCCTGCTGTCGTCAGTAGAAGCACAAACCAGTACCACGTGTGCTTCAACATCAGTCGTCTTCGCTCCGGGTCCCTGACGCTGCACTCTAGCTCTGACAGTAGCCCTTCACATGCTTCACACGCACGATATCGATCTTCGTGAAATATTTGAATGCGCTCATTTGAATTTACGGTAAGTGGTCGGTCCATAGATAGATACATACACACACACGTGCGCAATGCAGTCACGCTAGTGTGGGACTCGCTCAGGCTCGCCCCAATTATGTAATACATGACATTGTAGCCAGGGGAATAGCTACTTTATGATTTGAGGCTAAATTATACAGATTCAGGATACAGCCAGCCCTACAATTGAGTTTCCAGTCACCAGATATACAGCACTGAGTATGTAGAGTGGAAGTCCACTGGCAAGAAATATCCAGTAAGGTGCGAAGGCTCGTAAACCAGGAGGATCAGGAAAGATGGTACTGGTCCTGCACAAGAATAACAAAGTCTATTAGACCACTGTTAATGTAAATACTGTATAGCTAGTTGGCGGGTTATTTTGGTGGGGAAATTGGGTCATGGCTCTATAATGACAAGCTTGTGGAGAACACAATATGAACTTTCCACGCATGGTTCAAAGAATGCTTCAGTCAACCACATCTAAAAGTGCACCGCACATAGCTAAGGCATGCCAACTCTCACAGATGTAGCTATCATGCATGACTTGACGGAATTGTATTCTTAAATAACAGTTCAGTAACACATGCATATGTATACGGCTAAATACAGGGGATCCATCTTTTACCTCGACGCGCATGCACAGAAATCGATCTGGATTTCAAAGTGGATTTCTGGATTTCAAAGTGGATTTCTGGATTTCAAGCGGATTTCTGGATTTCAAAGCGGATTTCTGGATTTCAAAGCGGATTTCTGGATTTCAAAGCGGATTTCTGGATTTCGTTTGAACCGCTATCATTCTGAAGATACAGCTAAAATATACTCATGAACAATCATGGACCACATTCCACTCAGCCTATATGTTAACAGAATACAATGTCACAGGCACCTCACCGCTACACAGCGCATGGGCAACGTGTTTGTTGACTGTCATACAATCACATACTGCATGTTCGTTGATTGTTATACATATTCATACACATACTGCGTGTTCGTTGATTGTCATACTATTCATACGCGCGCGTACTGCGTGTTCGTTGACATCATCATACATAATACATCTGACAATTGCAATTACATTACCTCGGAAGAATGACCTTTGTACCCAAACAAAGATCGGCCGGGTACAAAGGTCATTCATTGTGGTGACGTTCTATTACGTCATAGAAAATCTGTGCACGTGCACGTTCATGTAGTGTAATTAATGTAAAGTATACGGATATTTGCGGAGTATTTTAATAGAATCCTGAATTGGATTTCCGGATTTTAGAGTGTATTTCTGGATTTCAGATTGGATTTCTGGATTTCAGAGTGGATTTCTGGATTTCAGATTGGATTTCTGGATTTCAACTTGGATTTCTCGATTTCAGATTGGATTTCTGGATTTCACAGTGGATTTCTGGATTTCAGTTTGGATTTCTGGATTTCAACTTGGATTTCTGGATTTCAGTTTGGATTTCTGCCGACAGTGTACGAGATTTCTTTTGTGACGGACCCCTCGACTGTGGCTAACTACAATCGGTAGGCAAATTTCGAACGTGATTTTGAGGGGAAGTCCCTATAGGACATCGCAGATAATTATGCTTCGATTGACTTCCTGTGCACGTAATAACTAACTCCAAGTCTAAAAAGGCACAGCGATCGATTGCGATAAGGGAAATAGCGGAAGCAAAGTGCGGGCACATTTGGCTGCTATCGGGTGTAATGGACAACAAATTTCACGGGCGCATTTGGCTACATGAAGTGAACCGCAATCCTGCCTGCTACGTATTAGAACAATCTGTGTGTCAGTTGCCCAAATTTTGGCCAGTTTGATACGAAAAGTTGCCTTTTAAGCTTAAAATATGCAATGGTTATTTTATTAGCATCTAGATACTTAACAGTGGTAAAAACGCCTCTATCCGCAAGTTTGGCTTCATTTGTGCTTGACTTAAACGTCTGGAGATACTGGATTTAATCCACGAACCCATGCAGTTGCGCATCTCACAACTCCCCCCATAAATCTAAAGCCAAATTATCGTTCCTCATTGATTCACTGAAGCAAGAATGAATGGAGACAAATAAAAGCTCCAAGGGCGGATCCAGGAGGGGGATGATTTTAAGCAAATTTATGGAAGAAAATTTTACAATGATAGCATGAAAATAAGTACTGGCACTCCGCAGGGTTTTGTGGACAGGAAACAAGACTTAGTATTATGTTATTGCTAGTGGCCAATTAGCTTGAAAACCTGCTACTCTGATTAGTACTTACACCACTCTGATTAGTAATTAGACTATTCTGTACTAAAAAATAAAAGCATGACCACATAAATGTAGGGTAATTTGGCCCACTCATGTTCTAACAAAGGAATTCTTGTCAGTAGCTTTTGGGGATTAGGTTCCATGTGTGTGGTGAATATTTAGGCCACTGGGGAATTGCTCATTTGGAATAACATGACCACAAGAATGTGGGATTGATAGTTGTTGTGTGAGTGGGGAAGCACCAACACTGGCTGGCACATCATCAGCTACAACATTTTGGGTTGACCTACAACATTTTGGGTTGACCTTGCGATACAGACAGTTGTAAGTACAGACAGTTGTAAGTAGGTTGTTCAGTCCAGTTAAATACTGTTTAATGCAGTTAAACAGAGTTAACACGAGCAAGCAAGATCCTGCCCGTCCCACTTTCGGGACGGGCAGCCCAGTCAGGTGACAATCCGTCACGCATGCGCACAAACCTGATGGTACCTCGTGGCTAAGTTCTGTAGTCAAGAAGTTTATTCTATAATTCTCGAAGTCAGTCCTTCATCAAGGATGTCCCAGGAACCAGCAGACAAGACCAAATCTCCTGAAGACCCCCTCGAGGGCCCGTCTCCACGTCTCTCGGCGGCCGACAAGGAAGACATCATTAGCGGGCTCTTCAAGCGCCTCACAGAGGCGAACCCGGAAGCCGTTAACCCCAACAAGGGAGACAAATCAGGTGAGCAAGCCCAAAGCAAAGCCCCAGCACTCGAGCAACAGGACTCTCAGTAATAGTAAACTGTTTCTAGGCCCCAACCCACAATACCGCACTATCAGCACCATCCATCCACACTGCGAGTGCCACGCACTCCCAACACGCCTCCTTCTAATAGCCAACACCCCCCCCCCCCCCCCCATCCACATTGCCAGTGGCACGCACGGCCACCACCCCCCCCTCACATGGCCAACACCCTCCCCCATCCGCATTGCCAGTGCCACGCACTGCCAGCACCCTTCCATCCATACTGCCAGTGCCACGCACTGCCAGTACCCCTCTTTCACACTGCCAGTGCCATGCACTGCCAGCACCTTTCCACCCACACTGCCAGTGCCACACATCGCCAACACCTCCCACACTGCCACGACCACACGTGGCTAACCCCCTTCCACACTACAAACTACCACTGGCATCCACCCAAGCACACCTTAATCTCTCAGTGCCATGTACGGCCACCGACCGTACCTCCCCCTCCCCAAACTGCTACTATTATGCAGTACCTCCCCCTCACACAACTCTCACCTATCCCATCAGCAACCATACCAACCCCCCCCCCCCCCCCCCATGGCAACCTAACAACATCACATACCCCTAAGCACTAGACCCTACTCTCATCCAACACTTTCTAGCTTTATGCTAGTTTCAGAACACTCCACTGCAATCACCTATCTTCCCTATACCCCTTCCAATTCAGGTGTAACTGTGGGCAACCCCAGTAAAAATAAAGCCCCACCGACCATCCCCAAAATATCGGGACAAGAGAACCCCCAATCTACCCAGCCTACCCTAAATGACACGCTGACTAGCATGCTTGAGGAACATCTATTCAAACAGAAGCCCACCCAACAGACATACATTGGACCGGGCCTACCAACACTACCAAAACGCATAGTAGAAAAAATGCTCAATTGGGAATACATTAATTTTAATGAACTGATTCCATTCTGCGACCCAAACACAGACGATGAGCAACCCTCATCCCTTGTACCCGAGCAATACAATCTCTTTCCGGGCTTGGGCCTGGTCCAACAGGGTCACCAAGTAAAGTACTCATTCCTCCAATGGGCAAGCTGCTTTGTTACATATATGGCAGTCATGGCCTCGAAAGGCAACAATACAATACACATGTGTGCATACTTCAGCATCATCCTGAAAGCACATCGTGAGTACACCGGAGGCATGTGGTCTTACTATGATGCTAACTTTCGCCAGCGTGCAGCAGCCACTCACAACAAAGACTGGTCAGTGATTGACACCACACTCTTCAGCCAGTGCTTTACAGGTCGGGCCAAGAAAGTCCAAGGCTGTGCAACCTGCAGCTCTATCAAACATGACACTAACGATTGCCCCCGCAGAAAAGGCAAGCGCCATGCGGAAGAATCTAAGCCCAAACCAAAACGTCAGAAACTTGACGTTTGCTTCAACTGGAACTACCACCGTCAATGCCATTCCAACCCATGCCCCTACAAACACGAGTGCATCAAATGCTTCCCTGAGGAGCACACCTACCTGGATTGCCCTAGACGTCAGGGAAGAAGGAGTAACATACCGACCCTGCCTCAGGGTGTTCTACAGTATACATATACGCATTTACCCACTATAGCTGTGACCAACAGGCCAAAGTAGCACCTTCTTTATCACCGTTTCCTCAATATGAATTACTCAATCACCAACCACTTGCAAGAGATCAATAACATTGAACTACATCAAAGCATCACACGCAGACGATTTATTTCCCCACATATCACCAAGCTATATCATCATCAAAGTATACATTCACATTGCACAATTATAATAATATTAATAGCCAGCTTATACGTTAACAGGTTGTTCCTTCAGTAAACCAACTAAGAATAACATTGCATGCAACAGCTAGCAACAGACAAATAGCTACCACTCACATATTATCAGCGTACGATCTCATTTTACAGGCTCTCGTATCGAACAGCAAGTACCACAAATAGAAGGATACAAATACATAGCTAATTTGAAAGCATTATCAAGCAAAACTCCCGAAATTCCACAAAGTCACCCCCTTCTAACTCAAATGGCCCAGTCCCCACTACAGCTCAAGGCATGGTCAGCAGCACTCAGGTCACACCCGGACACCGAGTTTGCTGGCTACATTCTTGAGGGCATTCAACATGGCTTCAGGATAGGTTATAATCACACTGACCACACTTGCTTGCCAGCGGTCAGAAATCTTCCCAGTGCAACTGAGCACCCAGACGTTATATCAAAATATCTAACTACAGAGGTGGCAAAAGGCAGAATGTTGGGACCACTCCCAACAGGTACTATTCCAGAGATTCAGATAAGTCGCATCGGTGTCATTCCTAAAAAGTCTACTCCAGGAAAATGGAGATTGATCATGGATCTATCATTCCCACCAACTTGCAGTGTAAATGATGGAATTGATCCCAAAACATCATCACTCACCTACATTAGGGTTGATGACATAGCTAACAAAGTTGCCCGATCGGGAAAGGGGACATACCTAGCAAAGATGGACGTATCCGAAGCATACCGAATTGTACCTGTCCACCCCGATGACAAACATCTTCTCGGGATCAACTGGCAGGGACAAGTGTACATCGATGCCACACTCCCATTTGGCTTACGTAGCGCCCCCCTTATATTCACAGCATTAGCTGATGGGCTGCAATGGGTGCTCGAACAGCGGGGAGTATCGTACATAGCTCATTACTTGGATGATTTTATTACCATCGGCCCTCCCAACTCAAACCAGTGTTTCAGAAATTTACATATCATAACAGAAACTTGCAGAGAGTTAGGTATCCCACTAGCTCCTCACAAACTAGTAGGTCCCACTACGTATATTGTCTTTCTTGGTATCGAGATAGATACCATCACTATGGAACTGAGACTCCCACAAGATAAGCTGGACAAGCTTAAGGAACTCTTGTCCAATTGGATATTCTTCACATACTGTAAACCAGAAGACCTCGAATCCCTACTGGGCCACCTGAACCATGCATGTAGTGTGGTCAAACCCGGTAGATCATTCATCAGTAGACTTATCCAGCTATTAACTAAAGTCAAACAGAGGCATTGGCGCACTATCCGTATCAATAAAGAGGCCCAGTCGGACATCAGATGGTGGCACACATTTATTGAATCCTGGAATGGTGTATCCATTCTGAGACAACACAGAATGGCTAATCCAGATCACGAGATGTGGACAGATGCATCGGGGTCATGGGGAGCAGGTGCATTCTGGAAATCAGAATGGTTCCAGCTTAAGTGGCCAACAGTCTTACAAGAAGAACAAATTGCAGTAAAGGAACTTGCTCCAATCACGATTGCGTGTGCGCTATGGGGACCACGATGGACAGGTTCCTCTATACGAGTTCACTCTGACAACGAGGCAGTTGTTACAGTCGTTAACTCAGGCTACTCTAGACAACCTGTCATGATGCATCTATTAAGATGCATATTCTTCTTTAAAGCAAAGTTCGACTTTACCCTCACAGCAGCACATATCCCAGGACAGTACAATACACTTGCAGACGCACTATCCAGAGATAACGCATCGTTTTTCTTATCATCTCATTCACAGGCCAACCCGCAAACCACGGAAATACCCCAGGACATGATCGAAATGCTACTTATAAAGAAGCCAGACTGGACATCCAACGACTGGACACTTTGGTTTCACTCTATTTTCGTGCTTCACTAGCCCCATCTACAACACGATCCTATGAATCAGCTAAGAAAAGGTACCTGCAATTCTGTGCCAACAGCGACAATGACCCTTTGCCAGCATCAGAAGAAAAACTTTGTAGTTTTGTTGCATATTTAGCTGATTCAAACCTAACACATCAAACAATAAAATGTTACCTTTCCGCAGTACGACACCTTCAAATAGCAATGAACAAAGGGGACCCTCACATTAGTAGCATGCCAAAATTAGAGCATGTCTTAAGGGGAATTAAGAAAGAGCAGTCAAAGAAGCATACCCCAGCTAAGTCCCGCCTACCTATCACTCCAAACATCCTAACAAGACTAAGGGAGGTATGGGAAGAAGAACCTCACAATTATGATTACATCATGCTATGGGCGGCATGCTGCACATGCTACTTCGGGTTCCTAAGATCTGGAGAGATATGCTCCCCCTCAGACGAAGAATATGACCCCTCTACCCATCTCAATTTTTCTGACCTTGCAGTTGACTCACACGACAATACCTCTGTTATAGCACTGAAAATTAAAACATCAAAGACGGACCCTTTTAGACAAGGAGTTACAATCTATCTAGGGACCACCAACACAAAACTCTGTCCAGTTCAAGCCTTGCTGGCATATATCGCTGTTAGAGGAGACAAACAAGGGGCTCTCTTTTCATTCTCAAATCATCAATTATTGACGAGAGCTAGATTTGTGAAACATCTTAGGTTAGCCCTGTCAAAAGCAGGGATCGATCCGGATCTCTATGCGGGTCACTCTTTCCGGATAGGCGCGGCAACCGTGGCCTGTACCCAAGGCATCGAGGACTCCACGATCATGACTCTCGGCAGATGGAAGAGCAACGCGTATCAGCGTTACATAAGGATTCCTCAAGAACATCTAGCTCAGATTTCGTCACGAATCGCCTCACCAATTCCTGCAAGAAGTATGCAAATATACCAGCCTAACCTGGAAGAAGGAACTGAGTTCAGACGCAAGTAACTGTGGAATATGGTGGCATACACAATACCCGAGTATAAGTATATATGTATCTATGATGGCAGGCTCTACAATTTTTATTACTCTAGTGATCGTACAATGAAGTGTTCAGCCCTATCAATTTAATTCCTTGTTTGGGGGCTATGGTCCGCCACCTCATATTCATACTACGGTAACGTCCCATTTTGGGAGATACCCGTCAGTATGTCGGGCCTGCCCCCCAAACACCTCGAAAATTAAAGCACGGGCCAGCAAGCCTGGCTCCAAGTGCCAAATCATCTGGAATATAGCTCCAGCTGGTTTGGTTATATACAAGTATAATTAGTTGCTTGTCGAGAGTTAAATACTGTTTAATGCAGTTAAACAGAGTTAACACGAGCAAGCAAGATCCTGCCCGTCCCACTTTCGGGACGGGCAGCCCAGTCAGGTGACAATCCGTCACGCATGCGCACAAACCTGATGGTACCTCGTGGCTAAGTTCTGTAGTCAAGAAGTTTATTCTATACCCACCTCACCACACCCTCCCATTATTAATTAATCTTCACAAATACTGTATCTTCTCCATCAGCTCATAGCTGATGTGATAGAGTTGGGCTTGTTGGCGGGTGTTTCGAGAATGGGGTTGGGAGATACCCGTCAGTATGTCGGGCCTGCCCCCCAAACACCTCGAAAATTAAAGCACGGGCCAGCAAGCCTGGCTCCAAGTGCCAAATCATCTGGAATATAGCTCCAGCTGGTTTGGTTATATACAAGTATAATTAGTTGCTTGTCGAGAGTTAAATGTTGAAGCCTCTATAGGACGCCCATAAATTAGCTAGCTAATTGCAGCTGTGGAATTGTCAATGCAGCAAATTTCAAAGCACTCTCTGAAGATTTGAGGTGGAGGATCGTATGCAAGAGCGCATAATGAAAAATGACGTCATTATGCGCTCTTGTCGTATGTTATCAGGGAGAACAAGCAGAACAGGTAGCAAGAAACTTGTGAGTGTGAAAAAGTCAACGGATTACCAACTTCTTTAACAGAACGGGAAGTGTTTCCCCAGCAGTTCAAAGTCATGGTCCAGCCAGGAAACTTAGTGACTTTGAAGAACTAACGGTTCTGGATTGTTTTTTAGCTAACCCTGGCGTATATCTGGATGAAATTCAACAAGAACTATGTGATAAAACAGGCACATGGATGAGCGAATATACAATTTGTTGTGAAGCCAATTGTGGGACTTGCCAGAAAAAAGATGAGAATAGCAATTCAGAGGAGTGACATTGCTCGAGCTCACTTTATGGTTCAAGTGGAAAATATGAGTGCTAATACCTTTATATGGATTGACTGGCTCAAACAAGCAATGTACTTAGAAAGTATGCTTACAGCCTGCGAGGTGTTACACCCATCAACTACTGCCTCAACACTTCAGGTAGGCAAATATCTGCAATTTCTGCTATTTCAACCTGAGGGGTTGAAGATGTTTATCTTGCAGAAAGAGGTGTCAACGGTGATAGATTCTGCGATTTTATTGAGAAATGCTTTTACCTGTTCTAATGCCCTTCAATGGGTCCAACCACCATTCCATTGTTGTCATTGACAATGCTTCAATTCATCACGTGACATTGACAAAGTCGTACAATTGATCAGTGGTGTTGGAGCCCTGCTGTGGTTCCTTCCCCCGTACAGTCCGGACTTAAATCCTATAGAACCAGTTTTAGCCAAGTGAAATCCTACTTAAAGAACAATAGTGTAGCGTAGAATTTGTGACAATCCTTTTTGTATATGCAGCATTTACATCTGTCACACAAGAACACTGCCTAGGGCATATTGAGCAGGTTATAAACTACAGTAGTCATACCTGAATATGATTATTGTTTTTGTTTGATCATGGCAACTGAGTTTTGCCAATATAATCCATGCAGTACGTGTAAATACAATTTGTTGTACATGCTGTGCTGTATATAGCTAGCTTGTTGACAGTTTCGAGAGTTAGGCTAGTTACTGATGGTCAGATGGATCCCTACGCTGGACCATACTACGACCAAACCTATTTTGCCAGTAACTAGCTACCAACGTGTTCCTGCCATATTAGTAACAAATTACATGGTAAACTGGACTATAGTTACACATCCAGAACTAGCTCAGCCCAGACTGAAACCGGACATGGAACATACTAACGCCACTGATAGATGATGAGGACCTGGACTGTGATGACCATGATGTGCTGCCTGAGCTGACTATCAAAGTGATTAGAAGGGGGAGTGGAGGGAAAATTATATTGTGCGAAGTGTTCAGACAGCCAATATTTTAAATGACACTGCTTTCAGAGAGTTTGTTGTGCATGAGTTTGGGAACAAGGTTTGTGGAGAAGCTAAAAACATGGAAATAGGGTACTTCAAAGGCAATAAACGTGTATGGATTCGTACAGGTGATGACTATTCAGAATTTTGGGAAATTGCGTAGTGGAAGTACAATTACATTGTGGTGTGACTGTTCACCTGGGAGAAAGCGAGCTGTAGAATCAGATGAACATTCTGATTCGGATAGCGATAGGACACGGCAAAATTCATCATCTACATTAAAACGGAGGAAATTTTTGTCTGAAGAAAAAAACCCACGATTTCAGGAGATCTTTCAAAAGCTGAAGGCACAGCACGGTGACAAATATACAGGGCCCCAGTATCACCTGTGGGCAGAAGCTATTGATGTTAACCAACATTCAAGTTACGATGAACATCCCCAAGGCTCTTTGTTTTCTGGTACGCAAGGACGTGCTTGACGTGCTCATGGTGTTAGAAAACCAGGGTCCAGTGATGTCCTCACTACAGCAGTGACTAAACTTGCCACATCACTTTCTGTGGCTTTGCAACCACCATGTACAGCTGTTTGCGTTGACCTTGCAAAAATAAAGCACAATAAAGTGCTGTGCACTAGGGGGGTTGTGTTGCGTCAATGTAAACCACAAACCTTAGCAGTGCCAAAAGCGCCAAAAGCGCGGTACAATCAGTAGCTACGCTAGTATGCACAGAAGGCCGAGCAGAAATGGATGATTTTTACGCAGACTACTCACAGTTTTTTTAAGCTACTGGCTATGGAGTTCAAGGTATCCCTTCCTATTCTGCTGGAGTGGCCCAAACTAATGGTGTGGACTTGACTGGAGCCCCAACTTTACCCCCTGTCCGATCCCCATATCCTCAGAGGGTCAACTATAGTTGTCATGGGCAGGAAGTAAACCAACTTCTGGGAGTCTCCGTGAACGTGGCACCCTCGGTGACACCCGGTCTACCCACTTCAGCTGTTATTCGTGTAAGACTACTAGCCACGGTGGCTCTGTATGCTATTTAATGCACATCAATGTGATTACGGTGCAGTGTCTACTACCACGGCATCTCTTAACCGAGAGATGTCATGGTAGTGGAGTCAGTGGCAAGAATGGAACCAGAACCAGAGGTTTAGCAAGGGCTACAACTAGCCATTTATTGCTACCTGTTTTTGTTGTCACTTTTGCACGTATTTTCTAGGTTTTCATAATATTTTTTGACTTGTACGTAGGGTTCATCGTCACTTAATGACGGGAGCAGTGGTGTCAAGGTGTACAAATATTTGGTGCGTATTATTCCACATCAGAAAAAAGTGACTCAAAAACATATGAGTGGCATGGGGTCACAGAAACGTTTTCCTCACCAATTCAATTAAAAGAAAGGTTGGTGGATGAATTTAAGGACAAACTTCCTGGAGAGTTTGATGTCGGATACATTGCCAAAAGGGGAAATGCTAAGCGCTGGATTCATCAAGCTGCTGATCTAACATCTATGTATAAGCAATTGGGAGCATCTGACACAATCACACTTTTTGCGGAGGGACTTCAAACATGTTCTAGTGGAGGGAATAGGAAACGCAATGCAAATGATCAACCATCAGGAACAATAAACCATGAAGATGAGGTAGAAAGTGTTGCCACCAAACTCC